>JACEFO010001965.1:2400000-3600000 GCA_015342445.1 Digitaria exilis
ATTATGTTTGAATTGACACCAACAAGGTGTATAACTTCAAAAGAGGAAAAATAAGTATATAACAATATAATGGGCCACCTAATGAAAGGGAAATACGTATAATGTATGATGTACCATTGTGCCATCATATTTTTTTTTCGGAAATCTACCATTGCACCACCATAAGGAATGCACAACCACAAGCAAAAAGAAACCACATGGAAAAACAAAAAGAAAAGAAACATCTACTTTACAACCCTTTATAAACACCAATGGAACAGTAGTCAAACAATTGAACAAAGGTATTTTAGATCCGGTACCTTCAGAGCCATGATTGTTTGCCCCTAAGCAAAATAGCGATTCCTAAGAAAAATGGTGATTCCAAAGACTATTCAGAGATTAGAGCTCCAGCAATCCACCAGAAATAGATCCTGAAATACAACAAAAACAACATAGCCTTTAGTCCCAAGCAAGTTGGGTAGGCAAATAGATCCTGAAATAGTACAGAAAAAAAACCAACAAGAGAGTAATCATTTAAGAGTGCTATAGCATTGGGAACGAGATTCTAAGGTAATCAAAACTTGACATTTATATCGTCTCAAAAGAGGCAATAACATGACCAAGAGACAACTTGTTACAACATGAATAAACATAAACCATCTTGTACAATACAAAGATGGAAGTAAATGGAGTTTCAAAAGATGCAGCTTCAGTAATTCAAATTCAATAGTAGGATGGTCTATTGCAAACAAGGACCTATAAAAATAATGGGGGAAATTTAGTGAGCATTTAAGACTAGCACTAAGCATACACATTTTTAATTAAAAAGTAAGTTAATGAGAGCTCCGAACCGCAAACAAGGCGATAAGCATCATTGTAGCATAACCCATCAAACGAACTGAAAAAACACACATCCAAAATGAACACATAATTTGGATTGACCAAAGAGTAGTTTTCCTGGGGGGTAAAGAAACCACTAATCATATGATAACATACTCAACTAAGTTAATCAAAACACCCTGCACGTTTTAACTGATCTATTACCGTAAAAGGAAAAAGAATTCTGTGTTGACACACTTTTTAATAAATATGAAGAGCAATTGAGGTCAGAAAGACTTTTTTCTCGTGGTACTAATTTGTGAACTCACAAATAAAAGAACCACTGTACAAATTATAAAGAAACCAAGGATGGATCTTAAAGACTACCTTTTGAGCCGTGAGTTGTCCCACGCTAAGCGTAACAGCAATGTAAAAGATACAACTTAACCTTCAGTAGCAGGTGATCTTTCAAAAAAAGAACCTGTAAAATGAAGGGGGAACGTATTGAGCATTAAGAATAGTGCTAAAGGATTGTTAATCAAACAAGGTAATCAGAAATCTATCCACGATTCTACTGCACAAAAGATGTGATAAGCATAACTTAACCCGCTAAATGAACCAAAAACTTGCACGTACAAAACCAAGGCAAAACTTCGATAAACAAAAAAGTACTTTTCCCTAAGGAAATAAACACACTAAATCATTGATAGCAAGGGAAATACGCTAACCAAAACTCCACGTGTAACTCTATTACTGCAAAAAAAAAAGGGAGATGAGAAGTCCTAAATGGTAGAAGATTACAACTTAATGAATAAATAAACGGGGAAAACAGAAGATTGAATATCAGAGGAAAAAGAAGACTATGAATTTTGTTGGAGGTATATCTTGAGAGGAGAAAGAGAACACCATATGTACATATCTAGATTGTAGACTCCCTCCAACCGATCTAAGGATACACCTCATATCTCTAGCTAGCAATAACCAAAATTTGAACCCTTGCATCAGCCTGGTACAACTAATTGATGTATTGGTACTATTGGTTACATGCATAATTACATTGCTAATCGAAGCAATCTTTCATCCGCTAGCTGTTAAGAACTGCAAAGAGTTATCTCAATATATTTTCTTAGTATTCACGATGTATGCATCGTTTGGATTGCATCCCATGACATTTTACACTACACTATATATTCTCACCCAAAACACAAAAACGAAAGGAAATTGTTCCAAAGAGCTCTCGATCTGTTGTACTAGATCTCAAACTTTATTTCCATCAGGAAAGCTAAATCACACGATTTCCATTGATCACTCGTTCAGAGTTCTGACTAACCCTACAATACAAGGACCTGTCACCTGTGAGAGGGGATTACGTAAGCAGAACATACCAACCAAAAAGGCAGTTTTTCTGAAGAAAAATTTATGAGACTATATTAGTAGGTTAATCTCAACACCACATCTAACTCTAAGCCGCAAAAGAAAATGTTTAGTGTCTTTGCACATGCAAAATTAGCGGTGGAAAGAACTTACATAGACATAACGAAAGCTTGAGGATGCAAAAAAAAATTTAGGGCATGGTCCTAATAATTTTTAACAACACAGACTAAAAGGATCACCGGAAGCTTAACTTCTTTCATACAGGAGAAAAAGAAACAACTTCTCCCTCAACAGAACAAAAAACACCACCAATATAGCGTACACTCAAATGGCGAAGGAAGGAAGCGAATACCTTAGGAACTGTGATTGTCTGCCCTTCAGTGTAACGGCAAGGCAAAAGATTCAGCTTCACAAAATCGGAACTTCAGCTGTACGATGGTCTGTTACAAAAAAAACTGTAATAATCAAGGGAGAAAATTTAGTAAGCATTTAAGAGTATAGTGCTAAAGCATTGATAATTAAACGAGTAATGTAATCAGAGTTCTAGGATTTTAATGGCACAACTTGAAAGAGGTGACACGATGTACAGTAGCACATCGAACTAACTGAAAAACCACTCATACAAAAATGAAGGCTACACTTGGATCGATGAAAATGGCAGTTTTCTCGATGGAAAGAAACACTCTAGACCATTTTAAGTTAATCAAAGCTCCACGTGTAACTCTACTGTCACACCAGGAAAAGGTTTATTGCGTCTATATAGGCTAAATTACCGATGAAATTAAAATATTTCTTCATAAACATGAAGCTTGATTATGGTTGGAAAGACTTCACTAGGAACTAGTAATTTTAAATGATACTACCAAAAGTAAAAGTTCAAGATAAAAAGAAACATGCTTACTCAAACAAAGAAAAAACAACACCAATAGAGCACACAGTTTAACAGCCAAGGATGGATATTAAAAGGCAGTACCTTTGGAACTGCGTTGTCTACCCGTACGCGAGGGTAAACAGCGGTATTGAGGTAAAAGATTAAATTTAAGCAATCGGAACTTTAGTAGTAGGATGGTCTATCACAAGAGAACCTGCAAAAAGGATAGGTAGAAATTCAGTGAGCATTCAAGAGTAGTTCAAAAGCATCGGTAATAGAACAAGGTGGCCAGAGCTTCACGGCTCTACTATTGCAAAAGAGGTGACATACTGACAATGACAAGCATCACTGACTCGTTGGATGAACTGGAAAATGCAACGTTTGAAATAAGCATAACTTGGATTAGTTGCCAAAAATGGTGGGTTTCTCGGAGGAAACAAGCACAATAAATCACCGATAACATACAAGTAGGCTAAAACTCCACATGTAACTCTGCTACCGCAAAAGACGCGACAAGCATTACTAAAATGTAGTAGCCTGTCACAACATGATGTAACGTACGTGTAACATATCTAGACTGCAAAAAGGAAAAATACACGTGGAAGGTACATGGAGGGGGAAATGGTCTATGAAATTTCCCCCGAAGATAACATCGTGCAACAGATTACAGATCTATATTATATTGCAGCAAAGATTCCATGAACGGATCTAATAATAAGGATCCAGCAAAGGTGGCACCATAGATCTCTAGCTAGCAATAGCCAAAGTTCGGTCGCCCCTTGCATCAACCTCTCGCGCAAATAGTTCACGTACATGGATTTATTTCTTGGTTACGTGCATGTGCATGTTTACATCGCAAGTCGAAGAAACGAAAACAAAAGTACATTGTTCAAAACGAGCTCTTTGATCTGTTCTACCATATCTGAGAAACCCTAGTAGAAGGGGCCTTCTGAGAGCTAGCAAACAAACTACAAGGAACAAGCCACCTTGAACAGGTGCACGCAGGAAGAGCAGTGCAGCTGCAGTACCAGGGGAATGGAATGGCGCTGGCGCGAGGACGACGAAGATCTCGCTTGCTTCCTTGGTAACCGGCCTTTCTGTCTCTCGATCTCACGTCGGCGATGCTGAGCTCTAGCGACGGGAGAGTGAGAGGAGAGCGAAGGATTAGTGAAGCGAGTGCCGTTGGCTCTTGTTCTGGAGGGGTTTTATAGGCAGGCTTCCTCTCTTGGACTTGTGGTGCCATGCCATTTGCATGCACTCTGTTTTTATTTATTTTTATTTTTATTTGGGAATTTGAGAAACGCCATTTGCCCTCTACTGCTGATTTTTTGCATGTAGCTTTTTAAGGAAGTATTTCGTGTACGATATTGGGACAGTTTCCCCATTCATTTCCACTGTGATTCTCTGAGTAGAGCGAGATTTGCGGGTGGGATTAGAGGTGGGTAGGGCAGGTGGGCAAGCAAATTTTTGGGTGGAAAAAATAGAGAAAAAATGGTGGAAACATTTTAGAAAGTGTAATTTTGTACTGTCCATGATTTTAGACCTCCCACCTTGGCCTGACAGGTGGGGCCTCTGAGGGGTAGTGGTTTTCGCAGGTGAGGAACACTTCCAAAAGTTTTCAATCTTTACAGTATAGATAAGGCGAAGCCCCGTGGGACCATATTTTTCTTCAAAAAATATCATTAGAAAGTGCTTCTAAATGCGTATATCATATTGTAAATTTTGTGCACACAATTCAGAAATATTAAAAAAATGATTGTAGAGCACAACATAATTTTGATGCTCAAACCGCGCCCATGAAAAACAGAGGTAGTACTACTTTTTAGCCGTTACAATATATTCATTGTGCCATAAAATGCTACTACTCCACCTGGTGTAATTGATCGTAACCTTTAACAGCCTTTAATAGGTTCCTATATATGATGGTGTAATCAATGGTAGTCCTTTAATAGGCTCCTATATAGAATGGTGTAATCAGAAGTAGTTCTTTAATAGGGTCCTATATAGGATATGTAAGGCCAATCCCAACCCAATGACTAGGATGGTGTCCATAGAATTAAATGAGCTACCACCTAGGATAAAATATGATGTGGCAAAGAAATAAATGAGGAAAGAGGAGGAAACTGGGTCTTGCATGGGATATGCTTTCTACACAACATCCAAGACATAATGAGAGATAGGTAGTATTAAATTTAAGTATTGATTAGTGGTGTTTGCATTGGAAGGATAGTGTCTAGTGCTAGTTTCTGGATGATATGGATCTTATGGACACTATGACTAGTGTCTTGGGTTGGGAATGGTCTAATCAGTCGTAGTTCTTTAATAGGCTCCTATATAGGATCTGTAATCAGTCATAGTTCTTTATTAGGCTCCTATATATGAAAGTAGAGAATTAATTATTTACCTTTTTTTTAAAAAACGAAATTTGACTTGCCTTTGGGAGGATACTTCTAGGAAGGAGAAATCCAGCGACATTTAGTGGGCAAATATGGGCGCCCATGCACCTCTACGGAGTTTTTACTTCTTTCAAGGGTATGCACATGGAAGATGGGTGCTTGCGCTATGGGGAGAACAAAAGAAAAATTAGGGAAACAAAAAGGATTTATAATCTACATTTTCTAAATTTGTAGAACAAGTTTTTGAAAGCAAAGGTTTTCCAAAAGCTCAATGAAAAAATTCAACTTATTACGAACATTTGAGAAACAAACAAAATTGGAAAAGAACTACAAAAGGACAATATGTAGACAACATCAAGATCTAGGCCCGGTGTACCAATGCCCCGTCCCCCAATCATGAGTCGCTCATTGCGCTAAGTTCTCCACCTACAATACAATGAAATCCCTCTACCTTGGTTATGTGCATAGATGTTCATACCTTGCCATTGACATCTCGCTACCACTCACAAGGGAAACCCTCTCCCTCACTCCCTCTTAACAAGCTCCCCTCCTTTGGCTTTGGGACGCCGCAATGTCCCGCAGTGGTAGGCCTCCCGTCTTTTTGGCCCTGGCTATATATAATGTGGGGAATGTAGGTAGTGTAAATGAGATCAATTGTTCGAGCCTTCGGGGACGCGGAGCAATATAAAGCCAAGTAGTATGGGTCAACATTGCTGGCAGCCGAGTAAGTTTCGTGTAAACAGGCAGTAGGTCACGTGTCTGAAATCGAACACAAGTTGCTCTGTGCCAATAAGGAATTTTGCACCGATATGAAGACCTACTTTTAATAATCATAAAACATGTCTCCTTCTCACCTTAAATGAAGATGATGCACTGTTGGTTAGTTTTTGCACTAGTACATTCATAGAAAAGGAGTGTGTGTACCTACTTCACAGCCACAACTACCACTCCAACTCTACATTGAGCTCCTCAACAGCTAGTTCTCCTACCCTATCGCTGTTGTTCCACCTTGCTGCCACCATGGCTGGATCGAGATAGACCAAGATGAGAGGAAGACCCATCACCATGACCGATTGCTGTGGAGAGCTTGAAGCCATGCATGTGGATCCAACAAATCTGCTAGCTTCACCCATCACCTCATGGCATTCGAGCTCAAGACCATCTACCCCATTTGGTGTGGATAATAAGCTTGACAGGGCGATGATTGATTGCCACAGAGAGCTTGAAGCTATGTGGATCCAACAAATCCACTAGCTTCACCCATCGCCTTGTGACCTTTGAGCTCAAGACCACCTACTTCCTTTGGTGTGGATGGGAAGCTTGACGGGATGATCATGCACAATATTCCTCAAGGCAGTGATGAGGTAGATCTCAATACAGTGGAATGTTTTTCTTCTCAACCTTTTCCATCATATCGACTTCTCACTATGGTGCTTATGCCATCGCTCCAACTCAGTACTGTCTTGCGGACAATAGAGTAGGCACTAGCGATGCTCATAGCACTCATCCCTGATAGTTGTTTATGCGAGGAGGTAGTAGTTGTGAGCGTGTGCCCTTGGTACCATACTCATGGAAAGAACTGGTCGCATAGTAGCCACATCGCCACCCTAGCCTAGGTAAGTGGAAGACAAGTGTTGTAAACTAGGGCTCCTTGCTTGTGAACCATGTGTGCACGAACTCCCTTAGCCAAAGTTGGTGGTATGGAGGAGAGGGAGAGGTCAAGAAGAGATGGAAGAGAGAGACATGAGGTCGAGAAGGTGAGGGAGAAATTATCCACCAACACATGGGTCCTATCTATCAGGAGGGATATTGGGGATTGATGGTTGGTAATATGCTATAGTGATCACTAAAAATGCAAAAGCTGTTTGTGATGGATCTTTGGTATAATAATTTGTTGTTATTAGGGAGGGAGAGGAAAACCATTTTGTGATAGATTTTTGATAATATGTTGTATATGCCTTAAGGTGTGAAAAAGAAATCAAGCATTGCCTAGTAGACAAATGCCAACGTTGGACTGTTGCACTTTATGTAATCTTGGCTAGCCTTTGATAGCATCTACAATTGTTGATAGCGGACTCCTGTTGTGACTCTTCCTCCCAATAATCTGTTGTTATTGGCAGAAGAAGAGAAAAACATTTTTTTGATAGAATTTTGGGTAACATGTCCTCTCCTTTCTAGAAATCTCAGAAGAATAAAAGGGCCTTTCAATAGTAGAATGGAATTTTAGAGAAGTCTTGATGGACAAGCTTTTATCACTCCTAAAGTAGTAAAGAATTTATTGGAAACAACAAGGAACCATCAAATGAGTCAAATTTGGAGATGAGGCCACCAAGTTCTTCCACATGAATACAACTGTGTGGCATAGAATAAACTTGATTATGGTTCTAGAAGATGTAATGGGGAATTGCAGGCTAATTATCTTCTAACAGCAGAAATTCTCTAGGAGGCATATAAAGAGAAATTAGGGATTACAAAATTCCAAAGTGTGTTGTTTGACTTGAACTCTCTATTTCCGGATCATCCTGATCTCACTCTACTAGCGAAGCCCTTAAGTCATGAGGAGTTTGACCAAGTCATTGCTCATCTCCCCCTGAGAAATCACTAGGACTAGATGGATTCAACATTGACTTTATCAAGTGTTGTTGACCAATTATCAAATATGACTTTTACAAACTACGTCAATATTTCTACTTAGACGAACGATCTATGTCTACAACGACAACATAGCCTTTAGTCCCAAACAAGTTAGGGTGTGCATAACGTTATCTATGTCTGCAAAGCACCTAGTCCCCTAAAGTGGATGTATCAACCAAAGCCTCGGATTTCAGGCCCACCTCTCTACTTAACACATATGTTAAAATCATCACAAAGCTTTTGACAAAATTTGATAAGATCACTAATTCAAAAAAAACCAATACAGTTTCATTCAAACCAGAACCATCCAAGATTTCTTAGCTTGGGCATTTTAATATCTCCACCTCTGTCACCATTAAAAGAAAGAGATTTAGATCCTCAAGCTGGTTTTGAAAAAACTTTTGAAGAAATTGAGCACCAAGCCGTGTTGGACATTATGAAGCACAAGGGCTTTGAAGAAATTTGGTTGTCTAATCTTGGATGAAAAATGATCTTCTCAACTTGCACCTCATCGCTATGTTCAATGGACGGGCAGGTAAAACCTTCCCCACTTCTCTCGCATTTTTAGGGAGGAGCAACCAACGCTGCGAAGGTGTAAGAGCCACTTTCAGAAGGAATTTGCCCTGGCCATGCTATCGAAAAACAAATCTTCCAAACATGATGTCCACGTGGATGAAAAACACGTTGTAACTTATTTGATTTTTTTTCTTACTTTCTTTTTTCTCTCGAACTACTCCCTCCATCCCGTAATATTTGCATCTTTAGGTTGATGGCACGCAGATCAATACACCAGCAAAATTATGATACTATCCCTCTAACATTCGCCACAGCAGTAGACAGGAAGCGATGGAAGCTGGCCGCGTGGATGGGAAGCTGGCTCGGTGAGGTTTTTTTTTTTTGCCTCCACTTGGTGGTTGGGGAACGTGTGTCTGCCAGTGGAGCTTCCAGCTACTTCTACCAGCATCAGACTAGTACTGCCATGCGTCAGATGCTATCTCATCACTTTATTTTGGGACATTTTTTGAATTGCAAAGGTGTGAATAAATTGGGTCAGATGGAGTATTCTTCTTAGATCTTCCAGGCATGATATCCACGTGGATGAAAAACCCATTGTAACTTATTTGATTTTTTTTCTTACTTTCTTTTTTTTCTCTCGAACTATTCTTCTGTAACCACCTTCACTATTTTTTTACTTTATGTCTTTATGTAATCTTTGATCACGTCTTTGACAGCGTCTTCCGTTGTGAGAATCGCGACTCCTCCGGACTCTGGTCCTCCAGTCTATTTCCCGCGCAATCGCACCGCCTTGTCCCCGGGCCCACCGCCGCAACCGAAACGGCATCTCACGCGCTGCCCACGTGACCGCCTCCCTTCCTCCGTACTCTTTCCTCTCCCTTCCCCCTCCCCTCCCAAAACGAGAAGCTTCCCTCCACACCAAACCAAAAGGCAAAACCCCCAAACCCTCGCCAATTTGCCATCCCGGGAGCATCGGCATCGCCCCGCTGCGGGCGGCGCGCTCCTCCGATTCGCGGCGGCCGGGTCCCGTGATCCGAGCGCGGTCTCGCGGGTCGGCGCGGGCGGGATTGGGGGAGGAACTTCAGGCGGCGTCGCGACGAGCAAGCAAGCGCGCGGCTCCGCGGAAGCTTCCGGAACGTTCGACGGCCTCCTGCTCCGTCTCGTGCTAGGTATCGCTCGATCCATCCCGGGATTCCGCGGGGAACCGGCGCGCGTGGCGGATTTGGGGGGGCGCGCGTGAGCACTCGAAATGGCGGCGCCGCGCCTCCTGCTCGCCGTGGCCGTGCTCTGCGCGGCGTTCGCCTCCACCGCTTCCTTCACCGACCCTCCCGATGGTGAGTCTACTGGTCCCCCCCTGTTCCGTAGGCTAGGCGATCGATCAATGTCCCGTGGGTGCGCTCTTCTCGTACGTCGGGCTTGACGCTTGTGCGCGCGCGCGCTGTTTCTCCGAGTGTGCGTGTCGATGCGGCTCCCGAGCGAGCATGTGAATGTTGTTGCTCGCGCGCTGTTTGGCAATGGCTTGTAGCTTGACCTGGCGCCTGTGCGTGTGTCTATGCGTGATTGCAGTGGCGTTTAACTCTGTGAATGTTGGCTATGGTCGCGGGATGGCCATCTGTGGCGTTTAGTTCTGTGATCATCATTGACTATGGTCACGGGATGACGATTTGCGTGCTCACTCCTCTGATTTGTAGCGGTTGCTGCGTTTTTCTCTGGGTACACGGAATAAGATCGTGTGATTGTTTCCCTTTGCTCAATGCTCATGACTTGGTGGGATGCAAATATGAATTCCATTTTTCTCTTTGTGTTTTATCGCAGGAGTCGGGATTTTGTAAGCAGTAGGTTCCGACATATTTGTTATTGTGCTTATTTTGTTAGTGTTTTCCACATCACAGCAATAGGACTTTGGGGGTTATATCGCACATTGGAGTCGCCGTGGCAGCTTTCTGGTTGGACATTCCAGGGCGGTGACCCATGCGGTGAGGGTGGTGGGCGTGGAAAGTGGCGAGGCGTCTTTTGCAAGGGATCTTCCGTTGTCACTATGTAATTATAAGTTCTTTCATTAACGTATTGATTAGTTTTGCTCACAAATTAAGAAAGCTGATCAATTGGCTTTGCTATTGGCTCTGTTGCTCACATGCAGAAATATTAGTGGCCTCGGAGTTGGTGGATGGATTGGCCCAGAGCTGCTCACGTTTCAGTCTCTAAAAAAACTGTTAGCTTCTAATTCCCAAGTTTCTGTACTCTGCTAACTTAATTCCGCAATTCATGGTTCAATTCAATTTCTGGTGTTGTCTCCATGTTGATGATAGGGATATGAGCTTCAATAACATTGCTGGTGAAATCCCGCCCACTTTGCCCCCAAATGTGGAATACTTGTATGCCCTTTTTTCGTTCTGTGGCTTCCACCTTTAGCTAAGTTGAATACTTAAATATGATGTTTGAACGACACACCCATGGATTTTCCTCTTGCAGAAATTTGGCAGCCAATAAGTTTGAAGGGAATATACCATCATCATTGCCATGGTTGCACTCCCTGAAATACCTGTGAGTGTTTTTTTTTTTGGGGGGGGGGGGGGGGGGCATTTCGCATTCTGAGATATGGTTGCACAATAAACTTATTGATCTGTAACCTTTATCACAGGAACTTCAGCTACAATAAACTCTCTGGAGTTGTTGGTGATGTTTTTGTTAACATGGATAGCTTAGAAACGATGTAAGATTCCTATTTTAATTGTTCGTCCAGTTTGAAGTGAAATATTTTAGTGGTTTTCACTTTGAAATTCATTAATATATCATGCACAAGAAGACATGAAATCTTCCCTTAATGTATGCATCTACAGTCTACAGCAGAAACTTCAGCCATACATTAAATACATAATTGTTTCCTAGCTTTTAATCCTCTAATATTTGTTGGTAGGTATGGCCATTGTTGTTCAATTGTGCCCATACATGTTTTCTTGCATCTGATCTTCGGCTCTCTGATGTTTTCTTTCATTAACCAATGAATCATTTAATGTGATTTGTGCTGATCACGTAGAGTATATTGTCTGATCGAGTTGTCCTAAATGGTCATATTTTCTTTCCTTTTCTTTTGGTTAAGGTGCGTACTGTTCTTCCTTGAAGCAGTTTTGAACCTGTTTGTTCATGAGGATCTAGCTCATCTTGTTTGTTGAAAGAAGTGCACATTTTAGTGCTAGAACAGTTCTTTTCCGCCCTTCATGGCATTTTCATCATCCTCACCATCCTTGCATATAATGATTCTCCAGAATTATTTTATATTTACCCACTCGTGTGAAGTTTATTTACCCCTGGGTTTCAGGGACTTGTCATTCAACGCTTTCAGTGGTGATCTACCAAGATCATTTAGCACATTGATGAACCTTCGCTATCTGTAAGAACTACATGCCGCTGGAGCTATTTCATGCACGTGGATGTAGGACTTGTTTGAATATAGGTTTTCTTGTCTTTGCATTTGCAGTTATCTACATCACAACGAGTTCACAGGATCAGTGATCTTGTTAGCAGGCCTTCCATTATCATCCCTGTAAGAAATTTGACTGGATTTTCTGCTTAAAAATAATGGTTCGAATTTTATTCATCTTAACTCTTAATGCTGAAGATCATAAACTTATTGCACAGAAACATTGAAAATAATCACTTCAGTGGTTATGTTCCTGGAACATTTGAGTCCATTCCTGAGCTGAGGTATTGAATTATGGTATACTTTGCTTCATATCTCCATCTACATATCTTGGCTTCATATACATTCTAAATAAATGATTATCTTTCTGGTCAACATTCCAGGATTGATGGAAACCAGTTTCAACCTGGTTTCAGATACGCATCGTCCTCATCTTCTAGGAGGACCCATTCACCTCCACCTCAATCTTTGCCTCCACCTCCACCTCCACCTCCCCCTCCCCCTCCACTTCCACCTTCACCACCTCCACCAGCAGTTAAGCAGAATCCAAAACGCAGACCAAAATCTCCAAAGCCTTCTTTCGGGTATTCTTCTCTGCAAGTGCAAAGTAATAGCCACCATAGGAAGTCAAACTCTCGAGTCACAGCTGCTGCAGTAGCTAGTGCCACATTTACAGTGTTCATACTCCTTGTTGTTGGATTGGTTCTGAAAAATTGGAAAAGCTGTTCATTGACCCGTAAGATCATCTCTAAGCGTGCCAATACTTTCCCAGCCAATATGGAAGCAGGTAAAACTGGGAGCCTGAATTATTTAAGTATAAAATTCCATGCACATGTAGTTTATAGTTTTTATAATTCATTACAAATCTAGGATCCAAACTGTAAATACTCATCATAAACATGAACTCTGTTATTTTCAAGGCATGTCGATTACATTCATCCATGTACAGATGTTAGCTTGTCATTTTTAATGCTGCATTATCTATTTATGGGATAGACCGAGATTCTCGCACAACACTAAAACTTATATTTGCTATTTTGCAGTCCCTAAAGCAAATGAGGTCCTTTACTCTTGGAGTTCTCTATTGATTGGCAGTGATCCTTCCTCTAGTAATGGCATTACATCTGAAAGAGTTCCCAAAATAAAAAGTTGGCCCAAGACATCTAAAAACCTTCTAACTGCAAAACAGTTTCCTGCTGCTGACATTCTGGCAGCTACCAGGGACTTCAATGAAGAATGCCTCATCGGGGAAGGTTTCACTGGTCGAGTTTACAGAGGTGATTTTTCTGCTGGGCAGGTATGCTACTTTGATTATAAAAAAATAATTAATGTTTGTGTTATTACTGAAGCAAGTATGATTTCTACAACATGCATCTCAGGCCATGATAACTGAAGTGCGCCATCAGTTCTTTTTAACTATAATATACTGTTATTTTCATCCGTAAAAGTTCGAGAATTGATCTTCTTTGGCATGAAAGTTTGTTTTTCTGTGTTAAGTGCTGCAGACTCTTTATGCTTTCTTTTTCCGGGAGTTCCTGTTTACTGTTTGCATGATGAGGGACAAGCCCCTGTTCACCGTCCAGCTGTTTTGGACTGTGGACATCAGGGTTAAGGGGTTGGGGGAGGTGTAGCCCCTCTGACCACATAAAGGTTGTCATGAACTCATGATAGGGCTTTCTGTGAGGGAAGGCACACATTTTTTTTGTTGAATCTTGAGAATGATTACTCCCTCCATCCTAATTTATAAGTCGTTTGACTTTTTTTACTTCGTCTTATTCAAAAAATTGTGCGAAATAGCAATTTTTTTTATTATGACTTGCTTTATTAATGAATATTTTTCAAAAATGACTTAAATTTGACTATATTTGCACAATTTTTTTGAATAAGATGAGTGGTCAAAGTTGGGGTCAAAAAGATCAAACGACTTATAAATTGGGATGGAGGTAATACATTTGAAGGCACAAGGAGGATGGAATTGGTCTTATGTGTCGCTCTTCGTAATATCTGAATGTGATCTTATTCTTCTGTAGAAAATATAATTTGTGATTTTAGTTGAAGTGCTTTGGCTATCAAGAGGATTGACATTTCTGTACAGTTTATATGTACAATGAAACATTTCTCAATGTATTCACAGCTCCTGGCTATCAAGAGGATTGACATGGTAGATCTGTCGTTATCAGAACAAGATGAATTGATGGACATGCTTTGGAATATCTCTAGATTAAAGCACCCCAATATCTGTGCGCTTGTGGGATACTGTGTGGAGTTTGGGCATTGTGCGCTTCTATTTGAGTATGCAGAAAATGGCTCTCTTGATGATATTTTGTTGTCAGCAGCCACAAGATCCAGGGCTTTGTCATGGAAAGCTCGGATGAAGATTGCCCTTGGTGTTGCCTATGCTCTGGAGTAAGTTTTTTACACTTTCGCCAAATTCCTTTTACGTTCTTTATTTTGTATATATGGCATGGTTATTAATTACAACTATTTCAGTTTAATATGTCATTTGAATTTTAACCGCAAGCATTGATAGGGTTTGCTATAATGTTCAAAAGTAGGATGCACCCTCTTTAAATTTGAGGCATTATACTGGCATTATTTCCCAAGTTAAATATGTATCTTTGTGCAGATACATGCACCTGACGTGTTCCCCTCCAGTTGCTCATGGAAATATTAAAGCTAGAAATATTTTACTTGATGCTCAGCTGATGCCCTATCTCTGTGACAGCGGATTAAACAAGTTAAGCCATTTTGTCAGCACTGCAAGAATGGTCAGTGTCCTAAAGTTTCCCAGATACCAAGGATAGGGTTACTACTTTGTTTGGAATCTTTAGCATTGTGATACAGTTACCTATTCGATCGATTCTAGGATCAAGTTGCACTGTGGATGCCATTCCTCTTGGTTCTATCCTCATGCATAAGTGATCATGGCCTCTCCTGATTGGAATTTGAATTCGAAAATGAAACTGTTGTTCAAAATGAACATCTATCACTGGATCCAACCAACTTATGAAATGTTGGCATGATATTGTTTAGTTTTTTTTGCTTGATGTCCCCCTCCAAACATTTTAAGTCTGTAAGTGTATTGTGTCCCCTAAAATCATGTCTTGTTCCCAAACAAATTATACATGATAGTAAATGTTGCTTATATGCTCAAATACTTGCTGTAAACCTGTAATGCTTAAACTTGAGTTGCATCAATAGATCCATTGGCCATTGCTGGTTTCTCATTTGATTACCTTTTTTTAACAATTCCTCGCCTGAACAGAAGGATTCAGAAGCTATCACTAGTGCTAAAGGCTATGCTGCCCCTGAACTTACTGATCCAGGAGCAGATGGTATCAAAGCTGATATTTACAGTTTTGGTGTGATTTTACTTGTGCTTTTGACTGGGCAAAAGGCTTTTGACAGGTATGTATTCTCTGTTCTCACACTTCCTTATGAAAGTTGCAGTATGGATTTCTAAAGTATATTTATTTCTTCAGTTCAAGGAGGCAAAATGAGCAGTATCTAGTAGATTGGGCAGCTCCTCACCTCAATGACCTTGATTCTTTGGAAAGAATAACTGATCCAAGAATAAGAGGCTCTATGCCATCTAAAGCTATCTCTTCATTAGGCATCATCATCTTGCTTTGCATCAAGGTACTTGTACATTGGTACTCCCTCCGTTCCAAATTATTAGTCATCCTAGGTGCCATTTTGAGTGTTTCATGACATCTTCTATGAACCTAGACATGTACTTCTCTAAATTCATAGCATCTTCAATGAATCTGATAAAATGCCAGGATGACTAATAATTTGGAACGGAGGGAGTACATGTTTGCTTTGAAAATTTCAGTTTTTTTTGGGAGAAACTTGAACGTTTCAGCTTTGTGACAGTGACACAACTTTGAAGCTGTGGAGCTAATTGAAAGGCTCAGAGTTTAAATTTTATACTGCTGAAAGAGTTAATACTGAAAATATGTTTGCGGCAATTCTAATGCTGTCAAACTTGATTAATTAGACTTTACCTCAAGTTTCTGGAGCAATTACTTATGGTATTTCTTCTACAATTCAGCAATCACCAGATCTCCGCCCGCCGATGACAATCATAGCAGACAAATTAGTAAAGCTTGTCGAGTCAACAGGTCTTCAAAAGACTAGCACAACACAGTGCTTGGAGGTCGATGTTCAGGACCCCTCTTTTGTAACAACTAGACCTTACTTTGAGCCATCCTCTACTGGTATCTCACTTGATAACGCTGTTTCTTTCTTAAACTCTGCTATTAATTCTAATGTTATATTGATATATTCAGTCTCAACTTGATCATTCTGTTCAGTCAGCCAGGGTGGAACTGAGAGCTGCATCTCCTGATGATGAAGGCCTGCTGTTCTTCCACAATTCTTCCAGGTCTCATGCACGCTGACCTTATCTACTCAACGGCACTGCAAGTGTCTCGACCATCACAACGTTTTCCGCATTTCTTTACCCATGCCAATTGGTGATGCCCAAAGCTGCTGTGTTGCAACGCCCTGATTACCTCGGGTACATAGAAAGGAGTGAAACAAACTGCAGCCTCGGGTACAGTCATGACATTGGTTCAGGGTTCTTAACCCCCCGGAGTCATGAGTTGAGCTCCTATGGAGATGATAGTTGGGATGCCCCTTTTGGATCTCCCATTGGCTGGTCCAGGATTACACCTCTCCCACTTCCTGTATAGTACTGTACTATGTGCTCGCTGTCTGGAACTGTGAAGATAAGACGTTTGCTAGGAGACATTGGCTCTAGCAGCATAGCAGCATCCGATCTGGCTTGCTCCAGAACTGCCCTTCGTGCCACTGTTGGCTCACATGTTTTCCTGTGAATATTTTTGGATGGTACGTGCGGAAACCTGTAGCCTGCAGGTACACTCCCAGGTCCCAGCTCTGCTGTCCGTGATGCACGGAGAAATTGACCAGCCTGCCTCTTGTGTTCTGTGGAAAGTGTTGATTCTAACTGGATGAGAGAGTCATTTCTTTTTCACTTGAGAAATTGCAAAAAAAAAAAAAACTGCAAAAAGGTGGTTTGAAATAACCATTTGTTTCTCAGTTTCTTACTATCTAAACATGGAGGTCATATGTGTTTTCAAATTTCCCTCTGCTTAGTGATAGACCGATGCAGCTATGGTTTGGCCTCAAGCGTCGCTTGACTCGTGTCCCGTACCATGAGGAAGGTGCTAGAGATATGTTGAATTCATGGATTATTGTGCCAAGCTGGTCACAGTAAGAGAATAATGTAAGGCAATGATATGCAAACTCAAGGAAAATATGGTCAATCTTGATGTGAATGTGCCAACCTCTAAGAGAACTTTTTTTAAGCTTATTAGAGATAAGCTAAAGTGTTGTGTGAGGCTAGGCGACCACAATATCAGTTCATCGACGAGCATAGGGGAGTACTAGTAGGCTCCTATTTATGATTGTGTGATCAATTGTAATCATTTAGCAAGCACTTATATGGGATGGTGTAGTCAATAGTAGGTTTTTAATAACCTCCTATATACAGTAGTATAACAAAGGGAGAGAATTAATTATTTTCCTTTTAAAGAAACATGCTATTGTAGCTCATTGAGATTACCCTAAAAGTATAATCGTGCGAGACTGACACGTAGGTAGCATAATCATAACCCTTATTTGCACCTCAAACGTGTCTTAGTGATGACACATGTACGATCAATGGTGCAGTACTAGAGTGTAACCCCCGCGCGCCTACACGCAATAGTGCAATCCCCCAATATTAATAATCATGATGAATCGGAAGGTCATCAGATGGAGATGCTGTTTGGGATGCCCCTCCCGGTGACCCCAGGTTTGGAGAAGGGCTTGAGCAGCTCATACGGCACCATCCCTGCTCCACACCTGTTCCTAAGCTCCGGGTTATTGTTGCACTCGTCCACATAACCCTCGATCTCCTTCATCCTCCCTCCAAACTTCTCGAACGCCGCCTTCACCATGGGCTCCGCCAGCCACGCCGGCTCGGCGTGCTCACCCATGTACTCCTCATCAGGCGAGTGCGACGACAGTATGTCCAGCGTGGTCATCACCGTGATGGCCTGCATCTGTGTGGGTAGCATATCGAGCAGCGTCATCTCCGGCTGCGACAAGAACTTCCTCATCTCGTCATCCCTCATCTCCTCGACCGGCATGTTCTTCCGGATGGTGGTCGGGCGGTTAGGGAAGTAACCGCCGAAGTGATACTGCCCAAAGTTGACAGCCGAGTGGTGTCCCGAGGTGACCCAGATGATGGTGGTCACCGTCTCCACGAGGCTGTCACGTGAGTCGAGCACGGGCCACCACGGCTCGTCTTTCTTGTCCGCGTGCCCCTTGGTGCGCACCTCCTCCCAGAACGCCTGCAGCTCGGCGTCGCCGGCGACCGCCTCGTCGGACTTGTAGTAGAACTTGACGTAGTCGGCGACCCACTGCTTGACGGAGTTCCATACCATGAGCCCATCGTTCGCGTAGGGGTAGTCCTTGATGGTGAGCTCGAGCTCGCCATCCTCGCCGCGCACGGCGAGGCCGCGCTTGACGAGGTCGTTGGGGAGCGCCTCCGTGTCGAACCGCCACGTCGCACCGTACGCCACGGCGCTGAGCTCGATGGAGTACTTGCCAGGCCAGAAGGCGTCCTCGATGATCCCCTCGGCGTTGATGAGGCTCTCCCTCGCCAGCGAGTTGATCTCCATCGTGTACCTGAAGTGAGGGTGCAGGAGACGGTACACCGGGTGGAGACGGCTGAGCTGGCGGTTGGCAGCGATGATGTACGGCTCGACGCAGCAGTGGGTGCGTAGCCAGTGGCTGACGAGCTGGTGGTAACCCGTGTCGTGTGACAGCACGTGCGCCTTGGCGAGCTTCCACAGCCACGCGTCCGTGGCGTCGGGGCCATGGGTGAACACCCTCTTCCACTGTGGCTGGGTCGGCGACTGGGGACGTGTCAGCTCGATGGCCAGCGGCATGAGTGTGCCCAGGTCGGTGAGGAAGAAGATGGTGCGTGAACCGTAGAGCGTCCTGTTGGGAAGCTCCCGGACCTTGTGCACGTAGGGGAGGAACACGTCGTGGTAGTCCAGGATGAAGAGCCTCTTCGCCGCTAGTGCCTGCTCGACGGTCAGGTTGCAGTTCATCTGCTTCTCCAGGACCTCACGGGTGATGGCCGACTCCGCAGGGCCGTACACCGCCGGGTCAAGCTTGCTCTTGATGGGGAACTCTGTCAGCAGCTGGATGCACACCGGGTTGACACCCGCCAGCGTCTGCCTCGCGAACTCCTCGTCCTTGAACCACGAGAACCGGTCCCCTGCAACAGCGAGTATTTAGCTTAATTCCAATTTGGCTAAATCTTTAATTGCAATTAGGTTAATTATCTAAATTATTACTTCCGAGCATCTCGGGGATCTCGAAGCGGAGGACATGGTCAGTGGTGTCCTCGACAAGCTTGACCATGCGAGGAACAAGGGTGCTGAACACGTCGAAACCCGTCTGCGGCGGCAGAGGGAGGCCATCACTGTAGAGGTCATCAATGGCGGGGAAGTGAGGGAACCGGAGCTCCCTCTGTGTCAGCAATGGCTGCAGCGCAGGGAGGAGAGCGTGCAGGCCAGAGCGCAGCGTGGTGGCGCCGAAGGTGAGCTGCTTCACCTCGGAGAACCACTCGTCACGTGGCACGTAGTTGTGGCCGTCACGGCGCTCCGTGGTTGGGTCTTTCTTGGTCCTGGGCCGGCCCGTCCGGCACCGGCGAGGGTAGGGGAGCTCGGCGCTGCCGCCGAGAACGGGCCGGTGGTGGGCCGGGTTCCGGTCTGGATCGCCGAGATCGTTGTACACGTCGTAGTCGTAGACGCGCTCGAAGGACTTGCGCTCGCCGTGCCCGTTGCCCCGTAGCGTCTCGAGCTCCCTTTTTCGAAGCTCCTCGAGACCCTTGGGCGTCTCCGATGGCAGGTATGACTGCAGAGGTAATTATATGCAGTTATTGGAGGGTTAAATAGATAATTAGATCGATCTGCACACACAGTGTTATGCTGACATAGTGCCATGCATGGTACACTAGTACAATAATACATACGTTTGCTGATGTTGCAGGTTTGTAGGTAGCCATGGATGGGAGGGATTAAATCGGAGCTAATTAGGAATTTAGGAAGGACCTTGAGGGTGAAGAAGATGCGCTTGTCGGGGTTGTCGAACTTGGAGTGGACCCAGGAGTTGCAGTCGAAGGTGATGGCGGTGGAGGTGTCGTCGCCGGTGACGAGCTTGATATCCTTGATGAAGATCTCCTTGTGGTGCTCGTTCTCAACCAGCACGGCGCCCACCGGCCCGAACGACGATGGCACCTGGAACTCTGCCTCGAAGTGGCCTTCCACCAGCGTCTTGTGCGCGAACGCCGTCACCCTCTCCTTCTCCAACCCCGTCTCTGCTCCACCACCAAACATGTCCATCAATTCGAGACCATCTTCTTAGTTTTGAACTATTATGTATATACACATATATATAAGTTTGGTGATGACGACGAGCGAGGTGAATACTGCTACTCACTTAGGTCGAGCTCGGAGCTGACGAGCTCGAGGAGGAGAGTCTTGCCAAAGAGGTCGCCGATGTCGTCGAGGCCACGGGCGGCGTACATCTGGCCGATGGCCGGCGAGGCCTCGACGGTGGCCTTCACTGTGAGCGTCTTGTCGACGGTGACGGCCGACACGCCGGTACCGATCTCCTCGGTCGCGCTGCAGCTTATCCTCGGCATGGTGTGGCGCCGGGACGAGGAGCACCCGCCGGCGGCGACCCTCCTGGCCGCCGTCGCCGGGGAAGACGACGACGGAAGCCGGCTGCCGACGACATTGGTCTGGTGGCCCGGAAGCACCAGGGGGTGCTTCAGGTTGAGGTGCATCATGGCTGCCACGCCCTGTGCTGTGCAGAATAGAACGTACAAAAGCTAATCAAGAGCAAGTGGTTGTGCGTGGCTCAGCAGGGCAGCAGGCAGCAGCTGGTGGATCCTCTGAACTGGCCGATCGAGATCGATCTGCTGCTGCTAGTGGCTGAGCTCCGAAGTAGTAGTACGCGATCGAGTGAGCTCGATCAGCTGTGCCGGTGCTTGTGGTGTGAGCCGCGGCGTGTGGGCTTTATATGTAGCGAGCCTGACGAGTGACAGAGATGCCGTGATGTACGTGGGGGAAATATCTCTTGGGGTGTGGTTTCAGAGGGCAATGGACCAATGGCACCAGCATGCATGCACTCTAGCTAAGCTGAGCTTCCTCTCGTGGGGAAGGAGAAAATGATGGTCTCTCGTTTCTCACTCGCGTTTTTTTTGTGGTTGTCATAGTTACCATGCAGCACTGCTTTTGATCCCCCCCCCCCCCTCCTCTCTCTCTCTCTCGTCTATTATTTCATAGGGATCGTACGGGACGATGGGGTTGCTTTCGTTGTACAGAAAAATCATAGAGTAAAAAGAAGGGATTCAAATGTAATTTGATTAGATTGTGCTTTATATACTGCCGTTGTCACCACTCCGTAAAACGTTGATGGCGTACATATACTCTTTGTTCTTAGATATATATGGAGTTTAGGATAAGACTTTTAGTCAGTTTAAAAATAATATTGTGAGCTTGTCATCGTTATATTTAATAACAGAGGTGAGTATCAACTATCAACATAGGCAAATGTTTGGGCATACTTAATAACAACGTTCAAACGGCACGCATGAGTGCCATTATAGACTTTATAATAATAGTACCGGGCTATTTTCATTGATACATTCCCTTCTTTATCAATATTCAATACATAATTGCGAAAGCACTAGGCATAGATACATATATAACTGCAGACCATCTGGGGAAAAAACCATGCTTCTGTTAACTGCGAAAGCACTAGGCATAGATACATATGCAGAGCACTTTGCCTGGACTTTTGCTATCAGCATTTAGCTTATATATTCAATTCAGAGCTGCAAATAAAAGATGCCAGTACATGCATGCCTTTTGCTACCAACAGATATTCACATTGGCACACACACACAAAATATATATTATTCAATTCATCAGAAGCTGATGCACTACTAGACAGATGTAGGTAGTAGTAGGCTTGTATTGTTGCAGAGCAGCCGCTAGCAGCCTAGCACAACAATTGGTTAGCAGCTAGCCAGCTAGCACACCTCCATCTCGCTAGCTCCATGGCTAACGCTATCTCTTCAACCTTTTCTGGTCCTGGTTGTAAATATATCAAGGTTCAGCTACATCAATGCTATGGAAGATTTGGAAGGAACAAAATGTACGATTTTTTTAAATATACTCACTCGACAGTACGAGCTCGACCTTACCACGAAGATCAAGAGGGAGAGGCGTCTGCGTGGTGCATGGCTGGTGCAAAATGACTTAGAGATCTTGCCCGTACAGTTCAAGCACTTAAACAAGAAAAAAAATAGCAATGCACAAGGAGCCCAAGAGGAAGAGCTGAGAAAGAGACATAGTGTAGAATAATAAAATTGTGTCTAATGGATGGATTGTATTGCATTGAGGCCTCGGCCGGTATATATAGGAGTACATGACTTGGGGGTAAGACAACCCCACCGGATACATGTGACTGCTTCTCTCTCTCTCTCTCATAAATCTGCCATGTTTGTACAATATTAATTTTTATTTCACGATCACATAGAAAACCTACAAAATAAAGTTACATAATGTGGCTTCTTGGTTTGACAAAATAATACGTTACATAAACTTGATGGATTATCGCTAAAATTACATGGACGATAAAGGTCGACCCAATTTATCACTCCTTGGTATGTGAGATCATGCCAAAACGTTAATTTGAAACCAGGGAGTAGATGTGGATTGGATCTCATCGCTGTTGACGTCATCCTCAGAATATCACCATAGGCATAGATGGCTCCGCATCATAAGCTCATAAGCTAGGCAATGAATATATCACTTTCAGATCGAGCCTATATTTGCTGTCAAATATAGGACACATGCGCATCAGCACTGATGGCATACACATATTGAAGGCACATGAAAATGAACATAAGAAAATGATGTAATACTTATTATTTCATAGTATCTGTTCTTTTTTCGGAACAAAATAAGACACAAATATTCTGATACATGTATACTCACCTTACAAATGTATACAACGACATATATATCCCCATACGCAGCAAATCTTAGAGATTGGACAGGCAATTTTTTTTATAAATGAATTACATCATACACACCTAGCTATCAATGGCCATGTTGCCAAGACTAATGCCATTATATTTATTCTTGCAATAAACCACGTAATCCTAGAGGCATATGTATAATAGTAAGCTTGGTACAGCTCATGACTCCACCTGTAATAGTAAGCTTGGAAGAATATGATATCTTTTATTTATAATAGATAGCTAGAGATATGGTATTAATTATTATCTTCAAGTAGAAAGTTGGCTATGGGAAGGGGTAAATGAAGGCGTTTGTAGGATTTTCCTATACTTCAAATCATTTTCTCTAGCCACTAAGGCCACCTTTGGTTGTGAATTCTAATGAGGTAGATCCAATTCTTTAGGTAAAATAGGTAAATTCGTCCCTGGACTCTAGTCCAAGGATCAAGTTCATCCCTGTACTTTCTATTTAGCCAATTTAGTCCCCGAACTCTTGTTTTGTGGTTCGGTTACATCCTCCATCACATTTCCACCTTAACACCGTTAGTTAACCCCTAACAGACATGCTGAAATTACTCATTTGCTCCCATGTTTATGTGATTCCACCATGTTTAGTTAGGTGGTATATACATGGGAGTATTTCTTCTTTTTCAATAAGGAAGTCTTTGGTCCAGCCTGCATAAATTGTGCACTCAACCATCTTGCTACAACAATAATGGTTCCGATTCTATTTCTACTAAAGATTTAACTAGTGCGCCCAAAAAAATATTACTTACGTACATTTTACTTAGAGTACCCTAAGCATCAATAATTATATTTCCACGATAAATTAAAACTGGTAAACACATGTATCGATCGTCCACACAGTTTCCATGATGTCGATGCCTATGCATGCGACGTGCTTCTCCTACTACTCTTACTGGACAGTGAAATGACTAATTCCACATCAACTTTACATCTCAAGAAAAAAAAGCTTTTTTAAAAAAAAACGGACAAACCGAAGTCTTAATCACAGGACAGTCGGTACAGGGCCCTTCGAGCAGTAGCTGTTGGGCAGATTAGGGCTTCTCATAGAATTCTGGAGCTGATGGCGACTCCACGTGGATTTTGCAGGAGTTGTGCACCTCTTGTTACCCAGAGAAGGACGATAACAACAGCACATTGTTATCGTGAGGTGAGAGCTAGCCCGATGCGATCGGCCGATCGCGTATCCTCCAATCGTATTAGACGGTCACAGCCGTCCAGTCACGCTCTAGGCCCTGAGATCGGACGGCTACCGAGCAGGCCAAGCAAGCGCCCGTGGGCCCACGATAGGGACAGGGATGCCCATGTGGGGCCCACAGGGCTTGTTCCCGCACGTGAAGGAGACGGATGGTGGTGGTATGATAGCTAACCCTCCTGGTGTCCTTTCTGTTTTTTGGCTAATAGAATATATAAAATCTGTTCTTTTTTATACTGAAAAATATGTAGCTTTTTTATACTAAAAAAGATACTGTAGTTACATTGCTTTTGTACGTCTAGATTGATAGTTTGATGCTTTTGCGTTTGTGTGGCAATTTGCGGAAAACATATTTGCACCGTTTAATTGATCGACAAAGTCATATTCTTTAATTTTCCTTTGCAATATAATTAACATATTATAGACTGGAGGTTTATATATCCACACTCGCACTCATATATGGCCGATGAAGGCACGCGCACACTCCTACCTCTATGAGCGTATGTGAGATATATCTAGAGAAAATGTTTGTGAGAGATTGGGCTACATCTTAGGATTGACAAAGTCCTTCGTTGTAAT
Organism: Digitaria exilis; assembly: GCA_015342445.1. NCBI lineage: Eukaryota > Viridiplantae > Streptophyta > Magnoliopsida > Poales > Poaceae > Digitaria > Digitaria exilis. The sequence continues at coordinate 2,424,925 of JACEFO010001965.1, forward strand.
GGTCACGCCACCAGCTGTGAGAGCAATTCGATGATAATATGAGTTGATTAGAAGACTAGATCTAAATTAACAAGTTCCTCCGATCCACAAACACCATAATACGACTAGTGAGGTGGGCTCATATCACGAATTAAGTCAATCCTATTCGGACAAGAATGCATGACATTAGAGATTATTACCCTATTTTATAGCTGTGGAAAAACATAGCCACCACAAATTAACCATCTGTCATAACTGCACTCTCTGTTTACAAGTGACGTGTGCCAGGCAATGCAAGAAGTGTGCCTTGTTCCAAACTACAAATAATTCTTTAGACCTGTGGCAAATCATCAAGAGATGGCAAATCCATTGATGTTCTTGTAAAAAGATTGTAGGAGATGCCTATCCATCTTGATAACCCCTCTTCTTGTGTACATCATCTATATACTATGTATATTTACTCCTTCACCTGCAATATGGTTTAGTACCTCCCTAAATGGACGAGAAAGAACTAACAAGTCTTGTAAATGCAAGTTTGTTGAATTTTGATTTTCTTTCAACATCCTAGATAGATTTTTTTCTCTCTCTCGCTCTCTCGAAAGACGTCTGCAATGTCCTGGCCAAGTTCATGTCAACCTCTGTAGGGACAAACTCACTAAGAGTTTCGAGCTACTTTAATTTCAAGCCATTCAACACCAACAGAAGGTAATCAGTAGACCTAACAGAACCTGTAGGTAATGTGGACGTGCTGAATTTCTCCGTCAATCACTTTTAACGACATAAGCAAAAATCCAATAATGACTATTCAAGCAGGCGCATCCACGTACAATCCATCACCACCGCATACACACATTGCATTCTCCCTGTTGTCCAACAGATAACATGCATACCATGGGGACAACTCCACGCATTCATCATATGTTCATCTGACCTACACGCCCGTTATTCATACTAAATGTACTATAATTATGTAGCTTAGCTAGTTATGCTACTTGGGGTGGAACATATCCATTCACGTTCAGGTTGTCATCCATTGACAGAGATTTGCATGTAGCAATTTCATCAGTCTCAGAATTAGTCCGGCCGACAGTCTTTTACTGGCATTCATACAGTAAGTGTAGCGGGTGATGTCACAAAAAAAAGTGTAGCGGGTGCATTTATCAAGTGGATCGATGAGTTTTTGTGCGTGCACGCTGATGTGTGAGCACAAGTGTATATGTAATTATGTATTGTGTTTTATAAGAAAATAATTGCATTTGCTTTGTTCTTGGTCCTGTTTGTTTGATCTTCTGTGCGCTTTTGTACCACTATCTTTTGGGATCTACACAAAAGCCAGATGACCCCCAAAAGGCATCACAAGTTGGAAATCTCTTGACAACGTGCTTGTGGCTTCGGATATTTCGCTTTTAGAGATTCAAAAGGTAGCGGTTCCAGAGCGCTTAGGACTACGCTCCAACAAATAGGGTTATGATAGAGTTAATATAACACTCTCTCTGATCTCCAAGTAAACCATAGTGCTTTACACGGCATGCAATGCATATAATAGATTCATCATATAGCAACATACTCGATCGTGACCCATTCGCCCTACCAAAAGCGAAGGACCGTACATATGGCTGGCCGGCCGGCGGCGGTGGGAGGGCAACGTGAGACTCTTCGGCCTTGTGGGCCCACCAACAGCGACACGAGAGCACGTCCAACGGGACCACCTGCTGGCAGGCAGATACGCACAGGACAAGCGACCAAAAACCAGAAGCGATCTGCTGCCAGATATCGTCCGGCCCATCCCAAACCTTATCTGTAGAATGGGCGGACGAGGATTCTCCCGCGTGGGCTGCCTGCGGCCTTGCCATCATCTCTCTCTCCAGTCTCTTCTTCACCCTCAGCTCTCTCTCTTTCTGGCCCGGGAGAGTTTGTTTTTGCTTGTGCAAAAATAAAAACAAAAACATAAAAAGTGTTGCGTGGCACGCGTTCTCCTTCGTTGCCTCTCGTTGAGGATGACAGTAGACACAAGACTACAGTCTACAGGAGCATGAGTTTATCAGGGGCTGTAACACCCTAATTTTAGTCATCACATTAAAATTTACATAGGTAACTAATTTTCCTAGTTTTTGTTTGTTTTAGGGATTATTAAATTGCAAATTAAATCATGGCTCTATAAATATTTAAATATCATTTAAATTAGGGTCATTAAAGTCTTTGTTGCATTCATGCTGATTTGCATATATTTTGAATGTTGTTTGAATTTGAAAAGGTTTGCAAAAGTTTAAACTTAAATTCAAAACCTTTCTCTTTTCCCTCTCTCTTTTTCTAGCCGGCCCAGTTTTCTTTTTCTTTTCCTCGGCCCAATTCCTCTTCAGCGCAGCGCGGCCCATTTTCTCTTTTCTCGGCCCAACTCGCGCGCGTGCCTGCGGCCCAGTCGAGCTGCTCTCTCTCCTCTCTTTGTTTCGCTGACATGTGGGCCCACCGTGTCAGTTCCTTCTTCCTCGCGCGTCTTTGAGCAGGACTCGATGGCGAGTCTGAGTCCCGGCCGTAGCCGCCTCCGTCTCGTCTTTCCCCTCGCGCAAGTTCCCCGGCCTTTATAAGCCGACGCCCCGACCCTTGAACCCTCAACCCAAGCCCCGAGCTCTCGCATCGCCGCAAATCGAGCTTCGCCGCCGTAACCCTAGGGTTAGAGCCGCCGCCTCGATTCGAGCTTTCGAGGTCGCCGTAGTCGCTTCGAGTTCGTCGACCAGCTTCGCGCCAAGGTTTGGAACGTGCAGAGCCTCTTTTCCCTCCCTCTCTCCCTCTCTTGTGCTCGTGCGACCTCGCCGTCGTACCCGAGCCGCTCTTCGCCGTCGTGAGCCTCCAATGTCGCCCAATCCTTCTTTAGATCCCCTAAAATAGAATCCCCGCGTCCCCAGCTCTCTCCCAAGCCTTTCGCGGCGAGAAACCGAGCTCTCTAGCATCGGTTTCGAGTAAGTCCGGCGAAGTTCCGGCGAGACGCCGCCGCGCGCCACCGCTCTGGGGTCGCCGGAGTTGCCCCTTTGTTCCCAGCCGTTCGATCGAGATCCGACGGTCGGGATTAGATCGAGTTTAATCCCGTACCGGTCAGCGCTGAGTCAGCCGCGTAGTTTTGCAAAAGAGCCCCTAGGTTTTCTAGAAATCAACCCGCGGTACAAGCCAGTTCAAAAATAATTAGATCTAGGTCCTTTTCTTTTTGTTTTAGCCCCTGGTCTTTCTAAAAATAGAACCCGCCGTCCTGCTGCATCGTTTTTCACAAAAGTCCTTCGGTTTTTATATAAAATTACGTTTTAGGTCCCTGGTTTCTTCTGTTTAAGCCCCTGGAAGGTTAGATTTAGTTCAAAGAAGCCCCCAAACCTTGTTTTAGCCATATCTTAACCGTTTTAAATCCGTTTTGAGTGATCTTTGCGCTCACGCGATCGTCTCTTCATCAAGAATAGTTCTAGACACGTCTTTATGTCTTTTAAAGTTGTTGGTGTATTGTTTTGCTTTTATTGATTGAATGCTTGTGTGAAACGTATAGAGAACGGTCCGTTCGAGGGAGATCAAGATCAAGTCTACGAGGAGGAGCCACCGCAGTATTTTGAGCAAGGCAAGTGGATTTCCCCCTCAGCATACTCTTTTGAACCCATACACATTGCATGACACCAAAGTTTATATCTATGTTCGCGATGCATTAATTTGATGGGTCCTATTTAAGGATGACTAGTCTCTTACACCCAAGCCTTGATAAACCGGGTTTACTTTTATGTTGGGTAGCTATGCTAGATGCTTAACCATAGTTTATGATGGGTTCTATCCAACATTGATGAATATCTTTATTATTTATATCTTGTTATGTTAATACAAGATCACCATGTTAATCGGAACATGGAGAACCACCCAGGATTAACCGTACAACCACAATACTATATGGCTCTGGTCTTGGCTAATTAATTAGAAACCTTGGTTAGGAATGATCTTACCGAAAGGGCATGGGGGGTGGCGGTTGACGGTGTATAGCCCGGTTCTCTCGGGAAGTGGGCTTGGCTAAGACACTATACCCGTTAGGGAGGGTTATGCCTGCTTCCGATCCGGAAACCTTAGCGGATTGTTTCTAACTAGGGAATCTTTGTAAAGGCCTCGTAGCGTCCCTATGCAGTCACACCTTGGAAGTGTGGTACGTGCCTGATCAGCACAGCATGGTTGGGTTTAAAGTTCTTCGGAGCTTTTACGCGAATTGTGGTGAAAGTGTACAACCTCTGCAGAGTGTAAAACTGTTATAACAGCCGTGTTCGCGGTCATGAACGGCCTGGACCCTCACGTGATTAAACTATCGAAACATGAAATCAAATCATTGCATGCATATGTTATTGGTTATGCTTATGGTTTACTTATTGGTTATTTATTGTTAATATGGGGTGGTATATACTATTATCTTAGTAAATAGTCGCTTGTCAATAAAACTTGACCAACTAAAATGCTAACCGCTGCAAACCCAGCCTATCCTTGATAGCTTGCATATTTCCCCCACTTGTTGAGTACCAACCATAAGTGTACTCACCCTTGCTTATATTGGATCAGAAGGTAATAATGGAGCAGAGTACCTCAGCGATCTTGATGAGTTCTAGGCGTGTGTTCCACCAGTCAGTTGCCTGTGGAGTGCTTTTGGAGATATCGTCTTAGTTATCGTGTGAACCAGTTTATTTTGGCCTTTGTGCCTTATTCGTGAGTGTAATAAATACTTTATTTATTAACTATTCGTTTGAGTACTGTTTCTGCTGTTCACTCACGGTCTATCATATGTGTGAAATTTGATCCTGGCACACATATGAGATGTACTCGGTTTTTCTCTCTAAAACCGGGTATGACAGAGTGGTACCAGAGCCGTGCTGACTGTAGGACGCTAGCCTAGCTAGAATGGTCGAAGTAAGGATTTAGTTTAGCAAGCCAAGTCAGTTTCTTTAGAGGTCTTATTTTATTAGTAAAAAAAATTCTTTGAACTTCTTCTCTTTCTTTGCTCACCTTCGCCTCTATTTCAATTATCTTTACCAAGGTTCTCTCTCTATGCTTAGATGGCCAAGAGTTTCCAGTCTGAACCAGCACAGCCAGCCCCTCCTTCACCACAGATGGATGATGTGCAAGGAGATCATGTGTGGGTGTGCTATTCTGATGATGAGGATATACCTGATTCTGCTTCACCCACAGCAAATGTTGAAGGGAATCCAGATGGCATTGAAGGTGATGAAGTCTATGAGGATAAAAAGGATGATGAAGAAGAGCCCAAGATGGAGATGATCACTTCAATAATAGAGCTTGGTGCTTTCCCACTCTTGCTTGAAGATGTTCTGGAAGCATTGGGCAACTACACCAGGCCACTCTACATAACCACTTACAGTTCCGCTGCAAACCACCAGGAGTATTACCATACCCAAGTTCACGTTAGGGCACAAATGGAGAATGCCTCTCGCTTCAGGACTTGGTCTATTCATGAGTCAAGCCTTCTACATACCTCCTATGAAGCTGCAGTCAGTGACGCCGCCAGGAGGGCAGTGACATCTATCAGCCACCAGTACCAGAAGGAGCTGTCCCGCACAGAGTACCGTCACTTGCCTCGTCGCCGTCCAGGAACTGAGCAAACCGTTGTAGTGGGAGGAGGACCAACAACAGATCCTCGTCTCAATGTTCTTGCTCGAGTCACTGCAGCACTGAATACTGATTTGGAAGGTGTTATTAATGAACTTGCCCAAGCCCAAGAGCGGATTGTAGAACTCGAAGAACAATTGTTTCAGCAACCAAGTCAAGAGGATGTTGAAGAGAGGATGGCCAACGTTCGATCCCCACCTCGGAAGAAGTGTCGCTTTGGAGCCCCTTTCTCCGTCACACAGTTTAGGGAATAGGTTATCTTTAGGTTTCTTTTGTAAGTTTGTCGTTAGTACGGTTTTGTGAGGTCGATCGTTTGTGTAATGCTTGTTGCTTGGATAAATGTGTGAGTTGGAATCTTTGTTTGTGTGTCTTTGGTTGTGGAGTGATGACCACAATTAAAGAAGTATATTAATAAAATATTAGTTAAGTTTAATTCTAGTCCCCTCTTATCTTTGCCTTAGTTCCTTCTCTATCTCAAGTCTATCCGGCATCTATATCCCTTATTCTGAAATCTGGTCGCGCCGATATCCGAGACAGCAGTACTGTTTTGAGGATTTCGAGAGCTACACAGATCCGTTTAACCTCAAACCAGTGGGGATAGTTTCAGAATTTGATGAGTGAATTTCTGTGATTTTTCCATAATTTTTGGAAATCTGTGTCGAGGGAAACACACCAAAAGTTGTCAGGTACAGAATCAGTTTTTCCAGCTTGACACAGGCAGCTTGATTATTTTGTATCCGGAGTTTCAGAGGTCCGATTGAGGTCATTCCAATTGGATTGGATTCATAGCTTTATGAGTATTGTTCTGGAATTTTGGTATAATTTTTGGATGCATGAGTTGACAGTTATGGATGAATACTTAGGGAGGACAGAATCTGGGTGATGATGAATACTTGACTTTTCTCTACTCTATTCCTTCTTAACTTCAATGCTATCTTATACTCTCGCAGTGGAGTTTCTTTCCTTTACTCTTATCTATCTGAGTATCATTCTCTGAATCATATCTGTCTAACACTCAGATGGTTAACACCAGGACCGGAGGAGGTAGAGACGTTCCTAGTCAGAGGCGTGATCACGTGGTGAACCAGCAGAATCAAGCACCCCCTCCACCACTGCCTCAACCCGCAATGGATCCCGCTATGCAGCGGTTCCTAGCAACCCAGATGCAACTCATCCAGCAGCTCACTCAGACAGTGGCCAATTTGCAGGCACAGCAGAACCAGCAGCCACCACCGCCACCAGAACCAGTCCAGCCGCCCAGGGATCATCACAGGCAGTTTTTGAGCCAGCATCCTCCTACTTACTCTCACTCTGCAGATCCATTAGATGCTGATGATTGGCTCAAGAATGTGGCAAAGAAGCTGAATATTGCTCAGTGCACTGATCGTGAGAAGGTCTTGTACGCTTCAGGAAGATTGGAAGGCCCAGCAGCTGATTGGTGGGATGCGTACGTTAATGCGCATAACGCTCCTGACACCATCACATGGCAGCAGTTCCAGGATGCTTTCCGCACACACCATATTCCAGCAGGTGTGGTGGATCTGAAACATGAGGAATTTCGTGCATTGGTGCAAGGAAACATGAGCGTGTGTGAATATCGGGATAAATTCACTCAGTTATCTCGTTATGCACCTGATGATGTGAACGACGATGCGAAGAGGCAACGTCGTTTCCTGAAAGGTTTGATTGGGCCTATCAAGTACCAGTTGTAGACTCATACCTTTCCCAACTTTCAGACAATGCTTGATAAGGCCATTGGTTGTGAGAATACACGCAAGGAGTTGAGTGAGCAGAAGAGGAAGTTCCAGTCGTCGTCGTCAGGACAGACAAGCAACACTCGTCCTCGCTACAGTTCTTCACAAGGTTACCAGAATCGCTCAGGAGGTAATGGTGGACATTACCAACAGGGACAGCAGATACAACATTCGGGTCAACAGGTTCAGAGGTATCCTCAGCAGACACCCCGTACACCTAACCAGCATCAGAATCGTTCTGGCAATAGCAACCCGCCAGTGCGGACCAACAATCCAGCTACGCCAGTACCACCTAATGGTTGCTTTAAGTGTGGTGATGCGGGTCACTATGCTAACAATTGTCCCAAGCGTAACCCCAGACACCCCAAGCTCAGAGGAGCGATGGCCAGAGGTCCGTTCAATCTTCTTCCCAGCAAGGCAACAAGGGACAACAAAACTATGCTCGTGGCAGGGTCAACCATGTGACAGCTGAAGCCGCTCAGGAAGCCAATGACGTGGTCATCGGTATGTTCTCCATAAACTCAGCACCTGCTACAATATTGTTTGATTCTGGAGCATCGCATTCTTTTATTACTGAACAATTTGTGTCTGAGCATAACATACCTAAGCAACCCATGAAAAATATGCTTTTAGTACACTCCCCAAATGGGGAAATGAAAGCTAGATATATATGCCCTCGAGTTAGACTTGAAATTATGGGGATAGAATTTCCATCCAATCTAGTGGTTTTGAAGTCGGAGGGAATTGATGTGATACTTGGAATGGATTGGTTGGGAGCTCATGATGGAGTTATTCAGTGTGCCAAGAAGGCAGTGCTATTCACAAGTCCACAAGGAGATCGAATGGAGTTTCAGATGACTCCAGTTATTCGAGAGGAAGCAATAGTCAATCAGTTGAAAGGAAAGTCACTAGAGGATATCAGAGTTGTGTGTGAATTTCCGGATGTCTTTCCTGATGATTTACCAGGTATGCCGCCTGACCGAGACTTTGAGTTCATCATTGAGCTTGTACCTGGTACTGCACCTATTTCAAAAAGAGCATATAAAATGGATGTTAGAGATTTAGCAGAATTAAAGAAACAGATAGAAGAACTTTTAGCTAAGGGTTATATCCGACCTAGTTCATCTCCATGGGGAGCCCCTGTTATATTTGTTGATAAAAAGGATGGTACTAGAAGGATGTGCGTTGATTATAGAGCTCTTAATGAGGTGACTATCAAGAATAAGTACCCGCTCCCTAGAATAGAAGCTTTGTTCGATCAGATGAGAGGTGCAAAAGTTTTCTCCAAGATTGATTTGCGTTCAGGCTATCATCAAGTGAAGATTCGGAAAGAGGATATTCCTAAAACTGCCTTCACTTGTAGATATGGTCTTTATGAGTATTTGGTGATGTCGTTTGGTTTGACAAATGCACCTGCAAACTTCATGTATCTGATGAACAAGGTATTTATGGAGTATCTTGACAAGTTTGTGGTAGTATTCATTGATGATATTATGGTGTTCTCCAAGAATGAGGAAGAGCATGAGGAGCATTTGAGACTGGTATTGCAGAAGTTACGGGAGCATCAGTTGTATGCCAAGTTCGGTAAATGTGAGTTCTGGTTGAAGGAAGTATCCTTTATTGGACATGTCATAACAGATGGAGGAATCATGGTAGATCCGAGTAAAGTGCAAGATGTGTTGAATTGGAAGCCACCTCAGAGTGTTGCAGAAATCAGAAGTTTTCTCGGATTGGCAGGGTATTATCGCAAATTTATTGAAGGTTTCTCCAAAATTGCTAAACCCATGACTTTGTTGTTAGAGAAAGGACGAAAATTCAAGTGGGATGATGCTTGTCAACAGAGTTTTGAGGAGTTAAGAAATAAATTGACCACTGCTCCAGTGTTAGTAATGCCTGATATTCAGAAGGGGTTCAACGTGTACTGTGATGCTTCACACGTGGGACTTGGATGTGTGTTGATGCAAGAAGGCAGAGTCGTAGCTTATGCTTCTAGACAATTGAGAAAACATGAGAAGAATTATCCTACTCATGATCTGGAGTTAGCTGCAGTTGTTCATGCACTAAAGATTTGGAGGCACTATATGATTGGAAAACGGTGTCGAATTTTCACGGATCATAAGAGTTTAAAGTATATCTTTACTCAGAAGGATCTTAATTTGAGACAAAGCAGATGGCTAGAATTAATCAATGATTTCGATTTGGATATTCAATATCATCCTGGAAAGGCCAACGTTGTTGCAGATGCTTTAAGTCGTAAGAGTCAAGTTAACTCAGTCATTGGGAGGTTGATATCACAAGAGTTATGTTGGGAGATGGAACGACTTAACTTGGGTATCTGTGCTCATTCAGAAGCTGTGACTATGGAAGTAGAGTCAACACTAGAGCAAGATATTAGGAAGGGACAGTTAGAAGATCCAAAAATCGAGGAATTCAGAGCGTTAATTCATTCGGGAAAAACTAAGGATTTTACTGAGGATGAACAAGGAACAGTGTGGTTCAGAAATAGAATATGTGTTCCAGAAAATGATAGGCTTCGAGAAATCATGTTGAAGGAAGCACATGATTCACCTTATTCCATTCATCCAGGAAGTACTAAGATGTACCAAGATTTGAAAGAAAAATATTGGTGGTATGGTTTGAAGAAGGATGTTGCTACTTATGTGGCTTTGTGTGATGTTTGCCAGAAGGTTAAAGCAGAACACCAACGTCCAGCAGGTTTGCTTCAACCATTGAGAGTTCCAGAGTGGAAGTGGGAAGAAATTGGTATGGACTTTATTGTCGGGTTACCTCGTACTCGTGATGGTCATGATTCTATATGGATTATTGTGGATAGATTGACGAAGTCTGCTCATTTCATACCGGTCAACACAACATATACAAGTGCTAAGCTCGCAGAGCTGTATATGTCCAGGATTGTGTGTCTACATGGAGTTCCAAAGAAAATAGTGTCCGACCGAGGTACTCAGTTTACGTCCCGATTCTGGCAGAAGGTACATGAAATAATGGGTACACAACTCAATTTCAGTTCTGCTTATCATCCACAGACCGATGGACAGACTGAAAGGACTAATCAGATTCTGGAGGATATGCTTCGAGCATGTGCTTTAAAACATGGTCGTAGTTGGGATAAGAGTTTGCCATATGCAGAATTTTCCTACAATAACAGTTACCAAGCCAGTCTTAAGATGTCACCTTTTGAAGCATTGTATGGGAGGAAGTGCAGGACACCATTATATTGGAGCCAGACCGGGGAAAGTAAAGTATTTGGACCCGAAGTACTTCAAGATGCAGAGCAGCAGGTACAGTTAATCCAAGAGAATCTCAGGACTGCACAGTCTAGACAGAAAAGTTATGCTGATACCCGAAGGAGAGAATTGATCTTTGAAGTTGGAGATTTTGTTTATCTCAAAGTATCACCTATCAGAGGTCTTCGTAGATTCAAAGTCAAAGGAAAACTATCACCTCGTTTCATTGGTCCTTTCAAGGTTCTAGAAAGGAAAGGTGAGGTAGCTTATCAGTTAGAGTTGCCAGCTCAGTTGTCAGATGTTCATGATGTGTTTCATGTGTCACAATTGAAGAAGTGTTTACGGGTACCAGAGGAACAGTTGCAGTTAGAGGAATTCAGTGTGAAGGATGATTTGACCTATTCAGAGTATCCAGTTAAGGTATTGGAGACAGCAGAAAGGGTTACTCGGAATAAAGTAGTTAAGATGTGCAAAGTACAGTGGAGTCACCATACAGAGGATGAGGCTACATGGGAAAGAGAAGATGAGCTTAGTGCAGAATTTCCTCAGTTGTTCTCTGATCTTTCCGAATCTCGAGGACGAGATTCTTCTTAAGGGGGGTAGGATTTGTAACACCCTAATTTTAGTCATCACATTAAAATTTACATAGGTAACTAATTTTCCTAGTTTTTGTTTGTTTTAGGGATTATTAAATTGCAAATTAAATCATGGCTCTATAAATATTTAAATATCATTTAAATTAGGGTCATTAAAGTCTTTGTTGCATTCATGCTGATTTGCATATATTTTGAATGTTGTTTGAATTTGAAAAGGTTTGCAAAAGTTTAAACTTAAATTCAAAACCTTTCTCTTTTCCCTCTCTCTTTTTCTAGCCGGCCCAGTTTTCTTTTTCTTTTCCTCGGCCCAATTCCTCTTCAGCGCATCGCGGCCCATTTTCTCTTTTCTCGGCCCAACTCGCGCGCGTGCCTGCGGCCCAGTCGAGCTGCTCTCTCTCCTCTCTTTGTTTCGCTGACATGTGGGCCCACCGTGTCAGTTCCTTCTTCCTCGCGCGTCTTTGAGCAGGACTCGATGGCGAGTCTGAGTCCCGGCCGTAGCCGCCTCCGTCTCGTCTTTCCCCTCGCGCAAGTTCCCCGGCCTTTATAAGCCGACGCCCCGACCCTTGAACCCTCAACCCAAGCCCCGAGCTCTCGCATCGCCGCAAATCGAGCTTCGCCGCCGTAACCCTAGGGTTAGAGCCGCCGCCTCGATTCGAGCTTTCGAGGTCGCCGTAGTCGCTTCGAGTTCGTCGACCAGCTTCGCGCCAAGGTTTGGAACGTGCAGAGCCTCTTTTCCCTCCCTCTCTCCCTCTCTTGTGCTCGTGCGACCTCGCCGTCGTACCCGAGCCGCTCTTCGCCGTCGTGAGCCTCCAATGTCGCCCAATCCTTCTTTAGATCCCCTAAAATAGAATCCCCGCGTCCCCAGCTCTCTCCCAAGCCTTTCGCGGCGAGAAACCGAGCTCTCTAGCATCGGTTTCGAGTAAGTCCGGCGAAGTTCCGGCGAGACGCCGCCGCGCGCCACCGCTCTGGGGTCGCCGGAGTTGCCCCTTTGTTCCCAGCCGTTCGATCGAGATCCGACGGTCGGGATTAGATCGAGTTTAATCCCGTACCGGTCAGCGCTGAGTCAGCCGCGTAGTTTTGCAAAAGAGCCCCTAGGTTTTCTAGAAATCAACCCGCGGTACAAGCCAGTTCAAAAATAATTAGATCTAGGTCCTTTTCTTTTTGTTTTAGCCCCTGGTCTTTCTAAAAATAGAACCCGCCGTCCTGCTGCATCGTTTTTCACAAAAGTCCTTCGGTTTTTATATAAAATTACGTTTTAGGTCCCTGGTTTCTTCTGTTTAAGCCCCTGGAAGGTTAGATTTAGTTCAAAGAAGCCCCCAAACCTTGTTTTAGCCATATCTTAACCGTTTTAAATCCGTTTTGAGTGATCTTTGCGCTCACGCGATCGTCTCTTCATCAAGAATAGTTCTAGACACGTCTTTATGTCTTTTAAAGTTGTTGGTGTATTGTTTTGCTTTTATTGATTGAATGCTTGTGTGAAACGTATAGAGAACGGTCCGTTCGAGGGAGATCAAGATCAAGTCTACGAGGAGGAGCCACCGCAGTATTTTGAGCAAGGCAAGTGGATTTCCCCCTCAGCATACTCTTTTGAACCCATACACATTGCATGACACCAAAGTTTATATCTATGTTCGCGATGCATTAATTTGATGGGTCCTATTTAAGGATGACTAGTCTCTTACACCCAAGCCTTGATAAACCGGGTTTACTTTTATGTTGGGTAGCTATGCTAGATGCTTAACCATAGTTTATGATGGGTTCTATCCAACATTGATGAATATCTTTATTATTTATATCTTGTTATGTTAATACAAGATCACCATGTTAATCGGAACATGGAGAACCACCCAGGATTAACCGTACAACCACAATACTATATGGCTCTGGTCTTGGCTAATTAATTAGAAACCTTGGTTAGGAATGATCTTACCGAAAGGGCATGGGGGGTGGCGGTTGACGGTGTATAGCCCGGTTCTCTCGGGAAGTGGGCTTGGCTAAGACACTATACCCGTTAGGGAGGGTTATGCCTGCTTCCGATCCGGAAACCTTAGCGGATTGTTTCTAACTAGGGAATCTTTGTAAAGGCCTCGTAGCGTCCCTATGCAGTCACACCTTGGAAGTGTGGTACGTGCCTGATCAGCACAGCATGGTTGGGTTTAAAGTTCTTCGGAGCTTTTACGCGAATTGTGGTGAAAGTGTACAACCTCTGCAGAGTGTAAAACTGTTATAACAGCCGTGTTCGCGGTCATGAACGGCCTGGACCCTCACGTGATTAAACTATCGAAACATGAAATCAAATCATTGCATGCATATGTTATTGGTTATGCTTATGGTTTACTTATTGGTTATTTATTGTTAATATGGGGTGGTATATACTATTATCTTAGTAAATAGTCGCTTGTCAATAAAACTTGACCAACTAAAATGCTAACCGCTGCAAACCCAGCCTATCCTTGATAGCTTGCATATTTCCCCCACTTGTTGAGTACCAACCATAAGTGTACTCACCCTTGCTTATATTGGATCAGAAGGTAATAATGGAGCAGAGTACCTCAGCGATCTTGATGAGTTCTAGGCGTGTGTTCCACCAGTCAGTTGCCTGTGGAGTGCTTTTGGAGATATCGTCTTAGTTATCGTGTGAACCAGTTTATTTTGGCCTTTGTGCCTTATTCGTGAGTGTAATAAATACTTTATTTATTAACTATTCGTTTGAGTACTGTTTCTGCTGTTCACTCACGGTCTATCATATGTGTGAAATTTGATCCTGGCACACATATGAGATGTACTCGGTTTTTCTCTCTAAAACCGGGTATGACAGGGGCCCCCACATACTTTTGGACTTCTCCAATTTAACCTTTTATATGCATGTATCCTGTAGCTGTAGAGACGCAACACGCAAGTTGCGGGATGGTCAGGGGACGGAGTCAAATCAGATGCCAGTGTGCATGGCAGCTAGCACGGGTACATTACATTTGCAATGGAGCAGTAGAAATTGGGAGTTCTATCGTCAGTGAGCACGCCCCATGTCATCGAGCTACGCATCGAGAAATCAATCGCAAACAAGAAAGTACTACAAAACTTTTAGAGGAGTTCGATAAAAAAAAAACGTGGAAAGAAATGTCGTTGGTGGGGAGGCGCAAGATTCCACATGGACTGGCCTGGTTCCACGTACGAGCACCTCGCGCCCGTCTTGGACGTAAAAGATTGCTGGATCTGGACGCCACTACTACCGTGCATCTTCCTGCAGCTCAGCGGCGGCAGAAAACATGCATGAAACACTCGTTTTTCATCACAAAGGAAAAGGGTCACCATGAAAACCATCGCGCTCGAAATGAAACGCACGTAGTCAAATCCGAATGCAACGTTAGCCAAACGAGATGGGAATAGCGACCCACGGAACATGAAACACACACACACACACACACACAACTGAAACCAAAACCGGACGAAACCCTCGCGTTCGAAGCGCCCAAGCCGTGATCGAGCTGTTACGTACATTCCGATCGAGGCTCCGGTTCGTTCAACGCGGAGCAGATAGCGTGCGCGTGTGGCACGACGCGCACACCCTGTGGCCCTCCCTGACCTGCCCCGTGCGACTGATGATCGATCGGATAGCTAGCCCGGTCCGGGGCCTGCCCGCGCCGCGAGCTACCCGCCACCGGCGAGGTCCCCACGATGTCGCTCGTGGAACACGACCACCGCGTCGCGTCGCCGGCGGCCCCTCTCGACACCGCCGGCGACGGCGAGCGGCCACACAGCTGTCACGCCCCACCGAGGAACCGGACAAAGTTGAACGAACGGGGGAAGGTGCGCGCAGCTGCTGCGTAGCCCTGACCTGACGTGCAATCTTGCATGCGCCGCCCGTAGCAGTAGCACGCAATAATTGCGTGCACAAGGCAATAATGCATCCTGATGACTCCGTGATACACGGATTGATCCCTGAAAACTCTTCGCTTCCTTGGAGGGTCATTCCCTGTTGTTGCCACCAGAGAGATCGTATCATTTACTACTCTGCTACATTTGGCAAAATGTTGACACAACAGAGGTTTTTTTAACAACATACAAGGTTGACATTAAGGAATCAAGAGCTTCTGAACAAAAAAGCAGTGAAATGCTTATTTAATAACGTTGACTCTTTAATCCCTATTACATGCTCGTGGGTGTTATGAAGGGCCAAAAATGAGTGAACACCGGGAAGAATAAGATTACATCCTAACTCAGTACTGAACTCGCAGCAAAGACAAGATTTGGGAAAACAGGTGAATGATAAATATGGGGAAAAAAAATAGGCAAAGTTACATGTCCACTTTTTTTTTTTTTTTACATCCTTGTGTAAATACTACAGGCTGGGTGGGTAAGAAGGTGGAACTCCTCTCCAGGGAAGGTCAGCTTCGACAATCGTCGAACACGTTTTGGAGTCGGCAAAGGACAAACAGTTAATTGCAAGGTTAATCGCCTTGCAGACAGTAGAGCTGGCGGATATTGCCCGAAGCTGATGACAAGAAACAAAATGATTTCAAGTTACTCCCATCACCCATGAAAACAGATGATTTTCAGACAAGACCAACATGAAACTGACTAATATCATTTTCAGCATATATCATTTGCAATAGTGGATCTATTGTTTTTCTTAAAAAAAAAAAGGAAAAAGTCTATTTTTGGCCATCCAACTCTTGTCTGAGTTTGGTTTTGGCCATCTAACTCCAAAACCTGGTATCTTTGGCCATCCAACTATCAATACCGTTCAAATTTGGCCATCGGGCTGGCTGTTTTGATGAGTGGTTTGAACTTTTTTTTATTTACAATGTAATCTTTAGATCTTAAAATGATTATTACTTTTTGCTCGTACCTCCAATTTAGTGATAAAATAGTATAAAGATCACTTCAAAATAGTGTTCACCTAAATCGGAGGTACGAGCAAAAATTAATAATCATTTTAAGATCTAAGGACTAAATTGTAAATCAAATAAGTTAAAACCACTCATCAAAACAGTCTGATGGCCAAACTTGAACGGTTTCGATAGTTGGATGGCCAAAGATACCTGATTTTGCAGTTCGATGGTCAAAATCTAACTGAGGCAGGAGTTGATGGCCAAAAATAGACTTTTTTCCAAAAAAAAAAAAAAGGTGCCAGGACTACTGCCGATGCCTAGAAAGGAAAAGGAAGCAAACATAAATGATTGATCTTATCATTTATGCGGTAATAAAAGCACATGATTTATTGGGTAAACAAACAAGACAGAACAAGAAAGTCAGCAGATCTTTACATCACCAAAAAAGTAGACAGTGCAAATCAAGGGAAAGAAAAATATGCATAAAGATGTAGAGCTTCAGATTTGAAATGCACCGCAAGGTGTATGTGTGAAAGATCCCAGGTATTTAGGTTAAAACAGTAAAAAAAAGAGTAAAACTTTTGTATACTCTTTTTAAAATGTTGCAACGTGCACAATTTAATTTAATGATGAAGCTAGGTTTAGGAATTACGAAGATATACTTCAAGGATACAGAACTATTGACATCTGCTCGAGCTGTCTAGTTACCATTTCATGGCATATCTATTAAATAACTGTAATGAAATTGTGCAACACCACAGTTTTCTAGATTAAAACCCAGACAAAGTTTCTACTAAAATGCGGGCAAAAATGAATGTGCTGATGAGATGCTAGTATATACCGTATAACCAATCCTTGAATTGAGCATGAAGTGCAGTCGCCAATTCCCTTTTCCGATTCTCATCAATCTGCAGCTCCCGAATTGTCTTTTGAATATCCTCCAGAGCAGAATGCTGAAAATAAATAGCATATTAGGAACATGTGGCCTTTATGACCACAGTTTGGTAAAATAAATAGAAGTGAACTAACTGTGCCCAACAACATTCAAAAAACTATCAAATAATATACTATATCTTCAACTGTCAAGTACTTTGCTAAGAGAGAGAAATATTTGATTCAGACCCCATTCATCTAGTTGGATTAGGATTGGAGTTAACAGACACTAGGATCAACATAGCACTAGTGATGAAACAATAAATCTTACAAGAAACTATGCCTAGTTCCTAGTGTTATCTTCTTCTTCTTTTCATTTTTGCCATGCAATTCCATAAAAATACAGAAAATACATGATTGCCACGTGAATGCAGTAAAGTTATCAACCAGAATATATGGCAACAAATGGATAAATAGTGGGTGCTTCAGTGCCTGAAGCCATTGTAAATAGCAAGCAACATAAATACATAATCAACAAGTATAAACTGACGTATTCTTACATTCATGCATTAAAAATTGAACACATTATAGAAGCCAAAGCGAAGCCAAAGCTACTAGAACATTTGCTAAAGAAATGAAGGGATTAAGGTTTCGTCTAGTTGTATTGCATTTACACAGTACCTTTTTTCTTTGGAATGCCCCATAAGTTTCAGGCAATGGGAAAGGATTACATTTTGTAGTCTCTTGCCTTTCATCTCCAAACCAATTAGGAATCTGCAGAAAGAAATCACTGCTTTAATTTTTTTTAATAAAAAAGAATAATAATATTAATTGTTAATAAATGCATCGAATGATACTAAAATGCATTTCTCCAGCTGAACTCATCAGTGGAGCAGAAAATGATAAATAGATCAAGAACTGGCACACATATTTTAGCATGTTGAAATGTTTGCAAAATAGACTTGGATTTTCAATGCGGGATATACAAACATATCTTTTGGTAGCACCCGTGCTAAGTACTCTATGGTTTGGGGCTTTAGCGGGTTCATTGATAGAAATCAATCGTTTATTCCTAGATGCTTTATCATTCCCTTTGAATTCGTCGTGACATGATGAATTCGTCGTGACATAATGAAAAATCGTTTTATTCTAGTTATTCCTATGCAAGAAATAGAATTCGTCGTGACATGATGAAAAATTACCCTTTTTGAATTCTTTTTTACTTTTTGAATTCTTTTTTAGTAGTAGTATATGAAGCAAAAAGAAAGCAAAGATGGATAAGGATTGTATCCTTTAATTATTCTCTATTTTTTATTACTTATTATACGAATTTCCAAAATTTCATACGAAGGAAACTAAGATGTGATTTTCCAGAATGGAAAATCAAAATGAAGCCCTTTTTGTTCAGTCTATCACTCTATCTGGACCTTTTTGTAACTTCGCCCAATTTTGAATTATCAAAGCAAGAGCTTTATGTAAGAGTAGATGCTCCAAAAGGTGAATTAGGAATTTATCTGATAGGAGATGACAGTCTCTTCCTGGACAGTCATTTATTGCCCAATCCATTTATCGTTCTCCTTTTCTTTACGGTTAATAGGGTCAACTAACCAAAACCTTTGCGGTTACTAGCACTGAATTGAATTGAACAATATACTCAAAACCTAATATTGCATCGAGAACAATGAAACATAAATGTAAGGAGGAAGGCTGACTGGGTGTGCTTATTTTGTTTCTGTATTCACGTTGATTTATTGGTATAAAGCCAAAAATATACTTTTTGCATACCAAAAAGTTGGTAAACAGATCAGGATCCAGACATGTCGCAGACTCAGCTTTAACATCAGAAACCCCAGCAGGATGGGATAATGAATCGTGTGGATCAACAACTCCCAACACAAAAGGTTGGTCCCATTTGTTGACACTAGGATCAACACCAACTTGCATCAAATGATCCCGTAGCAGCGGGTAGCAAGTATTGAATGGGGCAACCTGTTGATACAGGAAAGGAAATTTAGGGCAACAAATAATCAAATATGAAGTACAGTACAAAATAGGATCATTATTGTCAGCCATTTGTCATTTCTATGTACCCTGACTAGTGGATACTATGTACAATCCTTACCTGTTTACCATATGTAAGCCACCCTTGACAATCAAATATGTAAACCACCACCCCCTACCACCGCCAGTTTAAAAACAGAAGGATAAGGAGTAACAGAACTTACTTGTAATTTATGGTTGTCGCCCAATACAAGAGGTTGGTGATTAACCCCCAAGTAGAAGATGCACTCACGACAGTTGGCAATACAAATCCGCTTTGCAGCTGCAATGATATGCACTCTTTCACAATGCTCCACCTTTACTACCTGACGGCATAAAATATATCTTGTAATAATAAACAAAATCATGTTCCTATCGCGTGCTGACTTTTAGCAATGGTTACTAAGTACAGGGATAGACTGAGAAGGTACCAAACACCAGAGGGGGGCTAGGATGTCAGAGGAGCTAGATAAATAACACTATGTAGGGGAAAGACTGCCTATCAAACAGAGCCCATTGGTCCAAACTCCAAACTAACATCTCCACACTATATCAGACTTCACACATATTGGTGCTTAGCACACCATCCATCACAGCCAAGAATATATCTCCCCATGCCTGATAAAGTTGCCATCAAGACGCTGAAAGGTAACAGTTATCCACATCCTTCACAATCTAATTATAAACACATAACTTGGAACTGGCTTAGTAAAAAGAAACTCATGTTCCTCCACTAAGGGAGCAATGGATGGAGGAGATGCTGAAAAACTGCTGGGGATTAACTGCAAGCTTCCTGATGAATTGATGTGCAATTGCTTACAGTAGTGACAGGATGTCAGCCTGTAATGGAATTGTATTGTTTCAGATAGCTGAACTTTCCATAGTTGATTGAATGGTGTGCTGGCTGGATGCCATGTGACACTGAATGAGACATTTGTAGCGTATAGTCCATTGGCACTGAATGAGGCCAGGGCCTTGGCTTCTTAACTCTAAAGTGCAATCTATTTGCTGCCCTTCCATTAATTGAGTATTCAAAATTTTGGAACTCCTAGACGGTCATAATCTTTTGTGCATTGGGACAACAATCAACACTTTACAAACGACAGAAAATAACCACACCAATGGCAGGTTATCTGCTGGTTGATAGGGGTACCAAGAAATGAACTATATGTGTATGAACAAAGCAGCCATAGCCCAATATATCGGTGGCAGGTGTCTGATCCGTATCAGAGATATAGAGGAAGGAAGCAGAATCTTTCTTAAGCAATACATATGACTTACAGAGTAAACCGAAAGGAAACTCAATCTGCTGACAGCAGGAATAGAATTAAACACATACCTTACCAACAGCACCAAGAACAACTGTAGCATCAGAACAACCATAAACAGTAGCATACTTCACCGGTGCTAATATGTATATAACAGAATCATGGCAGTTCAGAACCTACAAAAGGATATGCAATTTGAGCTATCATCAGTACAGCAAACATATAGTTCGAGCTCTGAGATTTCATTATTCAAAGTCATAAACCATTTCGTTGTTCAAAATCATAAACTAACTACTGTAAGGCATGCTATTATGCCAACAAAAATTGCTAGATGCAGGGTGATGAGTAGACTCCACTGTGACTTCAATTTTCACATAAGACCTTGCCAGATCAGATTAGTAGCACATATGTTTCAGTTCCAATTCAATCTTCTACGACAATTTAAATGATAGTCAGAATCATCACCTCTCGAATTATCCAAAAGCTACAATGTAATGTTTTTCTTCTAAGGGTCAGTAATAGAATGGTATGGATCCAGCGAAAAAATGACACTTGACAGTGTTTGTCATATCAATGGCCAGATAAACACAATGTATTACGACCTTCATTCTCTTTTATTTGTCATTATGGAATAACAGTGGTAAACTTTTTTACCTTGAACCATACAGACAGATATCTTTAGATTGGTCATGCAGAAATGATATTAGCAAATTTGGCATAAAAGTACATATATATCATTAAACTTATCTATAATAATGTAAGCACTTCAAAACTTGTGAAACCATATTTTATAAAGGGGTTTTGAAATTCAACCTTACACTGCACAGCTGATGTGGATAGCATGAAATTATGAATGTGTTAAAGAAGCAAAACAAAGATTAAATTTTCTCCAGCTCAGCCCTACTCAGGGCCCAAATGTTAGCTAGTGGAAAGAAGCTATCAATATACCTTTATTGAATTCCCTTTGACATCAGATGCATGCTTGACAACAGAGGTTTTTGAAAAGCCCTCCACAAATGTTACATTTCTGTAGTATGTAGGATTGGAACTTGGTGTGCTGCTCTTTGGATGACTTGTATTGGCCTCGGCCATGGTTACATCAAGATCAGACACAGTTTGCTGGCTGCTTTCTTTTGCTGCAGACCTCTCAGCAGAATATTCCAGTGAAGAAGCTATGTTCTGTGACATCCAATCCAGAACCTGAGCAGCTGGAACGGGGGCAGCAGGCATGTCTGGATCAGAGTTTGCAAAGAATGTAGCAGCCTGGCTTAAGGAAGCTCCTTCTGAGAATTGAACTAGAAATCCAAGGTGCTCAAAAGTCTCCATTGTCAATACCTACACAAAAGCAATGCAAATAAAGGCCACAAACTCGTTAGAGATTTAGAGTGAGCATTTTGCAACACAATGGTCTTATAATATGCAGCTGTTTTGCTCACACACAGAGAAGAATAAGGCAGACAGAACAGACATCATGATCATCTTTCATGAGTCCAGTTTGAAAACTTGTCAATATTTTCTACACAATCCAAAATTTAAGTTTCTTGGTCAAAACGATTTCTTTAAAAAATAACATCCTAAGATAAATAGTCAAAAATAAGATGAGGCGTCATTGACGATACATATCTACCTGCACCAAATATCTACACTCATTGCTCTTTGTTTGATTGATAATATACCTGTAGGCATGTCGGCATGTGTGTTGGTTTTTTCTAATAAACTCACATCATACTAAATCTTGAAAAGGTGACAACAGAGCTTCACATGCCATTTTACAGGGCTCGTTGCCTAGCATGCATGCTACACCCATTTCTTTTATTGTCCAATCTGATGTTTAAGGTTATTGTTACTATCAGCCAATTCTAGTAGGAAAATCAGAAAACAAAAAAAATAGCAAACTACCAAAGCACACTGCTCAGAAGAAAAGGTGGCGTACCAGAGAATCGTCACCCTCACCCTCAACAGAATCTGCCAAGAGAGTAAGAATATTTGGCATATGCTTTTGCAGATAGGATAGCTGATGAATTTCTTCATCAGCTTGAGAAGGCATAAAACGACGGCTGTTACTGCGAACAAGCTGCAAAACAATATAGATTAGAATTATTAAAAGGCAGGTGTGACATCAAAATTATATAGAGTAAACAGCGCTGCTCATCTGTATCGGGGTGGGCTCGCTAGTTTTATAAAACTAAAGCCATGTGCCCATTGTTCATCTAAACTGATATCTCAATCTATCTTACGTTAGGTACTTGCGTGATGGGGTGGGAGCATGAACAAACAAGTGGGAGCTAAACAGCACACAAACCAAGCAAACAAAAAATTCTCTGTTGTTCCAAAAAAAAAATCTCGAATATGCAGGAGAGTTGCATATCATTGTATTAAAAGCAGAGAGAAGAGGCATACAGAGACCCAACACACACACCCACACCCAACACAACCTGAAACTAATCACATGATACAAATATATAAGACCAGACCAAACAACTAACCCCCTAGACCTCCAGTTGAGCTAGGTGCCTAACCAGGCCCTTAGCTCCAGCCATGTGTGTTCAATGGGGCTAATCCTAGGCTGAATACAGCCTTGAACATGGCCAGGGTTGTTCCAAATTTGAGGTGGAGCATCCAGCGAATTGCACCCGAATAAGGTACTGACATACTTCTGCTGTTTCCAAGTTCTGTGACAAATGTAAATCTACCACAAAAGTGGTTCTATCCATGGCACATTTTACTCAACTACAAATAAACTAACTACTTGCCATGACAGGTGGTCAAAGGAGACAAGGGAACTATATCCTCCAGTCAATAACAAAAAATAGAAGTAAATGAACATAAGAAAACGAATTGTATTCCCATGCCTTAGTATGGGAAAAAAAAAGGTTAACTAACAATTTATAGGCTGTATTTGGTCTGGGTTCTCAGTAGCTAGAATCAACAACTCTACAGTCAAATCAAGTACTATTTACTATTAGCAAACAAAATCCAATCATCACACTTTTGAAGTTATGAAATTATCAGTTCTTTTTATTCACCACACTAAACAGAGAGAAAGGCACGCTTCATGCTTCGGAGCAGTGAGAAGGTCCGACCAGTGGGAATTCACTTTCAGAAACCCTACAATGAAGCATTAAATCGTATATAAAACTAGATTTACTAGACAAGAACATGTCTGTACGGAGTACGATATCATTATGTGACAGTTGCCATCCAAGAGAAACCAGCAAAAGTCACGCGACCTAATGTGCTTACTGCAGCATGCATATATCCAAAGGACGGTGCAGATAACTTGCAACTTCAAGGTCAAATAACCACATAATTGCTATACTAGACATGTATCACCATCATAGATATCGACTATAGTCTGCCGTCACAATATCTCTTGCTGAAGATGAAAGAGTAACAAATCACAAGTTAGTCATGTATGTGCTTGATAATAAGCTCGAAGGATTCAATTGAAGGATCAGTGGAGAGATGAAATAAATGTTTAGCGAAGTATGACACCTGCAGGACTGCTAGAGGCTTTCTACAGTAGCTTCAAATTAGAATAGTAAGATGGAGATAGTCCTTTTGTGGGTCCCCCATAACCATCACCCATGAGTCATGACGTTGTAATAGCAACTGAGAGTACGAGGTTTCAATGACACGGGCAAACAGCACGCCATTTGGACTAAAAATTTCAGCAATCAATGAATATGTGAACGGAATCCTAGGTATGGTTACAACAGGGTACACTGCCACCATTTCTCTGTAAGATGACAATCGAATTTACAGATAAACGCGAAACACATTTTATTTTGCATCAACTACTCGCATTCGTATAGCAATCCTACGAGCAGCACGGTCCTTTATGAAAAAACGATCAGATAATCGAGACCGGTTGATCCTGACCTGGATCGGGGAGAGCGCGGAGAGGTACCCATCGAACGCGGAGGTGGACGGCCAAACGTCCGCGACGGCGGGCGAGTCCTTGTGCGCGTTCCGCGGGACGAGGCGCTTGTACGACTGGACGTAGAGGAACAGCAGCACGTCGCGGACGTCCGCGGCCGCGGCCTCCCCGGCGCCGTCCCCGAGCGCGGGGTCCTCGGCGGGGAGCACGGCCGCGAGCGTGCCGAGCGCGAGCGCCGCCTGCTCCGGCGGGATCTGCAGCGCCTCCGCGAGCGCCGCGGCGCCCACGCGCCCGCCGGGGGCCGCGGCGGCGAGCTTCTCCCTGAGCTGGGTGAGCGTCTGCGCCAGCGTGCCCTCCGGGAAGATGAGCTTGGGGATGGGAAGGAGGCCGTGCTCGAACGCCTCCCGCCGCGGGCGGAGCAGCGCCGCGGGCGCGGTGGTGGGGGGAGCCGGCGGCGTCGTTGGGGCAGGGGACGGGAACGGAGCCGCGTCCGGCGGCGGGTCGAGGGTCTCGTCGGCCATCGTGGGGACGCGAGAGGGAAGCGTGGGGGAGATCTGGGAGTGCGGTGGGAATGGCGAGAGGGGAGAGGAGGCAGAGGCAGAGTGGCTCGATGCGTGCGTGTTTTTTTTTTTTTTGCTCTCGCTTTTTTATTCGAAAGGGTAGTTTGGGGTTTCTAATCTTGGTTTGGAGTCGTGGCAAGATGGGATTAGAAGGATTCTTGTCGTAACAGAGAATTAACGGCAGATTAGCAGGGCCAGACACGTCACGCCCCGGTTCGCACGTGGTCGCCGGTTCGCCGCCGCGCGTGTGCGCGACTGCGCGTGCTCGTGGGCCGTGGATCAGTGGATGCATGACCACGGGCTGGGCCCCACCGATCGTACGGGCCAGGCCGGGCTGGGCCGTTTTTTAGGTTTCTGAAAGAAGCTAACAATTTTTACGACTACAAAATTTGAACAGCTGAAAAACATTCTAGAAATAAAGCATGCCAGAATTTTTTAAGAATGTTGTCAAAAATCCCTCCCTTCAGTTATTTACAATAACCTCAAGAGGAATAGGCATACAGGAGGAAATAAATACAGATATAATCAAGATTGCAACAATACAACCTAATATTATGCATGTTGTTCGTTTCAGTTTTTTTTGTTGTTGTGATGTGCACCCTTGGACAGAGAAAATCATGTAGCATTTTTTGTCTCGGTGGCTTAGCTGTGCAGCCAAACAGCTGCCATAGTTTCTGAACAACTAGTTAATGAGATGCTACCTCTATTCCAACCTCTAGGTCATTCTAACTCTTTACAGAGTCAAAGCATCTTAAGGTTAACCAATCTGATACAACAAAGTACTAACACTTATCATGGTTTTAATTGCTTCACTAAATATTTTTTTTATAGTGTTTGATGTCATAGACCTTTGTAATCTCTATAAATTTCATCAAACATAAAATATTTTGAATCTTAAAAAAGTCAAAATAACTTATAATTGGATACAAGGAGACTAATTAAGAACCACCGACAACAACAATAACCATGTCATACATTTCATTTTTCCTACCAAAACCAAAGCAGTATCATCCGATCGAGCCAAAGCTATATAGATCACTGCATACAAAGGGCATGTCGAGAAACAGGCATCCATCGACCTTCCAGGACTCGCCGCCAGCGTCATCCCCTTTCGCTTGGTTAATGTAGGGCACGTAGGACAGCAGCTCCATCTGCCTCAAATCCACCATGATCAACCACGCATCTGCTCCAATGGATTTAGGGTTCAGCAGCGCGAACACGACGGCGTCCGGGTCGTGCCTGCACACGGCGGGGAGCCCCGGCACCCACCGCGGCAACGACGATCGCCGGAATTCGTCGAACGACCAGAGGTCATCGAGCCGGAGCACGGCGTCCTTCTCCCACCTCATCGTCTCCTCCGGCGCCGTCGACGTCGACCTCAGCGTCCACGTGGTGATGGTGACCCCGAATGGGTCCCTCCGGCGGCCGAACAGGCCGTCGCTGACGTCGACGAACCTCATGACGCCATGGCTGGTGACGCCCACCGTCCTGTAGGTCGCCGGGAGCCCGCGGCCGTAGCAGTAGTTGTGCTTGTCGTCCCAGACCTCTATCTCGGGGAGAGGGACGAACCGGAGCTCCGGCGAGCCGCCGCCGCCATCGCCGCCGGCGAAGACGTCGCAGAGAAGGATGCCGCGGTGGTAGTCGACGAAGCACATGAGGTCGCCGAAGGGGACCACCTTGTCGGTGCGCCACGTGTACTTGTAGAGCCCCTTGGTTGGATCGAAGGGGATGGAGAGGTTTAGAACCTCGCATCTCCCCGTCGACGAGGAGAATCTCGTGAGCTTTCCGACCTCGTCGCGCGATCCCTCGTCGTCTCCCGCGCACCGGTGAGCTCTGTGTGGAACGCCGCCGCGACGAACTCCTGTTCTTCTTCCACCTCCGACTCGACGTTGCGGCGGCGGGTGACGATGCCGGTGTAGACATCTGGGTGCGGGAGCAGCCGCAGCGACGGCGGGTGAGGTTTGTAGACGAAGAAGTTGTGCTCGTGGGAGGGGGAGTCGGCTAAGGAGGCGAGGAGGAGGAGGAGGTCGCCGTCGGCGGCGACCACGGTGGGGGTGCAGAGGGGGTGGAGGTCAGCGTCGGTGCGCATCTCGACGAACGAGGCGGACGGAGGGTCGGCGAGGCGGAGGGAGACGCGGATGTCGTGGCCGTCGCTGGTGAGGCAGCTGGCTGCGGTGGGTCCCGCGGGGACGACGGGTTCTTCTGTGATAATGACGGAGGGGTCGAACAGAGCCCAGCCGGTGTAGATCGCCGGAGCAGCGGCCGGTGAGGGGGTGGTGGCCATGCTGGCTGGGGCTGCCAATACGAACGGATCGGCGTGCGAGGGGGGCAGATTATAAAGCACTGCTGCTGGTTGGGCTTTGGCGTCTCTCGGATTTTCCATGTTCCGATTCCTCTTCGGTCTCCACCAAGAAATCGGCCCACCGCCTACACATGCATGCTCACAGTTGCATTGTAGGAGCACTGAACTACTGAGCGATCGTTAGGCTCCATGACAACAGAAAAAAAAAATACTGTTGGATTGGTGCGTTTAGATTACTGTTCCATCCATCCTTGGCTTTTCTCCCATACTCTATCCTTCAAGTACTTAAAACTACCAGTATTTGAAGTCCCAACATCTGATTGCATGTCCATCATGCCTTTTAAGCTTAGAAATTTTATTCCTTCTCTTCCTGTTGACTGGCCTGGATATGAAAAAACGAGTATTTTTATCCTCCAATGTCAGACACTGAATCCTTGCCCTTTGCTTCCACATGAGCTCCTCCCGATGGTTAAGTTCCATGACTCTCTCCACAATCTTCAGCTCTGCATGTGATGGTCCTTGACGTAAAGGGCCAATCTACGTGGCCTCCAGTTCTGCATTTAATCGGTGCAACTCCCGTCGAACATGACCAAAGGTCATTTACCCCCAAACACATAGCTTATATGATATACCCATTAGCTTGCTCTAGAGCTCTTGCATCAATGTTCCACTAGTTTCACCAAACACAATAATTCTTTAGAGCAAAGTGCACACCTGGTTCTTATACTTGTTGGGGTGTGTCAACCCGGTCCATGAACTCTTAAAACGACTGATTAGGTCCATAATCTCAGTTCATGCGTTAGTTAAGTCCATAAAAGCAGTAACCAAGTTTTGTTTCAGAAACCCCTCTAAGATTGTTGTAGACATATAAGTTCATCCATTGGATCTTCGTGGTGAGCTCGAGTCTGCAATCGCCTTGGTGAGTGGCTAGCTGAGACCGTGGTGCTGAGATTCCCGGAACCAATGGATATTATGAATTAATCTCTATGATCACCTACAGAATAGACAAAATAATCAAGGAAATAAGGTACATTGCAGTGAACAGGAAAAATGCCAAAACCCTACTCAAATACGTATAGAAATTGTTGCCTTTGTAACTCATGTGCATCCTCGTAGCCAACTGAATCCAACAAAACCAATGAACCGAGAAGAAAAAAGAATGATTAAACTCACCGGCAGGTGCAGATGCTCCTTGTGGCCGCAGTCCACCGCACAGACATGCCTATCTGCAATTGACGCCCTCGTCGATGCCCTCGCCGCACCTGGCACTAGCGCGACGATTCTCACCGTCCTCGCTGCAATCGCCAGCCCCTCTGGTCTTGCGCCTCCACACCTTCGCGGCCACCGGCCAGGTCCCTACCTCGACGCCCACCGAGGCCCATGAGGATAGAACGGCGTCCGCAGCCCATGATGACGGAGGAAAAAAAAAAGAGGATTTGGCATTAACGTAAAGGCTCTAATGGCAATAAGATGCCACATCATCCTCTTTTATGGACTTAAATGACATAGGTACTGAGATTATGGACCTAATTGGTAGTTTTGAGAGTTTATGGACCGGGGTGACACACCCAAACAAATATAAGGACCGGGTATGCACTTTGCTCAATTCTTTATATGGGTCAGTTTGTGACTAGGGCCCAAACCATGCTAACTTGAACTGAGAAAAACAGGTCTAGCACGAGTGTGATACAGGGGCATAGGGCCATGGGCATGGCACTAGGTTTTGTGGTCCAAAAAATCAAGCCTACTAAGCACGAAAAGGTAGGTGGCTTGATTTTCCACTAAAAAGGTAGTGGTTTGCCCCCCAACCAGGGCTTCCTATCCATCTTATAGAATATACTCCTTCCGTCCCAAAAAGAATGCAATTCTCGTTTATCGAGGAGTCAAATAATTTTAACTTTGACTAAATTTATATAAAAATATATTAACGTTTATGATATAAAATAAGTATCATTAGATTCGTTATAGAATATATTTTCATAATCAAGTTATTTAGAAACATAAATACTAATACAATTTAGTATAGATTTGGTCAAACATAAGATGCTTTGACTGGCACGATTCCCATAGTTGCATTCTTATTACTTCCTTAAACATTTTGATATGACTTATTCAATATTGTCGTTATACAAGTATATAGCATTTGAGTTTCAAATATTAAAATAGTATAGACAAAATATTGAAATTGGAAGCACAAAATATTGAAACATAGAAATCAAAGTGTTGAACGGCTTCTTCTCCGTTGAGGTGACCGTGCTCCTACTCTGGCGAGCAGCGGCACGAGCGAAGCTGGGGGGTGCAGCCAGGGCCATGGGCCGGCGACCAACGCACGGGGTTAGGGGCCAGCAATGGTGCAGCTCGTGGGCATTTCTAGGGAGCACTGGGAGCTAGCAGTGTGCAAAGCCAGCACAAGGGGGTCGGCAGTGCACGAGAGGCTGGCTGCAACATAGCTCGCAGCCGACGACGGGCAGGGAGGTGGCTGGCGGCACCGCAGTAGGCAGGAGAGGGAGAAGGAAGAAGGGATGTGAGGATTAGAGTTTGTGAGGCAGGCGGGAGTAGTTGCTTGCACAAATCTCAAATATTAGAAGGCGTGGAAACAAAAATCTATCAAAAATGAATTGGAATTGCTGGCCCGGCTAAGCCTGATTTGGGCCCAAATTTATAGGCCCAATACATAGGCCCAATACAGTTAACAAGTAGGGTTAGGGGCACGGATTTTAGAATTGAAATAAATCAACTTTTTTCTTGGCCCAGCACACGATGCTTAGGTCATCTACGAGAGCTTGATTGGTTGGACTGTGATTTTTGACAAGCCAAAACCATGGCTTTCAAAAGTAGTAGTATGCCAAAAATAATACCATGAAATTTAAGCACACACTTGGTTTAGTGACAAATATAATCACCAATACGTTTTCCCTTTGTGCACTTCAAGAAGCTTATAGTGATTTGGCATGATTTTTTTTAATAAAACACTGGCATACCAATTATTTGCCATGCTTTGATTTTGACCGGGCAAATATTGGAACCCAACCAAGCAGCAAGATTGCTCTGATAGGCAAATCCACACTACTACAAATCGAAGTTATTTTGGCTAACATTGTTGTACCCACAACGAGATGGCATATATTGTCACTTTGTCCAATTCTGACCCCTTAATATTAACACACATAAATACAATTATTGAGAACAACAATATCTACCAAATATCATATGCAAGTAGTGTTCTTGAGATATACCATTTGTTGATTTGAATGTGTCCCAATGTAATCCACATTGACATTTTCTGGTTGCCACAAATAGGGCGAGATACTTCATTGTTGCAATTTGCCATTAAATTTAGCTATGAATTATTATGTATGAAAGTTTGGCAAAATGGGCTTTATAATATGCTACAGTCACTGACATCAAAGTTTTTCTCCAAAGGTTACAAAGTGTTTCTTCATCAAATTCCAATGCTTTTAGACCCAACATGAATTTACCACATGTTGTCCCAAATGGCGCAACAATACCGGTTTTCTAGTGTCATCTTAAAAGTGTGGGCCTATGGTCCATGGGAAATGCCCAGCCAACGAACACATGCCAACCTATGTAAAAGCATATGGTCTTAATTGTAAATGTTGTACATTGAAGGGGCTTCAAGCCTATTTGGTATAAACTTCTTTCTCCATACAAAGGACCCGAGAGGTGATGAGAATGGAGGACTCACTATCTCATTTGACTTATTCCATTTTTCTTTCTTCTTGTTTGCTATCTCTTATTCTATTTAGTGAACTAAAATACACAAAAAGTATGAAGATGTATATTTTTTATTCTCTTTTTGTAATAGGGAGACCATTCTCCACATCTGTAAGCTAAGCATCAATATTAATACCACCAATAAAAAGTACAAAGAGAACTTCAGATATTAAGAACCAAATTAACCTCCATAATATGTTCTAATATTTCAAAACCATATTTTTATCTCGAGAGTATCCGAAATATAAAAATATATCCAAATAATTCTTAAAAAAGCACATGTGAGTAAAACTATTAGAAGTAATTTTGTCATATAGATGGAGTAGTTTATGTAATATGGTTAGGAGCTTTTGCTAGTAGTCATGATAAGTTTCAATGTTTAGCACCTAGAAAAAAGTCTATGAAAAGTAATTTCTATAAAAAAATGAAACAAAATAGCTAAACACAAGAGAAACAAGAATTTCTCCAATATAAACTTACCTTTATATTTTTATCACAATGAGTATGCCAACCACGGACGAATCTGTATGGATCATAATAGCCATCCCCATAAGACGCACAATTATTTTACGCCTTTAGAGAAAGTTTCCTTAAACGCATTATGACTTTTAAAAGTTTCGTACCAATTGATGATAATACATTTTTGCTCAAAAATATTCTTGTGAAATGGTAATAATGTTTCAAGATTTTTCCTACCATAAGTTATTTCCATGGGAAAAGATAAGATCTCAAGTTAATTCATTACCAACATTTTAGGGAAAGAACTAGACATAATAATATTGAATAAACATGGTGAATAAGTGAAACAATCAATTTTTGTCAAATTCTTTTAGGCCAGAAGGCCACATGCATACTGCCATACTCATTCTACTTACAGTGCTAATTGTGGAATGAACTACGTGAGAATAGAATCATTTTATCTTATGTAGAATTATCTTTTTCAAACTGGCAGTTGTAAGTAATGTGTCAAGATAAAACTTATATTTTTCATATTTTTTTTTATTATGATTGTCTTGTGTTCATTTTTCTTTTAGTTTGAGTTGTTAGACCCAGAGTGGTTAAATCATAAGTGTAAATATAAATCATTAAATATTGATCTTAGAGTGAAAATACTATATAATGAAGTCATTATGTATATTTTTTTGTTTTTTAAAGAAACCGACAAGGAAACTCCCTACCTTTTTTTCATTAAAGAATTAAGGGTTGTGTACAAGTTAGAAGGTCGTAGGCCCAAAGAATAAAAGAAGAGTTATAGGAGACTACTCAGTCAAACAAGAATTTGATCCTTAATATGCAGCTTCACTCTGAGAGTAACCGCTTTGATGCCTTCAACAAAATTTCTTCTCCAACTTGCAAAGGACAGTGATGCTCCATCAAAAATAATAGCATTGCGGTGTGTCCGAAGAGCCCACATTGCCATTATGAGAATTTCCCTGAAAATAATAGATCCAAATCTTTCTCTGGCTCGTAATATCATCAATTGAAAGTCCAGTGATGAGTCCCAATGAATATTAAGGAAGATCCAGCAAGCACAAGATTATGGGCATTCAAAGAATATATGCATTATGTCTTCATCCACATTCTCCACAACAGAACACAACAGTAGGAATCAAGATGCATATTCTTTCTAATCAAAAGAGCTCTTGTGTTCATAAGATCTCTAAGTAATAACCAGAAAAAAGAATTTATGCGTATGCTGGACTTTAGAATTCCACATCCACTTGAAGAGAGGAGAAGCAGGAAAAGACCCTCTTAGACTCTTTTATGCTTTGTTACAGCTGAAAACTGGGGAACCCCAAATATATGACCATGTATCATTCTCAGTAGCACATAGAGCCAAATCCTCAATCTCAGTAGTATGCTGCGCTAGCTGGGAAGATGCTTGTAAAGAGAGAGGCAAACGGAATGTTCTACTACTGGTCCAATCTAGAAATTGCCTCACCGACATTCCCTTCTTGCTTTCAAATGAAAACAAATGCTCAAAGCACCATTTCGGAGTGCCAATGTCCCAGAGATCATTCCAAAAGGACACAATGATACCCTTCTGCGCCTTGCATGAGGCAATCATGAAATAATTCTCCGAGAGGGACATAACATCACGCCACCAGAAGGAACCCACACCTTTTCGAGAATGAGGAGGAGTACCATTAGTATATAGACATTGCCAGGTTAACTGCACCCAAGGTAAATCCAGATTGTTGTAGAACATATGCAAATATTTTAACAATAGAGTTGTATTTTGCGTCCTGAGATTAATAATCCCCAGCCCTCCATCTTCTTTGCTTTTGCATAATACATCTCCCCCATGTCATAATACATGTTTTCTATTTTTATCCACCTGGTCAAGGATCTCAATTGGCAGCTTCAAGGTGCACATATAAAAAGTTGTGACCACTGAAAATACCGAGTTTACTAAAATGAGCCTGCCAGCATAGGTGAGAAATTGGGAAATGCCCATCAAGTTACATGATGAAGTTGACATGGGCCAGCTCCGGGAGAACCTAGCTCAGCTTATGGTGGCTACTTGAAGCACTTGGTTTCCTTGCTGTGGATCGACTAGCACCTCTACCTGTCGGACCTTATTTTGCGCCAATGGAGCATGGGGAGCACAATTTTCCAAGGACATGCTCCTTCCAAACAATCTTGCTGATGGCCGGTTTTCAAAGGCAATGGACAAGGACGCATGACAAGGAACCGAGTGCATCACACAAATTAGTAGCATCATGAAATAATGCATATATCCTTTCTTCATTAAGGAAAAATAAATTAAATCAGGTACTGCTCTCACTATTTTGTACCTTTCAGCACCTTTCTCTAGGTACCTCTAGATACACTATCTTTCTGCCATATGATTGCTTTCAATGGACGACTCTATTTTTTTCCAACTACCATTAAATTTCTCAAATAAAAATATGCCTTGGGCTCATGATGTGAGCATGAATTCATGGATAGAACATTTATTTCATATTATACTTTTCTTGATTTTTGTTCGTGTGGTTAATGTGATTTCTTTAAAAAAAAATAAGTGAAACTGATGGTGGTGTTAAGTTGGATTTCCATGTAATTCATCCTTTATTCTTCTTTCTTGAACAATGCACCTCTCAAGCGCATTCAAGGAAAATCCTTCTATTTTTGGGAGAGTAAATAAATATCCATCAAAAGCTTTGCACATGAATATGAATTACTATTGCCTTGAACTTTTATTTTGAAAACTCTTGTGTCCAAATGCATCTAACATTATCTAGTGGAAAAATAGAAATAAAAATAATAGAGCACTGCCATGAAGAAATATTTTTTTGCCATGGCCACAAATAACTATCCATATACAATTAATGGGATGGTCTAATATAGGAGTAATAGATAAAAGTAGATTAAGCAAGTCTATATGAAAATGAATATGTATTGAAGTTTTACTTGTGGTCTCCAATCACTATCTAGTGGGGGTTTAATCTTATAATTATTTGGCATGCATATCTATTGCAAGGTTTCCTTGTGTTTCTCATCAGTGTCTTTTTGTTGTCACAATATTAAGGGACACGT
This sequence comes from Digitaria exilis, assembly GCA_015342445.1. NCBI lineage: Eukaryota > Viridiplantae > Streptophyta > Magnoliopsida > Poales > Poaceae > Digitaria > Digitaria exilis. Next base: position 2,459,157 of record JACEFO010001965.1, read on the forward strand.
TAGCAAGAAGGTTCCGAAGGAACAAAGGAAGTCCTTTTATAGAATGAAAATCATTTTGCAATGCTCAAATATTATTATTATTATTATTATTATTATTATTATCAAATTGCTCCATTATTTTTGGGACTATTTATACCGAGAGAACCTAAAACATAGGCAAATATCCTCAAATCATAAGGCTACATGGTGGCATAAAGTTATCATGTTGTTTTTTTTTGTGAGTGGTCGTTAGATGTTCATTTATAAGTCCATATATACATCAATCGCATAGCAACACCTAAGCATGAACATCAAAAGGAAATTTTGGCTTATATTTTCTTTGATTCTCACAATTGACTTTTGGCATCTGATGATGAGGGAACAACAACAATCGTAGGGATATGAGTGTACCCTTTTAGATATTCGTCCAGGCTGTACCACACACGGGAACCTTGTTTGTTCGTAAGTGGAAAATGTATGCAAAAACACAAGGGACTGGTATAGTTTTGGGCCACTGAGAAGTGTAACACCCACCATCCCATGTATCGGTGCTGATCAATTTAAAGTGATCTATTTTCCTCTACCATACCTGGTACCTTTATTAGGGTCCTTTTATAGCTGGCTTTTACCCTGGGTACCCTTTTTATGGTGGTAGTTACTACGGGTTAGTTAGCACCTCTAGTGTGAACGCGGTTGATGGCGTCTAAGAGTCGTGAGCAGGGTCTGTGGGGACCCCATTTAGAGATCTGACCAGGGGTGTACGATGCAATAGTTTACTATCTGAGTTATGAACAGGTGACAAGGCGGCTTAGATAGGTTAGTGCCGCTTCCGAGCGTAACACTCTACATCATGTGTGATGGTTCCTTTATGAGATAGTGTTGATTGTGTAGTTGTGTTCAACCTATCTTTACAAATGCATGTTTCTAATCTATTTATAGCCCTCTCCCAGGGGCTTTCTGGGAAGAGCCTTGGAGTGTAAATGCGGCGTGCCAGTGTGGGCGCCGCCCTAGAAATGGCTCCAACAATAGCCTCGCAAGTGCCCCTGCAAGTGGTCCTAGAGGTGGCTCCCTCTTGCCTAGGATACCATACTAAGACCTTATGTGGCCGTATCCCAAGATACCAAGAGGCATCGACGTAACTTGTGGGAACCCATGTCCTGCCACTCCTCCCCTCCCCCAACAACCATTGTTCGGTCATTAAGGTCAGGTGAGTAGGTGGCCAGGCCACACACGTCCTTGTCTGTCAGTGGAAGTGATGCGACCCAGGCTGGGTAGTCGCCTCTGTCGTTTCCTCTTTAAGCACCCTTCTCTCTTAACCATGTTGTTTTTATGGGAAAGGTACACTGCGGAGGGCCCCTCTTTGTTCGTGGTAGGGCAGGCGGTTTTTACTATGCCGACGCCACGCTTCCTTCACCGTGAAGGAAACATATTTACTATGAGAGAGGCATCTTGGTCTATCACCGTCCCTTCTAGAGCGCGGGCTAGCCCCTGGGCCGTCCCTTGGCCGCAAGGCTGCCCTAGTTCTGGGTCGCTCATCACCCGAGGTTTTCCTAGTACAGAGGGGACCTCTGGTTCCTTGGCTCTAATAGCGGTGCCCCATGTCGGTGCCGCCAGCTCCAGTTGCCCTAGGATGGGAGCCTTGTGTTGTTGTGGGTCCCTCCTTCATTATCCCTTGAGCCTTCTTAGTGCCCACAGGGGTGGTTTCTTTGGATGTTCCGGTTCCTAGCTTCATTGATGCTTGTGCCAGCTGTAATGATGATTTTAATCAGTGGTCGGTCGTCGGTCAGGCGGAGAGGAGGTGATATGTTGTATGGCGTCCATCCATGTGATATGCGAGCCCTTCATGGCGGCCACAGGGTGAACCTGTTTGTGTCATATTAAGCTCCTACGTGCTTCCCTGTAATGATGTCTTTTATAGGAAAGGCGTCCTCTGGTGGGTCCCATTGTCGTCTTGCTTGCCGGGCGTGTTGGATGCGCCTCTATCTTCCTTCGCTCCGAAGGAAACCCGCTATGAGACAAAATGTTGTCCCAGGGAGCATGGGGCCACTTAGAAGTTAGAAGTGATTTGGGCCTCATACGGGTTGTGCCATGCGTGCCTCTCTTGGGCCTTTGGCAGATTAGACCTTCACTAGGCCTTTCCTCGAGGGACTCCGTTCCTCGGATGCCGACAACATCACCTTGCAATCCATTCAAACTTCTAAGAAAAGTTGGGCTTCACAATATTCCTTGTAGCCGAATTAGTAAAATTAACCGTACAATTTTATTCATATTTTCATCATTTTCTTATATGAAACTAGACATTTCTTTCGTTGACATTTAATCACTCGGTTTCTTTCGTTCATGGTCTCTTATTGTATGGCTGTGTTCATGCACTTGTTTTTATTTAATTAATTTCCATTCACCTTCAAGCTTCAGTAACTGAACTTGCGTATCAAGTGAACAAGACTGATACCATATACGTCGTTATTTAGGTCAAGTTGATATTAGTTATATACACTTAGCCATGTGACGTGAGAGTGCACGCGAAGAACACATGTATGGACTAAACCTCGAAAATAAAGGAAAATTAAGGAACGCACAGTGTGAAATGACAATATACTACGGAGATAAAAGTTAATATCCATAAATGTATATTTGTGTTAAAAAAATAAGACATATTGGTCAAGGAATAATGTTTTGATCCATGGACATATATAATATGTGCCAATGAAAACAACTTTGATCGCTTCTCTGACCTTGGGGTGGTTGAGTTACTAAATGCCGGTGTGTGCCGCGCTTCCCACGCAGCCACGCTAACTCCTTGACCTCCCGCAACATCTTCAGTTATTAGCCGTTCGTTTGGCAAAAATCATAACACAACAGTGCTATCTCGGAATGCATGGCTGGTGATCACAAGCTGATAGCGTGAGCATGAGCTCACCCGTCGTCCTTTCCTCTTTGATGTCCACCGGGCCGATCTATCTCAGACGTGTCGGCCGTACGGCAACGATCACGGCGCGGCAGCCATCATGTACGATCAGTGTCAATCAATTCTGTAGACCCCATGGCGTAAACCCGTCAGGCACACGCACAAAGGACACCACGTACTGTTCCACACACTCGTGTAAAAAAGTCTCCAACAGAGTCAAATCAAAATTGATTTGGCTAGCGACCTGGCCTGTGCTGTGCATATACTGTACATGGACGCCGTCAGGAATTTCTCCGGAACCCTTCAGAGACTCGAATGTTTATGCAGCATTTATATCTTTATATTTTTTAGGCTCCCATGAAAAAGTTGCACCCGTCACATCATATATTTAAATATTGATTAAAATGTTAAATATAGATTAATTATGAAACCAATTACTTATATATATATAGTGTAGTTGGTGAGACGAATCTATTCCAAATTAATCAATGATTTGGCAATGTCGTGCTACAGTGACCATAAGTAATGATGAATTAATTATGTTTATTATATCTCATAAATTGCACTCTATATATAATTTGTTTTGTAATTAGTCTATTTCTAATACCTATAATCAATGTCCAAACATCCGATTTGACACGTGAAAAAGTTTACACCCAGGAACTAAACAAGGCCTAGCTTAGATGTATATATGTTATGCTCTTGTTTTTCTTGTCTATAGTATTTCTCCAAACAGATCTCGAGTTTTGATAATTAACATTTTTTTTCATTTTATTTGGAGGCGGCCGGTGAAGATACAATGCATATAGATCACAGAAATGCACGAGATGCATCGTATCGTTTGAGGTCAACGGCTGCAAACCTATTGCATCATTTGCAGGCTGCATGGCAACGTACGTGGCGGCTAGCTCTAGCTGGATGCATGCATTGCTCGGCAGGTTCCTAGCTAACCAGACCGATGATACAGTGCTAGCTGGCCAGAGAATCAAAGCCAAACGATGTTTTTGGATGCTTAACAAACATCAGACAAAGTGTCGGGAATTTTTATATTAAATTGGAAGTTGAAGAATAAGTGAATAACTGATTTTTTTTCTGTTGTACTGCATTATTACTTTAATTTTTTTCCCCTATATCATGGGATAGCAGCTCTATTATTATTTCAAGTTTACAACCTTAGGTGTAGCGATTTATTATATTCGTTTTCACTGAATATGGTAAATTAAATCTGATCATGAACTAGAAACCAAATGTTTAGTGATACAATTGGGTGTAGTTGCACCTAAGTTGCAGGATAGCACGTGCAATATCAAGGGATAATTAAGACAATATTTTGCAGTAAGGGTGCTTTTTATAGTGATCATCTTACTTTCTGTAGTTTACCTTTTTTTTCAGGACACCTTGATTCAGATCATACTGTTTGTGAATCTGGGCTTTAATTGTTGCTAGTTAGGATATCATGATCACCTTTTGCCATTAAAAGTTTGGTCAACCACACACAGCTTGTTATATACAAAGCCTGCCGTGCATAACCCAAAGAAATATCAAATCCTTTCACACATATCAAACATAACCCCGTAACTGGACTTTTATTAGATGATCTAATCTATAGTTCATTTTCCAGGACCCAAATTCATTCTCCATATAAATTCTACCAACAACAGCCTAGAACTTGACAAGATCAACTTAGCAATTACATAGTATCTCTCTCATGAACCCAACTGATGACCCATGGCTTTTTTTTATTTGTTAAAATTGACTTGGATCAAATTAAGATGAACCATGAGATCAACTAGTAGCTCAATCAATATAAAACCAACTGCTCCGAGAGACTAGTCATCCAACTGGACTCAATCCAACGATACCCATCGTATTCTACCTTTTTTTTAAAAAAAAAGTCCAATTATTGTGCCTAGCTTTTTCCATGGTTTGTAACCACTCCCTTATATTTCTTGCACAAGCACTCCACCTCAACCAGGCTAGAAGTCCTACTTTTGCTAACCTCCGGTCAGAAGAAGCCATAGCCGGCCAGGAAGAAGAGGCGAAGGAAGGGGAAAGAGAAGAACAGCGGCCACGGGCATCTACTGGATTAAAGCTCCGTTTTTCAATCGTGTCTTTCGTGCTTCAGTTGAGAGACGTCCGAGCCAAGAGGATAAGGTTGCTGGCATATAGGCAATTGATTGCATGCATGGGAGATAGGCCATGGCAGCAGCCACATGAGCTGGCTCCTTATCCACACGCAGCGATGATGCAAGCTGCTTCCTCCTCCTCCCATGGCGGCATCATGTAAACCCTACTAACACACATCGATCGACAGCTAGAATTAGGTTTTGTTTTATTTTCTTTTGCAGATAGATAGAACTAAATGTTGCTCTATTTTTTTTCTTGCTTGTCTTTCCTCTTCTGAAGCACATGAATCTTTCTTGAATTCATGCTTTATGGCCCTTATTTTTCTCTGGTTTTTCATCAGTTTTCTCGACCTTTACTTTTTCTATAAATTTTCCGAGTTGTTTTCATATGATTACCTCGCTAGGAGGCTTGATTTGGAGAACATAAACAATCACTTATCTATCTGACTTTGCACTTCTGGAGATTATGAATGAAGTTTGGGCACGTTGATTTGAAAAAGATTCATGCTTTAAAGTGTATGTACTTGCATATGTAATATTCACTGCTTATATATATCTAGCGAATGTAATGGTGTAACCAATGCATAATATCATAAGTTTTTTTATTTCATTTATGCAATTATATATGAAATGACAATCCATTAAGAACTATAAGATTGCCGCGTCTTGGGGTTCATAACTGATTTCCTTTCTGTTTAACTTTTCCCACGAGGTGGAAATGAATTGGGCACGAAAACGTAATTAGCTAAAAAAATTCTTTTATGGGGTTGTTATTGGGCGCATTTCTACTGAATTTGTTCAGCGTCTGGTAGCTTGCTCAGACGTCGAGTCCTCATTTTTATCCCCTTTGGTGGAGTACTCTCGGTCCTTTTTTCAGTATACATCTTAAAATATGCAGGAATTACTAACTAACTCAATCATAATGATGATTGCTTTCTATTTTGTAATTTTGCGTGTATTAATTTGTGCAAGTGCAGCAGAAAGGAACCTGGAGGAGGATACGACATGGCAGAGTTCGATCAAGCCCTCTTCCTCTACCTCAACAGCCAGGATCAAACACCAGCTATTCAAGATCAACCTCGTAAGCTAGCCACACTTTACTCTGGACTTTTTTCCTTTTGGATAATATGTCACAATCAATAATGCAATCTTAAGCATTTGTAGCTGTAATGGGCCAGAGGGAATAAACTTTTTCCCCATCATATAAACTTTATTTGTTGCTTCATTCAGAGGTTCTTACATTGCAAAATACAAAAAAACACACATGTCATCTAGTCATGCATGCATCTACCCTGATTGGACATGGTTCACTAATATCAAGCGAAGATGGGCAACTATGGGGATCAATAAACCTCTGATCAATCGTCATTTCCTTCTTTTTTTCTTTTTGCAAAGCCTGTTCTGTTTAACAAAAGCCAGTGTCAGAATAGGGGGAAAAGAGGAATACCTGCTAGTTCAAGGAGAGTGACATGTAACGAACACCTGGTCATGGCATGTGTTCATTCTGTGCCATTTTCTGCTCAAACAAGGCAGTTAGGCAGAGATGTGATTTCCCATTGGCTAAGTAGCTGGCTCCTTCGCCCTCACGTCTCTATACTTCCAACAACCATGCGTGCATTTCCCCCATTTGTTCATAGAGTCCTTCTATATATGATATAATGTTGTTCACTATATGTCGTTAATTAACTACTACTTGATGTACAATGTTAGGGACATCGTTGTTGGGCACTTCACAAATAAATCACTTTACTGTACATTTAGCATGCATGTGTCCATATCCCAGTTATCTTTCCTTTTATAGTGTATGGTATACGGTGTTCATGCATATTGTGCGCGCATTGTGCAGAAACTCTCAACATCTTCCCTTCTCAGCCAATGCACGTCGTCGAGCCTGCGCCAAAGGTAACGCATCTGCTTAAACTCGATTATATATATATATATCTCTTACACGTACGGTGCTCGTCATGCTTTTAATTTTTTTTCTTTGACATGAACTCCTATTCGTTCGATCTGAATATTGATATGTAGTTAGAGTTATATAATGCATCTGATCGATGAGCTTTCTTGCAGGGATCCATGGGGACTAGCAACACGGCGCCGAACACCGGCGCCGGCCCTTCAAAGCCACCACCATCTAGTCATCATCCGAGGACGACTCCGGCAGCGGCGCCCAAGGACGGCAAGCCGGCATCGTCCGTCAAGGTCAGTTCAGCTATTCTCTTATTGTCACAAAGACGGCACAAATAAAGTACTACTAGTCTGATGCCTGCTGTGAGTCTAAACATGCATCACGCATGCAAACATGTGCACGAGTTTTGCTTGATTGTGAAATGGATGGAATGCATTGCATTTCTGTATTGCCCTTGTACGTGCTTTTGACGCGTCCATGCATGCATGTCGCCATCGATCGGCGTCATCAGAGAGAAGCAGGCGGTGGCGCCGCCACGGGCAGCGGGACGCCGTCGACCTCGAACCAGCAAGAGGGGCCCAGAACACCGGACGCCAAGACGCTGAGAAGGCTCGCTCAGAACAGGGAGGCGGCAAGGAAGAGCAGGCTCAGAAAGAAGGTACATGTATATAATTCTTTTATCCTTTATATTTCGTCATCCGGCCGGCCTGTACTATATACCCAAACCCAACCGAGAAATAAAGCGATAACATATAACGATCAACGATCATTTGTTGTTCGATGCATGTGCTATATCTTGAGACTTGGTACTACTTGATGATTGATGTTCCTTTTTATCTGTCTTTTGTCTGAAATGATATTACAGGCCTACATCCAAAACCTAGAGACAAGCAGGATTAGGCTGTCCCAGCTGGAACAAGAGCTGCACAGATCCAGAACTCAGGTATGCACTGAAAGAAATATACTCCTATATAACAAGTTAACGTGTAATGTTTTGCAATTTTTATGCTTGTCTGTATTCCAATTTTTTTTAGAGCTAACATGCAGGAGGGCAAACACAGAAATATGGATATTAGTAGTTATCTTGTTGCTAGAATCTGCATTTCTTGATGATATATATATAAAAAAACAGAAGCTCTCAAACGAAATTATCGTTCCATACATTACGGACTAATTTGAGCTTGCCCCGTACGTGCATGACGCCAAATTAACACAAATCATTAGGGAGCAGTGTATGGTGGTGGAGCTCTTCCTGGTGGCAATGGCGGACTAAGCCCAGGCATGCATGCAACCAAACCCTAGCTAGCCAGACTACTGCTCATGTATAGAATATTGTGGGAAGTAAGAATTGGCAAATTGTTCGCAGAGGCTGCGTGGTTCGAAATGGACCACGCGCGGTGGCAGGAGGAGCACGGGAAGATGATGCGGCACCTGCGGGCGGCGCTGGAGGCGGCGGAGCAGCAGCAGCAGCACGCCGCGGCGGTGGCGGACGCTCAGCTGCGGCAGCTGGTGGACGCGGCGGCGGCGCACCACGGCGTGCTGGCGGAGCTCAAGGCCGCCGTGGCGCGCGCCGACGCGTTCCACATCGTCTCCGGGGCGTGGGTGTCCGCCGCTGAGCGCTGCTTCTTCTGGATCGGCGGCTTCCGCCCATCCGAGCTCATCAAGGTCAGTTCCCTGCAACAGCTTTAATTTAATTTAATCACTGCCTCGTTAATTAGCAGCTTTCTACTTAGGGAGCAGCCTGCTGCTACTAGTATATCTAATCAAAATGCATTTCGTCCAAACAAAATTACATCTTTGTAATAAACATAGGACGTCCATCGTCGTTCTGGAGTCGTGGTCTATATGCGTTACGGAAGTACTACGTTACATGTGTTTTATAATGTATACAGAGCAGTTGTGAGAGTGATGACATGATCTTTGTCACCAGTAATCACACCGTTAAACGCTGAGCTAGCTCAAGCTTGTGTAAGCATGAGCTCAGAGACTACAGTCTACACTCGCGTACCCCTGAGACCCTGACCAACTACGTACTCCTTTTTAATTGTTTGTTTCGCTGAAACCAAGTCCACAAGAAACAATTATGTAGTGTAGGTACATTGCATGACTTAAGTTCTGACCCATCACACACAGGCACACACATTTCTCGCCTTGCCATCTTGTCCTTGGCCATGTACAAGCATGCAGGTGTCACGAGCCACGACTCAATGAGTGACTCTGTGCATGCATGCGTAGAGGATCCTGTGCATGCTGATGTACCAAACACAAACGCATTAGAAAAATTAGGGTTCAGGTTATCAGGTACTACTATTTGGTGTTAACAATGTTCAGACATGCATTAGGTACAGGCTAACACAGACATCAATGGACAGATCAGAGAGATGTACATGATGGATTAGATAGCTGATTAGGTAGGTCAGAGGTCCCATTTGATGGAACAGTTAGCCTTTGGAGTAGTCTTTGGACTTTGCCTGTATAGCAGCCATCTGCTACTACAATGTGTGATTGTTACTTTCTGCACCTGCAGCAGGGTAGGTTAGATAGGAGATGGAGACGGGGATGGTTAACTTACCTACAACAATGCAACTTAACACGTGGGTGCCTTTCCTTCGGCTTCTAGATGGATTGGTTGAAATCAAAATTGGAAAACGAGCTCCCAAAATTAAATATCAAATTTCGTCAACATATAACTCTGATAGCGTGAACGACCAACCCTGTCGCGTATAGAAAATGTCCATATTACCACCTCAGTGTACATGCAGATATGTCGACAAGATCTAAGGCGACTTTCGGTGCTAAATTTTTTCTAAAATCATATATCATATATATTTCATTAGTAGATCTTCGACGTAATTTCATATGCTTCCATCCTTATTAATTTGTCAAAAATAAATTCAGTTCAAATCAGTCAGAGTAGTATTTGCACTCTCTGAGAGTAATTCGTTTTTCTAAAATTTATCAAAAAAAAAATATGATTGGCCAATGCTGCTTCTCCGCAGGTAGCCGTCCGGCACGCGGAGCCCCTAACGGAGCAGCAGGCGATGGGCGTGTGCGGCGTGCAGCAGTGGGCGACCGAGGCGGAGGCGGCGCTGGACCACGAGCTGCAGGCGATGCACCGATCCGTGTCGGAGGCCGTCTCCCCCGACGCGGCGGCGCTGCTCTCCCCCTACTCCGACGTGCCCGGCTACATGGCCGCCATGTCCCTCGCCATCGCCAAGCTCTCGTCCCTCGAAGCCTTCGTCAGACAGGCAAGCTAGTACTCTACTAGCAGCTGCACGCATTCCTACCTGTCTACTCTACATGCCTCCCATGGAACGTCTTACAAGAACAATGGTGATCAATGCAGGCGGACACGCTGAGGCTGCAGGCGCTGCACCGGCTGCCGCAGATCATGTCGGTGCGGCAGTCGGCGCGGTGCTTCCTCGCCGTCGCCGACTACTCCCACCGCCTCCGCGCGCTCAGCGAGCTCTGGCACACCTGGCCGCGCCATGAGCCACCGGCGGCCGGGTCCAGCCACGGGCCACCACCTTACCAAAGCAGGGACGGCTTGCTATAGATACAGACAGGAGACAGCCCTCAGGGACAGGGATCAGGGATGGGATAGTTTCAGAGATGAACATAGAGGAGGTGATCAGGAATTCAGATAATGGCCCATTTCTCGACTATTTGACATCAGTGCTAGGAGTATTTATAAATATGTAAATGTGTATACATAGGAGTTAATTTGCAAAAAAATAAAGAATGGGATAAATAGGAGCTGATTCAGCATGGAATAGGAAAGAATAACCGTTGAAACTGCCAAGATGCCAAGCTGATTCAGCCAGTATTGACATGTCAGACACAAGATTTATAAATGGTGATAAAATAAACTATTGCAGAACAACTGCCCAAATAATGGGGTGTTAGTGTTACATTGCTATGTGATGTACAACCAGCCTCCCTCCGATCTTATGCGAGAAAGAACAATTAAGCTACAACAAATTGTCATTTAACAAAACCCTTCAGCGCAGGGTGAGCCTATCATGGCATGCGGTTATGGGTTCAGCTGATATCGCAACCCCAGGTTCAGAACAGGCGCACAACATAAAACCGGTGTCACAAGGATGACTTCCCTCTGGTGCTACAATCTGTCAAGGGCGTCGACAATGGCTTTGCGAAAAGCGTCGTTGTGGAGGAAAAAGGACGAAACATGGCCTCCTGTAACCCACCGGACTTCTGAACCTGGCCATGCCTTCTGGAGCTCCATGACTGAATGCCTGGGAATATAACCATCATCCTGTAAAGAGAACATAGCCTCAGAAGAAAATCCCAGCGTGATAAAAACACTTATGTAAGAAATCTCTATCTGAAACGGGATAATTTAACCGATCTGCAAAAGATTGATGAGTGCTTGAATAAACTATCTGCTATAAATGTAAGTTTCGATTTCTGGACATTGCTGAAGCGAGCTTAGGTGTCTTTTCATAGCTGGTGGGAGACAGCAAGAAGCAGGATCAAGGGCCAAGTAAAAAGGACCTAAATTCCATCATCATCCTGGGTGCTTGGTCAATTTAGAAACATCGAAATAAGTGTGTCTTTGACGGGATCTGTCCAAGCCTAAATGAAGTTATATCAATCTGTAAAGCAGAAGCGCAGTTGTGGAGCTTTGCTGGGGCTAAAGGAGACTCATCTCCTTGCCCAGTCTCCTTTGGGAGCTTAGCTTAGGGCTATTTAGGGTCTGGTCCTACCTCTTGCTAACGGGTAATTTTGAGTTAAATTCACAATCTGATTGTGGTTACTCTGTCAAAATCATAAAATAAAGCAAAAAATACTCAGGCGGGAAAATAATCATGTTTTCAGAGATGATAAATTGGTGTTAAAAGGCCATAGAAAAGCTCAGTAGAGAAACACTAACCGTTGCGCCAACAAAGATGACAGCCTGCGGGTTCTTTGGAACTGGGAATCGAGTGACATCCGTCAGAGATAACACCGACCGCAACCTATCTCTGACTTGCTCGATAGTGATCCCAGTTTTCTGTGCTGCATCTTCTGTCAAAGATGTTACATCTTGGGTTAATGCTGCTGCATCTTCTCTCAACACATCCCAAGCTGTGGCGTATTTGTAGACCCCTTCACAGAAAGGTACCACGGCGGAGTGTGGAGCGAGAAATGGCAGTGTGGCAATTGGCGTAGGATGCAGGGATCCCACCATTGCAGCATGGACGCCACCTGTGTCATCAGCAAAGAACCCTTTTTGAGGAGAATGTACAATGAATATTGTAAATAAAACCAAAAAAATATAAGATTCAGATGGCTTTGACAAATAGGCTGCTATATTATTCAATCAAGAGCAAAACCAGTATTGCATACCCATGCTCAGCCCACATATGCCCATCTTGCCATAACCAGCCTCGGTCTCCAGCCAGTACAGGAGACTGCGAGCTTCGTCAATAGTGGTTTTCCCTAAGAGTAACAAGTCGCTCACACACTGGAGTTTTGCACCACGCTGCATGCTAGGGCGACGCTGTCCATAATAGGGGCTGTGGTCCATGAGATATCAGATCTTGTTGCATCGCCGAGAAAAAAAAATATATAACAAAGAATGCAAAGAAACTCTCACCTCTCAAGAACCATAGTTGCAATATTGTCCTTAAGAAGAGGCCCGCCGAGCCGAAGCCTGCGCTCAAATGTGTGATCACCAGTGCCTATATTATTTCAAAAAGCTTACATCGATTCATTAGATGAGAGCAAAGGCATCCTTGAAAAAGTGGCACAGATTTTTGACAAAATGGGAGAGACTTTTTTATATATGAACAAAGTTTCTATAATATTCATCAAATAATTTGAAATTAGCAGTAAAAAGCACTAGTCATTGTTCAGTTTTGGCATTTGGAGAAGTGAGAAAAGTTTTTATCTTGAAAAATATAGGGAAACTGTCAAACAGGAATGCTAAAGTTGGCAGTGCTAGAAAGCCGGCAGGCTAATGCATTCATATACCAGTCTAGGAGCACAGCACACACACAAAAAGAGACTGAAATACATATACAAGCCAAACATTCATAGCAGAAGAAAACGCAACAGGGAACAAACATAATGGAACTACAAAATCAGGTACCTGCAAGATGGACCACACATGACATCTTCTCTGGTGTAACGTTCTTAGGGGTAAGAAAAGCAACTCTTGCATTGTGACTCTCAGGGGGTAATGCGTCGATTAGCCGCTCATCACATGTAGTCCTGAAAACACCCTCTCGAAGACAAGAATTGTTTGTCTCCCAAACTGTTTTCCACATAGGGTGCACAGCAGTTGGTGGCCAGTTTTGGCAATGTGACTCAGGGAACAACTGCTTCACCATCCTCTCTAGCAAGTCAAGTTTGGTACCTCCCCATCCTTTTGAGAAAAAAGGTGTTCCTAATTTGGTGCGATGAAGAAGAGTTCCATATATGTGGTCCAGTACATAATGTACTAACCCAAGATTAACTGATACCATATCCGACCACTGGTTGAATAAAGCTGATTCTTCAGGCCTTAATTTTATAACTTCGAATCAAATCACGGGCACCAAGATATGCCTGTCCCACAAAATTAACAAGTATCCAGGTTTAAATATACAGTAGGAGATTCAATATATCAGGAACACTTCACAGAAGAAAAATGGTTGCAGAATATCCAGGTAGATGCTCACTAGTAGATGAGGGCAACAGCTTGACATGAAATAAGCATTCAACAGATATGTAGAACAGTGAGCTACAAAAGCAAAGTGCAGATTTGGAGACAATCAGGAGCCATGGTCGGAGTACAGAACTCCTAAGGGACAAACTAGAGTAGCGAATCAACCCTTAATGAAAACTAACTACTAAGGAAAGAAATGATTACAGATATTTCCTACGAGGAAGAAAACCTGACCATGTTACATTTTTAGCTATTCAACCTCCAAGATATAAAATGGAAAATATTGTGTAAATGGTAGTCATCTTCATTTGATAATTTGAAACATATTTGGCTAGTATCGATCCATCTCAACTACCCATAATGCTCCAGGCACATCTCGACTACGCATATCAGATGCTACAATGGCTAAGTTTAACGAAGGTAGTACATCAGAACTGCATAACTAGTAAGCTAGTGTTGCCTTTCCAGGACAACAGGATTCAACTCTTCACTCGAAGGCATGTAGCATGCAAGGAACTCAGGATAATGTAGCATCATTTCACCGCACACAAGTATACCAGCAACAGCCTAGACATCCAGGGCATCCAATCTAATTGAGGTAGATCTAGAACAAATCCGACTAAGCTCACTACCACACGTCGTGAAGATGCAAATGCAATGCAGGTGCTGAGATGCACTCCCTCCAGCGCAAGCAGAACATATCATCACGACATCACATCGGTTTCGAAAGTAGCGATGAGTTCAGGCGGCGTGTCACCTTGTGGGATGAACCTGGCGACGATTACGAGCATTGGCGGAGCACGCTCTAAATTTTAGGTGGGGAGAACACACATACAAAACTCGTAGAGTTAAAACGATAGTGTACGCATGCCACACATTCTCATTGAAATCACACAAATAAGAGTACAGACCCTTAATAAAATATATTGAAGATGGTTCCTCCTATATAAAAAAAAGAAGAGAGAGAGAGATAGCAAAGTCAAAAACCAAGATCGAAGAGCTAAAAGAACCAAACCTTTCGATTTGAAAAAATATATCAGTTAATTTCTATTTTCCTGTTGCTCAAATAAATCAGGACATGGCAAAAGGCGAAGGAGAAGAGCGGGCGTGTCCGCCGTGATGCCAAGCTTCAAAACGGAAATAAATCACTCAAGGAGTTTACTAAAGCCTGCAAATCCTAGATTTGGGGCAGCTGCATGCAGAATCCAGGTTCAATGAACCGGAATGCCCCTGCCACAGCCGGCAATGACGCCGCGCTGCACCTGCACCCCGCCAGTGGCTAACCAAGGAAGCCGCTCGCCCCCGCCGTCGGCCCTTACCGCCGGTTGTCGTCCGCCTCCTCCGGAGACCACGCCGCCGTGCCTACTGCCGCCGCCAGACCCTCCTCTAAGCCCGCCGACCATGGAACCCTCCCCGACGACCCCGAACCGGAAACCCTAACCCAGTCACCACCAGCATCAAATCCGAGAGAAGAACAAGGAGCAGGAGAAGTGGAGAACCCACCTTGTTGCCGGGGTTTGCCAGTTACCACCACCCAGGACGAGGGCGAAGCGCCGGAGAAGCAGTCGTCGGAGAGAAGAGAGATGCAGCAAGGATGGGATGGAGGTGGATCGAGATCACCTGCAGTCGTAACTACGACTGCAGGACAAGGACTGCACGCTACAGTGGCCGTCCATTTCAGTGATGAACGCACCAGATTGATCGCTACAGTGATTCGATGGGCAGTGTCTCTGTGAACAGTTGCATAATGAACAGTGTCTCTCCTCACAACAGCGACTGCAGGGAACCTGGTCCGGGATGGAGAAGGCGCGCGGCTCTAGCCCAGCAGCAGGACTCGGGTCGAGAGGCGGACGAGCGAGTGCGCCAGCCGCACCGTGAACACGTAAATGTCTCAGCGTCTAGACATGCGTTTGCCTACGACATCATCGTAGCCATTAAAATCGAGTTATAAAAGTATACATAGATATATTTAAATATCATATATAGCTGGGGCAGCTGCCACATCCTGCCATATGGGACGCTCCGCCTTTGATTACGAGGAAGACGCCAGGAAACAGCGAGCCCACCTCGGAGCCCCTCCCTTTTTGCCGCGGGGGGTATCGGCACAATCCAGGCCGAGATCCACGCCGGATACCGCGACAGGACCCCACGACACGAGCCACCAATTACTACCTCTCTGTGGATCCGCGGTGGCGGGGGCGCGGCGGCGGGCGGTGGATGGAGCTGGATGGATCGCGTTGTGCGGTTCGTCTGGTAGGTAGAAGCCGCACGGATTTCTCATGTGCACGGCGAGACCGAGGAGGAGAGGAGGCCAAGGCGAGGCGATGCGAGGAGGAAGAAACGGTGGGCGACCTGACGCGGGGACGGGGAGGGACGGCGCCGTGGGATGGCTCGGCTTCGCTTCGCTCTAGCATCTGATTCGGCGGCGGGTTCTCGGAGGCTGACGTGTGGGGCCCGGAGATCAGAGAGAGTGGAGTGGCGCCGGGTGTCTGCGCGGCGGGTGTCGTGGGGCCCGCTCGGCGAAAGGAAGGGTACGTGGCGGTCGAATAAGGTGGGCCCCTGGTGTCGAGGCGGCGGTGCGATGCGCATGCGAGGTGGGCTAGATTTGGGGCCGGCTCTTGCTTTGTGACTGTTTCGCCTTTAGCCCGGCAAGCTTTTTCTCAAGTTTTTAGTTTCTAGAAAACTTCTACAAAAATTTACTATTCATTAGAAATTTATTATTCCTCCACCTTATAGAACATGTTTTTTAAAAAAGTTACTACATTGTATTTTCCACTTCTTTCCTTCAAAACACGGCGCATAGTTAGCTCACACACGTCAGCACATTCGTTCCATGACTCCATGAGCTAGGGATAGCAACAAGCAAAAACCCATTTCTCTAAATTGCGGGTTTAGCCATTTCAAACCGTGTTTATGAAAAAAAAATCTAGACCTGCACCCACCAGAAACCTACACGTTTGCATCTCTACCATGTTACCAGTTTGATAATGACCTTCTCGTGATCAATCATGTTTTATTTATTTTAAGAAGAAATAGAGACATCAAAATTTAACATAATGACCAACAAGTTCAAAGATTAAAAAATTTAAAAATAACACCAAATCAACAATTCACTATATAATGCTCTATAGGCTTAACCGCTTAATAACTCATGTAATAATAGTATAAACATCAAACTCGATATAAAAAGGTTACAAAACAAAATGATAGTACGCACTAGTTTGAACTGGAATTTTTTGGGTTATAGGTTCAGATTCTATAGGAACAAACCCGTGCCCAAAAATCAGGATTTGTTTCCATTAAGAGAACCACGAGCAAGAAAACTAGTCCGTACTTGTACTAATAAAAACCCTTTGGGGTCCCGCCTTCTCATCACCCGCCTTCTCATCACATTCATATAATCATATTTGTTTTATGAAGACATTTAAGATTAGCTAGAAAACACGAGAGTCCTAACGCATCGCCTAAAAATTTAGCTTGAATGCTCTCTGTTCGATATCATATCATTTCAGCTGAGATCAATGGGAGCATGCTCTGCTCTTGGGAGGTAGAGGTAGGAGTATAGTATTATGGTACTAGTTCATGTTTGATCAACTTCATATTAAATATTAGTGTTTTTAAATAATTTAATTATAAAAATATATTTTATAACTAATCTAATGATATTTATTTTGTATCGTGAGTATATCCTTTTATAAGTTTAGCTAATATTTGAATTGCTCGACTTCTCCAAAAATGAGAATCACATCTTTTTTAAACGGACGGAGTAGTACTCCATCAACGGAGACACAGATCGACCGTTTACCTGTGCTCGCGATTATTCTCCAGTCTGAACTCTGATTCTCTGAACATCCAAGAGATAAAGCAAACTGGGAAAGAGGATCGGTGATTCGGTGGGCGAGCTGCGACTCGCGAGCAAACGAATGCCATATTGCCATTGTCATTCTATGTCCTGCAAACGTTGAGCAGCATGCCAAGATCAGGCAATCTGGAGTGTCTTTCAGTTCGGGTTCCGTTCAGGTCGATCCGGTGAATGATCCTTCCACGAACAGAACTAGCCGTGGCGAGCAGTTTATGACCTGACGCATCCGCTCTCCGGTTTCCGTTGCGAGCTCCGCGGCCAAGTTGCCACCTCTGCCCATGGGCCGGAACGGGACAGAGAGAGGCTCTACCTCTTGGACGTGATGCTGATGCGCCACTTGCTACCGTCACGGTCGGCGTTGCGGCGGACCGACCGGCGGTCGCGTGCAAGCAAGCGACGAGGGACGGCCATGGTGTGGATTGGAACAGGTAGATGGATGCGATGATGATGGCTTCGCCTTGCCGCTCTTGGGGTCCAAGAATCCTCGGCTATAAACCGTCGCTCTCCACGATGCGCATTTGCCGCCCGCACCTCCCCTCTTCGGTTGATCCGTCCCCGGCGAAAAAGGAGCAGCTTCACCTTCTTCTCCGGACGGAAACGTCACTCTCACTGAGTCACAGTCTCACTCCAGTGAAGCGAGTCGATTCCATCTCATCTCCCTGCTTGTGAGGAAACAAGACGAGGTCGTCTTCTTCAATCCCCCACCATCCGATCTTTGCTACTACCCTCTTGCGGAATTGCTTTCCGCGCAATTCTTGGATGAATTGCGGATCGTTTTGATGCGCTGTCACCGTTTGTTTCGTGATGCTTTAATCTTTATCCTTCGTGATACTGAATCTTTGTTTCCTATCCTTATCCTCCTCGCCCTTCTCAGGTGTTTTTTAATGGCTTCGCGATGTGGTGAGTGTCGGTCAACTGAGGACTGAATAGCGAGGAAGGTTGTTGGCAAGAAAGGATGGCGCGAACGCCGGGCGTGCCGGTGGCGGCGGCGCTGGGGGCGGTGCTGATCTTATCCGCCGCCGCCGGCTGGTACGGCGCAGAGGGGAAGACGTGCACGAACGCGTTCCCGGGGCTGACATCGCACACGGAGCGCGCGGCGGCGCAGCTGAGGTCCGCGCCCGGCGGCCACCACGGGCACGGCCATGACCATGGCCACGAGCAGCACCTCACCCCCACCGACGAGTCCACCTGGATGTCGCTCATGCCGCGGCGGGCGCTGCGGCGGGAGGAGGCGTTCGACTGGCTCATGCTCTACCGCAAGCTCCGTGGCGCCGGCGCGCCGCGGCCTGGGGTCGCCGCCGGGGAGTTCCTCTCCGAGGCCTCCCTCCACGACGTGCGTCTTGAGCCGGGCAGCCTATACTGGCGAGCCCAGCAGACCAACCTGGAGTACCTGCTCCTCCTGGACGTCGACCGCCTCGTCTGGAGCTTCCGCAAGCAGGCCGGCCTGACGGCGCCGGGAACGCCCTATGGTGGGTGGGAGGGCCCTGACGTCCAGCTCCGGGGACACTTTGTTGGTGCGCCACCAAATCTCAGTCTGATTTCCATTTTGGAGCATTTGCCCACAACAATTGCACAGCTAGACCTTTTTTTGAACGAAATTGCACAGCTAGACTGAATTTTAGTGAACTGATAACCTGATATTTTATAGGGCATTACCTGAGTGCTACTGCAAAGATGTGGGCTAGCACACACAATGATACTCTGAATGCGAAAATGTCTGCTGTTGTTGATGCACTCTTCGATTGCCAGAAGAAGATGGGCACAGGGTACCTGTCGGCCTTCCCGTCGGAATTCTTTGATTGGGTTGAGGCCATCAAGCCTGTCTGGGCTCCTTACTACACAATCCACAAGGTGCAAGGGGGATTTCAGTTTCTACTTGTTGATTAATATGTGAATGGTCATTGCAAAGTTGAGTGGGTGTAATTTTTTTGGGTTCGCAGATTATGCAAGGCCTTCTTGATCAGTACACGGTGGCTGGGAATTCCAAGGCTCTTGACATGGTGGTAAAGATGGCCAATTATTTCAGCGACCGGGTGAAGAATGTCATACAGAAATACAGCATTGAGAGGCACTGGGAGTCTCTCAATGAGGAGACTGGTGGGATGAATGATGTGCTCTATCAGCTCTACACAATAACGGTGAGTTGCCATTTTTACAAGTGTAACATCCACTAACATATTTATGCCTAGCTGACATGCTCCCTTTCTCTTAATTGAGCAGAATGATCTGAAGCATTTGACACTGGCTCATCTCTTCGATAAGCCATGCTTTCTTGGGCTGCTTGCAGTTCAGGTCTGCTGAACACTGATCTGGGTTCCTAGATGTGAATCTTCAACTGTTTGTTGATAGTTACCTGCAAAAAAAAAACTGTTTATCGATAGTTAGGATTATGTTTACATTAAATTAAATGACTAGAATAAAACTTAACCGGTATCAGTTTTATCTATGCTAAGAATTGTGATTACTAACTTCAGTTTAACTTACTTATCATCTGGTGATCACTACATATCTATATATCGCAACAGATTTAAATTATACCACTACTGAACTGGTATTACCATGTATAGTGTTTATTTCCATGGAAACTGAACTAGGGTTCCTAGTATGGACTCAATTGATGGCGATGGCAAGAATCATAGCCTTATGTGCGAATTTGTTCATTTCAGGCTGACAGTATTTCAGGCTTCCATTCCAATACACACATTCCAGTTGTCATTGGTGCACAGATGAGGTATGAAGTTACCGGGGATCCTCTTTACAAGGTAAAATTCACTGCAAATATTGCTACTGGAGAGTTGAAGTATTCAATTTTCCGTCTGCGTGCTGTTATCTGTTTAGATAGTGATTCTGACTACTTCCGAAGGGGAAACAAATGGACATTACATTTTCAAATTCACACATAAGTACGTTTACTGGGTTATGAAAAAAAGTAAGATATGTATGACTCTTGTTAAAGTTCCGAATGGATCAAGATGTATTGGTCTCAAATTTTGGAAATATGCTGGACAATATCTGTGTTTAGCACAGATGTTTAGATCTATATGGCTATATGCCTCTTTCCTTTATGTCCATTTTATCCTTTTTTTCTATGATGAATACCTGCGTCTCTGTGTCTGAACTAGTACCAGCTCCAGCTCCTGTCTCCTTTTTCTCATTTGTTCTCTGCCAATTGGTGAAGTTGACCCTAAGCCTCATTTTTTAAACAGCAAATTGCAACATTCTTTATGGATACAATAAATTCTTCTCATAGCTACGCAACTGGTGGCACATCTGCTGGTGAATTCTGGTAATATAGCTTATAGATGCCTGATTAATGGTATGCATTGTGTACTGAAAAATTTTTAGCAAGAAACTTATTCTCTTATTTGTTTTTCAGGACCGACCCAAAACATTTAGCGGAGACCCTGAGTACTGAGAATGAGGAATCTTGCACCACCTACAACATGCTTAAGGTTGTTAATTATGTTAATCACAAACCATCCTATATAATTATTTTCTTATTTATAAATGTGTCATCTGAAAACCAATGTGCAGATTTCTCGCAACTTATTCAGATGGACAAAGGAAATAGCATATGCGGATTATTATGAGAAAGCACTGATAAATGGTGTTTTAAGCATTCAAAGGGGTACAGATCCTGGTGTGATGATTTACATGCTACCCCAGGCCCCTGGGCACTCTAAGGCTGTGAGTTACCATGGTTGGGGAACAAAGTACGAATCTTTCTGGTGCTGTTATGGGACAGGTAATGTAAAAATCGCCAACATCTGTTTTTGCTTCCAGCAGTAATTATATGTTTGATTCAATCAACTGTCTCTCTTATTTTGATTCCACAAGGTAAAAGCGGTGTCTAGCCCCTTCATTTTGAACATTTTTTGCTTTATGCCTCAAGTTGTGAAAGTTGGAGTTGCAACTATTCTCAAGGAGATATTCTGTTTTCAGAATATTACGATTTCCATCTGCAGGTATAGAATCCTTTTCAAAACTTGGTGATTCTATTTACTTTGAGGAGAAAGGAGATACACCTGCACTCAATATCATCCAGTACATACCAAGCACTTTCAACTGGAAAGCCGCTGGACTCACTGTTACTCAGCAAATCAAAACCCTCAGCTCTTCTGACCAATATCTTCAAATTTCACTCTCCTTTTCTGCAGAGGTAATTATTTTCAATTCTATATACGTGAAATTCAGAGCATCTTCAGTGGGTTCATTTGTTTTCTCTCTGTCCAGACAACAAGTCAGTCTGCTAAACTGAATGTTAGAATTCCATCGTGGACATTTGCTGATGGTGCAGGAGCAACTTTAAATAACAAAGATTTGGGATCATTATCTCCAGGTAAAATTCAATTGTATTTAATGTTCAAACTATTATTGATATTCGAAGGCCACTTCATTATCTGATCTCATTCAATGGGCAGGATCTTTCCTCTCAATCACTGAACAGTGGAACTCAGAGGATCACTTATCACTTCGCTTTCCCATCAGGTTAAGAACTGAAGCGATTAAAGGTAACTCTTGATACTTCAGCTGTTACCTTATTTAAGATTGAAGGAAAAACTAACTAATACTTGGCTCACAGAATATACATCACCATGAGAACCAGTGGTTGTAAAACAAATACATAGGACTAGAAATAATGGGTTTTGCTACCACATGTGCTAATATTGAGATTTTGGTATAGAGAAAATTCTTGTTCCATTGTTCCAAATGATTTTTTGGAGGAACTTGATCCGAATATTAATTGCTAGCTATCTGTTCAGATGACAGGCTGGAGTATGCATCCCTTCAGGCGGTTTCATTTGGGCCATTTGTTCTTGCTGGTCTATCCACCGGTGACTGGGATGCAAAAGCTGGCAATAGCAGTACAATTTCAGATTGGATCACCACTGTCCCTTCAGTGTACAACTCACAGCTGGTAACCTTTACACAAGTATCCAATGGGAAAACATTTGTCCTCTCAAGTGCAAATGGCTCCCTAACAATGCAAGAACGACCTGAAGTTGATGGCACTGACACTGCCATCCATGCAACATTCAGGGCACACCCTCAAGACTCATTGGAGCTGCATGACATCTATAGCACAACCATTAAGGGAGCTTCCTTGCTGATCGAACCATTTGACATGCCAGGAACTGTGATCACCAACAACCTCACCTTATCTGCTCAGAAGGGCTCAGATTCCCTCTTCAACATAGTACCGGGGCTTGATGGAAATCCTAACTCAGTTTCCCTTGAGCTCGGGACCAAACCCGGTTGCTTCTTGGTGGCAGGCGCGGATTACTCCGCAGGGACGAAGATTCAGGTCAGCTGCAAGAGTTCTCTTCAGAGCATTGGTGGGATACTCGAGCAAGCCGCAAGCTTTGTGCAGACAGCCCCACTGAGGCAGTACCATCCGATCAGCTTTGTCGCAAAGGGAGTGAGGAGGAACTTCCTCCTCGAGCCACTGTACAGTTTGAGGGATGAATTCTACACGGTTTACTTCAACATTGGGGCCTGAATCCCCAAATTTACACTTGGAGTAGAAATGTAGAATCAATACAGAATAACACACGCTTTCTTCTCATACACTAGTTTAGAACAGGTTACTAAAGTGGAGATGAACTGTTTCATGTGTATCCCTCTCATATGCATTCACTAGTGCAATACCGAACACTCATATAATGTTTCTACGACCATTTCTCGAGCGAAAAAGTTATTTGAGATTATATGATTTTTTTCGCAGCTGAAGATGACATCGATGAGATTACCTAGGCATCATTTTTGGGCTCACTTTATGCATCTCAGTAACTTAGGGCTTGTTTAGTTGAAAAAATTGGTGCAAAGTTGGTGGAAGTTGGTGTTTTCTATGAGAGGAGCACGGTAGTTAGTGTGCCAAGTTGGGAAACTAAACAAGGCCTTAAGGTATTGCTAAATGTTTCGTCCTGAAGCACTCTGGTAATTTGTAACTAGATAATCCCCATGGCTAAGGCTGCTGAGCTCTGCAACTGTTTTCATCAGGCTGTTGCATACTCTACACTAGAATGGCAATTTTATAGTGAACCGATCAGACATCAGAGCAGGTAACAACAGCTAGTGCCATAAAATACATTTCCAGCTGCTAGGGGAGGACGACAAAGCTGAGATTCTATCCATTCTCCCATAAACAATCAAGGAATCTCAAGGCGATCAGGCTTCTCTATCATTGCTTGCATTCTTTAATCCACCACAGCTCAACACCCGGCAGAAGAGTTGATCAATGTTCCCATCATGTCTAAAGAGACCCACCCACAAATTGAGGGCAAAAATATTCATCCCCTGCAGAAGAATATTTTTCCGTACGAAGTATTATCTTCTTTGCAAGAGACAATCATACAAAAACAAGTTTGTTTAGACTTGTTCCAATTCTTTGCAGGTGACAATCACATAAAACAAATTAGGCTTCGTTCCAATAACATGATAAAAGGAATGCCGCATGTTCCCACTTGTATAGACTATGAGCCTAGAAAAGGTGAAAGAAGAGTATGAATTGTGCTGTGTTCCCATGCAAGCAAGTTCCTTTGTGTCAGGATTTTCAAAAAAGGATGATGAATCATCATCATGTAATGGTGTTGTTAGACTCAACGGTAACCAGAATCAGCGTACCGAGAAATTATACTGCATCTTGAATTCATGGTACAGATCTCTCGGCTACATTGCATCCTCGGCTAAACAGCTGGAGAAATGCAAGCAGGTTGACTCTCTTCAGAGAGCAAAAGGCTAGAACTGTTGATTGGTCAGTAGCTTCACATGTCAAACCTTCAGATCTGTCTAGTGTTTCAGTCTCAGATGGTTAGATGCGTAACCATAATAACAAATACTTGAACCATAATAACAAATACTTGAACAATCCTATAACAGAGCACTGGCCTGAGAACCACTAGGACCCCTCTTGGCTTCTAGTCCAAATCAAATCAATAATGGACATGAATTGAACACAATTAGCAGTTGGTTGAATTCAAATCAAGCAGAGATGCAGATGCAATCACAACTGAACCAGTAGATAGATCTGGGAGGAAATATGGCAGACCATTGCTGATTACTATTACTGATTGGAATGTAACACGCATAAGACAATAGTACAGTACAAACCTACCTAAATGGGAATGCCACAATACCGACCGAAACCACCATGAATAACTGAATAAGCTTACATGACATAGCCAACACGCAAACCATTTTGGACTCGACTGGGACAAATTCTTGCAGCTGCCAGGATGCAGTGTGCATCACAGTGTTGAACAACTCAGGCATGTGGCAGCAAACAAGAATGGGAAGTTCAATGACAAAGCAGCAAAGATGCACGGTTGAATCTTGCAAATCACAATTCATTTCACTCCCCATTGCTCCCCCTCAAATCTTGTCAAGCTTCTCCGCCTTCACCACAGGATTGGCTTTGGCAATCGCATCCCTAGCTGCAGTCCGATAGTCAAACTGACATTCATGTTTGTCGGAGTATCGGTGCACTGCACAGTACATGTTACCACACCGGCAGTTGAATCCCGTCAGTCCAACCCGCTTCCTACAGGTAGCACACCGGTTCGGGCCTTCCTTGGCCTTGGGGATAACAGCAGCAGCCTCACTAGGTTCAGCTACAAGTGGAGGCTGCATAACAATTATCTTCTCGACTTGAGCAACCACCACCTCTGCGGTTGCAGCCATGACAGGCCCTTTCCCACCGTCACCACCATTGACAATACTATCAATGGAGGAGGCAGCCAGCTGGGCCTGCTCCTGCTTCATTATGATCTCCTTGTGGCACTTGGAGCACATGTTCATGGTGGCCGCACTGCCAAAGAAGCCGCAGTTATTGATGCATAGAATTGGGCCCTCCGGTTGCTGGCACCCCGTCTCCTTGTGCTCCATGACTAATATAAGCTGCACATTAAAACAATCATTGTAAATGACCACATGATTTGTCACTTTAGCAAACATCAGTCATACAAAGGATGTATGAATGAGATCCTAATTTTTAGGGAGAGCATCGCTGAAGTCACTATCTCAACACATGCTGCACAGTACAAATCAAATCCACATTTCTATACGAATCAGGGTACATCAATTAAAATCTTTGTAAAAAGAAAAAAAAGGAAACACGCCAAATTTTTCATGAGGATGTAAATTGATAACAACATGCACCAAATCTGCCAAGTAATTTAACTGATCCACCGCTTAGAACTAAATATACACGATTTCCACGGAATAAAACACTTGAATCACTACTAACAATTAACAGAACTGCGAACTTCTAAAAAAACACACAAAAATGGGAACGTAAGTCTAATCATTTTGCCAAGAGAAACAGCCTTCATACGAATTTTAGAAAACAACAAGAAAAAATAAGAACGTATTTTCATTTCCCCGACACAAAAGGGCTTCCACATCAAAAAGCGAAACCACCCGCCGAAGACCAAATCAACCCGCGAACCCTGGCAGCGCCCGTGCCCTTGGCGATTCCACCGCCCGAGGAATCCGCGGATCAACGAATCAACACCAAAAAAAAAAATCACAAGAAAGCCACGCAGATCGATCAAGGGACGCCGAATCAGGCCCCGGAGGACACAGATCAAGCCTTCGCAACCAAATCTTACAGGAAAAAAGAAGAGAAGAGTACGAGATGGGGAGCGGAGCAAACCCTAACCCTGCGCGGTGCGGACGCGGAGGCGGAGCCGGAGGAGGCGTGCGGGGATTGGAATCGCGAGGAGGAGCTTCGAAATGGGGGCGTCGTCGGGGCCAGGGGAAGGTGGGGGAGCCAGATAAAAAAGGCGGATGCGAGGGGAAGTTACCTCTCTGCCCCTGGCGTTTCGGATTATTTTCGGTTGGTGGTGTGGTGTGCTCAGGTCAGGTGGGGTAAGCACCGTCCGATCGCGCTGGCGTGAGCTGATGGACGGATGGGATGGGTGCGGCTGCGGATTTTCAGTGAGGCCCCCCGCTGGTTGCTGGTTTATTTCGGAAAGGTTTTTTTTTTTCTTGATAGGGAAGAAGCTGCTGTCTGGTAGTACAGTATATTTTCCTTTTACTTAGACCAATTTCCATGTAAGTTTTAGGATTTTATTCTCATCAAATGACATGGGATGCATAAGGTACTAAATAGCGTTGGTAGCACCGGCAATAACGGCCGCTATAGCGGTAGCGGTCCGCTACCGCTACGAGGTAGCATAGCCGAAATATCAAGTTTGCACTTAGCGCCCGCTATTATCCGCTATAGCGCTTAGCATCCGCTATTGACGCTATTGCTGATTTTAGACCGTTATTTTCTATGTGAACAAATGATAATAAAGATGAATCAAATGACAATAAAACTGTTGGAAATGGTTTATGCAATAATAAAGAATGACGAGCTAAAAAGTAATAATGTTTTTTACTCATATGAGAATTTAACGCTAATATGCATCTATGTATCTTCTTTATATTCATTTACTTAAACTTTTTTGTGAATTTTGTACCATAAATATAATGGGTAACAAAAAAAACTTTTAAACATTTGAGCAAATATGATGTTAATTGTCTAAATAAACTAAACAAAAACTCTCTAATTTGCAAACTCCGCTATTTGGACTTAGCGTTCACTCCGCAATCTGCCACACAGACACAATCCACTACAACACCGCTAAACGCTATTTAGTACCTTGGTCACCCGTATAAAAATGATGACATAGCTATGAGGAGAGAGAGAGAGAGGAGTTTGGTTTCTCGAGGATGAAACTTGGTGCGCACATTTACCTTGACTATGGAATCATGATGAAACTCCAATGAAATTGTTTGGGTTCATCTTCATACATTTATCAACTCGCATTGTCATTTAGATATAATTTAAGTGTTATGTTAACATATTAGACCGTGAAGTGAAACTTTGCTTTGAGAGTCCTAATTTTATCCATCAACCTAATACTTAGTCAGATGACATGACATGTCACTTTTGAAAACCACACGACAAAACTTTGTATTCAGAATAATCTTAATGGAGTGAACTCAGCTGTTGATGGAGGAGTAATTTATTTCCCTCTTTTCACGAGGCAAATTTGGCATCGTTAAAAAATAATTAACTATCATATATAACTTAGATGAGTTCATGCGATCGTTAAAAAAACTATCATATATAACTTAGATGAGTTCATGCGATCGTTAAAAAAACTATCATATATAACTTAGATAAGTTCATGCGCGTATATCACATGCAAATGTGTTGATATACTTTTTACAGCACATCGATACATGGACACAGTATCGATTTCTAAATCGAGTGTTACATGTGCTAGTTTGAGGTACTATTTCAGAATATAAACACCATAGCTATAATCACATATACATAAGCATTGAAAATAGGTGCACCAACTGCTGTAGAATGCTATTAATAAATATTTATAGAAATAAGTCTACTTTACCCTCCAATTTATTAATGTTGGCCTAATTAATCCCCTAGACTGTAAAATGAAGTATTTCATACCCTAAACTATACAAAACCATCTAAATAACCTCCTTGAGTGGTTTTAAGGTGGTTTTCCTCAAGTGGCATCACACATGGGCAAATGATGTAGCAAAGACATGTTTTAAAATTGCTTCACCACTGAATTATTGATTTTTGTCTACATAACCTCCTTGACTATATAATTGAGTATTTAGCCACTCGAAATTCCTCTGTTATCTTAGCAATCTCTTGCTAAGTCTTCTTTACTATCTACATTAGCCAAATGAAAAAAAAAAATCCTGCTGCAAACGGTTAGGGGTGTTTGGGCTTTTCGTGGTGGGGAGATGGAGGCGTGGAGGGAGTCAGCAAGGTGGAATGTACATACGAATGGGGCAAAGAGCTTGTATTTGTTTCCATTTCGTTAATGCACATTGTTTCACATCTACATTAGCAAAATAGAGAAAAAGGAGACTTAGTGAGGGATGACTAAGACAGTACCCAAAAACTTTGAGCAGCTAATATTTACCTGTATAGTTGAGGGGGTTATATATATGAAGATCGATAGTAAAGTAGATTTTAAACTATGCCTTTAACATCTCATTATTCACATGTCATACCACATCAACAAGGGAGCACAATGCAAGAAGCCAAGAACTGTTGATTGGCCAGTAGGTTCACATATCAAAACTTCAAATGTGTCTGGTGTTTAAGTCTCAGATGGTTAGATCCACAACCATAATACCAAATACTTCAACAGGCATGATGGGTATAACAGAGCACTGGCCTGAGAACCACTATGACCCCCCTTGGCCTCTCTAGTCCAAATGAAATCACTAATGCACATGAATTGAACACAAATCAGCAGTTGGTTGAATGCCCATCAAGTAGAGGTGCAGATGGATGCACAATTGCACATCAAGTAGAGATGCAGATGCAAAATCACAAAAATAGAACCAGAGAATAGATATGGTAGGAAATATGGCAGACCATCGCTGATTACTATTACTGATTGGAATGTAATACGCATGAGACAATAGTACATTACAGACCAACCTAAATGGGATGCCACAATACCGACCGAAACCACCACGAATAACTGAATAAGCTTACACAACATAGCCAACACGCAAACCATTTTGGACTCGACTGGGACGAATTCTTGCAGCTCCCAGGATGCAGTGTGCATCACAGTGTTGAACAACTGAGGCATGTGACAGCAAACAAGAATGGGAAGTTCAGTGACAAAGCAGCAAAGATGCACAATTGAATCTTGCAGATTGCAATTCATTTCGCTCCCCATTGCTCCCTTCAAATCTTGTCGAGCTTCTCCGCCTTTACCACAGGGTTGGCCTTGGCAATCGCGTCCCTAGCTGCAGTCCGATAGTCAAACTGGCACTCATGTTTGTCGGAGTATCGATGCACTGCACAATACATGTTGCCACATCGGCAGTTGAATCCCGTCAGGCCAACCCGCTTCCTACAGGTTGCGCACCGGTTCGGGCCTTCCTTGGCTTTGGGGATAACAGCAACAGCCTCGCTAGGTTCAGCTACAAGTGGAGGCTGCACAAAAATCATCTTCTCCTCAACTTGAGCAACCACCACCTCTGCAGTTGCAGCCATGATAGACCCTTTCCCAGGGTCACCACCATTGACAATACTATCAATGGAGGAGGCAGCCAGCTGGGCCTGCTCCTGCTTCAATATCATCTCCTTATGGCACTTGGAGCACATGTTCATGGTGGCGGCACTGCCAAAGAAGCCGCAATTGTTGATGCATAGGATTGGGCCCTCCGGTTGCTGGCAACCCGTCTCCTTGTGTTCCATGACTACTATAAGCTGCACATTAAAACAATCTTGTAAATGACCACATGATTCGTCAATTTAGCGAACACAGTCATGCAGAGGATGTAAGATCCTAATTTAAAGGTTGAGCATCGCTAAAGTCACTATCTCAAAATATGCAATCCAAATTCATAAACGAATCAGTGTACACAAATTCAAATCTTTGTAAGAAAGCACACAAAATTTTCCGTGGGGACGTAAATCAAGAACAACATGCACCAAATCTGCCAAGTAATTTAACTAATCCACCGCTTACAACTAGATACACACAATTTCCACGGATTAAAACACTTAAATAATTTAACAGCGCTGCGAATTTGAAAAAAAAAATAGACAAAAAAGGGCAGAAAGGTCTAGTAATTTTCCAAGAGAAACAGCCTTCATACAATTTTTTTAAAAAATAATAAGAAAAAGGGACGCGTTTTCATTTCCCCCAACCAAAAGGGCCTTCCACCTGAACAGACAAAACCAAATCAACCCACAAACCCCGGAAGTGCCCGTCCCCTTTGCGATTCCACAGCTCGTGGAATCCCAGCGTCAACGAATCAACACCCCAAAACAATCACACGACAACCGCGCAGATCGATCAAGGGACGGCGAATCAGGCCCTGGACGACACAGATCAAGCCTTCTCAACCAAATCGCACATGAAAAAAGAAGAGCAGAGCACGAGATGGGGAGCAGAGCAAACCCTAACCCTGCGCGAGGAGGACGCGGAGGCGGAGCCGGAGGAGGCGTGCGGGGATTGGAATCGCGAGGAGGAGGAGCTTCGAAATGGGGGCGTCGTCGGGGCCAGGGGAAGGTGGGGGAGCCAGATAAAAAAAGGCTGAGGCGAGGGGAAGTTACCGCCCTACCCCTAGCGTTTCGAATTATTTGCGGTTGGTGGCGTGGTGTGCTCAGGGTGAGGTGGGTTAGGCGCCGTCCGATCGCGCTGGCTTGAGCTGATCGACGGATGTGATTGGGCACGGCTGCGGATTTTCAGTGAGGGCCCTGCTGGTTTCTGGTTTATTTTGGTTAGGGGCTTCTTTTTTTTCATTCTTTCTTTTTTCTTTCTTGATGGGGAAGAAGCCGCGTGGTGTTCTTTTTATCTCCAAGAGCTCTGGTATACTATCTTCGTTGGCTAAAAACAGAAAAAAGAAAAAAAAACTGTTTCCAACATACGAGGCAAATAGTTAGCTATCCATCCACGCTAGCTATCTTCCACCTACGCCTAGGCATATTTGCCTAGTACCCCACGCTAGCCATTGCTGCATGATATTTATCTTATTTAGATAAGCTGTTGGATTCCACCATTCTTTTGCTAGCTATTTTATTTTATACAGTAGCTAAATCAAAACTTTAGCTAGTCCCTTTTAGATAATCTGTTGGAGATGCTCTTAATGGTGTGAACCTGGCTGATGCCAAAAAAAAAAATGGCGTGAACCTGGCTACTGATGGAGTAGTAATTGTTTTCCATCTTTTCATGAGGAAAATTTTAACATTGGTAAAAAATTTAAAACTGTGACATATGACATCTATCGTGTGACAACGTGTGTACATTTTTTTGCAGCACATCGATACATGGACACAATATCAATTTCTAGATCAACCGTTACATGTGCTAGCTTGATATATCATTTTGGAATCTAGGCACCATAGCTATGATCACATAATGTTGTACCCCCCCCGAAATACTCTTTATTTTGGCTTTTCTAAATACATAACTTATATATACTACGTATTCAGGCATAATATCAAAAGCTGTGTATGTAGACAAGCCAACACAAATAGTATGTTGGGACAGAGAGAGTAGAATGCTATTAATAAATATTTATACACAATTTTTTCGAAAAATATTTACGCCCAGTTACCTAATATGTTTTTATTTTGAATGTTTTTGCTTTCTCATTCATCATTTGACATTTGAACAAAATTTTAATGGTTGATCCTTGAAGCTCCAGTGCAAAAAAAAAATTTGATACACTATGGTGCATGTGGAGCTCAAAAAGACGTACACCAAATACAAGCTAGGATGATTTTCTTGAGAAAACATTAGAGTTAAAAAGGAAACTTCTACATATATATCAACAACGACACACTCGCTGTACAATATATGACCCGCATATTGTATTTGTATTTAATAATAGTATAATACATTAAAAAGAATATCGTCTCAATTATGGTGAATAAGATCGCTCGGGCACTTGCCACCTTGGAATGGAAATGATTTAGCAACTTCAGAATTTCTGAACATGAAAAGGGCACCTGAGCAAAAGGCCGAGAGAGATATGCTAATGCATCGACACGTACCGCCTTGTGAAAGCGAGAGGAAAGAGAAGCAGAGATGGTGATGGTAGGCAGCCGGTTGCAGCACGGTTCGGTCCACTATTCCGCTGACGCTTCTATGCTTGATCGGCCCACGCGCCACTCCAAGTTTTTTTTTTCTTCCAAACGAAGTTTAACGTTAGTCGGTTGCCGAATCATCGTGTGGACTCTGCCTGCGGTCTGCGGAGCATGCGTGAATGCGTCCGTGCAAAGGTTCAGACAATGGAGCACGTATGACGTTACTCTTATAAAAACGTTGGAGCCAGGACGAATCCAGAATGGAAGAATTAGGGAGGCCAACCAAGTTAATTTATAGAACGAACATTATATTAATATATATAGTTAATTTTATTGCGATCTTTAAGTTTTTTATATAATAGAAAAATGGAGACCACGAAGAGGACCATGCATGGCACCTGCCGGTCCCCGAATGTTGGAGCTATTTTCATTTAAAAAAACACATTCGTGTACTTGTACTCTTACCTATGTGAATACTAATGTGTAATTCGATGATTTGACGAGTGGCGTTGGAATTATACTATGTTTCTTAATTTATCTTTAGAATATGCTGAAAAGTTTGCTATATTATAGTGAAAGTTTGATAGCCTCGAACGCAAGATTCTTTTTTCTTGTGAAGCAATGAAAATTTCCCTAGAGAAAATCGAGCAAAAGGTAGGCGAAGCGGAACAATGGGCAAGGAGAAAGTGTGCATGAGTTGGGGCGGGTTCGCTTTTAGGTTGGGAATAGAAAACGTCGGCGGGGTTTTTTTGGTGTCCCCATTTTGACCCAGGTCTGATATACTCCCTTGATATACTCCCTCTGCCTAAAAAAGAATGTAACTATGAAAATCGTGTCAGTCAAGTTATCTTATATTTGACCAACTTTATACTCAATTGTATTAGTATTTGTGTTTCTAAATAACTTAATTATAAAAATATATGTTGTAACTAATCTAATGATACTTATTTTATATCACGAATGTTACTATATTTTTATATAAATTTAGTTAAAGTTAGAGCTGTTTGACTCCTCAGGAAGCGAGAATTGCATTCTTTTTTGGACGAAGGAAGTAGGGGGCATTGCATGTTTGGAATGAGCCTAGCCGATGAAAGCATAAGGTCATGTCCGTTTTTTAGGTTTATGGGTTGGACTGGAGTTTAGGTAATTAGGTTAAACATTTTTAGCCTGATCTTGGCTCACTTGTTATAGTGGGCCGCAAATTGTAGCACGAGCTAGACTGGTGCATTTGGTCGAGTCTTCTGTGAAAAGAGGAACATTTTTAGATGAAAAATAGTAAGTTGAATTTGATGTGACTTATGAATCAAATCATTGTTGTATACTCGCTTTGTTTAAAGGTATAATGACTATTTCATTCCCATATAAAAGTCCTAAAATAATCCAATCCTCCTTTATATGAATTTGATATTAGAGTCACATTAAGAATACTTTCTTATCAATATTTTTTTTGGCAACATGTATACATATATGTTAGAATAATGATTATCAAAGCTTTACCGAAGGTAAAAAGACGAAGGGAGTGTTCTTTTACCCAAAGTAGATTGCAACAACTTGGCATGGTTATATCACTTTAGTTTAACATATTGCAAAATGTGAATTTTTTTGCAAGACTTTGTCAAATATGCGTATGTATAATCACATATACATATGTCACCTATCATATTTTGTCGCTGACAATAGGTTGTATGAATTATACTTTGCATGGCTAAGATATAGAGAAAAAAAGTTATTTATACTGCATCGTTATGGCATCACTTTATTGGACTATTTTAATATGTGTCTACTCCGACACCGATCCAACTCTGCACCAATTTCAACATCCTATAAAATCTGTATCTATATCGTATCCATGTAGTATCCGCTCTATATCCGACAAAAAAATGTCAGATGAAGATGTGGAAGGATATTGCTCTGCGTTATCGAGAGTACGCAACTATGCAAAGCAAACTATTTAAAGCAGATTCATTCTTGGCAATATAAGAAGAAGGTAGTGCAGCGAATAACGAGCATAGGGTTAATATACTGTGTTACAATCATTCTTATCACTTGCAACATTATCTCACTAATCTACCGTCGGTTTCGTTGATGTTTCTAGGCTCCTTTGGTGAGTTTTCCGTGCGGATATGTATTATATTTAGGAGAGAATACAACAATTTTGAAGATTGATTGGTTTTATAATTGAATCGAAGCTATGTAACTTTTCTCCGTGCGGAGGGTTTATGCATAGGAGTCGTAGTTTGTTTTGGTGGATATACAATAGTTATTGTACCATGTGGTTTGCCGTCGTGATATTACGCTTTATAAAATGTGAGAATCATGCTACAATGATATTTTTTTTTGAAAGAGATATGTAACAATA
Organism: Digitaria exilis; assembly: GCA_015342445.1. Classification (NCBI taxonomy): domain Eukaryota; kingdom Viridiplantae; phylum Streptophyta; class Magnoliopsida; order Poales; family Poaceae; genus Digitaria; species Digitaria exilis. Next base: position 2,493,542 of record JACEFO010001965.1, read on the forward strand.
CTTGATATATGCATCTCCAACGTGTACCTTGGACTATGGTCATGGGTTATATTGGCCATCTATTTTTCTCACATGATATGTATCCAATCGTTGATTTTTTACTTATCTATGATTCATCTCACTGTGGATTAAAAAAGAATGGTTCAAATAAGTCTTGCGGTATAAATAAAAATACAGTAGTTACAAACAACAAATATAAAAATACGAATATCCACCGTGGCAAACCTCTTCGTCCCGCCGGTTCATGGCGGTTGCCTGATCGACCGATGAGGTGCGACGCCCCCACAAATTCCCTCCAAGGCTCCAAGCGCATCACTCAAAAGGGCGGGAAAAATTTTGGTGCACCCGCGCCGTCCTCCCCTGTATAAAATCCCCAATCGCGTTTCCGGTTCCCTCCCCAATCCGGCAATCCCCCATTCCTCACCATAGCAGCCGCAGGTCCACCGCCGCCTCCCTTCAAATGGGCCGCAAGGGCAGCAGAGCTAGGGTTCCCCGCGACGCCGACGCCGATGGCAGCGAGGAGAAGCGGGCTGCCGCTCCGGCCGCCGCAGGGAGCAAGAGCCTCTACGAGGTAAGGCGCCCTCCGAACCCTAACTGAGATCTCGGTCAGGCTGGGGGCGGGATGTTGCGTGCTGGGTTGGGGTTGGTTGCGGTGTTGATCCGGCGCTCGAATCCTACGCAGCAGATTTGGGGTAAGCCAGTTCGTTCGGTCAGGCTTTGGATTATTAGGTGCTTTGTTGGGGTGCGACTGTTCGTGAATTTGTGGCTCGTGCGGATTTGCTCTATTTGGTGATGGTATCAGAGATTCAGCGGAATTGGGCAAATGTGTCGGCAGGCTGCAATGTGTCAGTTTGCTTTCCTGGCGCTGCCGGGTTTTGAGCAGTACTACCTATCATCGTGGATTTGTTTCAGTTAATTCAGTTGATTTTACTTTTCTGCACGGTAAACCTGATGATAATTTGTGGAGTGTACCTTGGCATGCTTAGCATTTTAATTTTACAGCGGTGCCACTGCTTAATTGAAGAGAAAAGCTATACACCAACCGAGTGTTATACAGTGTTTAATCACTGGATTTCTTTTCATTTTATCCCGTGTTGTGTTGCCATGCTATAATTAGCTCAATGGTATCATGCTCTTCAAGCTGTACCTGTATCCGGTATCATGCTTTGGGGAAGGAAGAGGTATGCAGGCACATTTGAATGTTGACGGAACAATCCTACGATAAGTGTCAGAACTGTCAAATGGCTACGTTCCTGAATGTGAACAGTCTGATGTTTTCTTATGTGTCTTTATGTGTATATCACTATGTTAATTCAGGGATTAGTGTTCATGAATATGCCGTAGAAATTTTCTTATTTGTTTGGCAAATTGTTTCGCTTTCAAATAAAAAAAGTTTGCTCATATGGTCGACCTCAAGGCCTTGGCCATTTGTGGTTCATGCCTAGCAAGTTCACTCCTTTGTTCAGATCAGGAATAATATAGCTTGGTATCTGCATTTACTTGTATCCACTGACTGCTTCTCTTCAGGTCATGAGTCATGTATGCTATTTTTTGTTGTCATGCACGACCATTTTTAGACCTGTAGCTTATTATTACCTTTATAAAGACATAGTAGTTCAGAAATTTGATGAAGTATACTTAACAAACTATACGCATGAAGACTAGTTAAGAAATTTGGTGAAGTAGACCCATTATTATTGGAAGGATCTGAATTTGATCTGCTGGGGACTCTTTTGGTGGCCATTTAGGATATAGTTGCAAAATCCTTCTCTAAAAAGATAAAAAGCTTTCTCTAAAAAGATCTAGTTGCAAACATAGTATGTGCCCGTGGCCTCAAATGTGATAAAGTCTGCACTGTTCTAAGTGTAAATGTAGATATTATTGTTGCACCCCAATTTCTCATTTCTGTCTTTTCATCTCAGAGTTATTAATTTGGTGCCTTGTTTCTTTTCCTTTCTTCCTTTGAAGATTTTGGGGGTTGAGAAGACTGCTTCACAACAAGAAATAAAGAAGGCATATTACAAATTAGCTCTTCGTCTCCACCCAGATAAGAATCCTGGGGATGAGGTAGGATCTTAACCCCAAACCCATTGATAATGTTCCACAGTAATTTAGTGGCTTGTCTCTCAAATGGAATGTTTGGTGCCAGGAAGCCAAAGAGAAATTTCAGCAGCTGCAGAAGGTGATTTCCATTCTTGGCGATGCAGAGAAGCGGGCATTATATGATGAGACAGGCATCACTGATGACGATGTGAGCACCTCTTTTGTATTAATTGACTTTCTACCTTTGAAATTGAATCAACATTTGCTGAACCTTCTCTTTCCTCTTAGGCACTGGTTGGAGATGCTGCAGACAATCTTCAAGAGTACTTCAGAACAATGTACAAGAAGGTATGCTTCCTTCTATATCAATCACAGGCTAATCCTGTCTATGAATTTGTAGTGGTTGGCAAATCAATATTTTTATAATTTTCCCCAGGTCACTGAGGCTGACATTGAAGAATTTGAAGCTAATTACAGAGGTTCAGATTCTGAGAAAAAAGACTTGAAAGATCTTTATACAAAATATAAGGGCAACATGAATAGGTGAGTTATGTGAATTAATGCCCCTTTATGCTGATCAAACCTTTACTGCATAGGCTGTGAAATGTTGCCAAATTACTTGGTTTATTTCTATCTTGACATCGTTCCCTTCTATGTAGGCTTTTCTGCTCAATGATTTGCTCAGAACCAAAGCTTGATTCCCACCGCTTCAAGGACATAATTGATGAGGCAATTGCTGAAGGTAAACATGTGGTTATATACGCTACTCTGTTTTTTTTTTTTGGGTTACCATTTGTTGATTTCGCTATGTTTCATCTTACAATAGTGCCATGCATATTTAGTTGTTTACTGAACCTGTTGACTGAAGTCTCTTTCTAAAACCATTCACCGTTTCCTTTCTATACCAGGTGAGCTGGAATCAACTAAAGCATATGAGAAATGGGCTAAAAAGATCTCCAAGATGGAGCCACCAACTAATCCGTTGGAGAGAAGAGTGAAGTAAGTTTTTTTTTTTCTCGCAGAACAGCCACTCATCATTTGATACCTTTGGTGTTGCATTTAGTCACAGTTTGCTTCCAACTAATCATTGTTGAACTCTGAACTCTGGCAGGAAAAAGAGGAAAAGTGAAGAAAACGATCTGATCCTAGCCATCTCGCAGCGCAGGGCGGAGCGGAAAAACCAGTTCAACTCCATCCTCTCGTCCATCATGTCCAAGTGCGACCCCAAGGCGAGCAGCTCGGAGCCCACGGAAGAGGAGTTTGAGCAGGCGCGGCAGAGGCTGGAGAGCAAGAGGGCCAAGAAACGCAAATGATGCTGCTGCCAACCTTGTTCAATAATATCTTAAGGCTTTAGCATAACCAGCAGGATGGCTGGCTAGTACAGTAGGTTTGTATGTTTGTCGCCATTGCCGTTAGGGAAGCTTGGTTGGACTTAAAAAAAAAAATGCCCGAAATTTCGTAGCATCTTGCGGGCTAGCGGCTGGTTTGGTTATTACAGCATTTTGTACTGAGCCGAGTGTTGGTCGTCTGTGATGAGTGTCATGGTTGGCACTGACAACTGAGTCCCACATGGAAGCTTCGGTGATTAGCTATTGTTGCGCATGGCCGTCTATTGGTTCCCCGTCGATCCGCACAGTGAGACTGTGTTCAGATTTTAGTGAGACTGTGTTCAGATTAAAGAAAAAAGTACTTCTCGATCAACTTTTTTCTATTTATCTCATTCATAGAACACGCTTTTCAGTGCACTATTTATTCAGAAAAAATACTTTCTACCTCCGATCTGAACACAGACTAAACTACCATACGCCCGTGACGTGACGTTCCCAAACTAACAGCTCGGGCCCACAACTGCTGGGCCCGCATGTCGGCGACAGAGATATGCTTCTTACCGATCAACTGGTCAAGCACGCGCGTCTCCCTCTCCACCGTCCCCTCCAAATGGATGGCACAAGCCCACAACAATGGCGGATCGTCCACCTCCCAAACCCACCACAAAGCTAACGCCATGCCATTGCCCATCGCCACCTCCAAAAAAAGGCAAGCCAACCAGCCACGAACAACGCGCGCCACCCCTATTCCGGGCAATCCACACGGCGTCGTCCCTGGGCCGTCAGCCAACCAGCAACCACCGACCCCCCTGGCTTCGCTCGCGGCCTCCCGCGCCATCGCCGCGGGGATCCTATAAATCGGCGCCCCGATCCGAGGCGGGAGAGGGCAATTGAGAGATCACTGACTCACCGCCGATCGCCGAGCGAGCAGTCTCCCAATTCCACCCAATAAAAAATAAACACCACCACCATCTCCAGCGGCAAACGCAGGAATCCACGACGTCAGCAATGGAGATGAAGAAGGTCCTCTGCGCCGCGCTCGTCGCCGCTGCCTCGGCCACCGCCGTCCTGGCCTCGACCTCCGAGGGGCCCACCGCCTCCGAGGCGCCTGCCGGGGCCGCGGTCGGCGCCGCCGGGCCCTCCGCCAGCGCCGCCGTCGCCTCCGCCGTCCCCGCCGCCGGGGCGCTCGTCGCCTCCTTCCTCGCCTACTACCTGCACTGAGCCGAGCGCCGCCGGGAAGCCGCCGTGTCGTGTCGTGCGCGGTGGCTTGTTGGCTCCCAATGCAGCAGCGTATTGGCGTCGGTTAATTTGATTCGATTGTTTTTTTTTTTCATAATCCATTTGCGCTTCTGTTCTGTTTGTTCGTGGATCGTATAGTATAAAACGTGTCTGTAACCGTACCTGTTGCTAATGTTTTGTGATTTGAATTGATTCGTTATTGTTTTGTTTCGCCACCGATGAACTGCGTGTTTGAATTCTTGATCCAGCATTGGAGAGCATCTTTGTTTATTGTCTCTCTGTATGTGGTGTGCAAAAGTCAAAGCACAATTAAAACTTGTGATTAGATCGTGATATTCAGTTTTCGACTTGATAGAAAAAAAAAAGAGATTCCAGTCACCGAGAGAAATTTGATAGTTCGGGTAATCAGCAGAAAGTACAAGCCATAGTTGGAGCAGGTGATTTGTGCTCGACACCACCACACCATGATTGAATCATGCAGCATTGCTGTAACATTCCTAAAATTTTTGCATGTTTAAAATGTGGGTTTGAAAATTTTTGAATGAATGTGCAACAATTTAAATTTGCCTAAGGTCAAATTCTCCTCTCATCTAAATCCTAGCAAAATATTATTTTATTTAAGGATAATATAATTAGAGTGGCATTTGGATTTTATTTGGAGTTCATTTGGATTTGTTTGGATTTTATTTGAAGTATAAATATGCTTTTGAATTTGAATTATAAATTCAAATTCAAATCTATGGGCTTACTACTATTGGGCCAACTCCCGGCACAATTCTCTCTCTTTTCTTTCTCTCTCTCTTCTCTCTCCTTCCTCCGCGCGGGCCGCTTTCTTCTTTCTCTCCTTTCTCCGCACTCGGCCCACTTCCGCGCGCGCGGCCCAGCACCGCGCGTCTTCTTCGCCGCGCCGCGCCGACAGGTGGGGCCCACCCGTCAGCCACTCTCCAGCACAGGGGCTTCTTCTTCCTCACGCCTTCGTCGCCGCGCTCGCGCGAATCGCGATCCCGCGCCGCGCCCGCGCACGCGCTCGCACCCGAGACCCCCGCTGCACCCGCTGGACCTACCCCTCGCCCAAGCCAAACCCCGGAACCCTCTAGAAGCCTTGGCGGCCACTCCACCTCGCCGCGGAACGCGCGCTCGCGCTCGCCAACGTCACGGCGGGGTCACGCGATTCGCATGACCCGTAACCGCCTAGCCCCTCGCCCAAGCCATCTCAACCCACTTGCCTCGCCTACAAGTAGCCGCCCACGCCTCAATTGGAACCCAATTGCTCTCTCGGAGTTTATCCCCTTTCACCACCGCCGTGAACGAGAAACAGGGGAGGAAAAGGGGGAAGAGAGGAAGAGGAGGGGAGGAGGAAGAAGGAGGGAGGAGGAGGGGCACCGCTGCGGAAGGAAGCCCCGCAGCCGCCAAGGGAACCCGGAGGTGGAGCCGAACCGTACCTCGACGACGCCGTGCCGCGCGCCACCGTGAAGCCGCCGCGAACGCCGACGTCGACGACGACCGCTGCTCCGAGCCGGCACCACGACACCTCGTCACTGCCTCGACGGTCTCCCTGCCTCGCCTCTTTCTTCCCGAGCCCGTAGGTGAGCTGATCTCGCCGAGCCCCGCCTTGATTTTCCCTCGACGCCGTTCGCCGGAGCTCCGCCGTGGAAACCTAGCGCTGCCGCCTAGACTACCTTCCCACTTGCCCGGCCTTCGTGCCGCTCTCTTATGCAGGAGCCGTCGCGGACACGTTGCGCACACGCACGCACGCCAGCCACCGCGGGGACGGGAGACCGGACGCCCGTGGGCGGCGAGGCCACGCCGCGGCCATGGCGCAACCATGTTGCGCGCACTCCCGCATACACACGCACACACACACACTTGTTCAACCACGCACACGACACGCACACGAGCACGCACGCGTGCAGCCCCGGCCACGAGGCGTTGCCTCGCACGGCCGGCGAGCTCGCCGTGGTCTCTACGCGCGCCGCCGCCGCGACGAGCCGCACTGGCACGTTCGCGTGCACGCACGCGCATACACGAGCACGTCTGCCTCCACCAAACGCGCACGAGCAACGCACGGGTGCGCGCACGCACGACGGAGGGCGAACGCGCGTAGCGCGCAGAGCCGTCGCGTCGCGCGCGTCGCGAACGCCGTTGCGGCATTCCGTCGAGCACGTCGTGCGCAAGGACTTTTCCCCTTTGGATTTTAAATCCAGCCACACACGATTTAGACCACACGGCCGCAGCCGCACCGGATCGGCGCGCAGCCGCACCGGATCCGGTGGACGCGGTCCACGTGAGCCGCACTCACGGCTCACGGTGGACTGCGCCCACGCGCGCTGTCGCGCCACACCGAGTCACTGACAGGGGGGCCCACCGCCCAGTGGGCCCACCTGTCAGGTTGACTTGGTCGTGATGACGTCAGCCGGGCCCACGCTGACGTCATCAATCCCGGACCCCTCGGCTGACGTCAGGCTGACGTCATGCTGACGTCAGCAGGGCCGCGTGGCGCGCTCTGGCGCTGCCACGTGTCGCGATCTGGTTTTTCCCGGGTTTAATTTTTTCGGGAATTCGTTTATCTTTTTCAGAAAATGATTTAAACTTAGAAAATTCATAACTAATTCAATTTAAGTCAGAAAATTATGAAACCAGTTTCTATAATTTTCTAAAAATATGAATAACAGTTTGGGAGGGTGTTTGGAGTCATTTGGATCTTCTATATTGCTGTTCCTTGGATTTCTTACCATTTACCGTAGGATTTACCGTACCTTCCGTATTCAGGAGACGACGACCGTGAGCAGTTGATTGAGGATCCGGCCGAGGACTTCGACAACTACCCGCACTCTCCAGGTTCACGCCCATCCCATCTTTTGAATGCCCATTAGGCATATGCTGTTAGTATGCTAGTGCTTGCACGTGATGATTATATGATGATTAGCCATGCATAGCCCTTTATTGCCCTTACCCCTTGATGACCTACCACTTACTATATACTTGGGATATTGCTATTGCTGTGCATGCTATATGTGGGATTGGTAGATATTCTCTGTGTGGGGTGTGTGGGAAAACTGGGAAGGAGTATGGTGATTTTGACCTTAGTAGGTCCTTGTCGGTGCGGGTATTTATAACAACCCGACTTAGGCTTTCGGGGAGCCAGGGGCGAGCTTCTGAGTAAGCCCTGTGTTGTGCCTGTGGCGGGCACGGTTGTGACTTGTGATTGTGATTGGGAGCTAGGAGTATGGCGGTTACCTGAGATGGTAACGGTTGCGGACCACTGCGGTGGATACGCTTTTGGGACGATGACACCCGTACCGGCACCTTAAACCTTGTTGACCGACCTCGTGATCACTGTACCGTACGCACCAGCTTGCTTTTGTGGGAGGAGTACCAGCTAGCCTTTCTCGGAGCGGTATCCGGACTGTTGGCGACCACAGTGTGGTATTTGTGTCAGGGGGACTGGATGCGTCCTTACACCCCCGATCGGCGAGCTATTCCCCGTCTGGCCCACGGGGAACGTCTTCACAGCTCTTGGGGCCAAGGTTAGCGTGCCGAGGCGTTCAGATCCGAGGGATGCAGGAGGATGCCGTTTCCGGTTAGGAGTTACTAGTTGTGGGTTGTGTCTCAACCGGTTGATCCCCGGTTTGCAGCCCGAGTTGGGTACAGGCGTACAAGCTCTGCAGAGTCTTATGATCTATACGTATAGCCGTGACTCCGGTCTCGGAAAGCGCAGTGTTAATGTCTCGGTCGTCCATTGTTTTGGGATATGCTTTCTCTTCCCCTATAGGAGAGCGTGTGAGGTCGTTGGTGCGGGCGGGGAGAGGGAGGTTGTGCTCCGCCTCCCTTGTGATCCGTCCGTACCTCTTGAGATGCCGGGGATGGGAGCCCGCGCATCGCCCGAGAGATGGAGGTGTTGAGTTGAGACGGGACCTGGTAAGCCAGGACGGCCCGAGTTGTGGTAAAAGAGGGATATGGGAAGGATGATACTATTTACCGCTGCTGCTTAGGAAACCTATACTTTTCCATTGCCATTTTCTTTCCCTTTAGAATTAGGCCACCTAAAGCTTGCATACAGATGGTGACGTGAAACTGTTCCACTCCTTGGGAACAGTCTGTGAGTTCGCAGGGTACGAGTCCGAGCACGAGTTCAACCATGATGGGTGGTACGACTAGGCTGCAGCTACGCTCAGGAGATTGCCTGTGGAGAGAAGACCACTTGGAGGACGCTTGATAGATTCCGCTGCGCTACATTTTCTTTATGTTGCATTCGGCCCCTGAGGCATATGTACTTATTCCAGAGACATGTACTGGTTACTATATTTATGACATGTGATGTAATTCGTTTGGATGACTGTGATATACAACTGAGATGAGTTCTGTACGCGGTAGCACTATTCCTGGGACTATCGCAAGGGTACAGGGAGTCGGACTATGTCATTAAAAGTCCGGTTCGTTTCAGTTGGTATCAGAGCCATCCTTGACCGTAGCCCGCAGCCTTAGAAATGGACGTTAGCACTCAGGACTCTGAAACGCTCTTTTGACATATATATACGCCTTGGAATATTTTCAAGCATTTACTTCTGCCCTTTTTAAACTCTCTCTTATCTATCGCTGATATCTTTCTTCGTAACCCCAGGCCAAAAATGGAGGGTAGCGTTTGGAAGGAGTTCGAAGAAGACGGGACGAAGCACGGAGGCTTCGCTCTCCTACTCAGGGAGATGTTGCCGAAGACAGGACTGAAGGCAGGAGTCACCTACAAAGGGAGAAGTCTCGAGAGCCCAGCGGACTGTCCCACAGACCTTACTCTCACAGTTCCCGAAGACCCCAGTGTACCCGAGTTCAAGAAAGTGGTGATCACCGCCAACGAGTTGAGCCTACCCGAAGCGATCCAAGCAGCAGCCCGACGGGCGATGAGGGAGGTACACCGGCAGCTCGCACACAAGCTCGTTGGGACACCCTACCAGTACCTGCCTAAAGCTCTGCGAGGCCCCAGCACTTACGTGGACGAGTTACGTCAGATTGAGTGCGACGCTGCTTCTGAGTCCGACGGAAGACTCCGTGTCGCCTCTTTCTGCGTACAAGCATAGGACAGGGAACTAGAGAGGATGGACATGCAGATCGCCTTCTTGAAGCAGGGGATGGACTCCACGTACGCCATGCTCGCAGTGTCGGAGGAGAAGGTGATGAGGGCTGAGACCTCGATGTTCCTCATGAACCGTCAGATTGGAAGACTTGAAGAAAGGCTGTACCAGAATGAAGCTCGAAGGGTTCACGCAGAGAAAGAAGCTGCCACAGAGCTAGCAAGGGCTAAGGGCTTGAGGATTCAACTTGAGGAAAAGGAGAGGATCGTCAGGGCCAAAGACGCGCTCCTAGCTGACAGGGCTGAGACCATGGACACTATGGCTGACGAGTTGTTCAAGAAGGATGAGCGTCTCAAGAGGCTCATGAAAGGAGAGTCCTCGGCGCCCGACAGTTCGAGCTCAAGTCCTGAAGTGTCAAGGAGGAGTACTCACGTGGAGGATCCCGTCCTCAGATCAGACGCCGGATCCAGGCCCCGTTCTGAGCTCTGCTAGTTAACCTATGTACCGTCATGAGTCAGTTTTCATGAGTCTGTACTTTTTGTTTTACCCTTTATCGAGTCTAGATGTTTTTCCCTCATGAGCCTTGCGATGTAGCGAACGATTGTGCGTGAGACCTCTAAGTTTAGGGGTAGCTTGGAGGTAGCGCTTATATTTATATCATGTAATGCATGTTTGAGTGAATGGATTTTTATGGAGTTATTGTGATTGTTCCTGTTTTTCTCTATGAGTGTTGGATTATATTTAGCAAATATTTTCATTGATTGATATGTATACCCCAGATTTTGGATAGACTGAGTGACTAATCCCTATAACCCTCTTAATTAATGAATCTATAGCAGGATGTCGACTCGGAGGACAAGTCGCCTGACGGCGCGACTTGAGGAGGCAGCTGGGGAGGGCGCTGCAGCCCCCGGCCGTGGTAGAGCTGGCCGTGGTCGAGGCGGGAGAGCACCACCTCCGCCTGAGCCACGAGTCGAGGACGTGGTACCAGGGGTCGGGGCTGAGCAGGACCCTGCAGCGCGCCAGAGGAACCAGGAGCCAGTGCCACCACCACCCGTACCTCCGACGATCGCTGAAGCCATGATGATGCAGGCCCAGGCAATGAATCGTATGGCAGATCTGATGGGCCAGTACCAGGGACAGAACCGTGATCGTGCACGTCAAGGGGATGACCTCCAGAAGAAGATTGAAAGGTTCATTCGGCTGAAGGCTCCGACCTTTGACTACTCTCCTGACCCCCTGGATGCTGAGAACTAGCTCAAGGTGATGGAAAGCAAGCTTGACCTGACTGATTGTTCTGATGAGGAGTGCATTGCTATCGCAGCTCACCAGATGACAGGGTCAGCTAAAGCCTGGTGGGAAAGCTTCTGTGAGACTCACCCCAACCCTGCAGCATTTACGTGGGAGGACTTCTGTTCCGCTTTCAGAGAGCACCACGTCCCAGAGCAGCTCATGATTCAGAAGGCACAGGAGTTCCGTACTATGACACAGGGAACGATGAGGGTGGAGGAGTATGCTCAGCACTTTGTCAAGATGATGAGGTATGCACCAGATGATGTGAACTCTGAGAAGAAGAAGGTCTTTTGGTTCCTACGGGGCTTGCACAGGGGGTTGCGACAGATCTTGGCAGGGACTGATCACTCCACACTCCGCAACCTGATGAACCGAGCAATTGCAGTTGAAAAGGAGAGGCTTGACTTTGAGGACAGCTTGAGGGCAAAGAAGAGGAAGGCTGAGGTTGTACACCGCGACAGGCAGACTCAGCAGCCGAGGTTTGGCCAGAGCAGCCAACAGAGGGGTGGTTTTCGCACAGGAGGCCGCAGTTTTGGTGGACAGAGCTCTGGTGGAGGGTCCTCGTTCTCAGGTGCCAGGAGCACCGGTTACCCCAGTCAGGGAGGAGGAGCCTTCGGTCGTCAGCAGTCTGCTCTGAGGACAGGTTCTGGGGGTGCACAGGTTACCTGCTTCGCTTGTGGCAAGCCGGGCCACAAGTCCTACGAGTGTCCTGACCGGAGGGGTGCGGCTACACCGGCCAGAGCCCCGGGTTCCAGCTCCAAGGGTACACCAGCGCAGACCAAGACCCAGCAGACTGAGGTTCGTGGCCGACTCAACCACATCTCTGAGGAGGAGGCCAAGGTTGCGCCCGACGTTGTACTTGGTGAGTTTTTGGTTAATGGTGTTTTTGCATTGGTTTTGTTTGATTCTGGTGCAACTGGTTCTTTCGTTTCTTCGAAGTTTGCTGAGTTGCAGTCTCTCCCCACCGAGTTGCGAGCAAAGCCTATAGTCACCAGCTCTCCTTTAGGAGATATGAGGTGCACCCTAGTTTACAAGGGAGTCCAGATGATCATGAGTGGTTGTGAATTCCGGGCTGATTTGACTGTGCTAAAGTCAGATGGTATTGATGTGATACTGGGAATGGATTGGCTGACTGATCATAAGGGATTGATTTCTTGTTCACCGAGATTGGTGACGGTGCAGCACCCGGAAGTCGGGAAGGTGGATATTGTGCCTCTCAGATCTAGTGATGTATCTCAGCTTTGCAGCATAACTGAGAAGACTGTGGCTGATGTACCGGTGGTGTGTGAATACCCGGACGTCTTTCCTGATGACTTACCGGGGCTACCTCCAGATCGGGACATTGAGTTCGAGATCAACCTTGAGCCGGGGACTGCACCTATTGCTCAGAGGCCATACAGAATGTCTGTTGATGAGCTCGAAGAATTGAAGAAACAGTTGCATGAGCTAAAGGAGAAGGGGTATATCCGCCCGAGTGCGTCACCCTGGGCTTCTCCGGTACTCTTTGTGAAGAAAAAGGATGGGTCTATGCGTATGTGCATTGATTACCGCGCACTCAATGCGGTGACAATCAAGAACAAGTATCCCTTGCCTAGAATTGATGAATTGCTTGATCAGTTGAAGCGGGCAAAGTTCTTTAGCAAGATTGATCTCAGATCGGGTTTCTATCAAATGAAGATCCGACCTTGTGATATCCCCAAGACAGCCTTTGTAACAAGGTATGGCCAATTTGAGTTCACAGTTGTTTCTTTTGGACTAACAAATGCTCCTCCCTACTTTATGAATATGATGAACAAGGTATTCATGGATGAGCTGGATTGCTTTGTGGTGGTATTCATTGATGATATCTTGATTTACTCGGAGACTGCCGAAGATCATGAGAAGCACCTGGGGATTGTGCTAGAAAAGCTCAGACAGAACCAGCTCTACGCCAAGTTCAGCAAGTGTGAGTTCTGGCTTGAGAAGGTGGCATTCTTGGGTCACGTACTGTCAGCTGAGGGAGTCGCAGTCGATCCCGAGAAGGTGACAGCGGTATCTGAATGGCAACAACCGAAGAATGTGACCGAGATCCGGAGTTTCTTGGGGCTGGCAGGCTATTATCGAAGATTCATTGAGAACTTCTCAAGAATTGCCAAGCCAATGACTGAGCTGTTGAAGAACAATGTGCCGTTTGTGTGGTCAGAAAAGTGTGAAGCAAGCTTCCAAGAGTTGAAGACCCGGCTCACCACTGCCCCGGTCTTAACTCTCCCAGATCTCAAGAAAAGCTTCGTTGTGTACTGTGATGCCTCGAGGCAAGGGCTGGGGTGTGTACTGATGCAGGAAGGCAAAGTTGTGGCTTATGCTTCTCGGCAGCTCAGGAAGCATGAGGAGAATTACCCCACACACGACCTTGAGTTGGCAGCAGTTGTGCATGCTCTGAAGATTTGGAGGCATTATCTGATTGGCCACAAGTGTGAGATCTATACAGATCACAAGAGCCTCAAGTACATCTTCACTCAGTCAGAATTGAATATGAGGCAAAGAAGATGGCTGGAACTGATCAAAGACTATGATGTGAGCCTCCAGTATCACCCAGGCAAGGCCAATGTGGTGGCGGATGCTTTGAGCAGAAAGGTTTATTGCAACAACCTGATGGTAAAGGAAAGTCAACCAGAGCTGTACAAAGAGCTTGTGGAGATGAAACTCGAGATTCTTGAAGAAGGTCAGTTGAACCTGTTGAAGGTAAAGTATGACCTGGAGGATCGAATTCAGCAAGCACAAGTGGGGTGTCCAGAAATCAAAGAGATTCATGATCTCAGGGCAAGGGGTAAAGCAGCTGACTATCGAGTCGATGAGCAAGGCACCTTGTGGTTGAAAGATCGCATCTGTGTACCCCGAGATGAGAAGATCAGACAGACGATCTTGAGCGAGGCTCACGACTCCAAGTACTCCATCCACCCGGGGTGTACAAAGATGTATCAAGACTTGAAGGACCGTTTCTGGTGGGAAAACATGAGGTGTGACATTGCTGAGTTTGTGGCTCGTTGTGACACATGCCGGAGAGTAAAGGCGGAGCACCAAAGGCCCGCGGGGCTTCTCCAACCTTTGGAGATTCCAGTCTGGAAGTGGGATGACATTAGCATGGACTTCGTGGTTGGTTTACCCCGTACACAGGCTGGGAACAACGCTATCTGGGTCATTGTTGATCGGTTGACCAAGGTTGCACACTTCATACCTATCAGGGAGAGGCACCAGATTGAGAAGCTGGCAGAACTGTACATTGACAACATTCTGAAGCTACATGGGGCCCCAAGGAGTATTGTGTCTGACAGAGGGACTGAATTCACATCCAGATTCTGGCAGAGTTTGAACAAAGCCATGGGTACCAGCTTGGAGTACAGCTCAGCTTACCACCCACAGACCGATGGGCAGACAGAGAGAGTGAACCAGATCCTGGAAGATCTTCTGAGAGCTTGTGTTCTTACTTATGGGTCAGATTGGGAGAAGAGCTTGTCCTTTGCAGAGTTTTCATACAACAACAGCTTTCAGGCAAGCATTCAGATGTCGCCGTTCGAAGCTCTGTATGGCAGGAAGTGCAGGACACCCTTGATGTGGTCCGAAGTTGGTGAGAGGATCTTCTTTGGACCAGACTCAATCAAAGAAGCTGAAGAGAATGTGGCAAAGATACGAGAGAACTTGAGAATGGCCCAGAGCCGACAGAAGAGCTGTGCGGATAAAAGAAGAAGAGAGTTAACCTTTGAGGTGGGAGACTCGGTCTACTTGAAGGTTTCACCGCTCAGAGGCACTAAGCGGTTCCATGTGAAAGGGAAACTCGCTCCACGCTTTGTTGGCCCGTATCCGATCACGAGGAGGATTGGCAGCCTTGCTTATGAGCTTCAGTTGCCACAGGAGTTGGCAGGAGTACACCCAGTGTTCCACGTATCACAGCTGAGGAAGTGCTTGCGGTTACCAAGTGAAGAAGTGCCGACAGATATACTGGACCTACAGGAGACACTTGAGTACAAGGAGCACCCAGTGAAGATCCTAGACCGAGCTTTGAAGGAAACCCGAAAGTCGAGCACACCGTTCTGCAAAGTGTTATGGAGCAACCACACCGAGCGGGAGGCAACCTGGGAGAAGGAAGCCGATCTCAGGAAGGAGTACCCATATCTCTTCGAGGAGGAGGTGAGTTCTTAAATCTCGAGGACGAGATTCTTGTAAGGGGGGAGACTGTAACATTCCTAAAATTTTTGCATGTTTAAAATGTGGGTTTGAAAATTTTTGAATGAATGTGCAACAATTTAAATTTGCCTAAGGTCAAATTCTCCTCTCATCTAAATCCTAGCAAAATATTATTTTATTTAAGGATAATATAATTAGAGTGGCATTTGGATTTTATTTGGAGTTCATTTGGATTTGTTTGGATTTTATTTGAAGTATAAATATGCTTTTGAATTTGAATTATAAATTCAAATTCAAATCTATGGGCTTACTACTATTGGGCCAACTCCCGGCACAATTCTCTCTCTTTTCTTTCTCTCTCTCTTCTCTCTCCTTCCTCCGCGCGGGCCGCTTTCTTCTTTCTCTCCTTTCTCCGCACTCGGCCCACTTCCGCGCGCGCGGCCCAGCACCGCGCGTCTTCTTCGCCGCGCCGACAGGTGGGGCCCACCCGTCAGCCACTCTCCAGCACAGGGGCTTCTTCTTCCTCACGCCTTCGTCGCCGCGCTCGCGCGAATCGCGATCCCGCGCCGCGCCCGCGCACGCGCTCGCACCCGAGACCCCCGCTGCACCCGCTGGACCTACCCCTCGCCCAAGCCAAACCCCGGAACCCTCTAGAAGCCTTGGCGGCCACTCCACCTCGCCGCGGAACGCGCGCTCGCGCTCGCCAACGTCACGGCGGGGTCACGCGATTCGCATGACCCGTAACCGCCTAGCCCCTCGCCCAAGCCATCTCAACCCACTTGCCTCGCCTACAAGTAGCCGCCCACGCCTCAATTGGAACCCAATTGCTCTCTCGGGGTTTATCCCCTTTCACCACCGCCGTGAACGAGAAACAGGGGAGGAAAAGGGGGAAGAGAGGAAGAGGAGGGGAGGAGGAAGAAGGAGGGAGGAGGAGGGGCACCGCTGCGGAAGGAAGCCCCGCAGCCGCCAAGGGAACCCGGAGGTGGAGCCGAACCGTACCTCGACGACGCCGTGCCGCGCGCCACCGTGAAGCCGCCGCGAACGCCGACGTCGACGACGACCGCTGCTCCGAGCCGGCACCGCGACACCTCGTCACTGCCTCGACGGTCTCCCTGCCTCGCCTCTTTCTTCCCGAGCCCGTAGGTGAGCTGATCTCGCCGAGCCCCGCCTTGATTTTCCCTCGACGCCGTTCGCCGGAGCTCCGCCGTGGAAACCTAGCGCTACCGCCTAGACTACCTTCCCACTTGCCCGGCCTTCGTGCCGCTCTCTTATGCAGGAGCCGTCGCGGACACGTTGCGCACACGCACGCACGCCAGCCACCGCGGGGACGGGAGACCGGACGCCCGTGGGCGGCGAGGCCACGCCGCGGCCATGGCGCAGCCATGGTGCGCGCACTCCCGCATACACACGCACACACACACACACACTTGTTCAACCACGCACACGACACGCACACGAGCACGCACGCGTGCAGCCCCGGCCACGAGGCGTTGCCTCGCACGGCCGGCGAGCTCGCCGTGGTCTCTACGCGCGCCGCCGCCGCGACGAGCCGCACTGGCACGTTCGCGTGCACGCACGCGCATACACGAGCACGTCTGCCTCCACCAAACGCGCACGAGCAACGCACGGGTGCGCGCACGCACGACGGAGGGCGAACGCGCGTAGCGCGCAGAGCCGTCGCGTCGCGCGCGTCGCGAACGCCGTTGCGGCATTCCGTCGAGCACGTCGTGCGCAAGGACTTTTCCCCTTTGGATTTTAAATCCAGCCACACACGATTTAGACCACACGGCCGCAGCCGCACCGGATCGGCGCGCAGCCGCACCGGATCCGGTGGACGCGGTCCACGTGAGCCGCACTCACGGCTCACGGTGGACTGCGCCCACGCGCGCTGTCGCGCCACACCGAGTCACTGACAGGGGGGCCCACCGCCCAGTGGGCCCACCTGTCAGGTTGACTTGGTCGTGATGACGTCAGCCGGGCCCACGCTGACGTCATCAATCCCGGACCCCTCGGCTGACGTCAGGCTGACGTCATGCTGACGTCAGCAGGGCCGCGTGGCGCGCTCTGGCGCTGCCACGTGTCGCGATCTGGTTTTTCCCGGGTTTAATTTTTTCGGGAATTCGTTTATCTTTTTCAGAAAATGATTTAAACTTAGAAAATTCATAACTAATTCAATTTAAGTCAGAAAATTATGAAACCAGTTTCTATAATTTTCTAAAAATATGAATAACAGTTTGGGAGGGTGTTTGGAGTCATTTGGATCTTCTATATTGCTGTTCCTTGGATTTCTTACCATTTACCGTAGGATTTACCGTACCTTCCGTATTCAGGAGACGACGACCGTGAGCAGTTGATTGAGGATCCGGCCGAGGACTTCGACAACTACCCGCACTCTCCAGGTTCACGCCCATCCCATCTTTTGAATGCCCATTAGGCATATGCTGTTAGTATGCTAGTGCTTGCACGTGATGATTATATGATGATTAGCCATGCATAGCCCTTTATTGCCCTTACCCCTTGATGACCTACCACTTACTATATACTTGGGATATTGCTATTGCTGTGCATGCTATATGTGGGATTGGTAGATATTCTCTGTGTGGGGTGTGTGGGAAAACCGGGAAGGAGTATGGTGATTTTGACCTTAGTAGGTCCTTGTCGGTGCGGGTATTTATAACAACCCGACTTAGGCTTTCGGGGAGCCAGGGGCGAGCTTCTGAGTAAGCCCTGTGTTGTGCCTGTGGCGGGCACGGTTGTGACTTGTGATTGTGATTGGGAGCTAGGAGTATGGCGGTTACCTGAGATGGTAACGGTTGCGGACCACTGCGGTGGATACGCTTTTGGGACGATGACACCCGTACCGGCACCTTAAACCTTGTTGACCGACCTCGTGATCACTGTACCGTACGCACCAGCTTGCTTTTGTGGGAGGAGTACCAGCTAGCCTTTCTCGGAGCGGTATCCGGACTGTTGGCGACCACAGTGTAGTATTTGTGTCAGGGGGACTGGATGCGTCCTTACACCCCCGATCGGCGAGCTATTCCCCGTCTGGCCCACGGGGAACGTCTTCACAGCTCTTGGGGCCAAGGTTAGCGTGCCGAGGCGTTCAGACCCGAGGGATGCAGGAGGATGCCGTTTCCGGTTAGGAGTTACTAGTTGTGGGTTGTGTCTCAACCGGTTGATCCCCGGTTTGCAGCCCGAGTTGGGTACAGGCGTACAAGCTCTGCAGAGTCTTATGATCTATACGTATAGCCGTGACTCCGGTCTCGGAAAGCGCAGTGTTAATGTCTCGGTCGTCCATTGTTTTGGGATATGCTTTCTCTTCCCCTATAGGAGAGCGTGTGAGGTCGTTGGTGCGGGCGGGGAGAGGGAGGTTGTGCTCCGCCTCCCTTGCGATCCGTCCGTACCTCTTGAGATGCCGGGGATGGGAGCCCGCGCATCGCCCGAGAGATGGAGGTGTTGAGTTGAGACGGGACCTGGTAAGCCAGGACGGCCCGAGTTGTGGTAAAAGAGGGATATGGGAAGGATGATACTATTTACCGCTGCTGCTTAGGAAACCTATACTTTTCCATTGCCATTTTCTTTCCCTTTAGAATTAGGCCACCTAAAGCTTGCATACAGATGGTGACGTGAAACTGTTCCACTCCTTGGGAACAGTCTGTGAGTTC
The DNA here is from genome assembly GCA_015342445.1 of Digitaria exilis. NCBI lineage: Eukaryota > Viridiplantae > Streptophyta > Magnoliopsida > Poales > Poaceae > Digitaria > Digitaria exilis. Next base: position 2,512,340 of record JACEFO010001965.1, read on the forward strand.
GCAGGGTACGAGTCCGAGCACGAGTTCAACCATGATGGGTGGTACGACTAGGCTGCAGCTACGCTCAGGAGATTGCCTGTGGAGAGAAGACCACTTGGAGGACGCTTGATAGATTCCGCTGCGCTACATTTTTTTTATGTTGCATTCGGCCCCTGAGGCATATGTACTTATTCCAGAGACATATACTGGTTACTATATTTATGACATGTGATGTAATTCGTTTGGATGACTGTGATATACAACTGAGATGAGTTCTGTACGCGGTAGCACTATTCCTGGGACTATCGCAAGGGTACAGGGAGTCGGACTTTGTCATTAAAAGTCCGGTTCGTTTCAATTGCAGCGGAGATAAATCGGTCAGCGTCCATGGCATCTCCATGATCCATGCTGTTCTGACTCCACATTACAAAAATGGCTGACGGGTTAGCTTGGGTGGAGCAAGTAAATACCGGATCGCGTCATGCCATGCAACAAGCCCATGACTCTGCTCGTGCTGCACATTTCGAATAAGCGTCATTAATAATTCAAAATCCCTCCATAATTCTCCTCAGGATTCGCATTTCTAAGCATTTTCAGCTTTTGCTATTTACAATTCGCAACAAAGTCGACGGGCCAGAAACAAAAGTCTACGCTTTTTTAGGCGAAGTTTCCAAATATGCGATGCCAATGGCCAACTCGAGGGCGTCAGAAAAAGTTTGGAAAAGAAAAGTTAAAAATTCCCCACATGTGCTGTGACGGCAGCACATATGTACTGCGGCCGCCTCCACCGGCCCAGCCATCCTCTCCTCTCGTCCTCCAGCAATTTCAGTTCGACTCAGATCACTCCCCAAGCCATCGCCGCACGCCGAGCTCGCCTTCGTCTTTCCCCGCTTCAGCCTCGGTGTTCCCCCAGGCCGCGAACCCTAGCGAAGCTGCGCTGGTGGGGGCGGATGGACCGGCAGGTGTTCTACAGGGCGCTCGCGCTCTCGTGCGTCGGCGGACTCAGCACCGCCATCGGTACGCCACTCTCCCGCGCCACCCGGCTCCTCGGTCGCTGACTTCCCGCTTTGCTTGCCGCCGTGGCGTGGTTCGTTGCGGCTCCTAGGGTTCGAGCTCTAGCGGGATTTATGTTGTCTCTCTCGACGAGCTTCTAGCGGGAATTCACTTGCTGCCTCTTGGTTCGAATCCGATTTCCTAGCTGGGCGAGTAACTGGCTGTTCTGGCATGAGCATAATTCTGGTGTCTATCAATCAAATTGCAGGGCATTTTAGCTTTATATAGCTTCGACCACACACCAGCAAGTGATAAAAATTGTGCTCACAGCCTCACACATGGAAAAATTCGGCTGATTTTCAAGTTTAGAACGGCACCCCAGGTGGCATAGTTGCATAAGTTAGGACTGGTGCTGCTTGGTTTAAACCATACATATATCTAAATCAGGTCCACCATTTGACTTACTCTTGATGGATTTGGTGAACTACCTCAAGATGCAAGCCTCATTTTTGTTGATCAAATCACTATGGGGACTTGTTGCGTACAGTGGACTTTCTTTTATCATTAAGTGACTTCACTCACTTCAGCTAAGTTTGAATTCTCTGTTTCAGGTGCGCTCTTTGTGGTTTTGAACCCTGCCCCAAATCTTAAGATGCTCGGGCTTCTACAGGTGAAAAATTATTCAAGTAACTTCGCTATGTCTTTGAGTATGTTGTTTAGTTGCTAATGCTTACTCATCCTGTCTACAGGGTTTTGCTGCTGGACTTATGCTGAGCATCTCCTTTCTTGACTTGGCACACAATGCAATGAATTCTATTGGCTTCTTGAAGGGCAACCTCTGGGTGAGTCATATCGTGCTTAAGTTCAAGAATGGATGCTTATGTGATGCTTGTCTCTGATAAGTGATAACTAGGAGAAACATGCAGTTTTTTGCAGGAGTTCTTTTCTTTGCTTTCATTGTCAAGTTTATTCCAGAGCCAGATTTTTCACCACAAGCTGATCCAAGTGAGAAAAAGGTTGGAATAGACAGCCCTTAATTTTTTTTTTTTTTTTTTTTTTTGTAGTACCTATCTTCTTTGCTCGCTAAAATAGGAAATCTGAACAGAGTTTAGTTTTTTTTGTTTGGCTTGAGGAAAGCAGGCTGATGATGGTGGGACGGGTAAAGATATGATGAGAAAACATCGCCGGCAAGTGTTATTCAGTGGTATTATCACTGCTGTTGGTAAGACATTTAAACAATTTTAAATAATGCAGTGCCTTATTTAACTAGTAAACAACAAATGCACGCCATTGGCTTTCTTTCAGAGTTCTGATAGCGTAAATATTATGATTGTTTCATATCATGTCATGTGTATCCTGTTGCCATGTCTTATGCAACTTTGCTTCCCTGAAGCTACAGTTATTTGAATTGAAAAATATTCTGATTGCAGGAATTAGCTTGCACAATTTTCCAGAGGGAATGGCTGTATTTCTTGGGTCTGTGAAGGTATGCATCGCCTTAGTGGAATTATTTCAGTATATAGCTGAAATCACCAACCATCAGTCAAATTACTGAAATTACAATTATTTGTGGTTCCTTTCCTGTTATTTTTACTTGTTAAATTGTCAAATTAGTGATACTCTCTTTTATTCATCACATTACTGATTAAACTGTATTTTAGGATGTTTCAGATTGTAATTTTTTGTTAGTAAAATAGTTTGAATGAGTATCTAAAGTAAGTTCTTTAGCTTGCTCCGACAGGGGTCTCCTCCGTTAGCAGCGAGACCAATTCCTACCTCATTTCAACCAAATCTTTCATACTGTATGCCTTTTCTATGCCTAAAAACAAGTTCATGTCTCTCCTCTCTGAAAGCTTAGTAGAATTATCTCAATGACTAACGATCCATTTAATAACTGGAGCAACAGGTATGTGCTCCTGTAGTGTGTTGTCCAATAGCCTGGTTCCTAAACAGTTTAACCACTGATACTTTCTGTTCATTTCTGTCCAGTTTCAAATGTGTGCTAGAATGTTCAGTTATACTGCAGTCTTGGTCGAGTTTGTAAAGATTATTGTAGCTAAGCATTCCCGCATTTCTATTGGTCCCTCATTTCCTGTAGTGTTTTGGTACTTACTGATGAGCAGCTCAGCATCATATTTTGTTTTAATCACCCATTCTAATATGCACATCTGATGCGATTTTTTACCATCACCTATCCTTGCAAAATCTGTAGTCTGACTTAGTATACCTGCATTTTTCAAGGATGGTAGCTTTATGAATAACTGAACATCATATCAATATGTTGAAGTTACAGACCCGTTGACTATAGCCTAGATGCTGCTTCCAGAATTACGCTGTCTTGGTTTCTTTGATGTGTGCTTGTCTTAGTTTCTTTTCCATGTTCCATTTTTGGTTCACAGTGGCAAAACGTGGGGTTTGATGTGCCCTGCATTTTATCATGATAGAACACTGGAGTTACTTGTGCCTAGCTTTGTTAGTTCTGGAAGGGCTCTGCCCATATCCTCATGCTGTGTTTTAAAAGTTTTTATTTAGAATAATTGGTTTTGTGCTTTGATTGATCGCTTTTTGTTGCACTAAAAACTGCAGGGTCTTCATGTGGGTCTGAACTTGGCTTTGGCTATTGCTTTACATAACATACCAGAGGTACAGAAAACAATTATTCAGCCTTTCTCCTCAAATGAGAATTTATCATCTATAATTTGGTTTGAATTATTGCCACCAATGATAACCCTTGTATACTTTTGGCACAGATTTAAATGCCACAAAGTTTGTTTCTAACGCAGTCTATGAATGTTCAATTTAAAGGTTACCTTTGGGAAAAAATCTATATCACCCCCCGCATATGGAGGGTGGACTACATAACCCCCCAACCTATGAAACGGTCTATATCACCCCCTGAACTTCTCAAAACCGATCAAATTACCCCCTAAACTAATTTTGAAAAATCATAATAAATCACAAAAAAAATCATAAAATGAAAAATCAAATTGTGTTAGACTCCAAATGAGTAGATATACACACTGAACATATAATATGGTATGTTTTAATATATTTTTTTAACAACTATGAAGAAAAGCATAGATCTAAAGCTATAGTGAAAAAAATATACTAAAATTATATGTTCAGTGTGTATATCTACTCATTTGGAGTCTAACACAATTTGATTTTTCATTTTATGATTTTTTTTGTGATTTACTATGATTTTTAAAAATTGGATTAGAGGGTAATTTGATCGGTTTTGAGAAGTTCAGGGGGTGATATAGACCGTTTCATAGGTTGGGGGGTTATGTAGTCCACCCTCCATAGGTGGGGGGGTGATATAGACTTTTTCCGTTACCTTTGTATGTGCAAATTAATGCATACCAGGGTTCATGATGATTGTTAAGTTCTTTGTAATGCGTATCATAAGCCACCCCCTTTCATTTTCCTATGTATCAGCAGTAATTAAATTATATTCTTTTTACTCATCTCTTTCAATTTTCCAGAATTGGGTTGTCTCAGAGATATCAGCCTAAAGAAGAGTATGGTTATATAGAACTAGCGCAGTAGTGTTAAAAAAAAGGAAGCAAAATAGGACTTATGAACTTGTTTTCCCATTCCATAGAGAGAACATATGCAATGTACCTAGAAATCATATAATTTATAACTGGGGATTCATGTCATATTAGTGATGCCATTCAGGTTATTTTCTTCTGTGTATTTGTATCTGTTCTCTGGATCAATTTTGAGTTTGGTTCAGTTTTCTCAGTTCAATATACCAACTACACACCACTTTGTTAACCTTTCAGGGGGTTGCTGTAGCTCTTCCGATCTATTTTGCTACCAGGAGGTACCTGTTTTCTCATGTATATGTTCATGGCGAATTTTACAGCAGCCTTTAGAAATGAACTCAGTATCGAGTATATATGATTTTTGGGCAATAATTAGAAAAAAGTTCAAAAAAATGTTGTCAGTTCAAATCCATGTTTGTGGATATATCATTGCATGAGACACGAGTCAAGAGCTTGAATTTATTATAGATGGTGAAAAACACAAAATTCAAAATGGTTCGTTAGAAAGAAAGCATATGCTAGCTAGCATTTCCATTCTGCAATGGTTGCTCGTAGACTCGTAGTATTATACGGTTTATACCCATTCCTTAATTTTTTTTGGACCTTCTTTTTATGCAGATGATATAGTATTATACCCATTCCTCTATTTGTTTGGACCTTTCTTTTTATGCAGATGATATATTTGTCTGTATTATTTGCTTTTTTGTCACAGCAAATGGCAGGCATTTTATATGGCAGCAGGATCTGGTTTGGCCGAGCCAGCAGGAGTAATTGTTGTAGGTATGCTTTTTCATGAACCCCCCTTTCGGAATGATGTTCTTCAGATGGAAACTATACTAGAATCTATCTGTTTCTGTCTCTTACTCTGTAACCCTATTTACTGCAGCCTACTTGTTTCCAAGCAGTTTGAATCCTGACATTCTTGAAGGACTACTTGGATCTGGTTAGTTTGTTGAGTAAATTGAGTACTAGTTTTGATATTGAGCGCTCTGTTGTTTACTTCCTGTGTTTCTTTGTGCAGTTGGTGGTGTTATGGCTTTCCTCACTCTGCATGAAATGCTGCCTCTTGCATTTGACTATTGTGGCCAGAAGCAAGCTGTGAAAGCAGTCTTTGTGGGCATGGCCTGCATGTCTGCAAGGTTTGTTGATTCTTCGAATTAATATACATGTTCACATAATTAGTAGTACGGATGTTTTTTTTGGTAATGTGGTCTTTTAGGACACCTGCAATGAAATATGACAATATGAACTGTGTTGTTCTCATAAGGTGTTTATTGAGTTTTCACATGTCACCTTATTGGTATGAGTAGGGTAATAAACTCATATGTTCTTAGTGTTGTGGCGCTAAAAGGAATAGCTTACCAATGCCATAATCCAATTATCTATGGAGATTGATCTTCCTGCAATGGCACAGATGAAGACTGACAATGTGTTTAAATATACTGGCCTAAGTCTACACAGAATAACCACACTTCTAAAGCGCATCGACTGGGGCCTTTCTAGCCTAGTCCTGTAGGAGTAAGTGTGGAATTTGATATTAGATGAGCTTGTATCGTTGTACATGCCTCTTTACAGCGCTTCATGCTATTCTGTTACAAACCTAATTGCTTTTGTTTTTTTGTTGGTATTGACAGCTTGTACTTCTTGGAGATCAGCCTACCAAAGGAGATAAGCTTGTAGCATCATATCCGTAATGCCACAAAGTACCCCACAGAGTCATCTGAATTCTGAAGCTGGAGCTTGTCAGGAGATCCTGATTCTGGCAGGGAAACGTGTGCAGGATTCATCAATTATCCGACAATGTGTTTAGGCGGTAGGCACCACACCAAAACATCACAACGAAAGCAAGAACAATGGCTGGATGTATCGAAGGGGAAACTGCATTTCCCATGATGTAAAAGCCAAATTAGTTGTTAGACGATGCGTGGCACCTGATACAATTGAAAATTAGTACTCTATCAGGGTCGACAATGAAAGCTTCAAAAGTATACACACATTGAAACTCTGATTGTCAACAACCACATGTCCACCTCAAATTTAGCTCCACATGTCCTGCAAATCCATCAGCAGCTCCACATGTCCTGCAAATCCATCAACAGCAGGGTCCAAACTGAGCTGCGGCCTGCTTCAACAAAATTGATCGCAGATTGGTGACTTCATTAGCGCCTCAAGTCGCACCATTAAACTGATATCAGATTAAGTAGCTTCGGCGTTGCTGATCAAAGTGTTCAGGAAGGACGACGCGTGCGCGAATCACCCATTGAATTGCATTAACATGGCACCTGGAAGCAGAGGCAGCGCAATCCCAGAATGTAGCAGCCATTTCGTTGTCAGATCCATGTTCAATGTACGTACACTAGAAAAAGGAATCTGCTGCTAAAAAAAAGCTAAAGAAAGAAAAAAAAAGAAAGAAAAAAAAGAAAGAAAAAAGAAAGAAAGAAAAGGGAATCGCCAAAACATGTGCCACCAGCTTATTACCACCAAGAAACTTTTTATACTGTCCCCAGGATATATCATCTGATCTTTCATCCATTGATAAAATAAATAATTAAATCAACTACTCAGCTCAAGTGTGTGGAAGCACATTTACATATGCATAAATACGCAAAGGGATGTGCAATGCTAACAGCATATTCATCCCTCGTTCTTCTCGTTTCCTGTTTCACTGCTGGGCCTCTTCTGAATTCAGATACCTGATCCAGGATGAATCTACCAGCTGGTGTTAACTTTTAATCCTCTAGCACAAGGATGCTTACAACAGGAACAAGGAGCTATATGCTACAAAAAAGGAAAACTGATCTAAACAAAGCTTTCTATCCAAAAACTTGTGTCGAGGTCACCAAAAAAATAGGAGGGAATGGACCACCTCCTATCAGCCAAAAAATGATCAGAAGAACAAAGCAGATGAACGATCGAGATATACATGTCAATTTCTGTAGCCAACACCAAAGTGAAATCTTCTTGCTTGTTTATCATTGAAGGCGTATTCAAGCCGCAGAGGTCCCAGTGGGGAGTCCACACGAACACCAACACCGTAGCCATACCCGCTACCTGGTTTCCCACGAGCTCCCGCTGGGTCACCTAACAGCCAATCACCATGGATGATCCAAGTAAGAACTGTGCACACTGTCTAACAGAAAAACAGATGCACATATGCATTTTTTTAATGGGGATGCAGGATTCCCAGCTTTATGCAAAAGTATGTAACTGCCATGTTGGATAAAATGTGAATTACCAGGCACTTTAGGACCTGAACCGAGATCGCTACCGTAGTCACCAAAGACAACACCTTCAAGTGGCCCAAACTGCATGCAGAGCAAGAGTAGTAAGTAATCACATTGATGATTTAATACCTTGTTTTTTAATTCACTTAATAGATCACAGAGTAGGTATAATGTGCATTAGTAATTTAGTATGGATTTCTTCAAACGTGATGGCGTTTGCAGACAAACTGTGCATATAGCTATTCTCCAATTCAGAATTTCAGACGTGGGAACTGGGCTCTAGATTCTTTGTGAGAGGGGAGGGAGGGAGAGAACTAGGAACAACTGTTGTATCTCAAAGCAAATATTCTATTAAAAACAGTAATAACATCCATCAATAACATCACTGCTACTTGGGTAGAGGGCCTAATATGAAAGCACAGCAGTGGGGTGGTGATCCATTCATTGATCAAAAACAATATAAATGGGCTGCTCACTTTACTTTCATATTGATCCCTAGCAGCAATAATGTCATAAATGCATACTGATACCGTTTTTGCTATGCTATTCATTGCCAGGTATCATATAAGGTACTTCAGGACTAAGTGTTTGTAGAGTTTAGGACCCTATTCCAGGGTCTGGCACCCACAAATGGTTATGAATTATTTTAGTTATGTAGATATGTATAGCCTTGTTGTCACCACGGTATTCTGTGAAAGATACCAACGTACCATACCATTGTGCCTAGATTTTGTCATACCAGTGTCACATACTTCCATGTGGAGTCAATTTAACAAAGAAAAAAGGCCTAAAGGGTCCAGGAGGAGGAAGAAGCCTACCATGCGACATGAGACTTCTCCACTACCGACAGCGTAAGATCGCCCCGAACCAACAGCACCTTCTTCGTATCCTCTTACACTATTTGTCCCACCAATTGCAAATGCTTCATGAGGTGGAAAATTTCCCTCCACATGACCTCCAGAAGCACTACATGGAACAAAAGGTTATATAAAAGCAACATAACCGCAAACAAACTATCAATGCAAGTAAATATACAGGGTATTCAATTCATAATAGTTTTTGCTACAAGACCGCTTCAAGAATTCGACAAAAACAAACCTTAGAAGAAGCCGAGCAGGACCAATTTCATATCCCTGCCTCAAACGTGCTGTCACTCTGTTGAAGCTTAGCCACTCAGGAACAACAGGAAGACCTTGCTCAACGTTGAAAACAAACTACAAGCAACAACGAAGCAGGAGATAAGCAATTATGGCTACAAAAGTTGCCAGGTTGGGAAGGAAAAAGCATTGTTGCAACCATTGTAGAGCTATGGTCCCCAGAATCTGTGTAGACACTTTCAAACTTAGCAAGCAGAGTATCATCATAAGCATTTCCACTGCAATGCAATGAGATAAACATCAGATAGAAATCTTAACTCGAGAATATATCAATTGTGTGCCTGAACATGTGACAACCAAGAAGGAAACAAGACAATGAGAATGGAGACCTGGCAGTTAGTTGGCTGTTATAGAAATCCCTGATGACAGGATTGCCTTTGTCATCACGAGCACCAGCATGCTGTGCAGGCACAAAGGGTCAGCACCATACCATGTGGCTAGTCCTAAAAGGATGAGCATCAGAATATTTACCTGAAAAATTAAGCCAAGCGTCCCACTCCATTTTGGCCTGAATGGACGACTATACTCCACACCAGCAGTAACACGGCCAATTGTTATAGGCCCATGGTCAGGATGATCACCACCATGGACAAGTGTTCCAGGAGTTCTAGAGTTCTGGCACGAGAAATAACTGTAAGTATGGTACTAACTAGAGGAGATCGAAAGCAATGTCATACTAAAGCTAAATACCTGAACCATAACAGTTCTAGAGGTTCTTTTGTTGTCGCCATCGATCCATGGGTCAGTAAAGTTCAATCGAAAGATGGAATCGATTTGTCCCCTCTCAAGTGAGAGATTCAGTTTTTTGTTCCTCCCAAAAACGTTCCGGTGTGAATACGCAAAGCTGCACTCAAGTGAGAAAATTTTAGCCTATGTGAATCTTCAATTTATCCTGATAAAGAGGCAGAAGCTAATAAGAAGTTGCAATTGCAACATAATGATTTTGTCCTAGACATACTACCACAAATGCAGAAATCAGAATTCCAATCTTACACCTACATGCTTATGACCGTAATAAAATGTAAAACAGATCCTAGTTTTGAGCCTAGGGCCACCCAACTATATTCAGAAAACGAAAATTGCATCCCGGAACTTCAAGGAACCATGATAACGTCGAGCCTATGTGGATAGTAGTACGTCATAAGCAGAAATAATAGCATTACAGCACTAGAAACATAAACACAACAGCTTTATATCTACACCTTAACCTGTGAAAGAATATCATACCGACCTGCCAATGAGTCCAGAAAGGGGTCCATTGGTTATCCTGCAGGGAAAAAGACAGCATGTCATATAATAAGCATTGAAGAATAACGGTTCAACTGAACTTCCGCCATGTGCTACAACAGGGATTGAAAGAGGGAAAAAAAAACATTGAATCTACAGTTTCAGCAATAATGACTCAAACAGAATTTCTTAAAGCATGCAGGCACTGGCTACGACCTTTAATGAAACCATTACTCAGATCAATTTACAAAGCACCATTTGTACTCACCCACTTGAAATGCCACCACCGGCAGAGAAACCACCCGAAGGGCGTTCAACAAGATTCATGACAAGATCAACTTTATTCGAATCTGCAGATATTACAAAGCACGTGAACGAAGAGAATGGATCATCTTAAAAAATAATGATAGAGAAAGTGAAGTTAGCTTCACCTCCAACTGGCTGTGGAATTATCGTAACATCCTCCATGATTCCCATGGTAAGTATTGTTTCAACATCCCTTTTGACTTGTGCCCTATTGTAAGCCTGTTTTCACCGTTAATAGTTTAAACAGATATAAATCAGTGCAAAGTTTAAACGAAAATACTAGTGTGAAATTTAAACAAACAAGATTAATGTCACAGCATAAGGCAACAGGACACCATGACAAGGTGAGAAAAGCACCCCCAAATCTACATATTACTTCTAACATAGTATATTTATAGATGATTGCTAATACTTGATTCTGAATGATGCAATGCTTCTTTCATAATGTTTAAAATCAGAACTACCCAACCCGAGTTCAAATAGTACAGTAAAAATCCAGAATTTACACGATATAGAACAAAGAAAGAGGGACTTAGTTCTATGTGTCCAAGCCTCCACACAAACTTATATGCTTACATTGTACCAAAAGGCTTATATGCCTATATTGTACCAAAAGATTTAGTGAGTTTGGTATTAACCTAAGCGTAGCAGTTTCAGTGCAAGAACGATGCAACACAGAATATGAATTCCAAAAAATGTGAAGTGAGAAATGTTAGCATTTCATGCAACATCAGCATATCTTCAATGGCCATCCTGAGTATATAAAACACAAATCTAGCAAGTGAGAAAGATAACTTCTGAAAATGCTCTGACCTGCCCTTTTTTGGTGGTGAGGTGTCGAAGGATGGTCTCTGGTTGTGTCTTTCCAACAGTTGGTTCACCACTATGAGAACATGGAAAGGGAAGAGAAAGGTGCAAAAGAAAAGAACGTTAGAAAAATTGTGTGGTTCAAAACAGTAAACGATCAAGACAATCTAGAGTAAAGATAGGTCCTCACGTTTTCCTATCGAGAAAGCGGATGTTAATGTTATTAACCTCAGCTTCTGAAACTTGCAGCCTCAAAATTCCTCCAGAAAGTATCTCAGCATATGAAACCTGAATCCAAATCAATGGCTCTTTGTGATTTACCAGTAAGCAAAAGTAGCATCGAGGATCCTTATTTCTACATGCAATGAATAGGAATAACATATGGATCCTGTATGCTCAGTCGGCAACATATTTAACATTGGTTAGATATGTACAATCATTACTGGGTTATAGAAACAGGAGCATGGTGAACTCAGTTGCTACAGTTGTAGCCCCTGGATAATCAGCACAGCACAGAGAATTTCTTTCAGGATAAATGGCCATCGGCATTTGTTTAGCTAATCAGATTAAACGTATCATGATACACTAGTACAGTAACAAGTACCATAAACAGAAAGAACAATGTGACAGAAACATAAATTTAGATTACCTACCAGTCCAGTTAGACCGCGCTCCTGATACCATCCATTAACAGATTTTATCACTTGATCCAGATGTCTAATGTTAATGATTTTTCCTGCACATTGTAATACCAATAGTTATCATTTAAGATACCACACCATCACAAAGAAAAAGCTTAGACACTCTCTCAACTAACACATTTACCATGGCGATCACGAAATGCATCTTCCAGGAACTTTGAAGGCAGAATGTTAGCGCCCTCGCAGACCAACCCATGGAAGTCCTGGTTTGGCTCCACCTAAACCACAAAACATCCGGAATTATGCATCCATCAGTACCAGAAATAAGCCCGTGGAAGGAAAATGGGGGGAAACCAAGAGGATAAAACAAGGACCTCGAAGACGAGGCGAATGCCGTCGCGGGTGTCGACGGCGACGGGCATGCAGGACCGGAACAGCCCGCTCTCGACGACGCGGTGCACGTCCTCCTGCACCTCCCGCACGGTGAGCGCGGCGTTGGGGCGGCACGCGCGCAGCGCCGCGGCAGCAGCAGCTTCCAGCTCGGGCCGCTCCAGGGGCTCCCCGTCCTTGCCCCGCACCGCCACCTCGCTGATCAGCACCCGCTCCTCCGCGCCCCCTCCCGCGTCCTTCCCGTGGCGCCGCGCCGGCGGGGGCGGGGGCGGCGGCACCGCCGGGTCGGCCCGCGCGGCCGGGACCCGGGGGAGGCAGGCGCCCAGGCGGCGCGCGGCAGCCTCGACCGCGCGGCCGACGTGCGCGAACGGGAGCGCCGCGGAGAGGAGCTGGGGCGCGGGCGCGGGAGCCGGGGACGGTGCCGAGGTGGAGGCGGACGGGAGCTTGACGCCGGAGGAGACGAAGCGGACATCGCTGCTGCGCCCCATGGCGGAGGGGGGCGGGGGTCCGATCAGGGTCCCGAAATGGAGGCGGGCTAGGGTTTAGGGTTTTACCGACGAGACGGAGGAGGCCGCGAGGGTTTCTTCCGCCATGGACGAGGAGTGGGGAGGAGGAGGATGAGGTGGTGGCTGGCTTGGCCTCCTGGTCCGCGGTCGGGGACGAGTTCCCTCTCTTGTGTGCGGACGGGGAATGAGAGCCGTTCGATGAGGTCGTGAGCTCATTCATGAATCTGGTCCGTTGGCTAGTTAAAACTTCACCACGGATTATGTTGTTGTACACCGTGCTTGTTTAGGTCTCAGTGGCTAACCTTTAGCTTAGATCACATCAAACGTTTAGTTACTAATTAGGAGTCGTATAAAAATTAATGAGTGAGACGAATATGTTATGTCTAATCATGATTTGATAATATGGTGCTACAGTAATCATATACTAATGATGAATTAGTTATGCTTAATAGATTCTTCTTGCGAATTAACCTGAGGTTCTACAATTAGTTTCATAATTTGCTAATATCTAGTCTTTATAATAATTAGCATCCGGACATTTGATGTGACATAAATTAAACTTTAGCCCAATCGATCTGCACAATTAACAACATATACTCAATGTATTATGTATTTCCATTTTATTGAAAAACAAAAAGGCAGGCAACTACTAGATCATTTTCTTCCGTATTTCATGCCGTTGAGGTAATAACAAATGCATTTGTTTGATACACTATAAAAAACTAAAGCGAGTACATCAGATAAACTCGACCCTATCACACCACAAACATTCTTAGACAAGTCCATTTTGCCCTCTCATTTTATAGCCTCATGCTTCCACAGATGTACCACTAGGCTTCCGAGAAGGTGGCACCCTTACTACATTAACAATGTTGCGATGGTCTTCTCTGCAAACAAATTCAGTGGCGACTATGTGACCATCCACGTAGTGTCGCTTCTCATAGGCAGAGTCCTATAGTGCAATATCGTTATTTATCTCTATCTTTGGGGGTGAAGTGCCAGCTCCACCTGGTCTTTATAGCCAAAAAAGCCACATGTACGAACAGATTTGAGATGGACGTGCTGGTGTGGAAGACCAGTCCTTAGCTCGCCATTTTCCTTGCAGTACGGTCTTTCCCGGCACATTAGCCCTATCCACATCTAATGAGTAATATCAATTCATGCATCACAAAAATAGAGTCAGTACACGTCTCAAGGTTACTTTGTTGTATTGTTTGCGAAATGGATAGTCATGCCCCCTTTGGACACATGAATTTCACAAGAATATTATAGAAAATAGTTTCACAGAAAACTCTCGTGTTTGAAATAGGGGCCTAAATGATTAAACTTTAATTTAATTGTTACGAAGATCTTTCCTTTGTGAATACTAGGATGATCCTTAAATTCAGTGTGACCGAAGGTTTAGATATGATATGCAAGAAAGACAGAATCATATATTCAATTTAGTAGAAAATAAAATAAACTACAGCATGTCATCACTATACATTCCTGGCATTATCATGCTCAACAAGCAACATAAATGAATCAACGTCCTTGTCATTTTTTTTCTGACTTTGGTATTTCTTTCCACGACTAAAAAACGTCATATGCAAAATCTGTATTAAAAAAGCCACAAAAGAACAAGACTTACGGACAACTTTAATGTTTTCATCAAAGGAGCAATCTTGAGGAGATAAGCATAATCAAGGACATCGGTCTTTCTGCTTTCATAGCTAGAGATAACTAATTCCAACCTCAAATTTTGAAGATAAGTAAATTTGAAAGACCCTCTAGGTACAATAGTTCTCTGTAACAAAATGAATTGCAAATTGGTAAGTTTGAGATTAGCATATATGCACAATGATAGGGCATTATAGATATATTATGAACCTCACGCTCGTGGCAAAGTAAGGTCAGAGTTTTGAGCCTTGGCGAAGTACAAGGGAGACCAGTGCTGATGTAGGAAAGAGCAGACTGATAAGTCGTGAGCACCACACTAATATTTGTCAGTCTGGATGTTGAAGCAAGTATTAAAGGAATCATGGCGCCAGTGTACTCAAGTGTTGTTGGACTACAGTTCAGCTCAATATCTTGCAGTTTTCGGTAGATACCCACAACCAAATGCTTAAGCCGGTCCAATGGATGAAGCACTCGTATGTTAGTAACCATTCTACAATAGGAAATCTCAAAAAACTCTAGAAGATTGCATTTGGATAGCATACACTGAACATCGTCATCTATGATCCTCACATCCACCAAGGTAAGACTCTTCAGGTTTAGAAATCCTTTGAATTCAGAAGGCAGCTGCAGAGACACAGTCCTAAGCTCTAGACACTGTAAGCATGAACTATTATCGGGGCTGAAAAGCTCTGAAGGCAAATTATATGGTTCTTTTCTGCTTCTCTATCTGGGTTGGTTAGATGGCCTCAGTAACACTCCTCAGGTCTTGGGTTCGACTCTCTGTGGGAGCGAATTTCAGGCTGGGGTTAGAAAAATCCCCTCGTCTGTCACCATGCCAAAACATAGGTCTAAGGCCCAGCCCAGGTCGTTGGTCGACTCACATGGGCAAGGGTGCCGCTATGTAAGGGTGGGGCAGGGATTCAGGGATTTTCTCGACCCCCGCAGATCGAGTTTTTTTTTCTTCTGCTTATTCAATGGCCACCTGCTCTGAAAAGCATACTCTTGGATACACATGCTAAGTTAATAACAAATTCCTTTGTTTTCGACAAAATTACGAAGTTCTGAATCCCTCATCATGCTCCGTTTATTGTTTTCACTAGCGACGAGCTGTCCTACTGTTCAGTAAACACAAGAATATCAAGCACTGGAAAAAGTAATTTTGTGAAATTGATAATCTTGTAGCAATTCTGACTAAGTCAGATGAGATGAGTATTCCAATGAGTTACGTGATGGGAACAAAAAGTGCTACTACAGCAGTCCGTCACGGCAGGCATGATTTTCATGTAATCCAACTTTGTAAAGGCAAATACAGTTTGAAAGATGTTTTCTATAATAAATAGTAGACTTTTACTAAAGCTGTAGCAGATGTATCATAAAAATATATATAGCAACTATTTATGTCAAATAGTATATATATATATTTGTTTTTGTAGATAATGGAGACAACTCCGGCCTCTGCCTATCTCAGCTCAGACTAAATGATGAATCCCACAGCTAATTTCAGATGGGAAAACACAGGATTCCCCCATCCGCAGCGTCGATTCGACCATAACTGGAGAATAAGATCAAACGGGCGTGGGAGCGAGAGGTGATGGACGGGGGGTTACCTCCAGGCTCCCAGCTCCAGATGCGGAGAGGGAGGGAGAGGCCGAGGCCGAGCAAGATTCGAGCTTCCGTGAGCTTCGAGCCCTGAAATTGCAGGCTCGAATTGGCGCGCAATTGCGGAGGCAGAGGACCGCGACTTAAAATGTGATCGAGCGAGTTTGTGTCGAATTAGAAAAGAGACTGTAGTCCGCATGCAAATCGGGTATCCTCGGCTGGTTTATGCCTGTTGTCACGTGACTAAAAAATATTTTCAAAATGAAAACATGGGGTTTTCAAATCATCTGAAGCTACTCCCACCGTCTAAAAAAACATACACTTCCAAAATGTTACCCTATTTGCAAGGCTATAAAACATGTTGTCATGTTGAAACTCTACTATTGGGAGTTAAATGGTTTCATCTTATCAAATTTCAACCAATTAAGTGTGTCATTATTAAATGTCATATATTGCTATGAAACATATTCATTGTAACTTTTCTTATTCATTTACTCTCACATAACACTTTTACTACAGTGTATTTACTCTAACTTACAACAACTAAACAGCCCCAGGAACTTTCTATTCAGCAAAGCCAAGCTCCTTTCTGATGACGTGTACTTTTGGAAACTGCGAAACAAAATTCCACCAGTAAAGCCTAGAGCAGGTTCGCACCCCGTCGACCTTAAGAAAAAACAGGAAAAATGATGTCCCAGATAAAGCCCAAGACTGAAAAGCGGGCCTAAAAGGGCCCATTTATCGATTTTGTCATGAAACTCCAGTAAGAGAAAAAAAAAAAAAGGGTCATGCGAGACTAATAATAAATCTGAAGGGTCGTACAAGCAAATCAAATTGCTCCTTCCTGTCCACCATTTTGAAGAAATTCTTGGTATCATGTTGGCAGAGTTCAAACTGCAGTCTGAAGTTCTTTTATGGTTTTGAGCTACTAGTGAGAACCATCAAAGTATGTGAAAGTAACCCAGAATAAAACCTGGAAATTAACCATTCAATCATTCGTGATAGATGATAACCACGGTGTTTTAAGTAAGTAATTTCGCTGGGTTAAAGAATTATCAATATCTACCAAGCCATCAATGTATTTCCTTTGTCTTCATTTACATAGTATCTTTTCTTGAGAAGAAGGGGCCAAAAGGCTTAATCTTATAGGGTAGACCAAAGAAAATACTAAACACCGTACTTGTCGAAGTTAAAAGTTTAAAAAAATGACAAAAAAATTACCGTGGTGTTTACGGTACGATGACAAAGGACTGAGGAATATTTAGTTTTCTTTACACATCTTTTGGAACCTAAAAGAGATAACGACATGCGAGACTGCATCGATGATTGATATCATACTGGCACCGGATCCCAGAAAATGGGACATACAAGTCTTGAAACATTTCCTTTGACCCCAAAGAAAAAAATATTTCCTTTGTTTTTTTTGAAGAATGGCACTCTGTTTTTTTAATAACGACAAAAAGAATTTGAAGAAAAATATATGCAAGGTTCGGATCACAAGTATTTCATCGGATTCATATTTCACAAAATCCTCAAAGTTTGTGTATTATTCCAACATATTCAACCTTGTAACATGACATTACTTTTGTCATACTCCTCCCGTTCCGAAATGTAGGTTATTTGGCATTTCTGGATACATAAGCATTGTTATGCACACATAAATCTAGAAATGCAGAACGACCTACATTTTAGAATAAAGAAATTAGCTACATAACTCGGGCCGCATGTGCAAGTGTTAGATAATTCGGACCTCAACTTGCCACGAGCCTGAAGTGTACTGTATGTCTTTGTTTCAAGTTGCCCCCGTGTCCTACAACACTCTCTTTTATAAAGATGGAAGGAAAGCAAATAATGTAGTGGATATGTGACGAGGATTTGCAATGTCCATGATGCTTGGAAGTTGCCCGGATAGAATGAATGAATGATTGGCTTTGGCAGTAATGTGTTTTTGCGAGCATGAAACCGGACAACTCATGGGTCTTTTTTTTTTTCTCGCTGAGAGGGCATCAATTCGGGCTCCCACTTTTGTTGATGGGCTTGTGTTTTTCTTGCACGTGCATGTGATTATTGAGTCTTCTTCAAATATCAAATGAGTAATGTGCAGTGAAATAAAACCTAACCACATTGCCCAAACATCAGCAAACAGAAGAAATCACTCATCATCCCTCGTGTTGTGTCCGCCTGTTACCAACGAAATGGTGTGGTATGGTGGCGAAACTATGATGAAATAGGAAATAAAAGTAATTCTCGAGTCCTAGGGAGAAACTTGTCACGTGGACCCATCTAGCTCAGACGACAAAAAGATTGATGGATCTCAATTCTCAAACAAACATTCTAAACATTCTAGTCCTAGAAAGCAACATCAAACATTTAGCAGGAATGATAACAACGCAGAGGGATAAATAAAAGCACTTCCAATTCGTGGCTGCGTTCAGATTGGAAGTGAAAAGTACTTTTGCTAGATGAATAGTGCATTGAAAAGCATGTTCTATGGGTGGGATGAATAAGAAAAACTAGTTGGAGAAGTACTTTTTCGTGAATCTGAACACAGCCGGTAGCTGCATCCAGGCGACAAACGGTAATCTTCTCTGGAGCTGGACATCAATTGCTCGTCCATAGTACCATTTTGAGTTGCCCCCGGACGCGACGGTGCGGTGAACTGAACTGCAGTGACGGACACGGGCTGCTCTCTCGGAATGCCAGCGGACGGGCTGCCCTGATGAACAACCGGCCAATCAGAATGAGCTCCTGACATCCGTGACCGTGTGTCCTTTTCGGAAAAACTCGGCATCTCCCCACGGGCCACGGCGTTGCCGTTGCATTGCAGCGCCGGGACGCTCGCCGCTCGCTCTCGGCATGCGCGTGCTCGCCGCTGGACGCTGGTGCAAGCGACAAAGCCGGAGATGCCGCCGAGGCCACCGAACCAGCCGTCCCTTTCCTCCTCGCAGGATCATTGGAGATTCGCAGCTGGTGGCCTTTTCGATCGGGTCCGCCGCGCCCACGCCCACCTCCCCAAAGCCGCCACGACCACTGCCACTGCCATGGCACGGCAAGCGTGGGCGTCATATCACGGCAAGCTCGGTGCTACCGCGGCCGGATGCACGTTCGACGTTCCTGTCTGCCGTTCGTGTGGCGTCGTGTCATCTCATCTCAATATCTCATCCATGTCGCGGCGGAAGTACCACCCAATAGGGGTGTGCATGGGTGGGTTTACATGGATTTGGGTGGATTTTTTATCCATCCATTTATTTTTCATCTTAGATGGGTTGGGTAGGATTGGATTGGGTGGATTTTTCGGTTTTGTGGGAGCTGAAGAATGGAATGAACTCGAGCCTGGAGAACTCGTTGGCCGCCAGGGGAGGAACGATCTCCGGCCCGGATCTGGAGGTCCATGGAGGTGGCCTGGCCCTTGCGAAGCAGGGAAGCTTGAAGGGGACGACGCTGCCGTCGCCACGCCCGTCCACGACGAAGCCGAGCTCTTCCGACCCGTGCACGTCGGCGTGGTGGAGTAGCGGCGAGATCTGCGTGGCCGTCGCCAGGAGCCCAGCAGCTTGGTCGGGTGAGGTTGGGGTGGCTGGCCATGGCGGGCAGGGCGGCGAGTGTGTCGGCGTCGATGCCGCAGAACACCAGCTCGGGGAGGTCCAGCCAGAGCGAGCTCCGCCGGCGAGAAACGGTGCTTGCTTGTGCGGGCAAACTCGGCCATGGATCCGAGATCCTCCGCGGCGACGAGGGTTTGGCGACGTAGTGGTGCCCGCAGGGGGAGATGGAGGAGGCGGCATGCTGGGGAAGGCTGCTCCGCCTGCCGTGCTCCGTCGGCGGCGATGGGAAGCTGCAGAGGAGACCCATGGGTATAATGGATCGTAAACCATTTGAACCCAACCCATGCGTAAGCTTGTTTTATGGTTCTGGGTGGGCTGGGACAGGTTAGATTGGGTGGATCTACCAACCCATGAACACCCCTACCACCCAACCCAACCCAACCCTGTCCTCCGTCCCGTCCCGTGTCGTGCTCGCTGCAGCGGGTACTTTTCCCTCACGACTGTTCTGTAGGCCGGTACACCAAACAAAGCTGGCCGGGCGGACGGAGTGGTCCGCTGGCCTGGACTGTGGGCTTGTGGGCCCGGCCCCAAAAACCAAAAGGATAGACCGCACGAGCAAAGCTGCCGGCCGCGGGCTCCGGCCATGCATGCTGCCACGTGCCGGCCAGCCACCGTGCCACACCCACACGCGCACCCCGACGGACGCACGCACGCGCTAGACCGGGGACTACCGTCCGTCCTTGTGCAATGGCCGGAGCTAGTAGCTACTCCAAGTTTCGGGTGCCCGATTCTTTCGATGCCGATTGCAGACGGTCGATTTGGATTCTGGTGTGGCTAGGCTTGGACGCTCGGTTCGCGCAACTCGTGTGTGTAGGATGTGTTAACAACGGGAAGCTAACATCTTTCCGAAACAAAAGGGTAGCTAACACAATTGCAAATATAAACGCAGGTCTGTTGGCGTCCACGACTTTAGTTCCAAAGGAGGTTTTATATTATAGTATATCTTTAAATAAAGAAAATTTATATGTACAAGTAGTTTTTTCTTTATAATGAATCTACTTTCAGTCTTATGGTGTCCATCTGAAGTTCTAAACCGATCTTAACATATCGGTGGTTGCGACCAAAGAAGTTAACTTCGAACAAACATGATAGAGTTTGCATTTGTGATTGGAGGAATGAAGCATTTCCACGGAGGGTCGTCGCCGTCCGAGACCGATAATTATGCTATGGGATGTGAAACAAGAACCATCTATAATTGGTGGAACAAAGAGACCATACGCGTATGAATTGGGCTCCGATTTCTTGTGGTGGAACTTGGGCTGTTTGGCATGACTCTAGCTCCGGCTCCCGCGGCAGCTCTGGCTGGAGCCCTACCAAACAACGTCGTCAAAAACAACTTCGACGTGGGAGACCCTGAAAACGCGCTCTCTAGAGCTATCCGACGGAGGAGGAGCCGAAAAAACGGGCTCCCCGCGGATCCTCCCAATCGTCTGTCACTCTTGACCTCGGCTGCACTGGAGGCGGAGCGGCCTGGGGGCAGAGGGGCGCCGCCGCGCCGCCATGGAGCCGGAGCAGTGTGGGGGCGAGGCGCGGCATGGCGCAGGCGGAGGTGCGGGCGCAAAGGTCTGGTCGGTAGCAGCAAGCGACGCCGGGGTGGAACTTGGGGTGAAGGCAAGGCCGGAGGCCAGCCGTCTGTGCGTGAGACATGCATCGACGGGACGTTGAGCAGCCGAAGGCGTCTTGGGGGAAGAAGAGGCGGCCGGGTATATAAGAAACAAAATAATTGGAAAGTGAAAAAAAAGGAAAGAATAAATGTATTTTGGTCATTTCACTTTCTCTATGCATCTAAGAAGCTATTTTACCAAATGATTTTCCAACCACACAAACTGAAGCCTAAAAAAGCTGCTCCACCAATGAAGCTAGAGTTGGAGATGTTTTCACCAAAGCCAGAGCCCTGCCAAACGTGCCCTTAAAGTCAAGCCCAACGTAGGAGCTTCGTTGGTGGCTTCACCAGCCAACTAGGCTCGGATTCCACCGTGGAGGTAAGTTGGTGGCCTCGTAGGGTGTCAGGAGCTCTTACAGAGGGTGCACTAGCTTGAGGAAAGAGAGACATATGTAGATGTGAAAAAGAGAAAAAGTAAAACTGCTGAGCCTTTTGAAGCTATTGAGAAGCACTGGAGGACACGGAACTTTGGTAGTGGCCTCACAGCCTTTTACTTATATGAACAATGAAGCTACTAATCTCGTATGCCTGCTCTGGGCTTCCTAATCAGATTCAAAGTCTTCGACGCAACGTGTGCTAGTATTTTTGGCTTCCTTTTAGTGGCAGGTGACATGCTTGCTGAGTGCTGACAAACTGAGGCGATGGGTGCCAACTTGATCCTCCTGTTTCAGAAAGGATCCACGCTCAAATTTTGCGTCGCTAATGCGTAAGGTGCCAACTCCAGCAGCAAGCAAAGCTTTCTCATTGCCTTCTCTTTTTCTTATCACTCCTTAACTGAAATACATGGTCCTCTAACACGGTAAAAATGCTCAACTTCTTCAACATAAAGTCATCTTCAATATACTTCTATTAGAAAAAATACAATTAACGTCGTTACATGTCAAATCCCAAGTCACAGTCAGCCAACAACTCCTATGCGCAAAGTGTGTGGGCTGAGCACCCAAACAACGCGACGCGCAAACGCCTCAAAAGTCAAAACTAGCTCCAAACAAGTTTGAATTTAAAATCCAGCTATCAGTATCATTATTAAATTCAAATACGTCCCAATTCGATGATCCATATGTGTACACAAGAATTGAATCGGTTTGTGCGAATTTTGTGGCTCCATTTGGTTCACATGTGGGGAAAACTCTAGAACCCAAAAAAATTGGTCAAAGAATTGAGCGGAGAAAGCGAGCGCGCGCTATAGGTGGGAGCAAGGAAAGGGCGGAGGGAATCCAAACTCAAATCAAACTCCTCCGAAATTTTCATTTTCAAAAAGGCATCCGACAAAAACCGTCGCATTCCCTTTCAAATTCGCACCGAATTCCCCTCGAAATATAAACCAAACCCCCTCGCCGTCTCCACCCCTCCCCCCTCCTCCGCGCCGCACCACCGCCGGGCCGGCCTGCTTCACGCCGTCCCCTCCGTCCGCCGCATCTTCCTCTGGTCTGGTCTGGTACGCACGCCGAGGCCGCACCACCAATCCCTCCTGCTTTTCGTCCGCCGCAAAACCATCCCGCCTCAGCCCGCGCAGGCGCCGCCACCCGCTACCGCCGCGGGGGGACATCAGTGGAGCCCTGAAGAGGAGGCGAGGCGGGCGGGGCGCGTGAGCTCGTCGGCGCCGGGGGCCCAGGTGAGCGGTTGGTTCGCGTGCTTCCGCCGCTGCGTCCTCGTTCTCGGCTGGATTGATTGATCAGAGGTTTGTGCTTGTTTTTCTCCCACTCCCCCTTTGCTGGTATTCTCCCGTCCCCTTTTTGTGGCGTTTGGGGAGTCTGTTCGCTGGCTGATCGATCGGCGATGGTGTGCGCGGGTTTCTCGTCAGCAACACACGCACGAAGCTGCGGCTTCTGGTGTTCCTCGCCTCCTGTGTAGTGTGTTGCTTTCTGTTTTCGAACTTTTAATTAGGGGAAAACGCTCGCTGTCGCGTCGTCGTACGTTGTCCAGTGCGTCAGAGGTTGTTGAGTGTCTTTTTTTCCCCTAGAGTTTTGGCTGTGTTTAGATGCAAAAGATCTTTGCACTTCCTATTCATTCCCCTCACAGAACACGCATCCCTAAAAATTCCTTTTTCACCTTTCCTATTCATCCCCCTCACATAACACGCATCCCAGAAACAAAAGATCTTTTCCTCCCATCAACTAAACACAGCCTTTGTTGTGGCTTAATAAATGATGCCTCAGATGCTGTCGTCGCATGTTTGCATCATTGCGCAATGATTAGGCGGGTGAAATTATGATTGCTGAATCAGTAATTTAGCGTGACCGTTAACTGTCCGGATAATTGAGGTGCGCTGGTGCCTGCGCTCTGTTCATGTATCAGGATGTTGGTTGCAATGCAGATACTGTCGCTGAACTAATGAATAACAGTGGTTGTATATTCAGTTACTACTAGTTTGTACTTTGTACAGACATCTAACCTGTGATTGATCTTTGGTGTTCCTGGGACAGGCATGGAGCCAAATAGAGAGAGCCACCTCAAGGAGCCGCTTCTCCCGGCGTCTTCTGGAGCTTCTCCTGCTGGTGCATCTCCAAGGAAGGAGAGGAAGACCAGGAAGGTCATGTTCAGTGTCCGCGGCATCTCCTGCGCTTCCTGTGCCGTGTCGATAGAGACCGTTGTGGCAGGCTTGAAAGGGGTGGAGAGCATCCAGGTGTCCCCCCTTCAGGGCCAGGCTGTGGTTCAGTACAGGCCGGAGGAAACTGATGTAAGATTGTCATGGCCTACCAATTTGTGCTGTTGAAATTTTTCGATCCATCTTTGAGTTCATTAATTCATAAATCATGAAGTAATAACGAAGCATAATATTTCTCACTTGTGATTCTTATTCTCCAGACAAGAACCATAAAAGAGGCTATTGAGGACCTCAATTTTGAGGTAGATGAAATTCAAGAACAAGAAATTGCTGTTTGCAGGCTTCGGATAAAAGGAATGGCTTGTACAAGCTGTTCTGAATCTGTTGAACGGGCACTTCAAATGGTACCTGGAGTTAAAAAGGCTGCAGTGGGGCTTGCCCTAGAGGAAGCTAAGGTCCACTATGACCCAAATATAACTAGTCGTGATCTTATTGTCGAGGCTGTCGAAGATGCTGGATTCGGGGCTGATCTCATTAGTTCTGGAGACGATGTGAACAAAGTGCATCTAAAACTCGAGGGTGTGAATTCTCCAGAAGACGCCAAACTCATTCAGTCAGTACTGGAAGCTGCAGAAGGGGTGAACAATGTTGAATGGGACACAGTAGAGCAGACAATAAAAGTTGCTTATGACCCTGATATCACTGGTCCAAGGTTACTTATTCAATGCATTAAGAATGCCGCACAGCCCCCTAAAGTCTTTGATGCTACCTTGCACTCACCACCAAAGCAAAGAGAAGCAGAACGCAATCATGAAATTAGAAATTACAGGAACCAGTTTCTCTGGAGCTGCTTGTTCTCGGTTCCTGTATTCCTGTTCTCCATGGTTCTTCCTATGCTTTCTCCTTTCGGGGATTGGTTATCTTATAGAATCTGCAACAACATGACGATAGGCATGCTACTGCGGTGGTTGCTGTGTTCCCCAGTTCAGTTTTTTGTTGGTTGGAGGTATACTCTCAGATCTCTAGCGATACAATTAGTTTGTCCATTCCTAAACTGCATTAGTAATTCCCTATGATTTGTTTTACCTGCAGATTTTACATTGGAGCCTATCATGCACTGAAACGAGGATATTCAAACATGGATGTGCTGGTTGCTTTGGGAACAAATGCTGCCTACTTCTATTCTGTGTATATTGTTCTGAAAGCACTAACGTCAGATTCGTTTGAAGGACAGGACTTCTTTGAAACTAGTGCAATGTTGATATCTTTTATATTGTTGGGAAAATATCTGGAGGTGATGGCAAAGGGAAAGACATCAGATGCGTTGTCGAAATTGACAGAGCTTGCACCTGAAACAGCCTGTCTTCTTACTTTTGACAAGGATGGAAATGTCATTTCAGAAACAGAGATCAGCACTCAGTTACTTCAAAGAAATGATGTCATCAAGATCGTGCCTGGTACAAAAGTTCCTGTCGATGGCGTTGTGGTCAAAGGTCAAAGCCATGTAAATGAAAGTATGATTACTGGGGAAGCGAGACCTATTGCAAAGAAGCCAGGAGACAGGGTAAAGCTTTTTGGATTGTGATTTTTTTTTTGTTAGTTTGAGTTTGTGATTTATCTGTCCTGATGCTTCAATTTGGTTTTAACAGGTTATTGGGGGAACTGTAAATGATAATGGTTGCATAATTGTTAAGGCCACTCATGTTGGGTCAGAAACTGCTTTGTCGCAAATAGTTCAGTTGGTTGAAGCTGCTCAACTTGCAAGAGCTCCTGTACAGAAATTAGCAGACAAGATCTCACGTTTTTTTGTTCCTACTGTAAGTTACTTGTTTCTTTCTTCTGCATATTTCTTCCCTGTCATGCATGGACTATTTTTCCTCATTCAAATTTGGAACATGGACAGATTATCCTACCTGTGCAGTGTTTGATAATCTGATCACCACAATGAATTTATCATATTGAAGTTCTCAACAAAATAAATGTGAGTAGGCATGTGATACTTGGCTAGATTTCAGCTGGAAACTGCCCAGAGGCTAGTGCATATCCATTTTATTTTGTGAATTGGTGGACTTTTTTTTCCCAGTTTGGTAACTTGGTTAATGAGCTGGTTCATTACCGCTCTTTATTTGTCCAGTTTCCAGCAGAAACTGTGGGTTAATTATGGAAAGTTGCACAGGCAGATGTTGTGATGTATGCCTTCCATGAGGCTGTTTCTTTGAGGGTATTTTTTTTGGCCTCATATTGTTCCTTCTCAATTGAAGGTGGTGGTGGCTGCATTTCTTACATGGCTTGGCTGGTTCATACCTGGACAATTTCACCTCTACCCCAAGGAATGGATTCCTAAGGCCATGGATAGTTTTGAGCTTGCTCTGCAGTTTGGAATATCTGTGCTAGTTGTTGCATGCCCATGTGCTTTGGGACTTGCTACACCAACTGCTGTTATGGTTGCCACTGGGAAAGGTGCTTCTCAAGGTGTTCTCATTAAGGGTGGAAATGCACTCGAGAAAGCTCATAAGGTAAAAGCATGACAATGCCTTTTTTCCCCTGAAACTGTAATGCAAGAAGCACATTGTCCCCTTTTTAACCCCGCTTTTCAAATTTGTATACTGATCTAATATCTGATCATTTTCACCTATCTCTGCAGATTAAAGCTATCATATTTGATAAAACTGGAACACTGACTGTTGGTAAACCTTCTGTTGTTCAAACAAAGATCTTCTCTAAGATACCACTTCTAGAACTTTGTGATTTGGCTGCTGGTGCTGAGGTTGGTTTCGAAACCACAAGATACTTGTACTTAACGGTTCCCTGATATGTTAGACCTGTCTCTAATGATTCTACCTTTTCCAGGCAAACAGTGAACATCCTCTATCGAAAGCTATTGTTGAGCACACAAACAAGCTCAGGGAACAATATGGATCTCACAGTGATCACATGATGGAATCGAGGGACTTTGAGGTGCATCCAGGGGCAGGGGTCAGTGCTAATGTCGAAGGCAAGCTGGTTTTGGTTGGCAACAAAAGGCTCATGCAAGAATTCGATGTTCCGCTGAGCCCTGAGGTGGAGGCATACATGTCCGAAACTGAAGAGCTTGCTAGGACCTGTGTACTTGTTGCTATCGACAAGATTATTTGCGGGGCTCTTGCAGTGTCAGATCCTCTGAAGCCTGAGGCGGGCCGTGTCATTTCGTACCTTAAGTCAATGGGCATTTCCAGTATCATGGTGACAGGTGATAATTGGGCTACAGCCAAGTCCATAGCAAAGGAAGTGGGGATCAGCCAGGTGTTTGCCGAGATCGATCCTGTTGGAAAAGCTGAAAAGATCAAGGACTTGCAGGTACAATCTCTCTCCTTTTCTGCTTGGATTACTTCAGGCATTGCAGTTACTGTTAGTTGCTTACATTACTTTGTTCATTCATAGATGCAAGGATTGACGGTGGCAATGGTCGGCGACGGGATAAACGACTCGCCAGCCCTGGCAGCCGCAGACGTGGGCATGGCGATTGGTGCCGGCACAGACGTCGCCATTGAGGCAGCTGACATCGTCCTGATGAAGAGCAGCCTCGAGGACGTGATCACTGCCATCGATCTCTCACGCAAGACCCTCTCCAGGATCCGGCTCAACTACGTCTGGGCCCTGGGCTACAACATCCTAGGCATGCCCGTCGCCGCCGGCGTCCTGTTCCCGTTCACCCGCATCCGGCTTCCCCCCTGGCTCGCCGGTGCCTGCATGGCAGCCTCGTCTGTGAGCGTCGTCTGCTCCTCGCTGCTCCTCCAGCTCTATAAGAAGCCGCTGCACGTCGAAGACGCTCCCAGGCACACGGACGGCTCGGATCTGGTCTGAGGACTGATCCTTCGGTATCCATGTACTAACGAGTAACGGAACTTGTTGGCGTCAGAGGCCCAGAGCCAAGACTGGCACACCTATTGACCGAAGAAGTATAGCTTATGCAAACTGCCTGTTTGCAGATGCGGTTCTCCGATCCCGAGTCATTTTTGTACATAAAGTAGTTTGGCGCCATTGTTTTCACGCTTTGGAACAGCTCACCGATTGATTGTCCAATAATTCAAGACAACGCTTATATGCTATCCACTGATGGATACATCTGTGCAACTGAATAATTCATGCAGATGTCAACTGCACGTTCTGGCAGTGCTAGCACGGTTTTAATTTACAAATTTGCATTCAAATGTTGTTTTAAATTTTCTTTCTGAAAAAATCACGAACTTACATTTCTGTTGAAAAATCTCGGACTTAAGACGAGAGGTAGCATGTGACTCAATTTTTTTTGTGTGTTTCTTATGGTGTCTCGCTTGAATCGGAAGGAGTTCAACGGGCAACCGGTGGGGGCCAACCCAACCCCCTAAGAAAAGCAGAGGACACGACGTCACGCCGGGCGCGCCATGCACGCATGGCCGAACACACCTCACCATCGCCGGAGTATATGTACCCAAGATCACCGTCCACCCGATGGACCACGCACCGGGACATCCTCGACCACCCACCGTACCTCGACGACCAAAAATGGCGGTGACGGTGGTGGTGGCGCTGCTGCTGCTGGCGACGTCGCCGGCGTTCATGGCGTCGGCGTCGTCGCCGGTGCCGGCGGCCGCCGGAGGATCGCCGTCGGTGCCAGCTGGCCCGCTGGACATCGTGCAACTGGGCGCCAAGGGGGACGGCAAGTCGGACGCCACGCAGGCGATCCTCAAGGCGTGGAAGAACGCGTGCGACTCCACGGGGACGCAGAAGATCACCATCCCTGCAGGCAACTTCCTCACCGGCGCACTCGAGCTCGCCGGTCCATGCAAGTCCTCCATCATCATCCGCCTCGACGGCAACCTCCTCGGCACCGGCGACCTCAACGCCTACAAGAAGAACTGGATCGAGATCCAGAACGTCGACAACCTCTCCATCAATGGACATGGCACCATCGATGGCCAAGGCCCCCTCGTCTGGAAGAAGAACGAGTGCCAGAAATCCTACAACTGCAAGATCCTCCCCAACGTGCGTCTTCTCTCATCCTTTCCTTTTCTTTTATATATATACTCCCTTCATATTGGTAAAGAATGACGTTTTGAGATTGTACTAAGTCAAACTTTATAAACTTTGACTGTAAATAATATTTTAAGTATTAAGTTTAGAAATATAAAAATAATATGAGTAGATTCTTATTGAAATATAGTTTCAAAAAAGTATTTTTAAAATATATTTTACAAATATTTTATACTAAAATGTATTAGTCAAAGTTGTGTTTTGGAGACCGTGTCAATATCCTAAACGTCTTCCTTTACCAACCCAGAGGAAGTACGTATATATAAACAATGGTGGATGAATGGATGCAGAGCTTGGTGCTGGACTTCGTGAAGAACGCGCAGATCAGAGGGATCACGCTGCTAAACAGCAAGTTCTTCCACATGAAAATCTTCTCGAGCCAGAACGTGCTGGTCGACAAGGTGACGATCAAGGCGCCAGGAGACAGCCCCAACACGGACGGGATCCACATCGGCGATTCCACGAACATCACCATCACCGGCACGACCATCGGCGTCGGAGACGACTGCATCTCCATCGGTCCCGGCAGCAAGATGATCCGCGTCCATGGCGTGCACTGTGGGCCCGGCCATGGCATCAGCGTCGGTAGCCTGGGAAGGTACAAGGACGAGAAGGACGTGGAGGACGTGAAGGTCACAGACTGCACGCTCGTAGGCACAAGCAATGGCCTACGCATCAAGTCGTACGAGGACTCCAAGTCGTCACCCAAGGCATCCAAGTTCCTCTACGAAGGTGTCACCATGGACAACGTGTCGTACCCGATCATCATAGACCAGAAGTATTGCCCCAACAACATCTGCGTCAAGTCTGGAGCGTCCAAGGTGGCCGTCTCAGACGTGATCTTCAGGAACATCCATGGCACCTCCAACACGCCGGAGGCCGTCACCCTCAGCTGCGCAAACAACCTGCCATGCCAGGGCGTGCAGCTCGTCAACGTTGACATCAAGTACAACAAGTCAAACAACAAGACCATGGCTGTCTGCAAGAATGTCGCTGGCAAGTCCATCGGCGTCGCCAAGGAGCTCGCCTGCCTCTGAATCATCGCCATCAGTTCATCACCTCATCGTCACCTAATTTCAGTTCTCGACGAAATCTGTCTGTCCGTACGTTCCGTCCTCCATGCACCAGTTCATCATATCTCTGCCATCCGTACGGCCATTACTCAAAATCGATCTGTCCGGCGTTTGACTGATGTATAAATCTTCTCTCTTCTCTTTATTTTTCTCTCTCTTCATTTTGTTTCAATTTTGTTGAAAAAAAGAGAAAACAATTTAAAAAGAGAAGCCAATCCATAGGCACCTGACAATGTATGAATGAAATGTTTCAATTAATTCTAGTGTATATCTATATTATATCTTGATCTACCAAATCATGTCGAATCTGTGATGCATGCCCTTGTGCTACCAGATTGGTAGCTACCACTTGCCAGAAACCTTGTGCAATCTGCATAGCGTGATGCTATGCTCTTATTACCTGAAAACCGGATCACGTGCCACGGTTAGGCAACTATAACAACAATCTCCATAAAACAAATCTAGGGCATAATGTCGACCGTCTGAATCCTTACGCTCGAAGATTTGCGTTCGGTTTCGCAATTTGGCATATAACACCCTACAAATCCTTGTTGCAGAGAGCATTACAAGTTCAACACAACTCCCAAAGGGGGAAAAAAATGGGAAAAGTCTATTTTTCACCCTTCAACTATTACAAAAGTCTGATTTTCAATACACAACTACAAAACCGGACACTAAACACCCTTCAACTATCCAAACCGTGCAAAATTAGCCCTTTAGGTGGTTTTTGAAGGTGGTTTTGTATTTTCCAAAAAAATAAAAAATAATTTTATATTAAAAAATTCATAACTCATTTATTTTGAACTAGAAAAATTAGAATCTGGTGCAAATGTTTTTCTAAAATGTGACCTCCATGTTGGTGCACCATTAGAAGGTATTTGCATAATATTTATTTTTATTCTAATTATTTTTTAAAAAACAATAAGATACTAGTAATATAAATATATAATACCCAAATAACATTAAATGATGTGCCAATGGGTTGGTTACATTTTAAGAGAACTTTCAGCACTGATGTCATATTTTTTGGGTCCAAAAGGAATTAATTATGGTTTTTTAAAGTTTAAATAATATTTCTGCTATTTTTAGAAAATCCAAAACCACCTTGCATGGTTTGGATAGTTGGAGGGCCTTTGGTATCCAGTTTTGTAATTTGAGGTTGAAAATCAGACTTTTGTAATAGTTGAAGGGTGAAAAATAGACTCCCCCCCAAAAAAAAAAAAGATGTATAAAGAGATGACTTTGCATTACTTTTATTGCACTAGCTAGACGGTACCAGTTTTTGCATTGAAGAAAAACAATCCAATTTCCAATTAGACCACTAGGCCTCAAACATACTACGGAGCTTGCTAGATTCGCCTTCACCACACGAACTCTTTTCTGATTATTGAGACCCCGGAGAACTGAATTGAGGATATGTTGGCTCAAGGAAGTGCCGGCAGAACCTTCCCTGTGCAGGTTCCAAATCCAATGTTGTAGCCTTCGCCCTGTAAAACCAGTAGATGGAATCAAAATACAGTGGCATCTTCATATAATCGAAATACTAGCTTAGACTGATCAGGAAGATGAGTTCACAGTACCTTGCAACATCCGGTCAGGATGACTTCATCGCCATCTTCTAGAAACTTGCGGGCCGAATTTCCTACTGGTATCTCCTTCTGCCCGTTCCATGTTAGCTCCAACAGACACCCGAGAGACTCAGGTTCCTGAAATGAGACACATTAGAAGGTGAGGATTATCTCTGGCATGTATATATATATGATAATAGTTGGATTTTTCTTCCGTACAGGTCCACTGAGTGTGCCGGTTGCAAATATATCCCCTGGTCTCATGTTGCATCCATTAATAGTGTGGTGTGCTAGCTGCTGGGTCACCGTCCAATACCTATGGAAAACAAAAGCAAAAGAGTTGGATGTTGCATCCAACTAAACACATTTCAAGTGAAAAAAAGAACCAGGGTACTTACAAATGATTGAAATTAGTCTTTGTAACAAGTGAGGCATCACTTTGATCTTTGGGCTTAATCCAGACCTTTCAGAGAAAGACAGTACCCTAATTAGTTTGATTTCAATACAGTAAATAATAATAAAACTGAAGCTGCAATGCAACACTTCGTACTTCAAGGGGGATATCGTAGTTTATGTGATTCTTTTCAGCTAAGTAAGGCAAAGGCTCAGGTTCCTGCGATGCAAAGAAAATTAGTTCTTGTCTGATGTAGTATGATTTTTTTTTTGAACGAACAAGCACGAGATTGTGCTTTATTTCATTGATAGAGAAGAAATATGTAGTATGAGATGATGTTAAGAAAATAACTGAATTGATCAGTGCTAGCTTATTTTAGGGCAAATCTTAATTAGACTCTTTATTCACCTGCTTAGGAGCCTCACAGGCGAAAGGCTTTAAAGCATCCAGAGTGACAATCCATGGCGATATTGTGGTACCTAGAGAAAGTGTAAAAGCGCAGTAAAGTTTCAGGCCAAAGTTGAAATATGGAACCCAAAAGCAGAAAATGGAAGAAAATATCTTAAGTGAGATATGTGCGGGACTTCAACTTTTTACAATGGCTAGCTTAATATATATTTGTTTTCTGGAAAACCTAAATTTCGAGGGTATCAGATGCCTTACTGAAGCTTTTCCCAAGGAAAGGTCCAAGAGGTATAGTCTCCCAAGCCTGGATGTCTCTGGCTGGCATATTACATGCAACTCAGTACAATCACATCATGTAACGTAAGCTAAAAATAATGACAAAGGGAATTAATGGATACCACTCCAATCGTTCATCAAAGTTAGGCCAAAAATATGTTCATCCGCATCATTAATATCAATAGGTTTGCCCAATTCATTCCCTGGACCAACAACGGCAGCCTGAAAGCAACAAGGAAAATAATCCTGAATAAAGCTCAATTTATCTAAACTCAATTTTCTCTGATAACCCTATACCAACAATAACCGAAAGTGACTTGACAGCTTAGGTAGGTAGGTACAATGATTACAGCCACAATAACAAGTACTTAGTAGGAAGTTAGTAGGAAGCTAACCATCTCAAGCTCAAAATCAAGCTTCTTAGAGGGACCGAAATACGGAGGGGAGTTTCCTGTAGGATGTCCTTGTCCTCTACAAAACAAAGAGAAATAATCAAACAAAAGAACAACAGATGGCACACAAAATACAGATATCAAACTGGAAACAGCAGACAAAACTAGTATAGTAAGTGTTTCGTGATGCACACCTGGGTCGAATAACATCTGTTCCAGACACAACTACAGATGATGCCCGTCCATTGTAACCTACTGGAATATGAAACCTGAGCAAACCGAATGTACATTGCAAGTTAGTTACATGAGCCACATCTTTGTAGAGCTGAAAAGATAAATGCAGGAAACGCCAACATGCATAAAAACATCAAGAAATTCAATCATCTGATATACATGAATACTGAGCATAGTAGCAACAACTGGTAGGAAGTTCACAATTTAGTCTTATCAGTCAAAAGCAACTTGATCGTAGCAAGAACATCCACGACAAGACATGTTGTTCCTACTTTACAACAAGAACAACATAGCCTTTAATCCCATGCAAGTTGGGGTAGGCCAGAAAAAAAAAATATTGGTACTCCATCTTTTCTGATTAGCACTTATGTCAATGAAGCCCATTATCTAAGAGAATGCATTACCAATTTGGATTGACTGGAGTCTGCGGCCCACGGAAGATAAACCCGCAATTCCTAGCATGATGCACGGAACAAAAGAAGTCAGTGTAGCCTCCAACAGTAATTGGCAGAACCATCTCTATATCACTCTGCATTATCAAAACAGAGCATCAGGGATTTGATCAATGATCGAGCCCATACCCTCAGAAACAGAAAGACAACAAGGCAGGTTCATGAAGCTCACCATTGGCACAAGGCACTTCTTCCTGAGGGCCTCGTTGTCACGCAAGACTGGCTCATCAGCTGCAAAGCAACAAGAAAAGTGAGGACGAGTTTCGCCCTGAATTGGAATGTCGCAGCGAACAAACAAGCACAGATAATTTTTTTTTAAAAAAATCTGACTGTTAATAATTCTATAAAAAGTTCAGCCTCATCGTGTGGGCAGTAAAAGCCGAAGGTAGCAAAGAAGCTAAGAATAAAAGAAAATAAACCTGAGAGGATCTTCTGGAGCGTGGCGCGCGCCTCCTTCCACGCCGGTCGGCCCATCCCCAAGAACATGTTGAGCGTCTCCTGCGCCCACGGCACCAAGGACACCAATTATTTTCTACTCCACTCACCACCACGTCAAGAGCCAGTCACCGTAACCGCCTCAATCGCCCGAATCCTCAATAATCTCCCGTTACACTCCCACCAACCCCCGGTTTCGCCTAGCTAAAATCAACTACCAATAGACGCTGGAGCAGCTAAAATCGAGGATCCAGGGGGGAGCGGAGGACGCACCTGGTGGAAGCACGGGGAGCCGGAGAGGGCCGGCCCGTCGAAGAGGCCGGCGTCGGCGACGGCGGCGAGGTCGAGCGCGAAGTCCCCGATCGCCACCGCGGGGCGCGGCGGCGCCTGCTGCGACCCGCGGCGGCGGAAGACCCCGAAGGGGAGGTTCTGGATGGGGAAGTGCGAGCCGGCGTCCACCTCCACGAACGACCGCAGCTGCCTCGCCTCCGCCATTGCTGGCCGTGTCGCTGACAGGAACAGCTTCGCTGTAGTGGAAGAGCTGAGAGCTGAGGGAGACCAGGCGGCGAACCCATCTCCGTGGCCGCCAGTATAAATAGATGGATGGAGGTAGTTGGATGCCCGGGGGCGCCAGGCGTACAGGCGCGGGCCACGATGCGTTTCACTCAGATAAAATTCCAAATTTCTAATCAAAATCCACTGGCTTGGAGATAATAAGAAAAAACAAAAAGGATTTGATGGAGATAAAAGTCTTTGGAGTTTTAAGTTTTTCGTAGTCCTTTGGTATAAAGTTTGTAGTATCCAAGTGCAAAGATTTGACCGGTGAGTAGAAAGCCATTTCAGTCTAAAGTTTGTAAAGAGTATGATGTCTCTAAAGAAAATCTTGTGTCAAAGAGTGGATAATTAGTCACTAGAGTTTTGATTGAAGAAAACAAAGAATGAGGAAGTAACCGATGTGTGCAAGCGCTGGCAGAGCAGTCTCCTCCACAAACGATATATCTTTATTTTTGCCCTTGCGAGGACACAAGTAGTATTCCGGTACTCTGTCTTTAAAAAATGCGGTGTAATGTGTCCTCAACTTCAGGGTTCTAGAACTGAGCTAGTAACTCGTGTTCATCAAGTACTCCGACCCATCCATTCTCGTGTGTTGTTCTTTCTAGAAAATAGAGAATAGGGCGAGGAATCCCTTTGCGTGCGGAGTACCGACACCTGCCGTTGGAGTTGGCGCCATTTTTGGGGTTAGCTATAGCACGTGAGGTCGACGACAACCAACTGGGTCTGCTCGACTCCTCGTGCGGGTGCGGCCATGTGCCGGCCGACCGGCACCGCACGGGTGTTCACGCTGGGAGCCTGGGATGCTTACACCGTGACACGTCAGATTCCAGAAGATCCATGTATGGATAAAGCTGGGTGTCTTTTGTCTCCACTACTTTGTATCCACCCTAAATAATGAAAGCAGCAAAACCCTAAACGAAAAACACGCGTGCAAACACTTACTACTGCTTCTAACAGGTAAAACCACAACCACGCGTGTGGCAAGGCAAAAGCCCAACGAAAAACACACGCAACCGCACACAGACGTCTGCACTCTCTCCAGTCACCTTCGACCATCCGAGGAATGCTCGGCAGCACAAAGGCAGGCACGAGACACATGTAGGGATGCGCTAGTGAACAGAATAAACAGAAGGGTCAGCCAGCCAGCGAGCAACTTCAGCTCCACGCGAATGGTGCCTGCCGATGTTTCCTCAGAAAAAATCTCTGAATACTCCGGCACAGCTCTTCAGGGGAAAAAAGAGGGAGTAGTGTTGTTCCGACTAGGGCGGGGACGAGAACAGCAGCGAGGTGTTGGTTCCACCGAACCCGAAGGAGTTGGAGATGGCCGCTCGTATCGGCATCTTCCTCGCCGTAGCTAATGGCGTGAACGCGCCTTCGAACAGAGGGTCCGGCTGCTCCAGGTTGAGCGTTGGCGGCGCGATTCCCTGGAAACAGCAGATGATGTTAATTGTAGGTGTTTTTTTTTTTTTTCAAACTGAGCTGATGGTTGCTAGAGGTAGATGGCGTACGTGATGGATTGCTAGCACAGTGAAGATTGCTTCCACTGACCCAGCTGCCCCTAGCAGATGACCGATTGCTCCCTGGACAAAGTTTTCGTTGACATGTGGGAGAATAAAAAAAGAAACGGAAGTACTTTGATAGCACTGTGGAGAGGCAGGCTACCTTTGTCGAAGATAATGCAAGACCACCAGATGTTGCGTGATCACCAAAGACAGATTTGATTGCGTTCACCTCCACAGCATCACCTAATTGCAGTTCAAATCCAAATCAATCATCAGTTCTTTTATTATCATCACTCCATACAGATCAGAATTGGAAATAAAAGTTGTTATCCCAAAAAAGAGAACAAATTGAAGTTATCTTAAGTCAATGAGTCAATGTTAACATAACCGAATGTCCTTGGCAGGTAGTTGCGAGTACTTACCAAGAGGAGTTGATGTTGCATGCGCATTCACATAATCAATTTCATTTGCATTAAGCCCTGACTGGAACAAAAAGAACAAAGTTATGCCAGAACTTAAGCTAAACACATGCACCTGCGAGTGGCAAATGACGATATAATTTTGGACCTGGTCTAAAGCCCGCTTCATGGCTAAGATTGCACCTCTACCATCATGTTGTGGCTGTGTTATGTGGTGTGCATCACCTGGAAGGAATAGCGCTTCACAATACGACACATACTAATGCCAGATAAAACAGTCTCATTTGTGAAATAGGAGGGTACCAGACATTCCGTAGCCCCGAATTTCAGCATAAATTTTTGCACCCCGTTCCTTTGCATGATCAAGTGCCTGTAGATAAGTAAATTGTAGACCTGTAAAGTAAAGAAGGTGCACTAGGACAATTTTTCCACACTGTATAGAGAAGCACGGAATGCAAAGTCAAGCCTGGCCACAGGCATTATTCTTCAGTACCATGTTTGGGTGTTAGTGGAAGTAAAAATTAAATTTAGACAACACCACTCGACGTAGACTCACCTCTAAAACCATGACCCCACAGCCTTCACCTATCCTATTGAGCATTTTATTTATATCAAAAGTTAAAACATGCATAGAAAAGCAAGAATATTAAAAGAGACAGTCTAATAGAAACATGACATACACAAATCCGTCTCTACCACAATCAAATGGCCTTGAGGCTGAAAGTGGAGAGGAGTTAAATTTTGTAGACAATGCCCTTAACCTGCAAAACAGATAACACAGAAATGCTAAGGTAAGGCTGGGGATACTAATAAGTGAAGAAGCTACATACAAAGCATGAAACAGTGGGCAAAAAGCAAAATACACGCAGGTGACTATGTTGAATATGATTGTTATGAGATGTCGTTGTTTGTGAACATAGTACGGAATCTCTATGGCTTCTTATAATCCTCATACTCAATATTTGCTCCTAGGAGCTTAACAGAGATTTGAGGCCATTTTATAGTAACCAAAGCCATGTTGGTGATAAATAAAACAAAACTCCAGGAGCATACTTGCCTAGAAAATCCAGCTATTGACAAAGCATCAATGCTGGACTCTGTTCCACCAGCCACCATCACATCAGCATCTCCAAATTGAATCATCCGAGTAGCATCTCCAATAGAGTGAGCACCAGTGGCACAAGCTGTCACAGCAGCATGGTTTGGACCCTAAGTTAGAAGCAATTCCTATCAACATGCATCCATTTCATCAAAAAACAAAGTAGAAATGTGAATGGCAACAATGAAATTCACCTGAAAACCATATCTCATGCTGACATGACCTGATGCCATGTTGATCAAAATCTTGGGTATGAAGTATGGGCTGAGACGACGCAAACGCTGTGATCAGAAGAAAAAACAAATTTCACATTTGAAACAACTGAAATATTTATAAAACATCTATGGACGACATCTGTGTCACTGCAAATCAAACAAAGCATGGTAACGAGATAAAATGTAAATATACGGGATTGAACCTTGTCTCAGCATTAGATATCAAATTACCAGGCACGGCATGGCGGGCGTGGTCAGCGTGCGGGAAGCACCAGATGCCGCGTGCGGCGCCGTGCGGGAGTGTGGATGTGCTAGGGCGACGGGGGAGTTTTATTTTGTTACTGGGCTGGGCCATATCGCCAAACCGATACGTATCAGCCCACATATCGGAAAATCGCAAAACAAACAAACAAACAAAAAAAACGGATACTCCAGGGATACGTATCCACCGCGTATCCATATCCGATATGTATTGGATACGCGATATAGCCCTTCCCTCACGTATCCGTGTAACACAGGCTACTCCAATAAAATGTTCATTCATAAAAAGAAAATGAAGGGATAAGGATACACACATTTTCAATGATCATTTGTGATGCATCTAAAATGTCTGAGATGCTTCCAATCCCTCCACCAACTGAGACTCCCTGATACAGATCCAGTCAGACCCCAGCTACTCATAAATGCATATATAAAGGAAAAATAAGATTGCGCACAAGGAAAATGGTACCGTTCTCTCCTTCTTCTCATCTTCTGAAGGCAGCCAATTTGCATCTCTCAAAGCTTCATCAGCTGCACAGAGAGCATAGGATATAAATCCTGATATAGACTTATCCTGTAAACAAGAGTGTTCAATCAACAATTCAGAAGATGAAAAAGGAAGTTTGACCACACAAGCAATTGGCATGAACATTGCATACTTGTAGTTAAAACGCAATGGACTTCCTATTGATTAGAGAGAAACCAAAACTGACCACATTAAACAGATAATACGCATCTTCCTACACAGTACATAAACATATTTCTTAAAGTGTGCATATATCTAACTGGAAGGGAGGTGCAACACATGTCAATTTTGTAAGCACTGCATCAGTGATGATGGCGGCAAGTAATTACATAACTAACTTCACCATTTCTAGGATTAATAATGATTTGCAACACCGTGTACCGGAAGACTAGTATAGTACTGGAAGATGAAAACCATGCTCTACACCAGGCGTGGTGGGAAACTGGGAATGCATACATGTGGTTGTTTTACACATGGGAAACAGTAGTAAATTGTCTTGTGATGTAGGATCAGAGCAAAAATTTGCACTCGTAACTGCAAAGTGTATTGCCTAAAAATGTTCCGGATGGGGAGTTGGGGACCAATTCAGTTTATCATAAGGTCTGCACACCCACAATGCTCCAGCTCCTCCACTGCTTGCACATGGGTAATGAGAAATCAATGGCAGTAAGCACCAGACCTTGGTCCACGCCTCGTCGTCGAACTCGTCCTCGTCCTTCCCGCGCGGCACGGCGGCGACGACCCTGGACGGGAGCTGCTCGAGCGTCCTCCCCGCCGACTCCGCGGGGAGGCGGAGGTCCTCCGCGGAGAGCGCGCGCACCGCGCACCTCTCCGCCACGAGGCGGTCCCAGGTGGCGCCGACGCCGCGGCCCAGCGGCGTGACGGCGCCGAGGCCCGTCACGACCACGCGGCGGCCCGCTGGTGGGCGCGGCGGAGGGAGCGCCTCCGCCCCCGCGGAGGAGGACGAGAGGCCCCGCCGGATGGCGAGGAGCGGGATGCGGCGAACGCGGCGGAGGCAGCTCATCAGGCGCCGGCGAGGGGTGTGGCCTTGCTGCTGGTGGCGGACGCGGCGGCAGTAGCAGCTGGAAAGAGGAGGCCTCCGAAGCAGCAGCTTTTTAGTTGGGCCGCCGATGGATGGGTTATGGAGTGGGCCGAAAGGGCCCGGGAGGGAGTGAGGTTGGGTATGTATGGATGGGCTGGCTGTTGGATAGAGATTGAACGGCCCACGAGTTTTCTGACTTCGCAGACACTTGCACTGCATGGGAGACGTAGCAGATGATGTCTGATGACCCCTCAAAAAAAAAAAAAACTGATGTCTGATGAGCTTTGCTCAAGGCCGTGTCCGCACTCAGCAGCATACGCATGCAGTTATTAGTAGCATGGAGAATTATATTAATATCTCAATTAAAAACCACATTGTTAATAAATATACATGTATACCCATGAACAAATGACAATATAATATAAAATAAATCAAAAGAATTTCACCAACTTAATTACCCCATCTACATATACCCCATTGGCGTTGGAGGGGCAACAGCTAATTGCCCAATTAGCTAGAATGCAATTTTGATCCACATGCATGTTCCCATATTTGATGCAAATTAAGTGTGGCCAAACATTCGAGCCATGCATGTCATGACTAATGAAGTGTTCATGAATCATGACATGTCAAATCAATCGGAGGAACAGGCTGCCAGCATGGTTCCAAGAAGCCCCTAGCCTGCTCTTAAGATCTTAGGGTTCTTTTGGGGGTTGCCAGCTAGCAAAGAGTCTTCTAGCTCGCGATCCACCAGGACGCCACACGGCGTACGGCTGTTCAT
Source organism: Digitaria exilis (assembly GCA_015342445.1). Lineage (NCBI taxonomy): Eukaryota > Viridiplantae > Streptophyta > Magnoliopsida > Poales > Poaceae > Digitaria > Digitaria exilis. Next base: position 2,552,870 of record JACEFO010001965.1, read on the forward strand.
CGATCATCGGGTAATAGGCAGGCGTGAGGCATGCTGCTGTGTGCTTGTTCCTGCAGAATTTGTGGCAATGCATCCAAAAGGATCAGAGAGAAGGAACTCAAACACACGGTAGCTACCATATTTGTCAAGCATAAAATCTAATAATAATGCATGCAGCTGACGCCGATCGAGCAACAATGCGGGCTAGTTACATACACACTTAGTAGGCTTAGCTGGTCTCGATGTGATATCACATATGAACATCACGCCAAAACTATGATATTCGCATGCTAGGGGGGAATAAGTAAATAACTATCGGTTTATATATACTAGCTAAAAAACTGTGTGATGCTTTCGTTTTCTGCCCCGTCATTTTCTCGTGCTTGTTGCCATACTCTTTGGTTACTTAAATACATGTACACATGCATGTTTTTCAAAGAGAAAATACAATTAAAGTGAAGTATACAAACCAAGAAGATCTACCTTATGATGATGACTTCCTTATAGGCAAGTTAATTATAACCTTTAAACCGACCGACATTATTGACTTAATTCTGTTAGGCAAATATAAAAGTCAAGTTAACCTCGATATGAGAAAAGGGTTACTAAATCCTTGACCAACTAAACTCGAAAGTATGGAAAGCAATAAAAGAGAAACGGTGGATTTCTAAAATGGAAAGGTATAGCGAATACAGTTAATTCGGAGCCACGGAGGCGCAAACCTGTGCAAAAACTAACAGACAAAAAGAGCAACGAAAATGTGACGTTTGCTTAACGCATGCTCAATCCAGAAAATGCACTGACATCGATGCTGCCTTACCAGTGAAGCGGCATTATAAAAGAATGAAAAAGAATCATAAAAAGGTGCTATCAGATAATATCGTAGCAATTTGCTGGAATCGTCGATCTCCCTCATCATATCTTTCTGATGTTATAAAATATATCCAGTAGTATATATCAATCGATTTTGGTTCAATTATGTGGTGATGTCTTTAGAACAACTAAAGTGAACCCGACAAAAGAAAGAAAAAAAATAAAAAATAAATTGATATTATTCCATGCCTTTCCCCACTTTCTAGTTTCTAGTATTTAGCATTATAACAAAGAAAAGAAAGTAAGACAGTCCTTGGATCTGATATATTTGAACTTTTCTCAATAATCTCAAATTAAATGTGCTGGCAATGCAAGGCTAGGATTATTGATTCTGGTGATGAGGAAATATTTGAAACAAAAAATAACATGAGTTAAAAAAAGAAAGCTCCAACTTTTTAACTAAAGAGTAAAGTTTCTCTCTTTATCTCCTTCGAAAGAAAAGGAAAGGATGCGTTGCAACTGTCACATATAGTTCAAACTAGAAAACGTTTAAAAACAGAAGAGAGACAACATGATTGTCGCCTTTTCGCTCTCCCTTTTCATCCAACCGAATGAAGTGGCCGTGATACAAGAAGAATGATGCATGGAGAGCCGTAGCAAGAGATCATCTTGTACACATATTTTATCCAAGCAAGAAAGCCAAATGGCCAGCCAGCTAGCAATCCAGTGTCAAGTAAGCTAGTGCTGCCTTCTTCAGTTCTTTGATGAGTGAGGTGCCAATGAACACGGCATGCACGCAAAGATCCCAATGCAAGTCAAGACACATACAGAGGATTAAAAAAAAACAATAGACGAACGCGCATGGGTCCATCCAAAAGAGAATGATCTCTGTTGAGAGAGGACGAGGAGGCAACTCAACAAGAGAGAGATTCAGGATCGCAGGGGTGGCCGCCAAAAGCGGGTGCCTGGAGTCCCATGATTTTGTTTTGAGGGGACAGTGAGCAGGAATTAGGGCAGCACCAGTCACTGATGCTGTGATGCATGGGATCATGCCATTTCCGTAGTGTGTGCTGCCCTCCCATGGACAGGACATCTTGCCAGCATATCTGGGACATGAGGCAGAAAACAAGAACCACATTCTCCTCCCTCCTCAACATATGAGGGGACAAGTGAGTATTTTTCTTCTCTTTGTCCGTAGCGTACAATAACCCAACAACATGCTAGATAGCTATACATTTATATATATACATCTAAACATATTTATACCAGTCTAGCTTCATGTATATATTTATTAACTGATTGCTATAGATATTATGTGTGATTATATGCTAGTATATGCACTGGCCTTTCGCGGCACACAAGAGTGATCATTACCCCGAGTAAAATAAGAAAGACCAGCCAAATGAGCATTAGTTTATGCCTAGTGGAGGACCAAAGCATGATTAGTTATAATGCAAACAACCGCAACAAACAGCAGGAAGGGCGAGTGAAATTTCTGGATAAAGTTTTAAAAAAAGATGGACCCAATCCACTGAGGTATAGGAACTTGAAGATCCTCTTCATTGTTTGGGATTGAGCAAATCGACGATTTTATATGCGACCTGACCTAATTTTTGCAGGAGCATGCAAATGAGCATATCCCCTTTACCCATTACAATATTGACAACATTAGATAACCCATATCAAAAAACGATGAGCAAACCATAACAACTCCACCAAACATGAGAGAGAGAGAGAGAGAGAGAGAGAGAGACTAGAGCAGTAAAAAGTATACACAATCAACAAAGAATGAAAAACAAAAGAATTTGATGGTAGCTAGTGGTAGAAGGATTGGCTTACCAAGTTGAGCAATTGAAATATGCCAAAGATCCTCGCATGGATCTCCCAATGGTCGTTCCCATGCAACGTGTCCATCACGCACATCCCATCGCATCTTCTTCCTCCTTCGTCCATTCATCCATTGTGGTAGTATACCAAAAGTAGCACTGTAGCAGTAATCTTCCAAGATTGAGCAGCCGCCATTGCCCATGGTTGAGAATGGGAGCAAAGCATTAACAGGCCAGCATGTTTCCCCCCTAGATCCTTGTCGCATGGATCCATCATCCATGCATGCGCTGTCTTCTTCTTCTTCCCTCAAAATAAACCTCAGCAATGCAAAAACCATCTCTTCAACCACGTACGAGATCACCAGCTCCCTCAAGTGCCATTTAAACGCAGCAATGCGGTGATGCAAGTCGTCAGCAGGTGCCCTTCTTATCCAGCGTGCGATCGAGAAGCCATGGATGGATCGGATCAGCTATCGCAGAGCTCACCATGCCGGATCGAGGTGGATCGAACACCATTGCTAGCCCCTCTTGACGATCTCTACTGCCAAGACGAAACCGACATGAGCGGCCGCGTCTGCCATCCGAGGAAGCAAGCGCCACGTGCCTCCTCGGCGACGTACCCTTCCGACGGGTAGTGCAGCCGCAGCAGCAGCCTCGCCTGCGCCACCGCGAACGCGCTGAGCGGCCGCGGCGACAGCCCGGCGGCCCGCGCCGCCGCGGCCCACGACTCGAACCCGCGGCCCGCTCGCCCGGCGCCGCCGCCGCGGCCCACCAAGGCGTCGTCGATCTCCTTGCCGAGCACCTCGCGCTCGACGGCGAGGCGCTCGCCGCTCCCCGGAGGCACCGTGGCCTCCAGCGCGTCGAACACCGCCGCGTAGTACTCCATCGCCGCCGCCACTCGCCGGTGTGGGTCGTCCTCCTCCGGGCAGTCGCCGGAGATGCTCGTCGTTGTTGCCTCCTTCTCGGCGAGGGTTACCACGGTGGGGTTCATGGACTTGACCCAGCTGAGGAACGCCGCGACCTCGCCATCGCCGCCGGTGAGTTTGTGCAGGAAGAGGACGCAGTTGACGGCCAGCGTCTCGTCGGGGTGGAGCTCGAGCTCGAGCCCGGCGGCGGCGCCGGCGAGAGGCGTGGTGGTGGTGGTGCAGGGGAGGACGAGAGGGTGGAAGCGGAATGGGAGGTTTAGGGAGCTCGCGAAGGCGGAGAGGCGGTCGCCGGTGCGGAGGAGGACGTCGAGGTCGGGTCCGGCGCCGGTGATCCGGACCTCGGGAGGAGGGTCGGCGAGGGCGGCGATGGCTTGCAGCAGCGGCGGCCACTGCACTCCGTGCGCCGCGTCGAGGTCCACGATGTGCAGCCGCCGCCGCCGCCGCGTGCCGTCGCCGGCGGCAGCGGCAGCGGCAGCGGCATCGAGGATCGCCTGGTTCGCCGTCAGGTGCGCGAACCGGAGGAACGGGGCGATCTGGTTGTACGCCAGGTACGCCGTCGCCGACGGCGGTGGCGCCGGAGAAAAAACCGGCGGTCTCGCAGATGCGGCGGCGGCGGCGGCACTCTCCTCCTCCCCAGCGGCGGCGTACGGCGGATGATCGTCGTCGCGGTCGATCCGGCGGGAGAGGGCGCGGGCGAAGTGGTGGGCGAGGCGGTCGGAGGCGTCGCCGCGAGGGTCGGAGGCGGAGAGGGCCTCCCCGGCGGCGCGACGGGCGCCGGCGACGTCGCCGCGGTGGAGGAGGGCGGCGCACGCGAGGACGAGGCGTCGCGGCGAAGCGGCGTCCTGATGATGCTGCGCGCGCGGCGCGGCGGCGTCGTGGCGGGGTGCGCCGAGCATGGCGGCGTCAGGGCGCGGTGGGCGCAGGGTGGCATGGCGCGGGTGGGTTAATAGCTTCTCCGGGTGGGTAGCAGCATGTGCACGGGCAGCAGCAGCAGCTTCGGTGACAGGACATGCTCAGCTGCCAGTAACATGAGATTTTCAGACACACACACGCACTCACAGGTGCCTCCGTGCTTGGAGAGAGAGAAAGAGGGGCTATGGTTGTGGATGCTTGAGGTGTCTTTTCTCTCTCTAGTACATGATGAGAGGAAAGGTGGTGCATTAGTATTCTTTTACCAAGTGGACTTTTTGAGTGAGAATGGTCAAGCTGCTTCTTTCTTTGGGTGTGAACTCCGTATTAGAGAGAGAGAAAGAGAGGATTAGGGGAATCCAAACTCTCAACCTCAGTGCTAGCAATACAAGTATATGCGTAGAGTGGGCCTTTAGTGAGGGGTGTACATCATCATGCATGCATGGTACTGGTAGATGGACCGTAGGTATAGGAGAGTTGCCTAAGAATACATAGGAGCTACGGTCTACTACTGCGTACGAATGGTCGGTCACTGCTGGCCGCCCGGTCAATCACATTGACGTGCAAGCTAGCTCGATCTCAGCCGATTGGAAACGAGGACGCATGAGTTTTGCCGAAATTTCGTAGGAACACGACATGATTGTATTTTTGAAATTTCCACTCTGTAAACATTTGTCTGAGGCGAGCCGGGTATCCTGATCATGTGAGCATCTTCAAGAGCTAGTACCTTCGTTGGCTAAAAAGAGAAGGGGAAGGAAAAAAATGTTTCCAACCAATGAGGCAAATTGTTAGTTATCTATCAACGCTAGCTATCTTCCACGCTCGCCATCAACGCAGGGCACAAGGGGCGAAGCCAGAAAAGACAGGCACCAGGGTCATCACCATTAATGGATGGGGTCAATAGTACTAATAAACAGTGGTAAACAGTAATTTGTGTGGTATTTGAAGGAATTCGTCGGGGTCGTTGGACCCCAATAGCAAGCCTGTGCTTCGCCCTGGTAGGGTATTTAGATAAACTGTTGAATTTCACCATTCTTTTGCTAGCTATTTTATTTTACATAATAGCTAAATCAAGACTTTAGCTAGTTCTTTTTAGATAATATATTGGAGATGCTCTGACAAAAAGAAATGATGGGCTCTTGAAATTCTATCCAGAAATTGTGGTAGTTTTTGTCAATAATATCCCAGAACAGATGAAAGAAATAGAGGGTATTGTTTAATTTTGTGTAGTTCCTTTTGTATTTTTTAGCTTTTTTGTGTATACAAATCTGCACGAACTATCACAGGAACACATGAATTGTATTGTATCCTGATAATTTGTGCAGAATCATTTTTGCGTGGTGATTAAAAAGTAACATATTTCGTTTCATATGTGCTTTCATCTGTTTGTAATCTCTTGTGGCTCCCTATCTCTCCTTCTACCTAAATTGTATCCTCATCAACTCCCAATGGCTTTTTTTTATTGATCTTGTAATAACCTCTCTTCCAAGATGTCAAAATTTTCTTGTGGAATTTCCTAGGTCCCTGTTGACTCTTTAACAAAATATATGATGATATAAACATTGACACATGCCCCAGGATATACCTTCCAGTCGATCCAAATTATTTTTTACTCAAAAGTTAATTTTGATGGTTCACGTTTTAGGATGCCATAGGTTTATATATGGCACGCATCACAAGAGATTCAAATTTCTTGGTTTTGACTCTGACCAATGACTAACTTAAGATTTTATAGACTAGCACATACAGATGATTAATCATGAGCAGTTCGCCATATAAGATACTACAGTAGCAGTTAAATTATGGACGGTTGGTTTTAGATACCACGTCTAGCCAACTCCGTAGCCTACATTTTAAGATGGAGAGGGATTAGCATTTAAAAGATGACACTAGATCAACCTAAGGCTACCCTTTTCTTCCTGTGCTAGCGCTACACAACTCTCCAACTACTCGTACAAGGCCAGGCCAAAAGGCCACCCTTCCCCACCTGTGTATCCCTGGACGTCCCTCCCGGCCCTGTGTGCACGCGCACACGCAAAGGCAAAGCTCTCTGGGCGACAGAGACGAGACATGGCCGACTTGGCAATCATCCCTCCTGTCTCGTTCTGCATGGCAATTGCCATGGCTGGATCTCCTCCTCCTCCTCCGCAGATGCCATGCCGAAACGCCTCGCCAGCTGCTTCACGTGCTGCGCCTGCGCCATCTCGTTCAAGCTCCAAACAATTGGAAGCTTCCCTGTTTTTTTTTTTTTTAAAAAAGTCCAGCAATCAGCATGCATGCACTGAGTAGCTAGGAGGAACAGGCACTGAAGCACGGGCACGGGGCTGCTGAGCTCTCACATCAGATGGGAGGCATCTTGATAGGGGCACGACGCACACAGAGTGTAGCCTAGCTAGGCGGCTACTAGCAGCAAGCAAATGGAATATCGCAGAGGGGTGGCCAAACGCAAGAGAGGCAAAAGGTGCAGTGGCAGTGCAGGTGCTTGAGCTTCTGTGACTGTGCATGGATGGAATGGCTCAGCTGATATCTGGCCACCTGAGTCACTGCTCCTGCACATCCATATGATCACCTTGAGAGAGAGATTTGCAGTTGCAGACTTGCAATACTCTGCACAAAGCATGCATATCCCTTGCTTCCAGTTCGGGCCTCTGCCATAAAAAAAAGGAAAAAAAGATAAAAGTGTTTTGAGTGGGGTTCAAGGGAGATGGACTGGAGGAGCATATGGAGAGTCAAGAACATGTGGGGCCAGAGGCGTGTGATGCTATATAATGCAAGCCAACACAGTAGATAACACAGACGAGACAGGAGGAGGCACGGGTTAGTTAAGAATAAGGCAGACAGCAAATCCAATCCACAGATTAAAGGCATGCTGCTCCACTCATATAGCTTGTTGCTCTGGCTTGCCGACCTTTTGACAATTGCTTTCGTCCTTCACTTTATTTGATTTGATTGTACTCATTCAAGTTTTTTATTTGTTTCTTTTTCCTCATTCAAATCTTTATTCTATACAGTGCTCAATATGAATGAACTCACCAATTGGGCAGTGTGTGCAACAGCCCGATTTTGTTTTTCTTTTTCCTTCAAGATGCTCGAGAGAACCTTGGCACCTTGCTTGCAAGCTCTTTTCAGTTCAGTCCCATCAGATTGCCCTCGGCTCCCAACTGCCCTCGGCTCCCAACTACTCTTTCCCAAGTACCAACAACGCGACATATCATGCAAAAGTCAAACACAAATCTTTCAGATCATATTCTCCAAGGCACAAAGGGTCAAAGGATGCTCGATCCAGCAAGATCACGGAGTCGCATTTTAGGAGAAAAGAAGGGTGATTCCTGTTTCTCCATCCAAAAATATGTTACTCCGCCAAGACCACTGTCATTTAGGATATCAATACCATGTCCAAAGTGGCAAATTGATTATGTTATGAATATAAAAGTTCTGAATATGTTTTACCTAGTAGCGTCAACCTATGTGATTCTTTATATTTAGTAATGATAAAAAACAAAAAAACATTTGACCAAAAAGGTTTTCAAGATTAAGATTGGAGAATTTACTTTGAAGAAAAATATGTTCAATGAAAATGACACTGAGGGTGAAAAGGATGAACTTGGTGATGAAAGTTCACCATGGTCTGGGTCGCCTGGATGGCTGGATTTTAGTCTTACCCCTGCCCATTTGCCCACCTTCCATGTCCCTCTCCAGAGGTAGGAAGACCACCTCCTCAAGTGTCTCCAAAAGTGAGCTTTTGCCTTGCACCTAGTATTATCTCGAGCTCTTGTTAGCCGCATCTTCCGTTAAAAGTGTGTACCTGTGGTCCTCATTCCTGTGATAATCAAGTTAGTCATGTCACTGCTTTGGTAGGCTTAGTATAGCCTCAGAGAAGCTAAGCAAGAGTAATGGTCACTCGCTAGCAACAGCGCTCGAGTTCTTGCTGACACAGGACCAGAATGACAGACATGAGAGAAAATGTTCAGCTCACACACAAATCCAGTAAGAATTTACCAGACAAACTGGTGTTGTAAATGATTCAACAATCATTAAGGATCTGTAAACTTCATTTGAACGCCAACAAATATGCTATAATCAGTACAAAAAAGGAGTCTATGACAAGCTACTCTGTAAAGATGATAGCTCTTAATATACTCCCTCCGTCCCAAAATAGATGTCATTCTCGCTTCCCAAGAAAAACAGTATCTTTCAACATTAACTAATTATATATAAAATAATATTAATATTTACAATACATCATTAGTATCATTAGATAGATATTTGAATCTAGTTTTTTAACAAATTTATTAGAGATATAAATATTACATATATTTTTCTACAAATCGAGTCAAAGTTGAGAAAGTAACACGTGCACGCATCCCATAACGTCATCTATTATGGGACGGAGGGAGTATAAAACAACATTATAATAGCATATCTAGCTTGGGGTCCTAGTATAGAACAAGCATGTTTGTTTAAGGCAGCCTGTTTTAGCAAATCATCACAGCAAATCATAAGTAGTGACAGGCAGGCTCTGAGGCTCACAAGGCAGAATTCTAGAAAGTGTACGTTGGATCTGACCTATCAGCTAGGACGTTCAGTTCAGCCAAAAGCTGTCCAATTGAAGAGCAACATAGGTCTACAACTTCCCGTTCCATAGGGCCAGATTAAAATTTCTAACTCCAAATCAGGTCAAACCTGTAAAATCATGTTACAGCTAGCCATACCAGGTGGAGACGACAACCGATTGATTGTATCCGCACTGTCCTTTTTTTTTGCAATTATTGCCTCTTTTCCATGCCTATCTAATCTTCTCCTCAAGTGATTTATGCAAAAAAAGTTAATTAAAAGGGGCACGTCTTTGGCAAATCAGGGACTAGTGCAATCATGCAAACCACTTTGATTTTGTGCACCAAATTAACACTACATCCAAATAAACTTAAGACTGAAGAACCATGGTAGCATTAGAATTTAATGTTGATCAAAGATGGTAGCATAAGAGTAAAAAATAAAGCCTTTTTGTGCCATAACTTCCACCACAAACTTGTGGTTTATCATAAAACAGCAAAGAAGATACTCATGCTTTTTTCTAAGGACATAAAGTCAACCTGCTTTTGCAATTTAAAGACGACATAGATCAATCCGAGATCTTGTTCTCTAAACAAATGGCTCAATGAGCAAGTTTCTCCTGAACTTGTCGGCCTATTTTCTGCCAGCAACCACAGTTGGTGACTTGGTATTGGTTGAGACATAAACATCCTGCCTGCTCATACGTTTTTCAATTCTTGTCCAAATAAAAGCAGTTGTGCAGAGTGTATAACTCTCCAACAGAAACACACCACAGTGCAAGTGTGCAACATACTCCCTCCGTCCCATAATAGATGACGTTATGGGATGCGTGCATGTGTTACTTTCTCAGCTTTGACTCGATTTGTAGAAAAATATGTGCAATATTTATATCTCTAATAAATTTGTTAAAAAACTAGATTCAAATATCTTTCTAATGATACTAATGATGTATTATAAATATTAATATTATTTTATATATAATTAGTTAATGTTGAAAGATGTTGTTTTTCTCGGGAAGCGAGAATGACATCTCTTTTGGGGCGGAGGGAGTAGACTCCAGGACAGCAGGACGACATAGCTTTAATCAGCACCAGACCGGGTCGTTCCAAAATATATATATATAAAAGGTCAGCAAGTCTTGTAAGTCAAAATATACTAGTTTAGATAAAGTAATATTAAAAAAGAGGCAAAATACTCTCGTAAAAAAAGAGGCAAAATAAACGTAGTTGTTCATGGACAAAAAGTTGCCCAAAGATTACTTTCAGGAGAAAGGAATAATTAATTCAAGTAATACTAAACGTGAGGCAATGATTTCTGTTTACAAATAGGGTGAAAAACAATTATGTACATCTAACAAAATGTAAGGATTTGGACACAGTTAGTTGTGCAGAGTTGGAAGATATCATATCTTAAGGCTAAGGTGGACCACCAAAAACCTACACATCTCTGTAAAGATTGGATTACAATCTGTCACTAACTAGGGCATTTTATAAATCAACATAATATTTTACAAGGTTGATGCTTGGCCGCCACCCATCACAACTAAAGACATAATATGTTGCAATATGTGCAACAAATGAACGGGTATACATTGCCAAACCATCACCCTACTTGTAGGTTTCATATATCTGAAAAATAATGTAGGAAAGATTAAATAGGCTACACAGTGCATACCATGGTCCAAGGAGAATAGGAGACCTGTGAGGCTATGACTATGAAAATGTTCAAACTAAAGAATCTATCCTCTGTAGCCCCACAGGCAAATGTCTGAACATTGATTGAACTTCTTGAATAAGCACTAAGCTTTATCACTTCAACTGTTATTTTTCTATTCACTAATCATATAATTTATTGCCCTAGATCATACTGGAACGAAAGCAAAAACCCTAAGATGCTCAACAAAGCCACCGCCCACCGATTAGAAATTTTATAGCTTACATAGATTCCTTTATCCGCCATTACCTTTTCTCAATTAGTTACATGAATGTCCTTATCGTAAATGTAGCAATCATTCTTGCACTTTTAAGTTTTCCATGCCTGATCTTGACATGCCTGCCTTGAATAATTTACAGAAAGAGTAACACAGTTTTAATGGGGTATTATTTTTGGTGGCCCAAGGTAGTGTCCAAGCAAAGAAGATCATGCCCAAGATGCTCTGCATCAAGCTGATTGTGACATCAATCTTTGTTGTTCGTTTGTGAGGAGGAGAAAAAAGAGGAAGGTTGCAAAAGAAAAGCACTAACAGCATCTGGAAGGGTGGAGTGCACACAACCGCCATAATCACAGGTTGTAGTATATGGCATCTTTTGATTAGTGACTGTTACAAACATAAATAGCCAAAGTACCTAAAATGAATTTTTCTCATGTAGATCCACAGCATTTTGGTGTCAAATATGGTGAAGACAAAACAAAAAATACGGCAAAAACTGTATGATCAACAATTTTATCAGTTAATAAATATACTTAGCTTATTCACAGAATATAGTCAATAAAGCTCAAGGCAGATGCGTCATGGCAAAAAAAAAAGCATCTTGTGATCGAAAAAGTACTTTTCAAGATTATGGATGACCAAGATGGATGATGGGTTCTTGCATCACAACCCTGTAATCCCCCTTTCATCAGTGGGCTCTGCGCATGGAAGATTCCTCACATTTTCAAGCTTTCATACTTGGTAGCAAATAAATGGCCAAGTTGTTGATCATTAAGCCTACAATATAGCAATTATTTAAATGAACACTTGCCATTTAGCAAACGGTAAGCACAGAGGCATCAAATAAAGGGGGTCCGTAAAGCAATAGAGAAAAGGAAATAAGAGTTCCAAATCTTAGTGCATCAGTTATTAAAGTAATAGGCCTATGTGAACTTCTCAAGCATATTGCAGATTGATCAGATCAAGGTCCGTTGCAAACTGAACAACAAAGATTGTAGTTAATAATCATTCCTGTTTCAAATAACCAAGCTCATTGATTTATTTTGTATTACTTAGTTTGATACAGTAAAAGACTCAATAAGATAATTGCCAATCTAATGCTAGCATATTCCTAAATTCCATTGCACTGTTCCTAAATTCTTTGGATAATTATGCAATGCAGTACGTACAACCACTGCTTTCGTCCAATATCCTCACCAACTGCAGCACAAATCACTTAAAGATAGAAGCTGTGCTTGATTCTCCCAGAAAGTCCATACCCCATAGATACAAAAAGGTGGTGAAACAGTGTACCTTTCAAAGGTGGAGTGCTATTAGACTTCTCAATATACCCACTAACCCAGTGACTATATTTTACAAGACATCTGTTTTTGTGTGTTGGGGATGTCTGCTGAATCAATTCTTAAATCTACTAATTTCCGAGACAATTGCTGAAGTTCACTATAAGGCCATGTTCAGATTCCCAACTATTCACTATTCATTCCAACTTTTCACTATTCCTCCCTCACAAAACACGTTTCCCAGCGAATGCTACAGTGTTTTTCTTATGCTACAGTGTTTTTTTCCTACAATCTAAACACACCCTAAATACAATTGTTTTTATTCAGAAGGGAAAAAGATTATGACCAGAATTTGGATCCTATACATGAAGATATACATGAAGCGAAAGCAAATAGCCCCTTTTTACAAATATATTATTAGCATTTGACTTAATCAAGGACATATAACTAAGATCCATGAACAATATAACAACATTTTCAATTTCAATATAAGTTGCATGAAAGCATGGAGCCCATCTGATAACATGGCGGTGCTGCTGCATTGATTCCAATGATGTGAAGAAGTTGACACTCGTGCAGGAGCCAAGAGAGAATGAAAGCTCTAAGCTGGATGTGGTTGTTTCGACATTTCTGCTTTTGATGGTATAATAGTTTCAACAGTCGATCCTTGTTGGAGGCAAGAAAAAAATCCTGTGTTTAGCTATCTCTGTTTTCCCGTTTCGATCTGGTAGTTTGGGCCCTTGGTGCATGTTCTCGTCTGAATGTAAGGCTAAACTTTGATGGGAGGGGGAAATTCTGTTCTTGAACACAAAACTCTGTAATTTCGTTGCTAATAATAATGAAATTCAGGTGATGCCCTTAGTGGAAAAAAATGTCAAAAATATACTATTTATAAGGAAACATAACAAAAACCCTATAGTTATTTGTAAAAGAAGTAACTAGCAAACTCATTTTTTTACAGACAAATACAGTGAACCCACATTATAGAGAAGCTAATCAACTGGGCTGCCAATTAAACAATTGTACTCCCAACAGCTAAATCCTTGGAATATTCAAGAGTAAAAAAGGACTTCTAATGTACGGAAACAGGAAGAGGGTGAGAGGCTTGGCAGGCCTGATAGCATGTGTGATCAATGCAAGCAGACACGCTGTTGCTGTGGGTGCTGTGCGAAAGGGTGCTATGCCCGAGCGCTGAAGGGCCAGGGCAGAGAATACCACAATATAATTTTACTGGAAAATGTAAGAGAAATGGTTCTGAATCTTGCAGTTCAGAATCAGTTTGGTTCTTATTACCTGAGACCTTATTTTGAAAATGAGAGAACAGTTATTAGTGGTCCTGTAAGCTTTCAGAGAGAAATTCCGTAACAACTGAAGGTTTGACGGATAGCAGCATTGAGAACATGAGCAAGAGCTCAAAGGAGCATGAAGTTACAAGCTTGCGAGAAGTCAATACTCAATAGATTAGAGAATTACCATCCCATGGACATCAAACAAAGCAAAGATACCACGAAGCACTAACCACATTAATGTCTATAGGACATTCTTTTTCACTGTGTTTCTTTTTCTTGCCCAGGCAGTACAAAATATATTCCATGTAATGTCATATTTATATGCATGACATCCCTAATTTTCTTCAGGGTTTCAATGTGTAGACATATTATAGTTCAAATAAATCTAGCTCAGTTCAGATCAACTAGATGAAAATCATAGAAAGAGATACAAAATAATCAATCGCTAGACCAGGTATGCGAGGAATAGTTGGTTCTCCAGTTTGGAGTGGTGGCATACTAGCATATGAAAGGAGAAAATGAAAGGCATTTGACACGGCATTGTAGCACTCCTACAAATTCAGGATTCGTGAATGCTAGTAAAAGAAAAAAAAAATGAAATGCAGAGCTTCTTTGCCACTAGCACAGTGCCATTTACTTACCACAGAAAAGATGATCTGCAGTAATCATATATCACTAAAATTTAGCAAGCGAGGCCAAAATACACAACAATGATAGTGTAGAAACTAGGAACATTATCCAAGACTATCTAAAGGAGAGTTTTATGCCTTGCTTACTCACCAAATGTACTTCAATGGTAATAGAAAACACATTGTGTCAAATAGGAAAACACATGGTGTCAAATAGGAAAACACTTACATCAATCAACATTTCTGAGCAACAACAGTGACTCAGACCAAATTGTTTAAATTATGAAAAAAACTTGACATAATAAACATTTCTTTCTACAAAGATTGTGCACAGGTGCTTAGTACATTATTGGAAACCTTATGCAATTCAGTGAACATGAAAGCAGACAGGCAAAAGTGACTCCTCTCATGATCTAACCAAGAGAGAGGCCCTCTCAAGGGGGCGGCCCGGCCACCTCGAAGCAGCGCCTCACACGTCCTCCCCGGCGCGGCCGCCAGCGCCGTCGAGGGCCTTGAGTCCCTCCGCCACCGCCCGCGCGCGGTTCTGCGCCTTCCGCTCCACCGCCACGAAGTAGAGGCCTGCGCGGAGACACCAGGCGGAACCGGGCCGCCGCAACGGAGAAGCGGTTAGGCGGAGACCGCGACGGAATGGAAGGGGAACGGGAACAGCAGGGTCCTAGGGTTTTAGGTCTGGGTGCTTACTCACGGCGCTGCCGAGGGCGCAGATCCATAGGACGCGCTGCGACCATCTCTCCCCCACCACGCCTCGGCCACTAAGCCCCATCCTCCTCCCGCCGCCGCCGCTGTCGCCGGCGAAGCCGCCGCGTCCGCCCCGCTCGCTTCGACTTGGCCTCTGCTGTAAACCGTCGGTCCGTCGCAAACCGGTACGCTCGGTCTCCGACAAGTGGGCCCGGCCCCGCGGTAGGGATGTGATATCTGAAGTAAATGGCTTATTGGGCTGGGGGATTGGAGGACTCCTCCTACAGCAGAACGCGGCCCAACGAACTTTTCTGTGACAACTTTCCATTTGTTGTAGGCTTGCAGCCACAATTGGATTCCCAAAAATGGAGGTCTGTATTACTACTCATAGAAAAAATGGAGGCATGTACATGTAACTTGTTACTACATGTACCTCAGTATTGTATATAACAGGCTAGAGTTGCTAGTAAATTTGAATGTATCCGGAACTTATGCAAAGCAGGTCTCATTTGTTACGCTCATCAAATGGAGCATAATGGCACAAACAGAACTCAAAACAAACACTCGTTGCAAAACATACATTGATTTAAAGTATGTACACCAAACCTTTGCTCGATGACATCATCATGAAAACAATGTTTCATGCAGTCTTTCCATTTTATTCTACGACTACGGTTATATCTTGCCTTTTACTAATTATTAGATCTATGATCACAAATGAAGAGAACAGGGGATCACATTCTCCCCCATAGCACAACCTATCGCGCCTTATCCCTATGGTGTTGCCAAAAGCACTTGCTTCAAATGTATATGCTCATTTGCTTCCAAAGCCAAAGGCTGGCACCTAGAACCAAGTGCATCTTTCCATTCCACGGACCAATGGTACCCAAAAATGTGGGTTACATCAGATGAGGCCTGGCAGTGCACAATGGGTACTGGCATACTCCTTCAATAAAGAATAAAATGGCATCAATTTTCAGCTTCTCTAAAAGTCAATCAAATATAAACACCAAAGCTGTTCAATTTCATCCACCTCATAGCAATCCGTTGAAGTGGTCAGGCAAGGATTGAATTCCTTTGGTGAAGCAGCGTGCCAACCTACTCGGCAACAAGGAGGAGATTATGGTCCATTCCTGCTGCCACTTGCAAGACTTGCACCCCTTCCAGGGTATCCACGAGACATGGCTCTTCCTCATCAATGGAGCTTCCCAGACCTAACCTGCCATTACGGCCAGATCCCCAAGTCCAAACTTCACCTTTTGACGTGAGGGCAACCGAATGGACTCGGCCAGCCGAGGCTGATACTGGCCTCTCCTCACTCAGACAGTTGATCAGTGCTGGGGTGTCTTCTTGGCCGGGTCGACCAAGCTGTGAACTACAGTTCCATCCCCATGAGAGGATGCCCGTTTCCGCACACTCTGTGCCCTCAGTTGATGTATGGCATAGTGCAAGAGAGTGGCCAACGCTTGCCGACACAGAGAATGGCTTGTAGATCATGTCAACTGGAAGCAGTTTGGGTGGCCCTGCCTTCCTACCCAGTTGTCCGTAAGTGTTGTCACCACAGCTCAGTAAAACACCATCAGCTGGAAAATTACAGAAGCCACGTAAGGCAGTCAGTCATAAATTTGAAAGTTCACAGGCCCCAAAAGAGGCTTATTTGAGAATGTTAACCATTTTCTTATCGAAAGGTCTAGTTCCTATGATGACATAATTTGAATGCTCGTGCATAAATAACATTAGCATCCTAGCGGAAAATGAGACTACACAAAAGTCCGGCTACTAGCACTGCATGTTAAATTGTCCACAACCAAACAAGAACTGACAAAATGTGACAATGAAACTTCAATAACCAATGATTTTAACATGTGCACTATCTGCATCCAGAGCACCAGATATTTCACGCGTTTGATCACATCAAATATTATGCAACATTACAGCATTGCTTATTAACTCTGGTTAACAAGAGATCAGCACAAAAAAACATGAGAAAAGATCATCCATCGCGAGTGTGCACACAATGGGTTTCACTAGTACTGGAAAGAAATACTCACAGCAGATAATCAAGGAATGATCAAGACCACAAGACACATCAGACACCTCAAGATGGCTCACTTCATGAACAAGGGATGGTTCCCAGATAATGGGCATATTGTCTTCACTCCGAATTCTCTCTTCAACCATCTTTTCAACAGCCTCCAGCATTAAACTAGAATACTTGTCTGCCGATTTGCCAATGTATTCTTCCGCAGAAGGTGCCCTAGTGCTTTGGCCCATTTCTCCTAACCTTCCATTTTCCGAGTAGCCCCAACCAAATAGCTTTCCATCCTTTGTCAATGCCATGGCATGCCCCCATCCAAATGATACCTACCATTGTTTCTTCAGTTAATGCCATTGCTCATCCAATTATTTAAGTTCTGGGAGAAAATTGGCACCTTAATGACGTCGTAGCTAGAAAGTGCTTCCACTCTAGATGGCACTGCTGCCTCTACAATGTCCTTCCCAAGTCCAAGTTGGCCACGCTTTGATCTCCCCCATACCCATAAAGAGCCGTCAGATCCTATCGCTGCTGAAACAACACCTGAAGCAAATACAGCTCGAACCTGAACATTTTCTAATCCTCTGACCTGTTTTGGGGTGCTCCAAGTATTCCTACCATTTATTGAAACAGTTAGATAGTTTTGCACATATCAAGTAACATTGCATAAGAATGAAGTACACAAGCACTGTTGAACCCATGATTCGTATCCTGTTCACTTAACACTAGCATGAACAACAAAAATATGAGCCAATCATCCTGTTTGGAACTATGCTTGTTCTCCATATCAATGTTTGAGTTTCACAGAACCAGAAATTAATAGAGGAAGTTTCATTGGGTACAACTTTACAAGGCCAAGGAAATAATGATAATATCCTTAATAGAAAATATTCAATTAAATTGAAACTGAAACCAGTAAAAGAAAGCAGTAGCCACACCATAAAAAATATCCTTGATCCTTCAATCCTACATGACCTTCCATGGTTCTTTCTACAAATACTAGTGACTTCTGTTGTTCCTAGTTCCATAATTATATCTTGGTTCACTTTAAGGCCTGATATAATGCCTTCGTATAGTAAACCCCTTTTGCCAAGGTTTTGATAAATCAAAGGGACTCTTTTTCTGTTGTTCTTACTCTTCCTCTTTCCCTCTTTCTCCTGATTTATGTCTAGCATATACATATTTTACTAAACCACATGACCATAAAAAAACGTGCTTTCTGCTTATGTGTATCTGTTTTTCATTTTTCCAATCCACATATAGTGTAATCATGTAATTGCTCGTGTATCAGTAGGTAAATGCGTGGTAATGCTTTCACCCAGTTAATTCTTATATGCTACTAGTAAGGAAGAAACATATCATGATTGTTGGTTGATTACTTATTTACCAATGTTGTATCACACTAATTTCTGAAACCTAAAAAGAGGAATTAAGCTGTTTGAATATCCGGAAGCTGCTGGAAGTGCGCAGCAGAGCTAGCCAAGAGGAGGGGTTTTAAATCACCTCGGGGAGTGAAGCCCACGGCCGAGCTGGCCCTCGTCGTTGCGCCCCCACGCCCAGACCTCCCCGGCCGCGGATACGGCGAGGGAGTGGTAGTGACCGGCCGCGACGGCGCTCACGGACGGCGGGAGGGAGGGCACGGGCGTGGGCTCGTAGGCGTCGGCGGTCGGCGGCGGCTGACCCACGGCGCCATGACTGTTGTCCCCGAACCCGTACACCGAGCCGGCGTGCGGGGCCCCGCCTCCTCCGCCGGCGAGCGCGGAGAGGAGGCGCCGTGAAGCGAAGGCGCGCGTGCGGGGAAGGAGGAGCGAACGCATTGCACGATCGGGGGGCCTCGGGGGCATCCGGCCGGAGTTGGGAGAGACTCTGGCAGCCTGGCACTATGTGGGTTGTGCTAAGTAAATGGGCCCTTTGGGCTATGTAGGCCCATTCGGCCTTCCACAGTAAAAAGTACCACAAAATATAAGCATTTTTTTTATTTTCACGCCAACATTTGACCATTAGTCTTACTCAAAAAAAGTTATAAAAATACAAAAATACTATATAATTAAAATATATACGATGATGAAATATATTATAACAAAATATATAATATTTTATAATTTTTTGGTCAAACAAAAAACGCTTATATTTTGAGACGTAAATCTTGGGAGTTTCCTCTTGTTCAAAAAACCCCGCCCACATATTGGCAGAAAATTAGTACAGTGCATTACAAATAAAAAATGTTTTTAAGCCCACAAACACGCGAGAATGGCCCATACACGCATGGCAATTACCAGTCAAAAAAAAGAAAGAAATATGGGTAATACCGATTGCCTTAGTGTTACTAAGGGCTGGTATGTAATAAAACATCAAACATAGATTTTATCAACACACGAGTTTCTGTTCTAGGATAGTGTACAACGACAAATTAATCAGAGTTAATTTAGTTTCCTGCAGTAAAATTCAATCTCCATTTGCAAATGGGGGCTTTCACCACCTTAGATGCAAGTCTGCAAGTTTTCCATCCCAATGAAACAAAACCCGTACCCTTTCGACGCTACAAAATGTCAGCACAAAGTGGATAGGGCATCGATGCCAGTGCATGGAGGTCACTTTCCGGAAGTGTGCAAAAACGGGCCATCTTTACATAAGTATCCACCATCACGTACCTGAAAAACAGGCTGTCAGGACCGCTAATTTAAGTAAAAGACTACTCCTAGTCAAGGCTAACCTTTTTTCTAACGAATTATGCATAAAGCTACTGGTTGAATCCCATTTCAAGATTTTCTTCCCAGTCTGTTCTGTTCAATAAATTAAAAGAGCGCAGATGTTGCAAAAAACTTGATGTGTGAGTTCGACAGCAAAACAAGATCTATGCCTCTATGTGCTAGTTGCAAAGAAAAACTAGCCATTGCAAATCTGAGAGCTAAATATCTTCCATTTGTGTAATAGCTGGATGAGGCCAAGTGGCCAACAGAAACTTGCAAAAAAAACATGGATAACAGACATCTTGACAAACTTACCATAATTCTGATGTTTCTGTGCAAACTGACACAAGACTTTCGCAATGGAACTGTATTCCATCGATTTCAGCGTTCCCATATGCCTGTGCACGAAATTTTAGATATTTTATGGCTGTGAAATGAATGTAATCTTCATAGTACCTCTTCTGGAGGAAGAAACCAATCAGCACACACACCAGTCACTCTTAAGGTTGAATGGGGGCAAAAAAGGGTGCAACAAATTCCTTATCATGAAAGCTAATGAGAAGGAGAAAATGAACTTACATTATCTCTGTGTATCGTAATCTCCAGGCAGGAAATCCCAAATGACATCTAACTGGACCATACACGAGAAGAAGATCAGGTTCTGGCCCACCACTACCTAATGAAAAGTATGAGAAGTAGAAAACCTATTTAATAGAGATGTAAACTTCAACAGCGATGGTAAGGAGCCTCTTTTCGCCTTAAATATACCTACAGCTCTTAATGCACAAGCCATGTCAGCTTCCGTAAAAACAGTATCAATTTTTTCATATCCACGAGTATTGGTTGTATACTTATTGCAACCTTTGCAGGAAACAGAGTAAAGTAAGCTTGCTGCTTTAGCAATGCCTTCCTTGCCATGCGAACCAGAAAGACACTCAATAACCATCCCTCCATGGCTATAATGTGAACTCTTGGTGTTTCCACAAACATCCTACATGTTAACATGAATGGCAATTATAAAATTGATGGGTAGATTATTAAACAGCAGAAAAGCAGGAAAAAATTGTCACAGACGTTAGAAAGCTCTATTTCTTACTTACTGAAAATTTAATCGGATTCTCATCTCTTGAGGTCTCTATACCAGGTTCAATTGATTCCTTTATTACTCCTGCAAGGTATTGTTGCACTATTTATTGATTTAATGTGCAAAATAATGGAGTGCTGAATTAAAGTCAAAAGTAATAGAAAAACCATGAATATCTAGACATTACTATATACTTCCAATTTAGTTGGATTTTGTAATTGTAAAGCTTCCAGCTTCAGTTTTATGATATCAAGTATGCGATGGGCAATTCAAATTCTTCGAAGTGATTTTATTTTATATGTATAACAATTTGGTAGATATTCTTTGTGCACAGTAATACAGATGCGCTGTGTTCAATAATTGTGGGAGGTGAATTAATAAATCGAATGCTAAAGTAAATCAAGCAAACTGACAATGTCTCATATTTGTTTCCAATCATTTCTATTCAGAAGTTCACAAGTTCCATTTTTCAAGGAAATCTATTATAGGCAGACGATAGGAATCTAATATGTCTCGCTGGTGTGGACTTAAAAAAGAGAAGAGATACCCAACCCAATTAAGGAAGCATGTAAGAAAAAAATGCTCATTGCCACACCTTCTCTGTCATAGAGAACTACATACTTGATCCCGATAGTAGAGAGCCAGTGTAAAAGCTGTTTGACCTCCATAACATTCTTTGCTTCTCTGCTATCCACCACCACTCCCAAGCACTTAAGTCTCTCAAGATGTAGAATTTGGTTCTTGGACAATAACTCAAATGACATGAGGAAGCATTCTAGCTTGTTACTCAAGCATGACCATGAATAAAAGAGGCCGATCGCCAAGTGGATGAGGCACCAAAGCCATCCTAAGATGGGCTTTAGAATCATGCTTGACCAAAATATCTGCATTAACTAAGATGCAAACACAAACTACCAGAATTTTCTAAAAATGCAACACTAATGACTTGCATCATTAATTGCTTGAATTTTGAAAAAATGCGACGCAAATGGCTTGCATCATTAATTGCATGTTTATATTTTCAGAATGTATAATGTATTCAAGGAAAAGGAAATATCAACATATGTCAAGCACCTTGATCTACATAAATTAATAAACTCAGCAAAACATATGATTGATGGCATTGACATACATAGAAGAGAGATAATGCCTCGTTAAAAGATAAGACCCAACATTACTTACACATTGCGTAAACCTTTTTTAATGAAAAGACCCAACATTAGTTACACATTGTGTAGACCTTTTTTTTAATAAAAGAGAGCATTTGTAGTATATTTGAGGGCTGTGTGCCCATCCAGACAATAGGTTCTGCTGGAAAGGAGAACTACTACTA
This sequence comes from Digitaria exilis, assembly GCA_015342445.1. Taxonomy (NCBI): domain Eukaryota; kingdom Viridiplantae; phylum Streptophyta; class Magnoliopsida; order Poales; family Poaceae; genus Digitaria; species Digitaria exilis. Next base: position 2,574,846 of record JACEFO010001965.1, read on the forward strand.
AGATAAACCAAATCTTGAAGAATATGAAGGCTCAACACATTTTAAAAAACTGCCCCCACCAGCTCGTCCAACAGCTGGTAGATCGTCATTCTTATCCATGGGAGCAATTTTCGTCTTGGTTAATCCCTAGATGCGCGTCTGCCTCATGGCTCAAGGTACAACCGTACCAGCAAGCACAAAACAAACTGGGACGTCTGATTGATGCTATTGGTCAGTGCAAGGTGTAACGACAACATGGCTGGATTGAATGGGGTATTTAATGGAACACAACAACTAGGGTATGAAGCATGAACTATAACTAGACAGATGCCAGAAAATAGGGCAAGCCAGATCATGTCAGGAAAAAAAAAGGATACTTCCTCATAAGAATTAGATGAAAATTAACAAGCTTCTGCACTTAGCTTTTTGTTAATAGTCACATATATCAGAAAAAATCTGCATGTCTCTCACAATTTTGAAACAATTTAAGACTTCAACCACACAGTCTAGTTTGCCTTTGTGGTCTCTTGAGACGCTGGTTACACCAGCCCTTGTATCGACTGATTGGCTTTCTTAAAAGCAGAGTTAATCTCATTTTTTTAAAAAAAGACTTCAACCACAAGCGTGTTTTCCTTTCCTTGATAGATGTAATTAAGAGTCAGGTCTCTAAAAAACTATACTAACTAACAATAGAACTGCACCTCAAGATAAGACAAATCTAGTGACTGAAGTCTATAAATCATTATGGGGGCAGCATATAGGAGCAACCCATTTTAATTAATGGATGCCACGATCGATCATCGATGCAAAGCCTGAATGAACAGGACACATAAGAAGCAAACCTGCAATTCGTCTATGCAGTTACGCTCAAGCAACGAAATCTTGGGAGTTGAAACCTGCTACTCAAGGCTACCAGATTTTGTATGTACAGGCAGTGCAGAAAAATGTCATGTCAGTCTGTACAAGTACAGCGCTGCATACAAAACAGGAGTGGGAACAAATCCGCTCACCACGCGTGGAGGCGTAACATTGCCGAGGCGTGCGGGGTTGGAGAGACCCGGAAGAGCCCCGTGAGCGCGGGCGCCGGGGAGGCGTCGGCGGCGAGGCCGCGAGGGAGCCGCGGAGGACGAAAGCAGAAAGCTCGCTCTCGGAGAATGGGGATCGAAAGAGTATTTGTTTTTTTTTAAAAAAAATCTCTCGATCGAAAGAGTTATGTGGGCTCGAGTTATTAGGGAATTTTAGGCCGAATGGCTGGAAGGGGTTGGACTTTGGAGGTCGAGTGAGTTAAGCCCATTTTTAGTTTACAATTAGGCCCTGTTAAGATTCCAAAGTAATCACTATTCATTCTAACTTCTCTTTGTTTAACTATTCCCCTTTAAGAAAACACGCTTTACAGACTTAGCTATAGTATTTTTCTGAAGCTACATTATTTTTTCTCTACAATCTGAATACACTCTAAAAATCTCTTCTTGACGTCACAGTATGGTGGAAGGTCAATCACATTTTTTTTTAGCTCGATGCGGCCATGCCTTGATCCTGTGTGAAAACAACAAACCACGCATAAACCTTCCAATTTAAAATACGAAGAGTCTATTCTTTATCAACAATTGCGGAAGTTTGATTGAACTCCAAAATCAGAAGTGTTCAACCATCAAACTGTCGCAACCGCTCACATTTGACCATCTAACAGTTTCATTGGGTAGTTTTGCTAAGATGGCTTACACATGATGGTAGGGCCTACATATTAGGTTTTATTTTTTTTCTATCTCGCTTCTCCATCGCCTCCACCTCCGGCTGAGCCAGTGCCTCGCCGCCGGACATTCCCTATCGTCCCTCTCCTCCTTGAAATGCTCCCCAGCTAGCCACTTCCCCGCTCTAGCTGTTCCTAGGTGGAATCCGAGCCGCCCCTCAAATTAAGCACGAGCTCAACCCCCTCCCCCTCTTTGGTGCCCCTCGTTCCACTTCACCTCTCTAAGCCACCAATCCACTACTCCGGCCACCAAATCGTCGTAGTCAAGCTCATTGTCACCACTTACACAACTGCACTGTATCCAATCCTCCTCCAACCTTGTCGTCGCCGCTTCCACCACTTATTCGTTGCCAATAGACTTCGGTTCGAGCCGTCTGCTGCAAGCCACCTCTGGTCCAAGAGAGGAGGGACAAATTGTCTGGCGGTCCTAGTGGCCAGTTGAGACGGAGAGGAAGGGGAGTAAGAGAGAAAAGATGAGAAAAAAGAATTAATATGACATGTGGGCCCCATCAACATGTGCCAGCCGCATCAACAAAACTATCTAACAAAACCTGCTAGATGGCCAAATATGAATGATTTTGAGAGTTTTATGGTCGAAGATTTCTGGTTTTAGAGTTCGATGATGAAAATCAAACGTAATACGGTTCTCAACAAAATCCAAAAATTAAAAAATTTAAAATTGCTTTCATTCAAACATCAAACTCATCTGTCTATTTGGAGTTTTTTACATCCAAATGGACATAAGTTGATGCTTCAATGAAGCCAAGCAAAGATGTATTGTGCTACATTTTTTATATATTACTCCCTTCATCATAAAATATCAAAATTTATGTATCTAGAAATTAAAATGAACTTTAGATGCATATAAAAAATTATGTGTCTAAAAGACCAAAATAAATAATATTTTGGAAGAGAGGCATTAGCTACTACTGTGATGTTGGCACATATGTACAAGTTTGATACGATAGGCTTATCTAATTTAGCCTATCTAATTTATTACAAGTATCGACAACCATGCTCCCAAAAAATAAGTTGGATTTTTTTTTATGTTCTGGTCCAAGATACATCTAGATAAATGTGTGGTAAAAGATATTTAAAAGAATATTTGGCACGATTATTCCATATATTGGGTATTATATAGAGAGTTGAAGTGGCCATATTCATGATATTCCACCAATAGCTAATGGCAACAACAGTCATATGTGACAAGTAGAAAAAGAGGGGGAAAAGCAGGGATGGCAAAATCAAGTCGATGAACCAAACAATAGTTAGAAGATGTTGATCGAAAAGTGTTTCTTTGACTACTACTTCAAGATGATGTCAATAGTTCCATATTGGTTTTTAAATCAACTTGCTTGGACACTTATACACGTCTTTGTGTAAAAACAATAAGCAAGTTTCTTTTGTAACAAGCATTTTAAATGTTGACCAAGCTAAATATAGAAAATCAAAAGCGTTTTATAGTTACACTAAGACTTAAATAACAACTTTCAATATACGAAGTTTCTACTATCCATATAAGAGAAATAAAAAAAACCTATGAATGCTTTGCACAAATTATCCGCAAAAAAAATGCTTTCCACAAATTAAAACATCAAATGTTTAAATGTGGATAACCCAAAGATCATAAATTCACAACTCCCAACCACACCATACGAACCACTTGCACAGTTGCACGTCCCAATGTACAGCCGTACAGGATGGTACGCTGCAACAGATAAGCCATTGGCCACCATCATGGCCACCCTGAATGAATTAAACACGACAAAAAGAATTCAAAATTAAAAAAATACCCCAACCGATTACCTCCGCTTCATTAACGTTCTAATCATTCCGCTCGCCCGCGGCCATTGCTCCCTCTCGCTCGTTCCTCCTCCCCCGCCCGCCTCCCAACCACCGCCTCCCTCGCTCCCGGATCCCCTCGGGCCGCCGGATCCGGCGAGGCAGAGGGCGCGCCTCGCGGCAGATCCGGGGCGGCTCCGCGGAGGATTCAGCCGGTGCGGGCGGCTGCCACCTCGCTGGCGGGGGGCGTAATTCAGGGAGGACGACGAGGCGGGAGGCGCGCGGGCGGTGGATGAGCGCTGGGAGGCCTCGCCGCTGCGCATCGTAGGGCCGCCGGGACGCACGGCACCATGATCGAGCAGTTCGTTAATTTCGTCATCCGGCCGCCTCGGTACGCCCCTTACCACCCAGGCACCCACGGATATTCCGAGCCGCGGCATTTGTTGCTTGTAGACGTGATGATGCATTGGGTGTTGCCGTTTTTGTTTTTTTTAATTGGAGAGTTACGGGGATCAATGCTAGCGTTAGCTGCCTCTGCAACTGTAGGTCTGCAAGCGTTGTTGAAATGCTAGCGTATTTGCTTTTCATTTAGTGTTGTTGAGGGATATTGAGGTCGAGACGATACGTCAAATGTACGGTTTCAAATTGCAATGGAGGATGAGATCATGAGATTGAGGATAGTTACATTATGGTTCCAGCTGATCTGACATCGGTTCCTTGTTATCCTGTTGCAAATCTGTACCATGTGCTATTAAAGCTTGGGTTAGGTACAATTGCCATATTTATTGTGGCTGTCCATTTGTCATGTTATGTGTAGCCGAACTCATAGAGCATACCATATGATGCCCATAGCTGTCAAGAGTCACTTTCGTGTTAACTTGTGTCTTGTATGCATATAAGAATAAAGTTGAACTGTCCCATTAATGCTATTTTCTGCTCGAGTTACAAGTTTGAGATCCTGACTGAGGATGGATCATGTGAAATTTTGGCTGCTACCCCTTGATGCTGTACTTTTTTTTTGTGGCAACCTTTTTGGAACACAGCTGTAAAGTGTAGCTTTGTTTAGTATGAATGTGTATGATTTGTTCTGCAGCATTAATTGGAAGATATCATCCTCAGATTCCTAAGCTGAGAATCTCATGGAAGATATCAAAGTAGACGACAGCCAGTGACTTTTGGTTGCAAAGATGAGTTTGATGTAACAATTAAATTAGCTGATCAATGACTTTGAACCTTTTTCATACCCATTGGTATCTCTTGCACCTTGTCTTTTGAAAATGCATAATGATTGGAGCCATCAAAGTGCTGAATTCATTGAGCTAATATAAGTGAATTTCATTAAGAAATTTAAGGATTCATCCATGTATCTGGTATATTGGGACTGAGTGGGTGCTAATTTGCAGGTCAGAATATAATCCAGATCAGTATCTATGGGACACAGAGTTTATTCTCGCTGGACGGAAATATAAACGACTAGACTTGGAGGCAAGTACGGAGATCAGTTGTCGAGGTTTTTTCTGTCTTTTATTTGCTAATGAGAAGATTGATTGGCAACTATGAGCATCTTTGTTGATAAACTTATTGTTATACTTGCACCTAGCAGCTTACAAATGCAAGAGGCTATATCTTAAAATGCAGCCACTATGTTCCTGCTTTTATTCCAGAGAACACAGCTCTCCCATGTGTGGTCTACTGCCATGGAAATAGGTACTTAACTTGTCTGCTCCATGTTTTCATATGCTTGATGATTCATCCGGTGCTTCCTTCTTTTATCATTCTGATTTTGTGTTAGTCACTTTATATTGATACACATTTGTAAGCCTTTGGGATCGTCTATTTCAGTTGGTAGCACAAGTTACAGTTATTTGCAGTCCTCTTTATTTGTATAACTCAGCAGCTCAGGCAGTCACCGGTATCTTTTGGAATATTAAACAGGATTTTGCTTTGACTCAATGCAGCGGATGCCGAGCAGATGCAAATGAAGCCGCTGTAATACTTCTTCCTTCAAATATCACTGTTTTCACACTTGACTTTTCTGGGTCAGGTCTATCGGGTGGAGATTATGTCAGCCTGGGTTGGCATGAGGTATATATCAGTATCATTGTTGCTGTTTGCTTATTTTGTACTCATATTTTGGGTAATCACACCATTCTGACATTCACAACAATTTACTTCTAGAAAGAGGACCTCAAATGTGTGGTGTCATGTCTGCGGGCCAATAAGCAAGTTTCCAGGATAGGCCTTTGGGGACGGTCGATGGGTGCTGTTACCAGGTAATTTGCAGTTCCCGATAAAGTGTTTTTTTTTAACTTTGTGCTAGATCTCTCTGCTTCACTTCATTTGATCCATTATTTTAAGGAGCAGTTATACTGAAGAGACTCCTGGTTCGTTCTTCCATGCACTTTTCAATTGATATTCTCATTTTTTTTCAGCTTTAAAATTTATTTCATGGCTGAAATATTTAAGCACCATTTGCTGCATGTTCTACTGTAATTTATTACAATATTTTGTATACAAATGTGATACAGCCTACTCTATGGAGCAGAAGATCCCTCTATTGCTGGCATGGTATTGGATAGTGCTTTTACCAACTTGCACGGCTTGATGATGGAACTTGTTGACGTTTACAAAATTCGGGTTCCTAAATTCACGGTATGCCCAGCACACCTTCTGCATATGTGTTACTTTTGTGCAATTACTATATTACCATGGAATGCTCGATATGTGTATTGCCATAATAAATGGGGACTTATAGCTTTCACTGTTCCTAACTTGAAGCATGGGCCAATATGACTTTCTTTCACTTATGTTATCGAGTTCATTAGATGAATCTGCATGCTCACCATTAGACTAAATTTGTGTAATTTGTAAAGGGAAAGGTAGTTGTTAGATCTAGTGAAGTTCCATACTATCTTCCTGCCTATTAGCACAAATGCTTTTGCAATCCTAGGGATAATTGCTAACATCGTATTTAACTGGTTTTTCTGAAATTTGTCATTTCAGGTTAAAATGGCTGTACAGTACATGCGGCGAACCATTCAGAAAAGAGCCAAGTTTGACATAATGGATCTTAATGTTTTAAAGGTGCAGTTGCTAAACCGTTTCTAACATAATTGGCAGCCTGAAACTTTAACATAAAACCATAGAAGAATTCAGCTCATGATGGTTGCTGTAAAAATAAATATAACTGACCTTACAAACAATAACAATAAGGTATCTGTTGAGTTGCTTCTAATATGGCAAGGTCATAATGAATAACCACATCTTCAGGTTGTAGAATTGGCATTTTCCAGTTGCTGTGTGGTGTGGGATGTTTTATAGTTGTAGAATTTCCAGCAAAATTGTGGAACCCCCATCTCTTTCTTTTTCTTGATTTGGCTCAAAATCGTAGCGAATTTCCTTAAATAGGTTTGAGCAGTTTTAGAATTGAATTTCTGCGTTATGTATTTTTCTATTTACATAAAAGCTGCTCAGCTCAAGAGTTTCCAGTTTCCCAACAGTGATATTGGGTTATTGCTAGGATCTACATTTTTCTGGCCCGTTATTAGTCTGTATTATTTAGTATTGACATCTCTATATGTTATATTTCCTGCACAATTCCTGTAACGTTTGAGGAACTTTCTTATACTTTAAATTGGTCTAACTTTAGTGTTCTCTTGTTATTACCAGTTGGCTCCCAAGATGTTTGTCCCTGCATTATTTGGACATGGTTTGAATGATATGTTTATTCAGCCTCACCATTGTGAGCGTATTCACCAGGCATATGGGGTAAATGTTTATGTACTTTCCTTGATAAAGTTTGACTGGCATATAGATGTTTTATCACATATACTCATTAGTACATTGATTGCTAGTTTATTATTTCTGCCAAAGACCATGTTAGCGATTATGTTAATCGTGGTCTGGTTGTATGCAGGGGGATAAAAGTATAGTAAAATTTGATGGTGATCACAATTGCCCAAGACCTCAATCGTATTATGATTCAGTTTCAATATTCTTCTACAAAACGTTGCGTCCTCCTCTGTTGCCTGCAGCACGTTCAAATAAACTACATATGGGTGCATTTAAAGTTGATAATATAACCAATGAGGTAAAATCAGGAAATACCCATTGCACAACTCAGTTCGAACCTGCAATTATCTCATATAGTTTGGCTTCTAAGGAATGACCTGTCTTTTTTTTCTGCATTTGCAGAGTTTCTTCTTTGAAATCATCAATGGTCTACGGTCAGCTAACACTGCTACCTGCAGTTCATCAGCAGATGCACCTAAAATTCCAAATGGTGTGGTACATCTCCCTTGGTTACTTCCTTGTAATGTAATAATTGTAATGTTATAGTAAGTGGTTTGTATACTAACACCTGAAATTATTCCAGCTAAAACATCTGTAGTTGAATCGCTGTCAGAAAGAGTGAATCAGTTGTCCATTGGCATTAAGGATGAGATTGATTTGGTAGGTTTCCTGATATTATTTGTGTTTGGTATGAAGCCTTTTTTACCTTGTAATTTTCCTTGTCTGTATTACATTAAATGCAGGATATCCTTTTAGATGAAAATTGTAGCTTGTCAGAGATGGATGGGAATAGTGTTGGATCACGTTTGCAGGTAAAGTTTGTTGTATACTGTGACTATGAATTGGTTTACCACAATCTTGAAACCTGTATGCTTTAGTCAAATTTAGCACTATATACATGTGATTTGTTCTCTGGCCTTCTGTTGGTGTGTCCATTGCCGTGTGTTAACTTAGCTTGCCATAAGATATGGTGGTGGTGGTGGTTAGGCTTTATACGGATTGATCAGTAAGCAGTGAAGCCATCAGAAACACATTATAGTGTTATAAGAACTGAGGTTTGATACTTTCCTCTTGTGAACTGACTAATGATAAATCTTCTTTTTATATAGGATAAAAGTAGTAGGCACAACGAGGAGTCCTGCTCATACACGAGCTCTAACCGAGAAAGTTGGGGCAGATGTTCATCTTTAGAAGCGGCCAGTGATGATGAGTCATTCTCAGGCGATATTAACGATAAGCAGGAGGTATATTGCCTCAGTTACTTGCTATTTAGTTATTCAGTGCTTGTTAGTATATCTTAGTTAAAGCTATAATTTTCACTAGCTGGCTTCTTTCAAGCTAGTGTCAATTATGCAACACTTTGAAATGATTACTGCAATAAAAAATATATCTGATCTGGTAATTGGGCTGTGCATCGTAGAATGTGACAGTGAACGCTCTGGCCACACCTCTAAGACAAAGCCAGAGGAAACCTTCAGAGAAAGCTAAGCAGAAGAAGATCCGAGCACTGTGGACGAAGATTAAGCGCGAGAAGGTGGAGATGGGGGACAATCTATCACAGCGCTTCAGGATGTGCCTCGGGCAATCTCCTCGGCACCGGAGAAATAAATCTTCTGGAGCGCTTACGACTTCATAGACCTGACAGACCTGCTTGAAGTCTTGAACCACTGATCGACCTGATTCTGACCAACAGTTGTCACTACGACCTTGTAACCTTTAACTTTAGGTGAATATATGTAACTTGAAGCCACAATCGCGTGCTAGGATGCTCAAAAGCCAAGAGGCACGCCCTTGTATCATCCCCTGTAACTGCCTGAAACAAGTGTAATCGCAATCTCTGACTCGCTGTTACCCGTAACCTCCATACCCCCCACTTTTGCATCTTGTAGATTGCAATGCGACAACAGCTTGTTGGTGAAATGGAATGGGCCTGGTGTTTTCATCTTCTACCGACATTCGTTTGTATTTCTTTACATCTCATTGTTTGGACTCTTATCTCCTCTTACGTTCTCTTTCTGATGAAGTGCATGGCGTTTCATCACTTCAAACGTCTGAATAAACAGAATTAATGAATCATGGACCAGTCCTGTTTGTTTCATGAATCATGGTGAAGAAGCCAAACTTGTGGACACCGTCATGACTGAATGAGATAATATTGTGCTCTACCTGGCCATGTACACTACTACCACTCGGATAGTTGCAGAGCTGCAGCTAGTACACAACTCGATAGCACAATGCCATGATCCAGACCTAGATGAACTGACACTCTGACAGCACAACTAAACGTCTAAGGGTGCGTTTAGATAAGAAAAAATCCCCCCCAAAAAACACTATTCATCCAACTTTTTTTCATCCTACCTCTTCCACTCATAGAACACTATTCATCTACAGTGTTGTTTCGGGGAATCTTTTCTAATCTAAACACACCCTAAAATGAAGAAATGAACTACGACAACTGCAGCACCTAACACACCACCATGCACGGCGACGTACGACCGCGATGTTCTTCCGACCATCCACAGCCATGGTTCAGATCATCAGCCACGAAGCTGGTTCATCACCTTCGTTAGGACGAAGAGCACGAACACCGCGATGGCCACGCTCGGCACGACCACCGCTGCCATCCCGCTCCAGTCCATGGTGGCGGCCGCGGCCACGAGGGAGTTCACGAGCCCCACCACCATGCACGTCCTAACAATAATCCGGCCGGGCCCGGGCGGCGGGGCCACCTTGAGCTTGAACAGGCAGAGCTCGACCACGATTGCCACCTCCAGGATCAGGGAGATGTTGATGTGGTTGTTAACTTGTTGTAGAGGTTAAGGCGGGCACTCGATAGCAAGGTTGGTGGGTGGATGATGGCGTGGAACTTGACCCACACGAGGAGCAACGACATGGCCATCTTTGAGCTCCACTCCTTGTTCAGGTGCCTCGCGTCCGGGTCACCTTCTTCGTCGTCGTCTTCGGCTGCGAGAGCGAGAGCGAGACCTCCCTCGGGCAGATTCGCCGCCTGTAGAGCACGAAAAAATAAGATGGGTTCAAGTTCAACAAAACCCCAGTGATCGGCCAGAAAGGGAACGGGTCATATGAGGATTAATTGGAAACTTGCGGGTGGTGGCGGCGGGGTTGCATTGCCGGCTTCGCCGGCCACTGGCGACGCTCTGCCTCCGGTGCGGCGCCAGCTCGCCTTCGCCGTCCGGCTCCGGCGGCTTTCTCCGCCGGCTTGATCCGCGACCACCTCCTCCATCTCTGCTCGCTCTTCCACCTCCCTCTGGTGGTTCGTCTGGAGTCGTCTGGCCGGCGTGTGCGGTGGAGGGTACTGGACGAGGGGGTTTCTTGCCAGTGGCTTGTACGCCCCTACAGTACACACGCATGGCCTGACCGGCCGGGGCTTGGGTCACCAGGGAGAGAGAGAGAGGTCACAGGCAATCAGGCATGAATCCTGCAGAGAGACGAAAGAGGAGGGACGGTCACGATCGGGACACATCACGAGGCATCATGAGGAGGAACGCTAGCTCGAGTTCCGGCCAAAGTTCGTTCCTACGCACGACGAGCAGTACACTGTGTTTCCTAAGCACACCCCAGTTTACTACGCACGACGACAGGCTTCTCTAGCTCGCCCGGCCAAGACGCCGCCGTCGCAGAAGCCCGGTGTAGGGATTAGTGTAGTGGTAAGCAGCTCGCGATAAAATGAACCCCAGGTTGTTTCTAGTTGTAGTGAGAATTTGCTGATAAGTCTAATCTGCGACATTATTTTTACTTAGGTAACCACCCTTATTACGAAGAACTTTGCAACCTGTTATGAAAAATGTAGATTTTCGACTTGGCACACGCGCACGAACCTGCTACTTTTTTCTAAGGTTAACCATCCCATTTCTGCTGCCTGCTGGAGGACAAGCAAATACAAGTACTGTTCGCACACGCACCAACGACTTTGTAGCAAAGGTCATCAAAAAGTCACATGGGCCATGAGCGAAAAGGGAGAGCGGCCGTGCAAATTTCACTTCCAAGTTCTTGTTCTTTGGCCACCTTTGCCAGTCAAGGTCGGACTGTAGGAATCTTTCCCAATCCGGCTAAACCCTTATTGGAGACGGCACGGGGCACGCTGGCCTTGCGCCCATGCCGGTTTCAGCAGGCTGGCCGAACCACCAAAAAGAAAAAAAAACCCCTAACATCCTTGGCGGTGCCTTTCTGATCATGGCAGTGTCGAGGATAGAGTGAACCCCAAGTTGCTTTGCTTCCAGTTGTCGCAGGGATTTTGATTGTAGAAACATTACATTAGTGAGAGTGAGATGTTGCTGTTGTTCTGAAATCGGACGCACATTATGTTTCACATCCAAAGCACATCAATATCTTTGCCGATCCCAACCAAAAACACATGTATGCTTGCTGGAGATAATGCAATACAGCAATACTGCTGGCACCTGGCACACGTAGCCATATCTCACTTCAATAAGACACATCAATATCTTTTGTTTCGTTATATCCTTTATTAACATATAAATTTATTGCATTGTCTTCTGAATAATTTGAAAGTATATTTCAAATAAACTGAAGAAAAAGTTGCCGGACTGTCAAAATCGTTGTGGCTGTGTACTACACTCCTAATACTTAAAAAAGTGACAATGTCAAAATTGTTCATTATGAAGTTCTCATACAGACATATACTGATAAAAAGATGGAGATTTGCAAAGAGAAGCGATTGCGCTCTTTCCTTGGAATTTGCTTCTTTTTTTTCTGTCATTTTCTTTGCATTTGGGAAATGCCAGCCCGTCCCATTGACGTTGCAGGACTGAGCAACATTGTTCTTCCTACGCTACGCGCACACCCTTATCTTTGCACAAGGTCGCTGTCCAATACACAACTTTGAGTCGCTTCAGTAGCAAAGGTGATCAAAGGCGTGCAGGCGTGCAATAGGATAGAATCAACATCTCATTCAATCCGAGCTGATCCTTTGCGTTTGTGCCTTGGGCCATCTATATATCGCGCTGCTTTGCTTTGTGTGCTTGCAATTGCAAGTTTGATGTCCTCTCAATCAATTCGATTCGTTTTTTTGGTTCGCAATCTGATGAGTCCATTCGTGCTTGGAGACGTCTTCTTCGTCAGCGCGAGTGTTCTCGCTGTCACTGATCAAGTTTGATCAGTGGTATCATCAATGGTTGCTTTTCCATCCTCAATATACCTCGGTTTGCTGAGGCGCCTGGTAATAATGCAGAGAGCAGAGAACCGGGCATGAGAGTTGAACTTGCACCCTGCTTTTCTCACTTGCGTTGCCACTTGGCATAATGATTCAATCGAGCTGATGAGCGCAGCGGCGAGAAGGCAACCGCAATGGGCCTCTTTAGCTTGTAGAACATTTTGCAACAAAAGGTAGATGTTTCGAATTTGAGCTTCAACCTACAAGTGAAGAAACAAAGAACAATACTCTAACTACAAAACACACATTTGGCAATCTCATATTTTTTTTTAAAAAACCTTTTCCTCTGTTTTGCTCGCACATTCGGCTTGGTGAAACAGTGAAGGAATGCTACCTCTGCTCTGTAGCTCATACGTCAGTGATCGGTAGGTACTGTGACAGTGTGGCTGCACCGCTAGCGAGACAGGATGAGATGAGAGCTACTCCTAGGGCACTACTAGCTAGCTAGCCCGCGCGGGAAAGAAGGAAGCTTCCCTCTCCCGCCACCACATCCCCCATTTCCTCTTCGGTAACAAACCTATCCTCCTCCTCCCCCACTCCGCCCCCTCTCTCAATCTCGGCAACCCGAAGCGGACATCGCACTCGCCCGACCATGCCCGTTTCAGCTCACTCCCCTCTCTCCTCTGACACCTCCATGTCGGGGCCGATCCGTGCTCCGATGGGTGGTGGCCTGCGCCGCCGGGATGATCCATCATCTCTACCACCACCAATCTCTTAGCTTTTTCCCCCTTCTTTTCTCTCCCTCGGCCGCGCCGATCCATCCATCTCATCTCATCTCATCCCCCAGCCAAGCGCCAGCTGCTCACGCGTTTGCTCCGCCGCCTTGCCTTTTTTTTTTTTGTGTTGTTCTTGGCGTGCGGCGGAGAGGATCGAAGACGATGGCGATGCGGGCGCTGATGAGGGCGTGGGGGTTGGAGGAGGTGGAGCTGGGCGCGGCCGTCGACGTGGCGCTCTGGTGCCTGCCCCTGCTCGTCGTCGCGTGGGTGGTCGCCGGACGCGTGGCGAGGGGCGGGCCGCTCGACCCCGTCGCCGACGCCGCCGTGGCCGCGGCAGCGGTCGTCGCCGTCGCCAATGTCGTCGCGCGGCGGCTCCGCTTCCGATGCCTCTGGCACTAGTAGGATGGGCGGTTTCGTGCGAGATGTAGTCTGCTGCTGATGAGTGATGAGCTTTGCTTTCTAGCTATCCTGTGGCATCTGGGTGGTTACTGTTCAGTTCAGTCGGCTGTAGCAGATCGGTGGAGCTAACCTTCTATATGAATAAAAGTCGATGTTTTCCTGTTGTTTTCCTCACGTTCGTTTAATTTTTAAGTCTATTTTGAGGAGGTGGCTGCTCCTCTAGATCCTGGTGATTTCTGCGTATCCCGAGCGGTTTTGCTGGTGAACAATTGGGGGTGAGCCAGGTTTGCAAAGGTCTTTTTAGCAGGGTTTGCAAAGGTTTCTTCTTCAGGTGGCGGTGGCGATGGCAGTGCAGTTGAACACTTGGAACATAAGTCATTATCAGGCTCGAACTTTTTCTCATCTAACTTTTCTTGCTATTTCTCAGGAGAAATCAAACATGCTTTTCCACTGGGCCGATTCTAACTCCAACTCGCTAGGACCCGACCCAATCCAACAACAGTCCTTTTCTTTTCAGCAAATCCAACAACAGTCCTGACACGGCTCACCGCTCACAGGGTTTTCTCTATCTCTCCTCCTCTCCTCTCCCCTTCTTCGAAAAAGAAAGGACTGAGGAGCTCCACGCAGTAGCTTCCAGAACTTCAATAAGCTTTGTAAGTATAAAGCCCATCAGGCCCAATAAGCTACTCCATCTTTCTGTGTTTTTTCATAAAAAAGAGTTTCTGCGTTTAGAATTTTTCACATTTCTGATTTTCTATAGACTTCTCTATTTTTTTCTAAAAGAAAGTCAAAATTATCATATTCAACTTTTGCTCAGGTTTTATTCAACAATTTGCATGGATCTGTTCAACAATTTCTATGTTATCATACACGTTGTTGCCCCCAAAAGCATGACAACATTAGTATAAATGTAACCATTATTCTAGCACACTAGATTCAACATTTTTCCAAATTAGTTCAACAATTGCAATAAACTAATAAACATTTTTTAAAAAAAATGCAGTATGTCACCTATATGTTGATCACGTATATAAGATTCTACAAAAGAGGCTAATATATATTCATATTGGATCTTATTTGATTGCATTAGTTTTAAAGAACCTGCGGCTCAAATCGCTCTAAAAAGTGGATAAATACTTCTTGAGAAAAAAGAATTCAAAACGTGGGATTCAAACCACCTACCTCATCTCCCCAACTCCCATCAGTGTGCCTTCTACCCTTCACAATGTTTTATCTATCGATGTCATGTACTCCATACAATGGTTGAGCATATTGCACCTCTTTTCTGGTCGCGACGATTGTGGACTGTTTTATTGGTGGAAACTACAATTCCCGTACGTAGCCAGATCTGATGAAGTTTGGCGATGGAGGTTCTCGAATCTCGAAGATGAAGAATAGAGACCTATGGGCATGCTTTAATACAATTTTATTTTTTGAGGTTTTAGTTTAATGAAATCAGGTTATTCTTTTCTAAAAAGAAAGTTTTATCAGCGCGCAGAATATCAATGGCTGAGAAGGTCTCTATTTTTTCTTTTAGAAAACCGACCCTTTATTATAGAAATCTTGTACACGGGCAGATGTGGAATTGGGCCGCAACAGGCCGAATTGATTGGTAACCACGCTCGCCAAAACCATTCAAACAACGGATATTATCTCAAAGTCCTGAAGCCTCTTGACCATCAGGCTGTTGTTCAGGTCACAATAACTTTGTGGGCTATATGGTACGCCCGTAAGAAAGTGATACTTGAAGAGATCTCTCAGAGTCCGTTGTCAACTCATAGCTTCATATCTAAGTATGTGTCTGAGCTTCAATGTTTGCTGCCCCCGAAGGGTGAGAAAAAGAATGGACGTAGGCGTCCTGCCCGGTGGATTCCACCGCCGGCAGGCTTGATGAAGATAAATGTAGATGACGCCCTCTTCAAAAACTCAAGGATCGCTTCAGCAGCGGCAGTTGCGCGTGATGGCTCCGGCCAGTTTCGGGGACCATCGGCTCTGGTGATGGATGGTATGACTGACCCTAAAACTATGGAGGCAATAGCTTGTCGGGAAGCTTTGGCCTTAGCAACTAATTTACTCGTGTAAGAGTTCAGGGTCGCATGTGATGGCTCAAATGTGATCGGAAGCATCCAGGGTGAAGGGCTGGGTTTGTATGGACAAATCATCAAGGAGATCAAAACACGGATGAGAGATTTTAGCATGTGTGAGTATGTCTATGAAGGAAGAGCGTCGAATGTTGACGCACATAACTTAGCCCGTAGTTGTATCTTACTATTACTAATTGGAGGCTCCTTTTGAAGCCTCCACGTGAAGCCACCTAGGATCCTAGGTGGACACTCAAAAAAATAGAAAATCCTAGAAAATCACACAAAAATAGAAACGTATAACCATCAGTCCAACAACTCTAATCATACTTAAACATTATAAGCCTCCATTGAGTAATAGTCAATGGATCAATGATCTTTTCTAATAAATTATGCACCTTTGCCATTATGAAAATAGACTAAAATAACCCCCTAAACATGTGCCTAAATTACTCACCTCTGCCATTATAAAAATAATGTAAAGCAAACCCCCTAATTTTGATATTAATTATCTAGCTATGACATCATAAAAATAATATCAAATAACTCCCCTAAAAAGAATACTAAATAACTCCCATAAAAATCGTACCAATTATGTCGTTATTAAAATTTCAATAAACAATCTAAATCTAATTATATAACTATAAAAATATTAAAATATACCAATATAAAAGTCTAAATTATTATTTTTATAGTTTTAACATATTATTTATCTTATTATTATATAAAAACAATACCGATAATATGTGTCACCGTGAATTCATGTTTGAGGGTTCAGGAGAGATAAAAATAATAATTTTTATGTTTACATAGCTCAAATAAAAGGTTCAATTAAGGACGTATCAAACAATATGATGCAAAATGGAAAACAAATGTTAGTGACTAAATCTAATATAAGCATATAATGATAAATTTATAGTAGAGTATTATTAAAATATTTCGCACAGATGAAAGAGAGCCTCATATAGATATATAATTGTTAATGTTTTCTAATTAGCCTGTGTGGTAGCACGGGTTGATAGACTAGTTCATGCTAATGTTGGCAGATATGTTTGGTTCCTGTCAGCACCCGATGACGTTTGTAACACCTATTATGTGCAATAAAGGGTGTTTTGTCTATAAAAATCTCAAAAGAAAAAATTGAACAACGAATCGTGAAATTCCTTTTAAAAAACTAGGCCTCACCAAACTCTAACTTTAATACATGGTGTCAGTCGTCATTACTAAATTGGCTGAACAGCTGGGAGGCGGCAACTAGCTGCTTATATAATGACGACGACTTCGCTCCATGAAGGTTGAAGCCATCTAGTCTTCGCTCTTGGAACAAATAGTGTAAGCTGCTTGGCACAAATGACAGAAAATGGACACCCTTATGAAAGATGGCTCACCAATCAGAGTGGAGTAAACGAGGAGGTTACAGTAGTATGGAGTAGTTTGCAGCTGGACACGCCTAACACTTATTTATATACGGTGGCTGTGGCTCTTCCTCGTGGCGAAGAGGCGATGTTGCATGGCATGGTAGAGAGTAACAACAATCGGCGTCGTGTTGACTCTCTGCTCGAAATGTGCGTAGCTGCAGGAAATGGCGTGCTTCAGGCTTCAGGCTGGATGAGCACACGGGGTTTCCACTTTCCAATCGCATCGCGATAACAGCGGGTCCTAACACCATAAAAAGACCATCACTTTAAAAATAGATAAAGTAAGCAACATGTTAGTGTAGCTTTTACAGTGAACAAATTAAAATTTGTGCATACATGTTGGTGCATGGTATTTTGAGTGAAGTTTTAAATCTGAAAAATGTTGAGAAAAATTTGCAAAAATGTTTAAACCTCTCCTTTTCCCTCCCCTCTCTTCTAGCCGACCCAGCCCAAACTCTCTCTCTTTCTTCTTTTCTTTTTCCCCCGAGCCGGCCCAAAAAATCTCTTCTCTTCTCTCCCTTCCCTTCCCGCGCACGCGGCCCAGCCAGCCCAGCTAGCACCAGCCCTCCTCGCGCGTCGCGCGCGCTATCTCCCGCTGACGAACCGGGCCCACCTGTCAGCCGCTTTCCTCTCTCTCGCACGCGACCCGCGCTCGCGCCTTCGCCCGCTGACTGCGTGGCCCCACCGGTCAGGGTCTTCTTCTTCCTCCAGCTCGCGGACAGAGCCAAGCCGCGCGGGTCTTCCGTACCACGTCGCGCTCCCTCTTCACTCCGCCTTAACCCCAATCAATGCTAATCAAGCGCCATCATCAACCTCCTTCACTCTCACGGCCGCAACCGCCCTACACCGCCACAACGGCCACCTTAATCCCCATTCCTTCTCCTTCAACGCTATTAAGGCCGTAATGGCCCTGCGCGCCATGCGCAACCGCCTTGGCCGACCTATATAGCCCCCAGCACACCCAGAGCTTAGCCCCCACCTCGTTTCCCACTCGTTCGCGCCCACGCTGCCGCATTGGGAGCTCGCCGTCGCCATTGTCGCCGCCGGACGGAGCTCGCCTTGTTTCTCCGTCGTTTGAACCCCTACTTCCTCTACGGCCGCTTCCTTGTCAACTCGTCGCCATCTTGAGTAAGGTGGTGAGCTTTCTCCCTTTCTTCCCCCTCTGTATTTAATTCCACCGCGACATTGATTCTCGCCGCCGCTAGCCGTGGAGCCTCACCGGAGCTCGACTTTCCTTTTTAAACCCCGCATAGCAATCCCGAGAACCCAGAGACAACATGTTAGCCTTCAATTTGGGTCCCTGACGGCCACTAACCCCGGCTCGCCGGGAGCCGTGGGTAGCCGACCACCGCCACTCATCGCCGGCATGTTCCTTTGCCGGAGCTTTGACGAGAGCTAGCTCAGTAGCTTCACCGCGAACCCAGGGTGCTATAGGGCCTAACCCGAGCGCGAATCGTGCCCCCTAGCCCTAGTTCCAACCTCGCCGTGGAAAGCCGGCCGCCGTCGCTCGTCGCCGGTAGCCGCTGCCGCGGGTCTTGCACCCCAAACCTCACCAGCGGACTCCGTGTGACACCCGCTCGCCCCTGAGCCAAGAACCCCTCAAAACCGCGCACTCTAGCCTCGGGTGCAACCTCGCCGTGGTTCGCCATCCACCGCCGCTCGTCGCCGGTCATCCCCGTCGCCCGAAACACCTTGTCGATATCACCGTCGAGTTCGCCGTGACTCTAGCTCTCCATAGGACCTTGAATCGAGCAAAACCGTGCATCCTAGCGCCATAACGACGTCGCTCCAGCGAAGCGCCGCTGTGGCTCCGCCATGGACCTCGCCGCCGGCGACCACTTTTACCCCCTTTCATCGCGACCGTTGGATAATGATCGGACGGTCCACGTCAATGTGGCGGACCACTCCGAAATTATTCCAAGTTAAGTACCCCGGGACCACTAACCGAGTAGTCAGGCACTTAATCCGGAATAAGCTGGAGCGCCGTCGGATTAAACCCGATAAACCACGTTCTTTTCTCGATCGAAACAACAGCACGCCCACACGAAGGTGAGTTCCAGAGATTACAACATTCCACAAATTAACATACACAAATAGTATCTCAAAGTTATTACAAACCAAGTTTGAAATGAAATCAGAGTATCAATGTCTTGCAGCGGAAATAAAATAGTTCATTGCAGCGGAAGAAAATAATCTAACGACGATACAAATAACTCCGTGCTGAAGCCTGCCACGAAGCTACTCCTCCCGATCCTCGGCAGAGGACGGAACCCATTCGATGTGCCAGCCAGGTGGAACCTGGGTAGGCCAAGACAAAGCATCGACATCCAACGGTGTACCTGTAAATTAATGCCACAAGCAAGGCTGAGTATACTAATACTCAGCAAGACTTACCCGTCGGGTGAAAACTACATCACCGACATCTAGACAATGAAAGGCTTTTGGCTAGTGGGTTTGTTTGCCAAAAAGCAACTAAATAAGTCCTTGCTTTCAAGTTTTAGCATCATATTCTAGTAAATTTAACCATTCTAGATTAGCATCCTCTCTAAGCATACAAGTGGTGCAATACAATTTAATTCATACAACAAGTTCATAAATCTCATAATTCCACTTGTTACTCAATGTAGCAAGGCGGTCAAGCAGTCTCATTAACCGCGAGAAGCGGACAGTTCGAACCGAATTTGTGCTACCTGGCCAGGGGAAACCCAACACACACGGATACTCTGCTTGCTATAAAAGGCACAAGCATTTCCCAACCTTTCCCATCGATCCACAATTCGGAACCGGGTCCATTTCCTTAGGATAAAGGTTTACTGCTTCACTCACAGTCTCACGCATATATCCACAAGTGTACGACAGGGGAAAACAAAGTTTCCAAGGAGAGATGGCTATCGGCCCTAGCTGCTTCAGTCTGGTACCGGGCTTACCGATCCCCATACATCGGCATGCATGTGGTACGTTCAAAAACTTGACAGCTCTTTCCACACATTTCGACCTTAATCAATTATCATACACGGACGGGAGATCTACATCTATCATCCCGCCCGTCAATCCTTATGATTCCAACATAAGTAAAGACAAGCAATTCCTATGTCTCGCGAGTGACAGGAAATCACTCGACTTGTAACGGACCTATAGCAATGCACTATCGATCCCTTTCATACTAGTATTGCAAGTCATAGGTACTAGGAAATGTGCAGCTAAGGTATTCAATCAACTCCTTGAACGTAAATGCACAAACATAGAGAATTCAAAGTGCATAATTTGGTAAAGTTAGGTTATGCTCCGGGGCTTGCCTTTTTGCTCGACTCAAAGCTTGGCTAAGGCAGGGTTAGTTTGACTTGCTTCAGCGGCATTCTCCCATCCTTCTTGTGGTCCTTCTTCGAAATCCGGGATGGGTACGCGTGTTCCGGGATCTATACGAGATGCATATGCATAAGATTTACATTGATTTCAAAGTTCCAATAAAAGCACGGGGAATTTGAGGCCATGATCTCCTAGACAAAAATGAATTCTCTACTTTCACCTTACAACACACTTGGAAGGGTGCCGTATAGGTTTTTACTTTCGATGGTGATTGTGTACATATATAAAATTATACTTTTCATTTCTTCATTTAGCAACGCAGGTTATGTTTTTGGATAATTTTAGTTTTTCCCCTAAATTTTTACTTTCACGTGCGTGTGATAAAGACTTGTTCTTCTTCTTCCCCCCTTTTTTTTTATTTATTAAACAAGATTCAAACTCCAATTTGTTGTCCTATTTCTATAATTCGAATTCTAGTGAATCTTCATAAATAAACTCAGGTCATTATGCTTATGTTTGCTGCAGCAAGGTTGAGCACATTTTATTAAGTAATCTGAATTTTTGGATTTCCTACAATTTTAACAATTTCAGCCGCTAGGAGATGATATTAAATCCTATAAAAATAAATACACAGGAAAATAGGGTGAACTATTTATAGGAGCAAAATAAAGTCATGTTTAGCTCATCTATCAAGTGGGTACTCAGTTTTAGTAGTAAATATGAGCTAAACAATTGCTACTTCTTTTTCTTACCCCAATTTATTTAGGCATGTTAGCAGAGCTAAAAATGGGGTTTAGCATTTTTCTAAGATAGCTACTAATATGGATACACTACTGTACCAAGTTGGCTAAATTTCGTTGAAGGGAATAATTTCTAAAATTCAAACAATGTTTCAGCTGAGATAAACTTAAATAATTTATATCTGGAACTAGAAAACATATCTCAGTGCAAGATTGATACTGCAAAGCATTTGTAACCAGAGTAATAATATATCCAAAGATCACTTCCATAGCTGCTGTAGTTTAGGAGTTATGCACAAAAGTTCATTTTCAAAGTTTGATTTTTAGAGACTGAACCAAGCAATAAAAGCATATACATGCTGTGAAGGAAATGAAATAGACATCACCAGGAGTACGAAGAATTTTGGTTTGCATTTTTATGATTTTTCTACGATTTTATATTGAATTTACAAGTTCACAGCCGGTACCCTAGATCTGAAATTCCAAATTTCGTTCTAGCCCCTGGTACTTTTCAAAACTTCACAGCTAAGCCCCTGGAATCTTACATTGGGAACCCTGCAGAAGGAAGAAGATGAAGGGAGGCCCTTGGCCGGCCATTGACGGCGAAATCCCCACCGCCGGCGAGGTCTTGGCGAGGGGGAAGGGCACGGGGAGCATCACCGCGACGTGGGCTTTCCATTCCCCACCTTGGACCGGGGGATTGGAGGCCGGGAAGGGGGCGACGGCGAGCAGGGGCGGCGTCGGCCTCTGGTGGCCATGGCGGCGGCGCTGCAGGTGGGTAGGGCGGCTGCTGGGCGGCTGGGCGTGTTGGAGAGATGGAGGGGAAGGTCAGGGGCTGCGCGGAGGAGGCCGTGGGGCAGCAGAACCTCGAGGTCGAGCTCGAGCAGAGCTCCCATGGCGGCAATGGGGGCTGCGGCAGGGGAGGGGAAAATGGCTAGGGTTTGGGCAGCTGAGAGCTTAAATAGGCGACGACCGGAAGGGGTAGAGATGGAATTTCGCGTGGCTCGGGAGGAGAAGGGCGCCAGGGACCCGTGGCGCCACCACCGGTGCTGCCCAACCCGTGCAGGAGAGAGATGTCGTGAGGAGGAAGAAGGGGACTGACGGGTGGGGCCGGGCTGTAAGAGAGAGGAAATAAATTTTCAATTTAAAAGTTTTGCTCTAAAAAGAAATAGCTCCCAAGGTCCAAAAATTATGAATAAATACATTTTAGAAACCTTAGAACATTAGTGTTACAATGGAGGTTTGAAAAGTTCCAAAACATTCTTGGTTTAGATGCAGTTTTAAATTCAAAAAGACTTGAATTTGAATTTGGTATGAATTTTTGGCCCTAGCAATTCAACTCCAAAAATATGGGGAAAAAGATGTAAATTCAACATTTTGGACCTAGTCTTTTATAAGATTTTTACCCATCAAAGTTATATTAGAGAATTTGGGCTTTCTTTACAAGTCATAATTTTAATCCAAATTCAATTTCCATAATTCGAATTGCTTCCAAAGATATTTCGAACAAGGTAGAAAAGAGAAGGTGTTTTATTATGCATACTAAGCCATCTTTGTAAGACCAAACTCAAGTCTTAAATAACTTCCTCATTTGGTAGTGTTAGTCCAAGTTTTCTCCCTTTTTCAATAGGTTGGTAAAATCATAACTTCCTTTACATTGTTTGCTTTATCTTCCCAATTCCTTTTATTAATTATTTTATTAACCTCTCCCGCCTCTATTAAACCCTTCAATAGTGTCACTAAACATCAGAGGTATGATACTCAAAGAGAGTTTTCAATTTAAAGTCCTACCCCCTTTATTCTGGGAGTAAAATCTTATTTTAACTTAAAGTTAAAACATGGACACATACATGTAGGTTAACAGCTTATTTATTTTATATGCTCAACTTTAATTATGTTATTAATAACTTGACATATACTAAAATATTAATTAATTTACACCCTTTGTATTTTATGAAAGCTCACGTTGTGAACAAAATCTCATTTTATTACTAAAACCACAAGATTGCCACATGTAGGCCATGATTAGAACTGCAAGCTTTATTAGTCCAAATGTTTAACCCTAACATTAAATCATTCACACTTATTTTACTAAAGAACATTAGGAGCACTCTAAATATTATTTTATTTATAGCCCGAAGTGTGCTCCCTTAAAAAGGGCGTGTGGCCGTGTGTTTTTCATCTCATGGTTAAGTTGGTCTTTCAAACTTGATTTCCTATGTTTGGTGGATAAAGCCTCTGAGACATACATAACTCACCAAGGTTGCAAATGACATTTTTAGATACACAACTTCCATTTGAGAAAGTGGTTTGGTTTTATAATTAGAAAGTACCTTCCCAAAGAAAGGTGTTTGAAACAAAAGAAACTACAACCTTTCATAGTGATCAGACGTTTGTGATGCACAACTCTTATTTATAATTTTAAATTAGAACCTTGCCTTCAGAAGGTCATTAATATCTTTAGTTAGAATTATTTCATGTGTTTGATTTCATATGAGCCATTAGTCCTTTAAGACCTTTAGGGGCATAGAAGCATTACTTAATTTGCCGTCCAATCCTGATTTCTTTTTAGGAGATTTTTATGCGTCGTCTCGAGAGTATGTATTTAGGGTTTTGCCGTGCAACTGGTAAGAGAAGATGTTTAGATTTGTACTAGAAAAGTTTTTGTAGGGTTCAAATTTCAAAAACCAAGGCACGAGTACAAACTTAACCATCCTCGTGTATAATCTCATTCCTACTAGTGATTTAGTTTCAGGGTTTATAGTTCCTTAGTTTGTTTAATCACTCTTACTTATACGCTTTAAACACCAGGGGTGTTACAGTCAACCCCGAATCGAGTCAAAGGGGGAGACGACGGTCAGCCGAGCCGCTTTTGCTAAAGAGCCCCTGTCTTTTCTGTAAATCAACTCGTGGTCCAGCCACGTTCAAAAATAATTCCATATCAGTCCTTTTCTTCACGTTTAAGCCCCCGAGTTTTTGAAAAATAGAACCCGCAGTCCGAGCTGCTGATTTTGCGCCTAGAACCCTCTGTTTATATATAAAATTATGTAAAAGCCCTCGGTTTCTTCAGTTTTAGCCCCTGAGAGGTTAGATTTATAGCAGAGAAGCCCCTGAACCTTGTTTTAAACATTTTTTTCACCGTTTTAAACCCGATTTGAGTGATTCTTGCGCTCATGCGTTCCGCTTTGCATCAACAGTAGATGTAGAAACACGTTGACGACTTTTCATAATGATTGGTGTATTGTTTAGCCATTCATTTGTTGTATGCCTTGATTGCCGTGTAGAGAACGTACCGGTTGGAGAAGAGGAAGACCAGGAGCAGTTTGTTGAAAGAACAGGAGTTTTTCGCTGAGGAAGGCAAGTGGCTTCCCCCTCAGCATATTCTATTTTGATCCCTTGAAACACCATGCCATATACACTTTTACTTTATGTTAATATTGCATTAATTATGATGGGAACCAATAAGGACAACTAGACTTTTTACCCACACCCTTGAACTACCTTGGTTCACATTCATGCTAGAATAAAGGCTAGTTGCTTACTACTAGTTCATGGAGGTATGACAATTTGATGAATATGGAATAAGTTGGTCTTGTTAAGCAAGAACACTTGATTTAATTGGAACATGGAGAACCACCCGGGATTTCCCGTACAACCACAATATCACATGGCTCTGACCTAGGCCAAGCAATTAGATGAACTATGCATGGTGTTTGAACTGCTTGAGGGTGGTTTCGAGTATGTGTATGGAGGGAGCGGTGAATGGACGCTTCGACTTCTGAGGGACCGTATGTTTTGGGATCAAGCATCCAAGTATAGGAATTCTTTGGAAAGGCCTAGTAGTGAATCCCTCGCCACTCACCTCGGAAGTGTTTAAGGGCTTTGCAAACCCGGGCAAAAGGAGAGACACAAATTGTGGGTAAAGCTGTACAACCTCTGCAGAGTGTTAAAATCTATTGCAATAGCCGTGTTCACGGTCATGAACGACCCGGACCCTCACATGATAAGATGATTGAACTGAAAGTTAAATCGTGGTTCTATGGCTATGGTTGTATATAGCTATGATGCTCTCTCTCATCATGCTTAATTGGGGTTGGTATACACTTCTACCTTAGTAATTAGGTGCTTGCTAATAAAACTTGACCAACTAAAATGCTAACCGCTCATAGCTTAGCCTCACCTTGATGCCCTGCATCTTCACCCACTGGCTGAGTACCAACCATAAGAGTACTCACCCTTGCTCAAATTTGGATTCAGACGAAAACAATGATGGAGAATACATTGAGGAGCTCGATGATTTCTAGGCGAATGTTCACCAGTCAGATGCCTGTGGGCGTTCCACTGCTGAAGACTTGCTCTTTTATATCGTTGTGAACTTGTATAGGCCTTCGAGCCTATATCGTGAGTGTAATAAAGACGATAATTCTCTTTTATCGAATAAAGTACTGTTTCTGTTATTCACTTATTGTCAACATATGTGTGTAAATGATCCTGGCGCAGATATGCAAGGCATCTGGTTCTGCTATCATAATCGGGTGTGACAAAAGTAGTATCAGAGCCGTGGTGACTGTAGGACACTAGCCTAGTTAGAAATGGCCGAAATAAGGACCTTTTAGCAAGCCAAGTCAGTGTCTTTGGAAAATTTCTTATTTTCCTTATAAAAATATATGTTAATTCTCTTATCATTCAGTTCTTATTATTATTTTACTATGTTGCAAATGCTCATATAAAATTTCCTTGTCTTCTCTCTTTGTTGTTCAGATGGCCAGGACCAGGTCGGGTGCTAGGCGTGTGGGTCATACCTGTGCCTACATTGCTTTGTTCACCCCCGCTCGGCGTACTCCACCGGCTTTGTTTGCACCACCAGTTGAGCCAGCTCCCCCTTCCCCTGTGGACGAGGAGCCACAGGAGGAGGAGCCGCAGGAGGAGGTGCCACAGGAGCAGGTACCGCAGGAGTCCGAGGAGTTCAAGGAGCTAGAGGAGGACCCGGAGGAGGTCTCAGAGGAGCTGCCGGAGGAACCAGCAGAGCAGGAGCAGGAGCAGCAGGCGGACCCACCGGGTACACCTGTTGCTGTTCCAGCCCCCGTTGAGCACACTGCGGAGTCTACAGTTCCAGTAGCTCCGGCGCAGGAGGGACGCTGGGAGCGCCAGGGTGGTCAGCCTGGCAGGATAGTGTACTGCGTGAAGAGTTCATCCAGTGAGGTGGGCTATTTTCCCAGGTTGCTAGAGAAGGTGCTGATGGTGTTAGGCATCTTCGTGCGTCCCCTCTACTTCACCAACCGTGTCGTCGACCCACGCTGCGACGACTACTACGTGTCGAGGGTGCACATCAGGGAGAAGCAAGAGGGCGAGGACGGCTTCTATACTCGCTCGATGCACGACTCGGATACGCCGCACGCTTGCTATGCAGCCGCAGTCAGTGCCGCTGCCAGGAGAGCTTTGTGGTTACTCTGTAGCGAGTTTGAGGAGCAGCTTCGCTACGGTGACTACTGTCACATTCCTCGCCGTGCACACGGTACAGAGCGGACTACAGTGAGACTGGGACCTTTGGAGGGGCGTATCAACGTCCTTGTTCAGATAGTGGCAGCCCTGAACACTGACCTGGAGTGTACGACTTCTGACTTGGAGAGAGTCCACGAGGAGTTGTTGCAGTCCCGTGCAGAGAATGCTAGGCTGAGGGCACAGCTGGCAGGACAGGAGCTGCCCAGAGATGAGCCACCTACTTGTGCTAACCTGTCACCCCCTCGCAAGAGGATGCGCTGCTTCGAGGAGGATGCCACCACCCGTCTCCAGTTCCAGGACTAGGACTCTAGGAGTTTTATGTCTTTTTATAGTAAACGAGTAGTGCCATTCCTGCGAGGACGAGCGATGTAATAAATGTCTGTTGCTTGAACACATGTTTGTTTTGCATCTTTGTATGACTGTGATATTATTGTGGTGTGATGGCCACAATTTGCATCTTTGAATAAAAATAAATTAGGTTTAATATAATTTTGGGGTTATAAGTATCTCTATATCAGCTCTCTCAATCTGGCACAGCAGCAGTGTTTGCATCATAACTAAAAATATACAACTCCGATGGACATGAAACCTGTTGGGTTAGTTTCAAAATTTGATAAGTGATTTTCCGTGATTTTATCAGAATTTTTGGGGTTCTGAGCTGAGAGAACCACGCCTATAACCACAGTGCTCAGAATCTGTTTAAACAGCCAGACTCAGTCGACTTGTTTATTTTATAACTCACATTCCAGAGGTCGGATTCAGGTGATTCCAGTTGGGTTGGATGCATAATTTGGTAAATATTGATCTGTGATTTTCTTATAATTTTTGGAGGTAAAATGTGATGGCTGTGACAGATATACGAAAGGGTACAGAATCTGTGTAAAATGAGTCAGACGAAAAATCTTTAATTTTGTGGATGCCGGGCACTAGTCTGAGTTGTGAATAAGATTGTCATCTCTTTGTATGCATGATACATTCTCCGCTGAAACTCACTTTTCTAACAACTTAGATGGTTAACACCAGGACTGGAGGAGGAGAGGACGTCCCGGCTGTGATTCGCCCACACATTCGGAACTGGCGGAATCAACCACCAGCCCCACCACCTCCGGCACCTGCACCGCGAACCAACGCAGAAATGGACCCAGCCTTTGTTGCCGCCCAGATGGCTTTGCTCCATAATCTCACCAATACTGTGGCAAACCTTGCCGCACAGATCAACCAGCCACCAAACAATCCTCCACCACCACCACAAGCTAGAGACAAGCACAGAGACTTCATGAGCCACCATCCTCCAACCTTTTCACATTCATCAGATCCTTTGGATGCCGATGACTGGCTGAAGACAATCAACAAAAAGCTAGATCTTGCACAGTGTAACGACCAAGAGAAGGTCCTGTATGCTTCTGGCAGACTGGAAGGGGCAGCAGCAGACTGGTGGGATGCATTGGTGGCTGCACGTCCCTATAATGCGCCTGCTACTACTTGGGAGGAATTCCAGGAGGCTTTCTGCACTTATCACATTCCAGACGGCCTAATGGAAATCAAGCTACAGGAATTTCTGAACTTCAAGCAAGGAAGTATGTCAGTATGTGAGTACAGGGATAGGTTTATACAGCTATCCCGTTACTCAACCACTCAGGTAAATACAGACAGGAAGAAGCAGAAGAAGTTCCTGGGTGGGTTGATAACTCCTATCAAATACCAACTGCAGAGTCACACTTTCCCTAACCTGCACACTATGATTGACATGGCTGTTGGGTTGGAAAACACCCGCAAGGAAATGAGTGACTTCAAAAGGAAGTCTCAATCGCAGGGACAGACAAGTAACCCTCGCCAGCGCTACAGCACCTCACCGGGTTACCAGTACCGTTCTAGTGGTCAGGGTGGACAGCAGCAGCAGCAGGTTCCCCAGTACCAACGTTCTGCCCATCATGGCCAAAGGTATAACCCTCAGGCACAGCGCACTCCCACTAATCAGCAGCAGAATCGCTCGGGCAGTGCACCAGGAGCCCAGATGCGGACGAACAATCCTGTCACACCTGTTCGTCCCAATGGGTGTTTCAAGTGTGGTGAAATAGGGCATTACTCCAACAAGTGTCCTAAGAACAACCCACAGACTCCTCAGACCCCGAGGACCAATGGCCAGAGGACTGGACAAGCCTCTAACCAGGCTCAGGGCAGCAAGGCCTCCCAGAATTATGTACGAGACAGGATAAATCATGTGACGGCCGAAACGGCTCAGGAAGCCAATGACGTGGTGCTTGGTATGTTCTTTATCAACTCAGACCCAGTTACAGTCTTATTTGATTCTGGAGCATCACATTCATTCATAACAGAAGAATTTGTGACTAAAAAGAACATACCTAGACAATTCATGAGGAAGCCCTTATTTGTTAGTTCACCGGGAGGTGAAATGAGAGCTACTCACTTGTGTCCACAAGTTCCTCTCAAAATTATGGGGGTAGATTTTCTAGCGGACCTAGTAGTCCTAAGTTCCAAGGATATTGATGTCATCCTGGGTATGGACTGTTTGGTAAAGCACGATGGAATTATTCAGTGTGCCAAGAGATCAGTAATGTTGACTAGTCCGAAGGGACATAAGATTGAGTTTGAGTCAACTCCTGTGACTAAAAATAAGGGAATAGTCAACAAGCTAGAGGGAAAAGTTTTGGAGGATATCAAAATTGTTTGCGAGTTCCCTGACGTGTTTCCGGAGGAGTTGCCAGGTATGCCGCCTGATCATGATTTTGAGTTCACTATAGAGCTTTTACCTGGCACTGCCCCTATTTCAAAACGGGCATATAGGATGGATGTAAAAGATTTGGTTGAATTAAAGAAACAATTAAAAGAATTGTTGGATAAGTGTTTCATCCGACCTAGCTCATCACCTTGGGGAGCACCCGTAATTTTCGTTGATAAAAAGGATGGCACTAGAAGGATGTTCATAGATTATAGAGCTCTAAATGATGTTACCATAAAAAATAAGTACCCCCTTCCGAGAATCTAAGACCTGTTCGATCAGATGAGAGGTGCGCTGTTCTTTTCCAAGATTGATTTGAGCTCAGGTTATCATCAGCTAAAAATTAGAGCAGAGGACATACCAAAGACAACTTTCACCTGTAGATACGGGTTGTATGAGTTTCTGGTGATGTCTTTTGGCCTGACGAATGCGCCTGCGAACTTTATGTACTTGATGAACAAGGTGTTCATGGAGTACCTAGACAAGTTTGTGGTGGTATTCATCGATGACATCTTAGTGTTCTCTAAGAGTGAAAAAGAGCATGAGGAACATCTCAGACTTGTGTTGCAGAAACTACGAGAGTATCAGTTGTATGCCAAGTTCAGTAAATGCGACTTCTGGTTGGAAGAAGTCTCTTTTCTGGGTCATGTCATCACAAATGGCGGAATCATGGTAGACCCAGGCAAGGTTCGTGATGTGCTCAAGTGGGCACCACCGCAGAACGTGTCGGAAATAAGGAGTTTCCTAGGAATGACAGGATATTACAGCAGATTCATTTAGGGATTCTCTAAGATAGTGAAACCTCTTACCTCATTGTTAGAAAAAGGAAGAGAATTCAAATGGGATGGTGCATGTCAGCAAAGTTTTGAGGAACTGAAAAAGAGACTGACCACAACACCTGTGCTAGTTATGCCTGATATTCACAAAGGGTTTGATGTATATTGTGATGCTTCCCATCAAGGTTTGGGTTGTGTATTGATGCAAGGAGGCAAAGTTGTGGCATATGCTTCCAGACAATTAAGAAAGCATGAGAAGAACTATCCCACGCATGATTTAGAGTTGGCTGCAGTTGTGCATGCTCTAAAGATTTGGAGGCACTTCATGGTTGGTAACAAATGTCAGATCTTTACAGACCACAAGAGTTTGAAATATTTTTTCACCCAAAAGGAGCTGAATTTGAGACAACGGAGATGGTTAGAACTAATCAAGGATTATGACTTGGATATTCAATACCATCCCAGAAAGGCTAATGTGGTAGCAGATGCTCTTAGTCGGAAGAGCCAAATCAATATGGCTTTCGGTAGAGTGATACCACAGGAGCTGTGTCTAGAGATGGAACGACTCAATCTAGGAATCCTTGCTCACACCGAGGCTATGGGTATGGAGGTCGAACCAACCCTAGAGCAGGATATCCGAAAAGGTCAGATAGAGGATGAGAAGATAAAGGAGATTTAAATTTTGATTGGTTTGGGAAAAGTTTCAGATTTCACTGAAGATGACCAAGGAACCATTTGGTTCAAAAATAGGATATGTGTGCCAGAAGATGATAAAATTCGTAAGCTCATCCTTACCGAAGCCCACGATTCAGCATACTCCATTCATCCAGGGAGTACCAAGATGTATCAAGATTTAAAAGAGAAGTATTGGTGGAGTGGTATGAAAAGTGATGTGGCCACCCATGTCGCTCTGTGTGATGTGTGTCAGAGGGTAAAAGCAGAACACCAGAGGCCAGCAGGTTTGCTTCAACCCCTAAAAATTCCTGAATGGAAATGGGAGGAAATTGGTATGGACTTTATAGTTGGGTTACCCCATACCAGTTCCGGCTATGACTCTATATGGGTTATAGTAGACAGACTGACCAAATCTGCCCACTTCATACCAGTCAATACCACATACACCGGAGCTAAGCTGGTTGAACTGTTCATGTCAAGAATTGTTTGCTTGCATGGTGTATCGAAGAAGATTGTGTCAGACCAGGGCACCCAATTCACATCCTGCTTTTGGTAGAAACTGCATGAGTCATTGGATACAAAGTTCAATTTCAGTTCTGCCTATCATCCACAAATAGACGGACAGACGGAAAGGACCAATCAAATACTTGAAGACATGCTTAGAGCATGTGCTTTAAAACATGGCCGCAGTTGGGATAAGAGTCTACCCCATGCGGAGTTCTCATACAACAATAGCTATCAAGCTAGTTTGAGAATGTTGCCTTTTGAAGCATTGTATGGAAGGAAGTGTAGAACACATCTATACTGGAATCAAACCGGAGAAAATCAAGTCTTTGGTCCCGAAGTAATACAGGAAGCCGAAAGACAGGTGCAAATTATCAGAGACAACCTTAGGACTGCACAGTCAAGGCAGAAGAGTTATGCCGATACGCGGAGAAGAGAGTTAACCGTTGAGGTGGGAGATTTTGTCTATCTCAAAGTATCACCTATTCGGGGCCTCCGCAGATTCAAAGTAAAAGGAAAGTTGTCACCTCGTTTTATTGGACCTTTCAAGATTTTGGAGAGGAAAGGTGAAGCGGCATACAAACTAGAATTGCCTACTCAGTTGTCCGAGGTACATGATGCGTTCCATGTACCACAGTTGAAAAAGTGTCTAAGGATACCCGAAGAACAATTGACCTTAGAAGAGCTTAATGTAAAGGACGACTTGACTTATTCAGAATACCCGATTAAGATTTTGGAGACATCAGAAAGAGTCACCAGGAATAATGTGATAAAAATGTGTAAAGTACAGTGGAGCCACCATACAGAGGATGAGACAACATGGGAGAGAGAAGATGAACTGTGTGAATAGTTTCCTCAGCTGTTTTCCAACCTTTCCTAATCTCGAGGACGAGATTCTCTTTAAGGGGGTAGGATTTGTAACACCCTAAAAAGACCATCACTTTAAAAATAAAGTAAGCAACATGTTAGTGTAGCTTTTATAGTGAACATATTAAAATTTATGCATACATGTTGGTGCATGGTGTTTTGAGTGAAGTTTTAAATCTGAAAAATGTTGAGAAAAATTTGCAAAAATGTTTAAACCTCTCTTTTTACCTCCCCTCTCTTCAAGCCGGCCCAGCCCAAACTCTCTCTCTTTCTTCTTTTCTTTTTCCCCCGAGCCGGCCCAAAACATCTCTTCTCTTCTCTCCCTTCCCTTCCCGCGCACGCGGCCCTCCAGCCCAGCTAGCGCCAGCTCTCCCCGCGCGTCGCGCGCTATCTCCCGCTGACGAGACGGGCCCACCTGTCAGCCGTTTTCCTCTCTCTCGCACGCGACTCGCGCTGGCGCCTTCGCCCGCTGATTGTGTGGCCCCACCGGTCAGGGTCTTCTTCTTCCTCCAGCTCGCGGATAGAGCCAAGCTGTGCGGGTCTTCCACGCCACGTCGCTCCCCCTCTTCACTCCGCCTTAACCCCAATCAATGCTAATCAAGCGCCATCATCAACCTCCTTCACTCTCACGGCTGCAACCGCCCTGAACCGCCACAACGGCCACCTTAATCCCCATTCCTTCTCCTTCAACGCCATTAAGGCCGTAATGGCCCTGCGCGCCACGGGCAACCGCCTTGGCCGACCTATATAGCCCCCATCACACCCAGAGCTTAGCCCCCACCTCGTTTCCCACTCGTTCGCGCCCACGCTGCCACATTGGGAGCTCGTCGTCGCCATTGTCGCCGCCAGACGGAGCTTGCCATGTTTCTCCGTCGTTTGAACCCCTACTTCCTCTACGGCCGCTTCCTTGTCAACTCGTCGCCATCTTGAGTAAGGTGGTGAGCTTTCTCCCTTTCTTCCCCCTCTGTATTTAATTCCACCGCGACATTGATTCTCGCCGCCGCTAGCCGTGGAGCCTCACCGGAGCTCGACTTTCCTTTTTAAACCCCGCATAGCAATCCCGAGAACCCAGAGACAACATGTTAGCCTTCAATTTGGGTCCCTGACGGCCACTAACCCCGGCTCGCCGTGAGCCGTGGGTAGCCGACCACCGCCACTCATCGCCGGCATGTTCCTTTGCCGGAGCTTTGACGAGAGCTAGCTCATTAGCTTCACCGCGAACCCAGGGTGCTATAGAGCCTAACCCGAGTGCGAATCGTGCCCCCTAGCCCTAGTTCCAACCTCGTCGTGGAAAGCCGGCCACCACCGCTCGTCACCGGTAGCCGCTGCCGCGGACCCGCGGTAGCCCTAGCCCAATGGGATCCAAGATTGATCAAGATGATATCCCTTCTAACATAGAAGATCTCGATGAGGAAGGATGCCAGAAGTATTTGATGGTTTTAGCACATCTCCAGAACGAGTTCTTGAATGGCTTCAAGAAGGATCATGACACGATCACACGCGTTCAAGAGTTTGTGATGCCATCCTTCAAGATGAGCGGTGATAAGATTGATGTATCGACACTGTAAGTTCATCTTCACAACCGTCTTCCCCTATTGATACGGTTAGCCCGATTGTTGTTAATAGTATGCCTAGTCTTCATGAACTCTCTGCACGTTTAGATCGACTAGAGATACTTATAAGGGGGAAATCGGTTTATAATAGTGATGTGCCTGTCATACCATGGTCTCATATTGATAATACGTTATGTGGTGTGTTGCCTAATTCCTTTGATGGTCAGACTACGCCGATGATCCAGTTTCCCAGATCGAACACGGTCATTGCAATTGGATCAACGCTTGCAGGCGGTCCGACCGCCGGTACAGCCGGTCAGACCGCCTGTACGGCCGGTCACATTCCCTCAGCGGTTGGTCAGACCAATCTTTCTAGTACTGTGACAGTTGTTCCGGAGTGGCTTACACCGTTAGCCGTTATGCCAAATTCGACTGCTTATAGCCGTGATGGTATGCTGGATGCGGTCAATGCTACGTACGAAACAATGTTGCAGGATTTAGCATCTGTTAAACAAGGTCAGGATGAAACCGTCTCTCAATATTTTAGAAGATTTAAAGAGATGAAAAACCATTGCTTTAATTTATCAATTTCTGATGTTGATCTTGCTCGATTATGCTTTAGAGTATTAAAATCCTCTATTAGAGAGAAAATTGATAATTGTGATTATCATTCGGTTGCTCAAGTTCACATTAGAGCTGAAGTGGCTCAAAACCGAATGAATAAAGAAAAGGAAGGTCTTAAGTCATATCGGTCTAATATGCATGCTTTTGATTGTAAATCTGTTGTTTCGACCGATAATGATAATAATGTTAATATTGCTGAATTTGCATGGCCTTCTAAAGTTGAAGCTTATTCTTGTTCATCTCTTAGGTCGGCTCATAAGAGTCGGCAAGAAGAATTGAAATTTAAATTTGATTTATCTAAATGTGATCGCATTTTTGATGAATTGCATAAACTTAGATACATTAAGATTTCTCATGTTATACCTGCATTGGAAGAGTTGAGAAGACATGCATATTGTAAATTTCATAATTCCTATTCGCATGCTATCAATGATTGCAATGTTTTCCGTCGGCAAATTCAATCGGCTATAAATGATGTCCGTTTGAGATTTCATGACATGCAGGTTTTGATTCGGCCGCATCAAGTCGAATCTACCAAAGGGAAGAATGTGATGGTGGGAGATGAAAGACCTACTTTGACAGGGAAGGAATTGATCCGTGAAGTGACATGTGGGAAATCTTCTGATGGAAAAGAGATATTCAAAGTTACATTGAGAGCCTTTGGACATGGGGGGCAAAGGTCGGTCGTTTCACCTGGACCGCAGCCGTCTGGGCCCGCTCTACTACAGGCGGTCAGACCGGCTGCATCAGGCGGTCCGACTGGCCTGGCGGTTAGACCGCCTGCAGCAGGCGGTCAGACCGGCCTACACCATGGTTGTCCAAAGGCGCTAAAAACAGAACGTTCAGAGATTGGAGCTTCAAAAGTGGGTTTGGCTAAAGACAGAGGATCTGGTATAAAGCCAAGGGTCACATTCGATATGCTTCTCGACAAGTACTCCAAGCAGAAGGCCGTTCCAAGCGATCGGCCATTAAAAAAAGAAGTGAGATCACCTAAAGGTGGATCTTTCAGGCCAGTGTAGCATTATTATGTGTCTTGGGAATTAAGTCCGATATGGGATGACAATGGTGTGATGTGGGTGCCGTATCAGTCGGTGTCACAACATTCTTTGCATTCTGCGTGGAGAGAACCAAGAAGACATGTTCTGGACAAGGTTGCACTACCCGTTCGTGACCGTTTGACTCTTCGTCAATCTGGTCAAGAGCATTGGCCCCAGGCGGTCAGACCGCCTGTTACCAGCGGTCTAGACCGACACTCCAAGAAGAAGAAGACACCTCCTCTAAAGCAGGTGTATCGGCCTAAGAAGATGGAGGAGAAAGTTCAGGAGAAGAATATAGACTCAGTGAAGGCTACTACACTCGATGGAGACAAAAGACCGATTGTTTTAGACAATCTGGTTGAGAAGTCCATTTCAGGGGCTCCCACTGCTAATGGTCATGAGGTTAGCCGCAATGAGTCCAACTTTCTTCCTAGATGGTGTCCTCCAGGTTTGACTCGTACGCAGAGAAGAAAACTTCAAAGGCTGCGTCTTCAGGAGAGAAAGAAACAAGAGCCAGAGAAGCAAAAGCTTTTCAACAAGCATGGACCTATGCTTCCTCAGAAGAAGGAGTGGAGAGTCAAAAAGAATGATCAGCCAAAGCCAGCAGTACATGTGGTCCAACCGGTTGTACAGGCGGTCCAGACCGCCAGTTCTACAAAGTCGACCGAGCAGGCGGTCAGACCGCCTGCACAGCCGGTCAGACCGGTTGAGGCAGAGATACTGCCGGATGATGTTTCTTTTGCTCCCATGGTTTGTGATGACGAGTTGACATCGGTTCCCACTAGTGAGGACGATGAACAACTTGTTGATTACAGTTCATCACCAGAGCATATGGATATGTATGCTAATGTCCCATACTTGGGTGATTATATTCTTATGGAGGAAGATCCTGATAATCCTGATTTTGATCCTGAGGAAGCTATGTAGGTGTTCTTATTCCTTACTTCGGTCGAAGGATGATGCTGAATTTACTCGGGGGGCAAAACAGCAAGGAGCCTTTGAGGTAAAATCTTATTTATCTTCGCCTCCGGTTCTTCGGGCACCTAGGAGAAGGGTTTCTTTTGAACTATAAATTAAGGCCGAAGAAAGTGTTATTGGAGCTGTTTTGATTCAAAAGACCGAAGGGAAGGATTTTATTATTGCATGTGCAAGTAGAAGATTATTGGACGCCGAAATGAGGTATGCTTTTAGTTGTATACATCATGCTTATACTAGGTTGAGGCATTATTTACTATGAAATACTTGCATAATTGCTTGTTAAGCCGACATAATTAAATACATGTTGCATAGACCAAATATTGATTGATAGAATCGGCAAATAGCTTATGCTTTAATTGAATATGATTTAGTCTTTGATTCATTGAAATTTATAAAGAAATATCGTTGGCGATTTTATTATTTAACATTGATTAATGAGTAACTTAATTTAAATGTCGGTTATATTACTTTTACTCCATGCAATTTGCATTTTGATGGATCGGTTTGCAAAGGTGATTGTAGTGTTGGTGTTATTATTATTTCACCAAACATTATTATTTTTTAAGCTCTTAACCGATTGGATCATAGATGCATAAATAACCAAACCAAGTATGAGCCTTATTATTCGGTTTGCATATCTTACATTACATGAGAGTAAAACATGTAGAAGCTTGTGGTGATTCTTTTCTATTGGTACAACAAGTATCCAAAGCATGTCAATATTTAGATGAATTTCTAAAATGTTTATGTTGATAAATGTTTAGACATTATAATTTGCTTGGATGAATTTATGATTTATTATGTACCAAGAGAAAAGAATCTTAGAGCTAATGTGTTGGCACAGCAAGCATCAGGCTATAATATTCAGAAAAAAAATTTCGAGAAAAGAAGCCGATGTTTTGCGAAGCCGACATGCTTGCTCTAGGACAGGCGGTCCAACCGCCTGGTGCAGCCGGTCTAATCGGCCGGGCCGGTCTAACCGACATGACAAGCGGTCTGACCGCCTGTACCTCTGAAAAAACCGATTCGGCTGTGGATGCTTCTCAATCTGTTGAGGCCGATGTTGGTATTTGGAGGGAGCCTCTTATAATATTTTCAGGATACTAGCAGGTCAACGGATCGAGAAGTCCGACGGTGGGCTTTCAAGTTTGCTTTGGTTGATAGTGAACTATATCGTCGGACCGCGGATGGTTTGTTCTTAAAATATTTAGATCCTGATCAAGAAAGATTGACTATGACAGAGGTTTATGAAGAAATTTATAGTGCGCAACAATCGGCTCGCATGTTGAAGTGGCTCCTTAAGCGGGTTTATTCTTATTGGTTTACAATAATTGCCGATTGTTTTTGTTACTATAAAAGAGGTGATTGAGTTTATTATCAAGCATATTATATATGGATTTGGGATTTGTTTGCCAATGAACATCATTCATATCTAAGGAGGTACGTGAGTTCATTGAATCCAATGGTACTAAATTGCTCAATTCATCTCTATATTATGCTCAAGCTAATGGTGAAGTTGAGATTAGCAATAAGGTATGTTTTTAGACATGGTTTTGCTAAAGTTACTCCATATGAGTTTGTCTATGGTTAAGAAGCCGTTTGTTTTTTGAGTGACCGGCAAGCGTTTGGAGGCTTTGGAGCAGGTCAACAAAGAGGATAGCTCGAGCATGTAATAAGAAGGCAAAGGTAACATCCTTTCAAGTTGATGATTGCATGGATTTCAGTCGCCAAGAGCATTTGAAGGTATTATCCAAGTATTTGGCAAAGTATTTGAAAGGATTTGGCCGATATGTTGATATTGCTTTTAGAATGAAATGGCCGACAATAGAGGGTCGCCCTTAGACTGAATTAATGTTTCTTGATACGCAAGCTTTACCAAGAAACAGGAGGGCATATGTTGATGACCAAAAATGGCATGAATGCCGATCTGGCTCAACAGCCGGTCTAACCGCCTGTAACAAGCGGTCTGATCGGCTGTATCCTGTAGCCGGTCTGGCAATGGGCCAGGCGGTCTGACCGCCTGTAGGAAAGTGCTCAAAATATGATTTTGACTCCACCATTGCGTAGGGCTCGCCGAGAAGGTCAAAATGCATATGTGGATCGCCTGATTTGGACTCCGGATGAGGGAGTTATGGCTCTGTCAAGGGTCAACCCCGGGCCCAGGCGGTTAGACCGCCTGTACAGGAGGTCAGACCGCGTAGCAGTTCTAATCCGAATTAGAGTTGCATTTTGATGGGACTTCATTATGGAATTGACTCCCCACGGGGCAAGACCTCCCCACCCTATATTATGAAGGGTCGTGGCCGATTGAGGACCTCTACCCAATCGTACAAACACATTTACCTTTACTTTTTATCTCAAACTCTAGCTTTTCCGACCTCCCTTCTTCTTCCTTCTTCATCTCCATGGCGTTTTAGGACATTCTAGGTGGCCTTGCCGACCTTAGAACAACCCTAGGTTCGCCGCCTCCGACGGGGTCCCTCCCGAGGCGACGTTCGTAGGCTTTCGCGGCGCCTCTGCCTACAGGCGGTCTGACCCCCTGTGACGGGCGGTCTGACCCCCTGTACAGGTGGTCTGACTCCCTGTCCAGAAGTTCCGACGAGGAGATTCCGGCTACCGCGCGATCTAGCGCTTATCGTGTGTTGACCCGAAAAGGCGTCAACAGAAGTATGCTAGAAGACACCATCCAGCAAGAGAAAGAAAGAAAGCTCAACACTAGGATAGAAGTCCATGGGGACCTCCTGCAAGGACTCATTATCCTTGGCATGTTGGCTTTACCAAGAGCACAACTGCACAGAGATATTCAACAAGAAGGATCTACTTGACAACATCACTGGACCTTTAAGCTCCAAAAAATTAATTAGGAATATCGAGCTCGATGATGATGCATGGACCGAGCTGGTAGATGCATCAATGAGAGTGGTGAGCCGACTCATGGCAGCTCCTGGAGCCACTGGAACACATATGCGCCACAAAATTGAAAGAAACAGCAATGCAGTGGAAAACCTGGAGTCATTTCTGAGACTCGAGGCTAACAGGCATACCATATTAGTGCTACAGATGTGCGCTATAGAGATTCTCACGCAATTGTTTCAGGACGATTGTACGAGTTTGTCTAGTGAGAGACGAGATAATTTTATTAACAGGGTGCTAAACATATTTCTTACTCACAGTTGGATGAAAGAATTATTGGAAAAGGAAAGGACCAAGATATCGGATGAAACCCTCAGCCTACTTGTGAAAGCTATGAAAGGCCCCACGTTATGGCACAAGCTCCGACCCTCTCTTGATGTCGGAAACATGTGACATCCTGGAATGCGCTTGTGGAAAAGAAGATGAAAGAAGTACAGAATACTGCAACTAAGTACAAAGAAAAGGCTGGTGAAGCATTGGCAATGCTGTCTGCAGGAAGTAAAAATAATTTAGACGTAATAAGAAAATTTGGAGGATGCGAGGATGTTGTTCGTTGCCTAACTACAATGCTGGACTCCAAGATCAAGACCATCCAATTTGTAATAGGTGGTGAACGGAAGCCTACTATAATGGATATCAAGATGGGTTGCAGGATTAGTGCAGCAGAGGTACTGAAGAACTTGTGTCCTGTCTACTCTGTCTCCAAATTGGAAATGGTGCTAAGGAAGGTACGCCACACGCACGTGCACTTAAAACATATCAGTTCTGTATTTTTGTATGTACTATTATTATGTTATTTCATCTACTCCCTCTGTTCGGTATTTGCAATTTATTTTTTCTCTTAAGAAAACAAGTTGTCAATGGGATTCGAGGTTAGAGGTCCAGGGTTACCCACCATGGCCATGGTGGGTATATGAATCAAATAAATTAGGTCAAGCTGGTAAACTGGGAATATTGTCATTTACCCACCATGGCCCACAGGAATTCATAACGGCCATGTTCTTTAGTTTTTTTTCCTTCAAAGTTTTCAATTCCACATTGTTCTAAAATCTAAATGCGACAGGATCACAGGACAGCGAAGATAGTGGTAGGTTGCGAAGTTTCAGTACAAAATTAGGTCAACTTGTTACCTTTCCGGATATCTGGAAAACAAATTTCACTTTTTTTTGGTGAAATTTCAAGATTCCCATTTTATTTTATCCCATAAACGTTGCTAATCTATAGCACAATCATTTACTTAAGAAGTTGGAGTAGTTTGTTTCAGTAGATTGAAGCATGATGTTTACGTCTCCCTGTAGGTCTTTGAAGAACTGCTACATGCAAACGCAGCATCAGAACCGCAGTCAGTAAATTTAAGCGTGGGTTCTGACCCCAACGGCGACGACGAAGAGAACCCAACTCCAACAAACAATGACCAAGATGAGCACTCAAGTCCAAGAAACCAGAAGCAATCCGACATTAGGAGGCTAACAGCATCGCTTCTGTCACTCTATGCCGCAATCTATGCAAGATGGACCAACGACATGGATCGCTTTGCGACCGTCGTTGCGCAGCTAGTCGTCCATGGAGATTCTCTATGGAAGCTCAAGGCGATCGTTGAAGAAAACAGCCACCCCACGCCAGCCTGCCTTGGAATACTGAAGATTGTTTGCCAGATGGCTATATTGTTGATACGACATGGTCACTACGTCCAGGACTTCAAAGACAAGAGAATGGTGGACACACTGTATGAGGCTTCGGAAACCATGGCCCGGCTCGAGAGCCGCATGATTTTTGCCGGCGTCGATCATGATTGCTACGGCGTAGCTGTGGAACCTCTGTCCTCTGCTCTCGTGAAACAGGTGCGAGACCTTCTGACAGAGAAAGAACCGGAGCTAGTGAATAACCCCCCTCCTGCTGCTGGGCATTGTGTTACCGTGTTTGTTTTTCTGTGTTTTCCTAAAAGTACCTGTTACTTCCTATTCATCCCCTCACAGAACACGCATCCCTAAAAATTCTTTTCATTCTCTCACAGAACACGTATCTCTAAACTCTTGTGATAGAGGAACCGGAGTTGGTGAATAGTTGTGCTGCTGCCTGCTGGGCCTTGTGTTGCTCTTTCTGTTTAGAGTGCATGGTCGTACTGCTTGCACTATACAGACTCGTTTTGGCGGTAACATATTATGACGTTGCTATTAGTATTTTCCTCATGAAGTTATTTTAACCATGTATACTAAAAAAAAGCTTGCGGCGTTGCCCCAGGAGGCAAGTGGATGTTTCTTGATCTAAAAAAATTCTCAAAGCACGTCAAATTTGAAAAATTCGCTCCGTAAAAAGGTTATGGATGTTTAGTGCCTTTTCTTTTAAAGTGTATCTTGAGTTGAAATCTGAAAACTAATGCAATGGAATTAGAAAGGAGCGTTAAATTTTAAAATTTGCTATGTATAAAAGGTTTTGGAATTTGGAGCAACACTTATATTATTATTTTTTTTTAATTTGTAGGCTTTTTCGTGTTCGGATATTAGGTTAACAAACGAATTGGAAAAGAGCTTTAGATTTCAAAGTATGACGTGTAGCAAACTTATTGATTTTGAAAATGTGAGCTATTTTAATATTCTATATTTTTTAATTTTAAGATATTCCGATGTTCGAATAGTAGGGGCAAACGGATTGCATATAAAAATTATGAGAATGAATTACTAAAAAGCTTTGAATTTATCTTTTTATAGCAAAACTTTAGGTTTTTAAATTTTGAGCAGTTTTTGTGTTGAACACCTTTTAATTTGAAGAGATTTCAATGCTGAATCATAGATAGGCGGGTATGGCAAATTGCATGTAACCATTTCTGCAAATGAATTATGGAAGCATTTGGCTTAAACATACGCTGTATAATAAAATTAAAGATTTTGAAATTATAAAATTTTTGATATTAGACACCTTTCAATTTAAATATGTTTTGGTTCTCCAAGCACCTCACCATAATTTTCTTACATGAGAATTTACATGTCCCTAACAAAAATAATGTAAATCACTAGATGAATTTATTAAGTCTAACTAATCTGTTATTAGACACTTATGTGCTACAATAGACATAGACTAATGGTGATTATTTAGGCTGATTGACACTTCATCTATGTGATTAATTATGTAATTTCATTTATATTTAATATTTTTATGAGTACCAAACACCTTAAAAAGTTTTTATGGTGTAACTAAAAGTCCCTTTATCAACTAAACTTGTACTATTTAGATCTAGGATTATATATTTATATCCAATCGGAAAATCGCCTCAGCTATATATATTTTAAAAAAGAAACATATCTGGTGGAAACTAACTTTCTATATAGAAACTATAAAAAATTCGATCTTTTGATTCAAGTGTGCGCGTATGCGCGCACAAAAAGACTGTAGCGGTCTACCCGTCAACGTCTCACAAACCGGGATCTCGATCCAATCTACAGTGGCGCACGTGTGAATTGCCGACCAAGCCACGTGGTGACGTGGATCACCTGTTCTAGCGATAGGAGGAGGGAGATCTCAACGCTGTAGCCCCCATCCCGCGCGCCCAGGAGGCGGAAGGAATCGGAGGTGATCCGCCCTCTGTCGGTAAGCAATCCTGCAGTTCCTTCTCGGATTCTTGATCTCTGGCTTATTCAGACCTCGAATTGAATGGCAGTAGTAGGTGGGATGATGCATTGATGCCTCAGTCTATCGGATTTCGATTCTTCTCCGAGTGATTCGGTTTCCGCCTCCGCTTCCTTCCTATTTCTAGGAAAAATTATGCATTGTGCACCGCATTCGAGCTGAGATGAGGATCTCTCGAGTTCGACTACTGAATAGTAATTCGGAAATATAAGGATCCTACGCTCCAGCAATTGTGCTCAACTGTGTTCTTTAAAGTTCATATGATTGTGATTCTTTCCTTTGTGTTTCTGTATCCGTATGAATTTCTCAGAGCCGCTTCAAGCTGGTGTTGCCTTATCTATGTAGGATTGGGCACAGTTTCACGCATTTGGAGTTGGAGCTGACCTTTCTGACAGCTAAAGATGAGTGCAGGGCATGGCGACACTGGTGCCTCAGGTATACTGCGATGGCCTTTCTTTGCCACTTTGTAGATTGGTGTAGTTCTTCTTGGTACTGCTTTAAATTAGCACGCTAGAAATTCCAGTTTCACAAGGAAATGCTTGAGGCTTAGCAATTTATTCATGCATATGTATAGTACACAGTACACACATTGGTGCTATGTTAAGTATTATTAACAGTGAAGACCAAAGTAGCAGCGGGCATTGCACTATGGACTCAATTTCATCTTGCCTTGCAGCTATGATGGCAAAGCTGAAGGAGCTATTGCACAGAAGTGAAAATCGCATTTGTGCTGACTGTAATGCGCCTGATCCCAAATGGGCGTAAGTATTTGCTTGGCCTTGAATCACCTACTGTGTAGTTCTGTTGAGTTTGAAATACCCCTTCTTTGGCTCTGGTAATGCGTGTGTACAAGACATTACCAGAATGTATAACGAAATAAAAAAAAAATATAACC
Organism: Digitaria exilis; assembly: GCA_015342445.1. Lineage (NCBI taxonomy): Eukaryota > Viridiplantae > Streptophyta > Magnoliopsida > Poales > Poaceae > Digitaria > Digitaria exilis. The sequence continues at coordinate 2,618,691 of JACEFO010001965.1, forward strand.
TTGCGATGTTTTTTAGGAATATTTCAATATAAATTTGAAGCATTCTTTGTCTGTTTCCTTCCCTTTTCATTTTCAACGCAATCTGTATGCAGTATGTGCAATTATTTGCTTCTAGCTTTTGTGGAACACAACCCTCACAAAGTAAATGGGTTTTCTCCTGCAGGTCAGCTAACATTGGGGTATTCATTTGTGTAAAATGTTCTGGCGTCCACAGAAGTCTTGGTACACATATTTCAAAGGTTTCCCTAGTAACAAGTTACAACCTGCAATAACCTTACATGCTTCTTTTTTCTATTTTTTAGGAATCAGAATTCCTGAAGGTTTTTATGTTTTTTATGACTTACCAGCCTTCTAGTAGCAACGCCAATATTTTGCAAGTTGAAACTATAGAATGATCTATAACATTACTTCATGGAAATATCATTATTAAGTTATAATATCATCACTAACTTATTATTTATATGGCACAGGTTCTGTCAGTAACACTAGATAAGTGGACTGAAAATGAAGTTGAATCAATGATAGAAGTTGGTGGAAATTCTAATGCCAATGCAATATATGAGGCTTTTCTGCCAGAGGGCTGCCGGAAGCCACATCCAGATTCTAGCCAGGAAGAGCGAGAAAAATTCATCAGGTATGTGCTTAGTTGGAAGGAATTTTATTTTTACTGCACGCAAGAAATTTCATCTGAGCTCGTTGATTATTGTTATTTGCTGTACAAACTTGCTCTGCAGAAGGCCTTTCAATTCAAGAGTTCGATACTTTGATGTACTAATGAGATCCAAATTGTCACTGTTATAGTCAAGATTGAGACATGCATTCCCAATGTTTCAGGTCAAAATATGAACTGCAGGAATTTCTGAAGCCAAGCCTGCGGATTGTCTCTCATCATACTAATGACTCTGGAAAAAATGCAGGCAGCCAGGCTCATTCTGATGCTTCCAAGAGTGAAGTAAGCTGTCCAGAAACCTTATATTTATTACATGATGCTTACATGTTCAGTAATTCTTATAATTTTTCAAAAAAAAATAATCACAGATTGGTATGATCGAATTCATGGGAATATTGAATGTCAAGGTGATAGGAGGCACCAACCTGGCCATCAGGGATATGTCAAGCAGTGACCCATATGTGGTCCTGACGCTGGGGCAGCAGGTAATTTTGGTTGGTTTGTCATATTTCCAACATAATTAACAATTATTCTTTTTTTCATCTAATTTCAGCTTGCCCTTGTTGAGTGCAGAAAGCACAAACTTCGGTCATCAAAGGTAACCTGAATCCTGTGTGGAATGAAGAACTGAAGCTCTCTGTCCCTCGGGAATATGGACCTCTGAAGCTGGTAATTAACTCAATGTGAATCACGCTACTATTGCACAAAACTGATTCTCAAGGTCTTTTTATCCTAAATCTGATGATGCTATCTAGATTCTATCTAAGTTTTACATGCACCTGACAAACTTTCTTAAATAAGCTCGCTGATCCTCTTTCATGCAAACAGCAAGTGTTCGATCATGACATGGTGTCTAAGGACGACCTCATGGGGGAGGCCGAGATTGACCTGCAGACCATGATCAATGCCGCTGCCGCATTCGGTGACCCAGAGCTGCTGGGCGACATTCAAATTGGCCGGTGGCTCAAATCAGAGGACAATGTGCTTGTCAGGGACAGTGCCGTGGTGGTTGCTGGTGGCAAGGTGAAGCAGGGGGTGGCGCTGAAGCTGCAGCATACAGAATCCGGAGAGCTAGAGCTGGAAATGGAGTGGATGCCGCTCAACATGTAGAAAACGCTGGGATTTTTTATTTTCTGAAATCAAATTGTCTGCAATTGGCAGATGATAAGTGGTGTTGCACTCAGGATTCGTGTTGCTTTGTTGCCATCAGCAAATGTTGTGTTTGATCAGTCGGTGGCTTTCCAAGAGTACTGCATATGAACTAACCCTTTTTTTTTTTTTCTGATCAGTGGGTGGATTTCCAAGAGCACAGCATATGGACTACATTTGCTCTTCTTTCCAGTAGAAGCATATGATTGTGTTCGCTGTTTTATCTGTGGGTGGCGTTCCTAGATTTGCTCTTCTTTCCCGTACAAGCATCTGATTGTGTTCGGAAACAAAGCCTTTCTCCGAGGTCTTTAGAATATGATTGTGTTTAGGGTCTCCTGCTCTTTGGTTAGTCCAAGCTACTGATCTATTGACTTCATGCCAACAAAGCACTTTGTTTGAGCTAGTAGATACCGAAGATCATACTGAATGTTTCAGCGAAGTTTCAGATTTATTGTATGGCTTCGTGAAACTGAAGATCCTACTGAATGTTTGACCCAAATTTTACATTAGAAGTTTTATTGTATGCCTACGTAATATCATCAAAATATTAGAGAAAAAAGCATAAAAAATCAGAGAGGAAATCTGCGAGCAATGGGGCTTCAGTGTGTGTAACAACATGTAAACGATCAACGACAGATGAATCCGCCTCACCGAAATCCGCTAAGATCCTTTCGGATCCAAATCATCATCAGCCCACTGCACAAATCTATCGAAGCGCAAAAGAGAGCAACATCTAAAACCAAGAAAGCAAATAACAAGCCAGCAGATAAACGATAGGCGATGAACGACCCGAAGCAAAATGATAAATTTTGTTTAACTCAGGATTTGTTATGCTTTTGTCGCCATAAGAAAATGTTCCGTTTCATAAGCCATTTAAAGAGAGGAACATATGGCATGGGAACAGTAATTTATCATGTGAGAGAGAGATTTAGAAAAGTATAATTAAGGGGTGGTGATTTTACAAATCCCCCCTAACCTCTCCCTACCCGCTTCCCTTGAATGAAAATCATGCGGCACAGATTTGAGTTCTTATTGTTCTCACGGGAATAAAGTTATCTGAGTTCTTATTGTTCTCACGGGAATAAAGTTATCGTAGAATACGTTGCCTTTAAAAGTGCAGATGAAAGGCCGGTAGGATCAACTCAGAATTTCTTCGCCATCAGAAAATGTTCCGTTTGATAAGCCATTCAAAAAGAGTGCATAGTACATCTGAAAGGTGTATTGATTTTAGAATCGGGCTATTCGGAAAGTGTTTGTAGAAATCTCTGAATCTGATCGTAGAACTCATAATCCTCCAAGCAGCTGATAAAAAAAACATTAGCTGATAAATCAGTGGTCATTTGATAAGAAGCTCTTCGCACGAGGTTCACAAAGGAGAGCGATCTGTTCATGTTCCACACGTTATCGTTTTGCAATTCCAAATAATATTATTGTTTTGATGTTGTTGCCTTGTGGCCAACAAAAAAAATCAAACCTGAAGATCGTACTGAATGTTTCGCCCAAATTTTACTTTAGGAAAAAGGTACTGTTTACTGTCCTCCGGCGTTTTGCACGGATAAAAAAGCTTACAAAACCGAACACACAAAGGTGAGAATACAAGAGATATTCCTAAAAACACAATGCTCAGTGGAAAGAGAAGTCGTTTTTTGGTTTGACGGCTCACGGTGACCAAAAGGCAACCACTGCCCAACCTTTTATGAATCATCATCGCATTGCCTAGATAAGCTTTCGTTCAGCGAACAGTAAAAAACGATTTTTTTGCCTATCATCAAAAGAAAAAAAAAAGCTGGAAAAAAGAGATACGAATCGATCTGCGAGACATAGCAGTGGGGCTTCAGTGTGTGTAACAACATGAAAACGATCAACGACGGATAAATCCGCCTCACCGAAATCCGCTAAGATCCTTTCGGATCCAAATCATCATCAGCCCACGGCACGAATCCGTCGCAGAGCGAAAGAGAGCAAAACAAGTCTAAAGCCAACAAAGCAAATAACAATCGAGCAGAAAGACGATTGGAGATTGACGAGCCGCATCAAAATCACACCAAAATAGAAGAATTGGAGGCTTTCTCCATGCGGGCGGCGGCGGCTAAGGTCAGACTGCTGGCATCCGGTGGCAGATGGAGGTCAGATTATATAGGGAGAGCCGGAGAGGTGTAGTGGGAGGCAGGGCGGCGGGCGCTAGGGTTTCCTCGAAGCCTCGACGGAGTGGGCTTCGAAAAGAAGAAGGCCGAGATGGTCCAAGGCAGCCCAAGATCGGTGGAATGGGCCGAGGCAGCCCAAATGCCTTCTTTCGGTATAGAAATAAAATAAAATGTTGAAACACACTAGTCAACAAAGCAAAAGTCTGGCATCGAATACAGAAGCACTGAAGCACCCAAACGAACCATGGGGTTTTATAATTCAGGACATCCGAGCACAGATTAACCCGTGTGGAATCGATACCTTCATTGGCTGCAGTGTGATCAGAACAGACTAAGGAAGTGTTTGGTTGAACAAATTGTAACGTAATGGGATTAGGCAGGGTAACCGATATCGTTACATCCGTTTGGTTTGACATGGTCAGTAATCAATTACCACGTAATCGGATACCATCCTGTACAACACCGATCCCACCTCTCCATCGCCGTAATCGCTTCACAGTGCCGACCCCGTCTTCCTCCCGCGGATAAACATATATACGCCCCTCTCGTCGTTCCATACTAGCACACGGCCAATTCTCTGATGAGAGCCCAAGGGATTACCCCCCTCTGATTCCGCACCCTGAAGCAAGCAATCATATTCGAGTTCAGATGAGGCGCCGCCCTGTGCTTCTTCTCTAGCGCGTGGGCAGCGAGCTGCTCCTATGCCTTCGACGACCCTGCACCTCCCACTCTAATTTCTCCCAATTTCCCATGATTGTCTGGAAAATTGAAGGGGCATATATATAAATCAAGCTTCTCATCATCAAAATTGAACTCTCGCATGGTGAATCAAACCCTCACGCAATCAGATTTGAGTTCAGTTGCCCCAAAATTGATTTCACATATCCCAAATCGAGGTACAGGATGTTGTTCCGCCATTCAAGCACCTTAGAGCTCCTCGTGCACACGTAAAATCGATCTGCTACTCCTCGAATCGAGCTCCTACTTGAACGGTCATGCATTTCTCTTCCAAATCATGTTCTTCTGCAGTCCTGACGATTTTGCAGAAGGGGGTGAAAGAGAAAGATCAAACAGACGAATGAGCTTCTGAACTAGGCAAGCAGTATGTGATACCATTGCAGCAAGGAACCAAACAAATCCTGTAACTTGTGATCCCTGCGCTTGTTGCAGTGTTATTCGATTCCATTTCCATTTGCGTTACCACCCGATGAACCAAACACCTCCTAAGTTCAACCAATGGAGACACAAAACTTGCACTCCAAAATTTTGGATGTGCTAATACGACATAAGAAACTTTAATTCATACAATTAACAATACATATGTTCGATCTGAGGTTACACTGACACCAGGCGCCATGGGAAGCTTAACAAAACTTACTCCGCTTCAAATCAAAACATTGCCACCGCTAGAAACATATGACTTCCTGTTCACATAAGGTAACTAAAACTGTACGGCGCGGCGTGAAAACGGTTATGCAAATTTGTTGACGTAAAAATCAGGGAAGACCTTCACGTGCTAGCACACGAAATCGGCTGTGACCGATGATGCAGGGCGTGCCAGTCAATCTGACCTGTTGATTGACAAGGAAAATCGGATGTTAATGTTACAGTGAAATCGGCTGGGTTTCCGATTTAGCAATGAAGATCAGATAGGAAACAGATTCCGATCTACAATAAAGAAACGGCTAGATCAGCCGATCCCGATGCAAAGCAGAGTAAGATTACTAAAACGTAACCTAACAAGCTAAGCAGAGCAACACTTAGAATAGATCTAAACGGCTATATCGGATCCAATAACGAAGTATAAATAACAGCCGATCAAAGCCTATTCTAAGCTGGATAGGGGTTGAATAAAATCTAAACGAAGTAAGAGCGATACGCCCGATACTAAAGCTTAGATGTTTACTTGATAACTGTCGAATAATTCCAAACGAAGCAACAGCGATACGCCGGTTGCTAAAGCTTGGATCTTACTCAGTAATACGGGACTTACAGGCAAGCCTTGAGATCTGATCACCCTCGACGTGCCCAGAAGAACTAGTGAAACGAAAAAGACGAAGTCGTCGACAATGTATGAAAGATGCGAAAAAGTGTAAAGGTTTGTTTGATATTGGTGTGTACAGACTTCCATGACCACGCAGGGCCGATATTTATACTCTGATAACTATAACTCCTAAACGTATACGACAAACTTACTTGACGCAAAAGAAAAGATCTTTTCTAACATTATCTACAACTCAGACTAAAAAATAACCGACTCCTCGGTCCTTCTATAAGCTTGACCTGGTAACCTCCCAGGATTCCTTCACGTCATCATCCTTTTCTCCGATTCTAACTCTCATCGGATTCTGATTTCTGACTCAAACTGTTCTTCTCATCGGACTCCAATTCCGATTTGTTCTGCCCTCTTCTTTGGACTCCGATTCCGATTCCACACTTCTGCTTCACCTTTTGGCACCGGCTTAACCTGTTAAAATCCGGTGTCAACACATGCCCCCCTAGTTTCGCGGAAGAATCTGATTCTGATTCGAAACTATTTGATCCTAGGTCAAACATTTTAGGTCAAACATCTTCTCTTTCCTCTTTTACCCCCGGCGAAACCTATATAAGGCCAGCCATTTCGTCTTCCTCATTCATCTTCCTCCTTCAGCCGCTGCCGCTTCATCTTCCTCTGTTCCATGTCGTGGACCTCCAACGCGAACTCCTTCAGCAACGATCAACTTTTGAAGACTTAGCAGCCTCCATCCATGGCATCTCTTTCGGCAATCCCTGAGGTAAGCCCTTATTCAGCCTTTAGATCTATATTCATTCCATTCCTGCTAGATCTGTTCTCATTCGCTCTTGTTAGACCTGTTCTTATGAAAACGCATCTTTTTAGGCTCTTCGCGATAGCATTGTTATTCCCATAGCAGATAAGCCAGGCCTCGCCATATTAGGTCCAGTAGGCTCTCCAGATCCCATTGATTTTATTAACCAGGAGACGCAACGACTGCCTTATAAATCGTTCAATTCAGAATAAGATTGGAGCAACGCTTTTAGATCTTGGCCGACTCTCCCCACTGGCTGGAAAGCATGGTACCAAAGAGTTGCCAGATCCAAAGGAGACGAGTGGGAGACTTATGACTTACGCCAGTGCATCGCTCTTTCCTTAGCTGATATGGATCGGAATGAGCCACTGTTAGTCGCTGCTTCTTACTTCTGGTCTGATGCTTTAAATGCCTTTCTCTTTGGACAAGGTCCGATGACCCCTACATTGGCCGATGTATTGATGCTCACAGGCTTGAATATATCGGCATCGGATACTACTTTGCAACTTCCATCCAGGGCCACCCACAAGATTGACACTAAGCAGATAGGAGGATGGAAAGGGTATATTGAGAAATATTCAAAGACATCAGGAGCAGTGGACGCCCGAGAACATTCTGCTTTTCTTAATATGTGGCTGGAACATTTTGTCTTCTGTGGCAAATCAGTAGGTCCAACAATTCACTATCTCCGATTGGCCGAACACTTGGCTTCAGGGAACAACTTCCCAATCGGAAAACATCTTCTTGGAGCAGTGTATAAACTTCTTCATGAAGTATCTATCCGACTGAGAACCAGGCAGCAAATCGGACACCTCGGAGGTCCTTGGTGGTTCATCAACCTTTGGGTGAACATGCATATGCAAAAATTGGTGAATGACACAGTGGCCAGCAAGGTTTACCCGGCCGATCAATTAAATGAAGCGGACCTCGATGAGCGACGCTGCATGTCCTTTGGTGAGGCCGCCTCAAGTTTTGCTAGCGATCGGCTCCCTTCCACTCGCACTGCCGAGTATTTCAGAGGCTTCTATAATGGTCTTAAAGAAGATTCCATGCCTTGGTACGTGTATGATGACCCTGAAGATCACTTTGAACTTCCGACTCAATTCCGATTTGACAATATCGGAACAGACGATGATTGTCAGAAGATCTTCAAAGAGGTCATCACTCCTCAGATACTCCCAGCCGATGTTTTCTTGGGGAAGAAACACCAATCCTTTGAATATTATCACCCCGCATTGGCTGCTCGTCAACTTGGATTCGGCCAAGGGCCGATTTCTATGTACATAGCTGATTTGGTGAAGGCCAGGGAACTCATTCCTTCAAGCCTGGCATATGAGAGGTTGAAAGGCTTGTCACCTTCTCAAGAAGACATAGACTTATCCTCTTGGAGATTCTCTAGCTTCACCACGACTCCATTCAAAACTTGGTGGCAAGAATGGAGGAATCACCTCTTCTGTCAGCCTGCGCAAGATTACTGCCTACTGCTTAATCCTGACTTTAAAATCAATGATCAGATAAGAAATTTCCAACCCTAGCCTTCTCAATCATCAACCAATTTCAAACCTAATTCTTCTTTCAATCGCAGGATGTAGCCATCAATCCTCCTTCCGTTAGTAACAGCGGTCGTCCGATCAAGTACCTGCCTTTTTCGGACAACCCTTATATCGGAAGTTCCAGTCCATCAGTAATGGACATCATCACTGGTCGGAACAAGAAATCGGCCAAGAGCATCCCTTCATCTATGCAACAAGGCACTAGTTCCTCCCAAAGGCCAAAGAAGAGTACTCAAGGGACTTCTTCTTCCATGGCTAGCCAAGAAGAAATCAAACCATCGGAGCCACAAGCTGTGCCATCAAGAGTTGGAGAAAAACGCAGACTAACGCTATCAAAGACACTTTCGAGGAAGATACCGAAAGCTGTCGGGAAGATTTCAGCTTCAGAGGCTGCCAGACGCATATCAAAAGCACGATCAAGTATCGGTGGCTCATCATCCATTCCTGAAGCTGACACACAGAATCCGATTCAAGAAAACTCATCGGATACTGCAGCAACAACTACATCAGAACAGGTAAGCACATCTCCGATTCGTTGTAACTTTATGATTTCTCAATCTAACTTTATGTATAAACAGGCACCTTCCCAGATTCACGAACAAAGCCAAACGGAAACTGCCCCAACTTCTTCTCCACTGCCGGTCCTTTCATCGATTAGCACTCAACCAACCCAAGTCTCGGAATCGGCTCAAGAAACCATAGTAAGGACATAATCTTTACTATTGCGAACATTAATTTATTCCTTATACCTGAATTTTTATGTTCAGGAACGAACGACAATTGCTTCCATCGGGACTGCAATTGGTCTTTCTCAACCGACCCAGTTTGACGAAGTCAACTTAAAACAGGTAACTCCCTCTCTTCGTCTTCCCTTTAGAAAAAGCCAATATCCGATTCTTACTTTTCTTTTTCAGGCACAAGATTCCCCGACTCCTAGTGCCCTTGCAGCAGAATTGGCTGGTCCCTCTCCTAGCTCCGATCCAATCAGGTCCTACCTTGAAGAAATGCTAGGTCATTTGAACACTGAAATCGGACAACTCGTGAAGAATGCTGATCCCGTCCGATCAGTTTTCAAACACTTGCAAGGTCAGATACCCGAATCAATTGAAGAAGTTCTCTTTCCAGCCGCCTTTATTGAGTTCAACTACTACCAAGTGACCAAGGCCCAGAAGAGATTGTCCGATCGAGCGGAGTTCAAAAAATCAGCCAAGGACCAAGAGCAATTTGAATCGGACATCGAAGGAATAGCCACCCAAATTGGACCGATGAAGCAAACCCAGGAAGCTCTAGAGAAGAAAAAGTCCGATTTGGAGTCTGAATGCGAAGCCCATATGCAAGCTATAGCAAAGATCGATGCGGAGCTGGAGACTGTAGAAGCCAACCTATAGCAAATCCCAGGGGCACTGACAACCTTTGAACAAAACAAGCAAGTCCTCATTCAAAAACTTGAAGCCGATTGAGGGTTCAGCTGAGGAGGATCGGAAAGCTATTTCCGATGTAGATGTCATCCGCCTGCGCGCGATTAAAGCGATCCAGGACTTCCATGGATCGTTGTAAAACTTATCTGAAAACATCTTTGCAATGTAATATATTCATCGAAATTGCCAAACTGTTCTGCATGTGTGAATCTTTGACTTATCTTTTGACTGATCCCTGCCACGTCTGTAACGTATTTATTGCCTTTAACCAATGCGATCGGCCTTTACAGCGAATCTTCTGAAAATAGCAACTTTTGACTGAAAATACATCGGTTCTCACACTCATCTATATCAAAAAATTGAGTGCCCTGACCTGAGTAGGTAGATCTTTGCCTATAAATAGAACCATACGCTGAATCCACCATATCACCCTTCTTGCTACCAAACATGGCATCTTCATCCAATGAGGTACAAAGCACTTCTCTTTTTTCCTCACACATTTGATTAAAGCAAGCTAATACCTCTAATTTTCAGGTTCAACAGAGGCTTGAGCTCATCATCACTCAGCTTCGATCGGGCTCTTCCCTTTCCTCCAATCATCGGCTTTTCTTGGCTACCCACAAGTATGAGGTTATGAACTTGCTTCCCGAAGGCCTCACCTCGGTGTCATCTTTCATCCATGCCCAAGGCAATGATATATCCAGGGTTCAATGTCAAATCCATAATCTTGAAGGCACTTTGAACAGAGAACAATCCCGACTCATCCACCTACAAAGTAGAAGAGATCGACTTTTGGGAGAAATCCACACAATCAACCAAACCATATCCAGAACGGAAGCCAATATTAGCCAGATTCATACGTCTCTTGATTCTAGAAACCAGATCATAGAAAACTATGAGCGTCATGAGTCCCGTATACAAGCTATTCAGACAATCCAAAACTTTCTAAATACCCTGTAATGTTTTATATTTTTGCCCTAAGGGCGATGCATAACGCATCGGCCATGTATGCCTGAATATGTAATGGACTATTTTCACTTATTTTTTCTGCTAAAGGCGATACTCTGTATCGGTTATCACCTTCTAGGATACTTATCAATCTTTCTCTTTATTAACTTGATCACGCTTTTATTGGACGCTTCTGCTTGACCATTGGCTTGAGCATAATAAGGGGAAGAATTCAATATTTTAATCCCCATACTTTCAGCAAACTCTCCAAATTCCCCTGAAGTAAACATAGTTCCCTGATCGGTCGTAATCGTTTGAGGAATACCAAACCGATAGATAATATGCTCCTTAACAAAATCCACCATATTAGCTGATGACACAACTTTCATAGGAATTGCTTCAACCCACTTAGTAAAGTAATCAGTTGCTATCAACACAAACTTATGTCCTTTACTTGATGCAGGGTTAATTTGTCCGATTAAGTCAATACCCCACCCTCGAAAAGGCCAAGGTCTTAGAATCGGATTCATAGCAGACGCAGGAGCTCTTTGAACATTTGCAAAACGCTGACAGTCCTGACATCCCTTGTAATATTTAAAACAATCTTCAAGAATTGTGGGCCAAAAATATCCATTTCTTTTGATCATCCATTTCATCTTGAAGGCCGATTGATGTGCTCCACATACCCCTTCATGGATCTCTCCCATTAACACCTTAGCTTCTTCTGATCCAATGCATTTGAGCAAAACTCCATCAATCGTCCGATAATAAAGATCATCTTCAAGTACGACATATTTCAACGCCTGAATCCTTATCTTTCTTTTAACTTTCTTCGATGAATCTTTCAAATACTCATAAATCTCTTTTCTCCAATCGGAACCTTCCAACTCCAGACTTGAAATTTCTCTAATCTGACGATAACCAGATGCTCCTTGAGCCAATCGGTTAGCCTCCCCATTATGACATTTGGGAATATGCTCAATCTTAACAAGCCTGAATTCTTTTAACAACTGGAGACATTCATCATGATATATTCTCAAAATATCATCATTGCATTCGTACTCACCCATCAATTGTTTTACCACCAATAAAGAATCTCCGAATATTTCAATAGCATCGGCCTTAATTTCTTTGAGTAGTTTGATACCTTTAAGGACAGCCCGATATTCTGCTTGATTATTAGTGGCTTCTTTCTCAATCGGAAAAGAGAATTCAAAACTTGCCCCCCGAGGCGAAATCAACACAATTCCGATTCCAGAACCAGCTCGACAAGAAGATCCATCGAAAAACAAAGTCCATGGAGCAACTTCTATTAATCCAATCTCCGAACCACAATGATGAGTGACAAAATCGGCCAAAACCTGCCCTTTGACTGCTTTCAATGATTCAAAACGTAAATCAAACTCTGAAAGAGCCAAAATTCATTTTCCGATTCTTCCATTTAAAATCGGCAATGATAACATGTATTTTACGACGTCATCTTTACTCACAACCACACACTCAGCCGATAGTAAATAGTGTCTGAGTTTGGTGCAGGAAAAGTATAAACATAAGCATAACTTTTCAACCGGAGAATACCTCGTTTCTGCATCCAAAATTCTTCTGCTTACAAAATAGATAACACGCTCTTTTCCTTCAAATTCTTGAATAAGAGCCGATCCGATAGAAGAATCATCAGCCGATAAGTATAATCTGAACGGCTTATTTTTCTGAGGAGGAACTAAAACAGGAGGAGACACCAAATATTTCTTAATTCGCTCCAAAGCTTCTTCCTGCTCCTTTCCCCAGACAAATTCTTGATCGGCCTTCAACTTCAATAAAGGTGTAAACGGCTTAATCCTTCCAGAGATATTAGAAATAAATCTCCTACTAAAATTAATCTTGCAGATTAATGATTGAAGTTTAGTCTTATTTTCTGGAGCAACAATCTTGTTGATGGAACCTATCAGAGTCTGACTGATCTCAATTCCTCTTTCATGAACCATAAATCCCAGAAATTGACCAGCAGAAACCCCAAATGCACACTTTATTGGATTCATCTTCAAACCATGTCTTCTTGTGCACTCCAGTGTCTTGCGTAAATCGGCTAAATGTTGTTTATAGCTTTCCGATTTAACCACCACGTCATCAATATAAATCTCAACAATCTTGCCGATAAGTTCATGGAAGATATATTCATAGCACGTTGATATGTAGCTCCAGCATTTTTCAAGCCAAAAGTCATAACTACCCACTCATATAAACCAACATGACCCGGACATCGAAAAGCAGTCTTATGAATATCTTCTTTAGCCATAAAAATCTGATTACAACCAGCATTACCGTCCATGAAGCTTATGACTTTGTGTCCTGCTGCAGCATCAACCAACAAATCGGCAATAGGCATGGGATAACCATCCATCGGAGTCGCCTTATTAAGATTCCTGAAATCAATGCAAACACGCAATTTCCCATTCTTTTTATATACAAGAACCACTTAGACATCCACTCAGCATATCGGCATTGCCTAATGAATTTTGCTTCAATCAACTTAGTAATCTCGGCCTTTATATCAGGTAAAATATTCGGATCACATCATCGAGAATGTTGCTGATACGGCCGATATCCTGGCTTTATAGGCAATAGATCGGTCTAAACCAGGCATTTCATAGTATTCCCAAGCAAAGCAATCTTTAAATTCTTTTAACAAAGAGGTCAATTCTTTCTTGTACTCAGGATCTAATTTTGCACTAATAAACGTCGGCCTTGGTTTATCACCATCTCCTAAATCTATTTTTTCTAGTACATCGGCCGACGTGAAACCATATCCTAGCTTCCCTTCATCTTCTTGAAGAAATTCATCCATCAGGACGATTCTTCCGAGCCGACTGCTTGGATCCGCTGTAGACCGAAATCGGCCACTCTGAGGAACTCAGTATCCAAAGCTCTTCCCGATATACACATCACTTGTTCATAATTCCATGGCTGTGCTTCTGCAATGGCTACGCTATATGGTGCATCTGCTTTGACAACTTCTACTGTATCCTCAATCCATTGAACCAAACATTGATGCATGGTTGATGGAATGCAACAATTAGCATGGATCCAATCTCTCCCCAACAATAGGTTATATGATCCTTTACCATTGACCACAAAGAAAGTAGTAGGCAAAGTCTTACTTCCAATAGTCAATTCTACGCATAGCGCCCCCCGAGCCGGAGAAACCTTTCCTTCATAATCTTTTAGCATCATATCTGTCCTGATCAGATCATCTTCACCTTTGCTGATTTTGCGAAAAACGGCATATGGCATCAAATTAACAGCTGCTCCACCATCAACCATCATCCTGGTCATTGGCCTACCATCAACATGCCCTTTCAGAAACAAAGGTTTCAAGTGCACCCGTTCTTTTTCTTCTGGCTTCTCAAAAGTCGCTTGCATTGGTTCTAAGTTTAATTGAGTCATTGCTTCTTCCATCTCAAAATCTTCTTCATCACTAACCGATGCCATGAATTCCCTTGGTAACATGAAAACCATGTTAACATCGGCTGCATTATCATCTTGAGCACATTTTTTAGGACGCCATACTTTAGATGATACCTTTTTGCTCCTCAAAAGCTGACGCGACTTCTCTTCTTGAATCTCATCAAATCGGAGCCTTTGCAATCTCCTTTTCTGTGACTTCGTAACTCCATCTGGGCACCACCTTGGTTGAGGTATTTTAACTTCTCGATTGATATTCCGATATCAATTTGGCAAAGGCTCTTCATCAGAAACCAAATTGTTAGCACGTTCTTCTAATTCTCTGCTCATAATTGGCTTATTTCCCAACCGATCATACACACTCTGCCTGCCTCCGATTCTTTCATGAACTGGAGTTCGCCGATATTCTTCATCCCTCTCTCGAATAATCGGCCGACGCTTTCTATCTTCAAATCGAGGCCTTTTGAATGATCTATCCCTTCCATAGCCTCCGTTGCACTCTGGACAATCATCTGGAGATGGCAATTTGATTCCCTCTTCCCAGCAGTAGATAAAGAAAGGACATCTCCAATGATCTTCATACCGATACATCATTTCCTCCTCCTGCCTTGTTCTCTCTTGTTGATATTGATATTTCTTGATCAACCCTTGAGAAGTAACACGCCTATGAGGATTTCTGGGATAATCATTCTTCTCCATCTTTCCTTTATCCTTTAAGTCAGAAGCAGAAATTTGTACTTTAGGATCAACAACCCCTTTTTCTTTTGCAGACTCTGATGTCAAAAGCTTTGTCTGCAAAGCATTCCCTTTGGCTGGCTCTACCATATTCACTAGGAAAGGATGTCCATCAATCTTCATCGGCTTGAGTGGCTTAGAAGGAATCTCAAATTGCAGCTTTCCTTGCTCAATTGCCGATTGGATTTGGTTTCTGAAAACCTTGCAATCATTGGTATTATGAGAAGTAGCATTATGCCATTTGCAATATGTCATCTTTCTGAGCTCTTCTGCAGATGGAATACTATGATTGGCCGATAATTTGATCATTCCTTCTTTAAGCAGTAAATCAAAAATCTTATCGGCCTTAGTAACATCAAAACCAAATCTTTCTGGTT
This sequence comes from Digitaria exilis, assembly GCA_015342445.1. Lineage (NCBI taxonomy): Eukaryota > Viridiplantae > Streptophyta > Magnoliopsida > Poales > Poaceae > Digitaria > Digitaria exilis. The sequence continues at coordinate 2,633,954 of JACEFO010001965.1, forward strand.
CTTTCTTACCAAACGGGCAAGCAATCGGCTTCTTATTCTTCACCCATTCTGCCAATCCGATTTCTTTATCTTCATCGGAATCAGAATCGGAGTCAGAACTATACCCAAGATAATTTATCCTCTTATGATAAGGTCGCTTCTGTTCATATATCCGATTCTCATGCCTTGACATTCTTTGTACAATATGACTTAAGCTTTCAAACTCTTGAGCATCATACTTCTCTTTGAGATAAGGAAGTAAACCATCAAAAGCCAACTGTGCCAATTGGGAATCTATCAAGTTTAATCCATAGCATCTATTTTTTATCTCCCTGATTCTCTGAATGAAGTTTGCTACCGATTCATCATTCCTTTGCTTCAAGCTCGTCAAATCAGTAATAGTCTTCTCTTGAACACCAGCAAAGAAATATTGATGAAATTGCTTCTCCAGGTCAGACCAATAGATAATTGAGTTTGCTGGCAATGTCATAAACCATGAAAAAGCCGGTCCAGATAAAGAGCTTGAAAATAATCGGACCCTCAACGCATCAGTAGCAGCAGCTTCTCCACATTGCACTAGAAATCTATTGACATGCTTAATAGTGGAGACATCATCATTACCAGAAAACTTGGTAAAATCAGGGATCTTGTAACGATGAGGATAGGGTAACGAATCATAAGCAGGTGGATAGGGAGTTCTATACATCACATGCTGAGTCTTGGGCTTCAATCCAGACTGATTTTGCATTATTTCAGCAATTTGAGCTGCCCAATCCACTTGATTTGCTCCCTGTGCTATTTCTTGCCTTGGCTGTGGCGCTCTTGCTATTTCTTGACTTGGCTGTGGTGTTCTTGCTATTTCTTGACTTGGCTGAATCGGTCTTGACTATCCTGTTGGTGCCGATTCATTTTGCCTAGATGGCTCTGGTTGACGAATCATATGCCCTACAGACTGGTTGGACATTTGACCCTAACCTTGATGTTGAGTATTGCGATATATTTCCATAGCTGACGTAGTACTATGTGGATTTGACTGATTCGGCACATTCATGCCTGGTGCTCTTGCCGATTCTAGTCTTGGAGTCCACACTTGGTGTACGATTCCTTTTTCATCAACTAGTATCCAATTAACTCCATCAATATGTTGTACCCATGCCATCCTTGGTTCTTCAGGTTGAGTCTTCTGATTTGACTTGGGAGAAGTCACAAAATATTCAGGAGGCATTCCTAATCCAGACTTAGGATCATATCCTTTGAAGAAGTCATCTCCCTTTGACGCCGATGGAATCGGCATTGACTGAGTGAACACTGCTGAGCTATTTGATGGGGTCTGAATTGGAGGTATAGTAGATGATGTCGTTGATGGAAACTCTCTTTGCATAATCGGCCTTGATGCCGATTGTGCCTGTCCGATCGATTGATCGGATGCTGAACCATTGAACACCTGAGAAAACGCATTCTTTGCAGCCCTTGCTTGAACATCCTTTGCTGAGGTATCAACTTCAAAAGGAGGAAGTTGTTGGTATGCTGGGCCTTTAAATTGAAGATCTCCTTCACGCAATGAGCGAATCACTTGGTTATGTAACTCATTACCTAAGATTCTGCCTTGATTTGCAAAAGCATGATGGACTGCTTTATTTATCAACTCATGTATCATTCCAGGTGTCTCAGCTATCTTGACTTCACGAGGCAATGGAAATTCAGTTTTCTTGATAGCTTGGCCTCGTTTAGTAGTACTGAACGACTTTAAGCTTAACAGTTCAAAATCTTCGACTGCTCTTGCCACTTTAGCCTTCTGTTCGTCATTAAGATCTTCTTTAGTAGTATCAATGACATTCTGATTCCCAATGTCAAAACGACCACCTTCCTTCTTTGACATGATTGAAATTGTCGGGTCCCACTGGGCGTGCCAAAAGTGTGTTGACGCAAAAATTGGGGAAGACCTTCACGTGCTAGCACATGAAATCGGCTGTGACCGATGATGCAGGGCGTGCCAGTCAATCTGACCTGTTGATTGACAAGGAAAATCGGATGTTAATGTTACAGCGAAATCGGCTGGGTTTCCGATTTAGCAATGAAGATCAGATCGGAAACAGATTCCGATCTACAATAAAGAAACGGCTAGATCAGCCGATCCCGATGCAAAGCAGAGTAAGATTACTAAAACGTAACCTAACAAGCTAAGCAGAGCAACACTTAGAATAGATCTAAACGGCTATATCGGATCCAATAACGAAGTATAAATAACAGCCGATCAAAGCCTATTCTAAGCTGGATAGGGGTTGAATAAAATCTAAACGAAGTAAGAGCGATACGCCCGATACTAAAGCTTAGATGTTTACTCGACAACTGTCGAATAATTCCAAACGAAGCAACAGCGATACGCCGGTTGCTAAAGCTTGGATCTTACTCAGTAATACAGGACTTACAGGCAAGCCTTGAGATCTGATCACCCTCGACGTGCCCAGAAGAACTCGTGAAACGAAAAAGACGAAGTCGTCGAGAATGTATGAAAGATGCGAAAAAGTGTAAAGGTTTGTTTGATATTGGTGTGTACAGACTTCCATGACCACGCAGGACCGATATTTATACTCTGATAACTATAACTCCTAAACGTATACGACAAACTTACTTGACGCAAAAGAAAAGATCTTTTCTAACATTATCTACGACTCAGACTAAAAAATAACCGACTCCTCGGTCCTTCTATAAGCTTGACCTGGTAACCTCCCAGGATTCCTTCACGTCATCATCCTTTTCTCCGATTCTAACTCTCATCGGATTCTAGTTTCTGACTCAAACTATTCTTCTCATCGGACTCCGATTCCGATTTGTTCTACCCTCTTCTTCGGACTCCGATTCCGATTCCACACTTCTGCTTCACCTTTTGGCACCGGCTTAACCTGTTAAAATCCGGTGTCAACAAAATTCTAAACCGACTGAGTACCATTTCCAAAAAATTGATTTCAATTCCAATCGTTTTCAAACAAAAAAACTTAGATCTTTCTAATCCTTTCCATTTCAATAGCCAATATAACTAGCTCTCAACTTCCTCCTAATCTATGTTTGCACAACACACCTACACCTCTATAGTGCCGAAAGCCCGAAACCAAGAGGTACGAAGCTCCTAAAGGAAGCAGGTAGCAGAGAAACACCCGCATCGGCCTCCGCTAAAGCCCCCTCTACGGGAGCGGAAGCTCGAGCTTCCTTCAAATCGAGCGGGCACTTGGGTAAAATGTCTAGTCACCATTGTCTGGACCTTTTGTAACCTCACGCGATGATGAGTACTCAATACATGCATCTCATCTCAGTTTTGCATCACATAAGTACACGTGGATAATTTCATAAAAACATGTGAACAAATATTATATTACAACAAACTTGTTCAACTACACAGCGAAAAACTTTATAAAACAACCCAGTTCGAATATATCATCTTGACTCACTTTATAAAACAACTCAGTTCGAATATATGCAAGCTGTTTGGTTGGTGGATTGTTTTGCCAAAAGCAACTAAGTGTTGGATTGTTACTTTGAAGATTCTAGCCAAGTTTAATTGGTTCTTCCTATCGGCTAGATGATAGAAAAAGAAACTGAAACACTACACTGAAATTACACTATCGCTATCACCATCATCATCATACAACAAGTTCATTCTCATCCATCCACCCACTTCTAATGTTCAAGTTGTTACTAATAGTGACAAAGAGGACAAGTAGTCACAATAACCATATGATATGGACAAATCAATGCGTGTTTACTCTACAGGGGAAACCCAACAAGCACATCACAAAAGTAAGTCACATACTTCCTCCTGTGCCCACCACTCCCATCAGAATTCGTCTCTCAAACCTCATCCACCTAGACCGACTGCAATGCCCCACGGACCCTGGACCTAGCCTGTGTTATGGCCATGACTATAGCCTGCAACTCTACCTTCGTTGGGGGTGGAACTAAAGTTCAAGACCTGGACCTTTTAAGTACTAAGTTTTACGGTACCATCTATCTACTATGTCGGTGGTACGCTCAACACTTAGTCATAGCACTACCCCGAATGAAATTAGGGATGAAAACGATCGGAAACGATCGAAAATATTCAGTATCGTTTCCTAACCATATTTTTTTTCTCGGAAACGATACGGAAACAGTACATTCGGAAACGGAAACGATAACAGAAAATTCGATAATTCGGAAACGAAACCATCGGATCGAAAATATATCGATATCGGTCGATATCGGTAACTCAAATCGGAAAACATGCGGCGATCAACAGTCTGCAATCACACGTTCACAAATCCCAACCAAGAAATCATCCATCCAGCATTCCAGCATAATACTAGTGTGTAGTGCCATAACCACTTAGTTCATACAACAGACTAATAAATAATGTGAGTCGCATCTCACAAGTTACAACTCACAAGTCTTAGCAACTTAATAAGTTTGCAGCCAACAAGTTCATAGATAAAACATAAGGTCGCTGACAATACACTAGATAATAAAATAATGGAAGCAAATGACAGCAGCCTGCAGCTTTGCTTCTCTTGGTAGCCTTTGCTTATCTTTTCTCAGCCGACGTGCATGCTTTCAACACCAGAGAACTCGCCATCCAGTTCAGCAGCAAGTGGGAGTGGTGACGAGCCGACGACGAGGTCGACCAGCACTCCAGCAGTGTCTCAGCGAGAGCAGCGGCTAGCGACTGAGGGTGACTGGGTGAGGGAGACTGGGAGACGGGGGGATTCCAAATAACCAGTTATATACCTAGGGTTCAGACTTGTTGGGCCATGTTGGGCCTTAGGTCTTACTTCCTCTGGGCCAGATTCGGAATTTCGACGAAAATTTTCGAGTGAATTCGATCGGTAGGCCTATTCGGTGGTACAAATGCTCTACAATTTCCGTTTTCGTTTCCGAGTGAAATTTTCCGTTTCCGTACCGTTTCCGAGCTCTACCGTTTCTGTTTCACCATTTCCTGAATTTTTCGGAAACAAAGCTCGGTCGATCGGGAATTTCCGTAATCGTTTTCATCCCTAATGACAATGACATAGCCCTGAGTTGATTTCATCTATTGCAGACAGGGCAAATCCACCAATGTGCCATGCACAACCAAGTCTTCCCCACTATCTCTTAACCATTCTTATCTTTTGATCAAGAACTTATATCTCGCGAATGGCAAGAAACCACTCGACTTCTATTGGTCCTATTAAGAAGAGCAATGCTACTCGAGCCTATGATGCTTGTAAAAAACTCAAGATCCTAAGGATTTATGCATCTAAAGCTTCAATCAACACCTGAAACTTAATGCACAACACATAAAGAGAGGACTCAAATGCGAGTTAGGAAATTGGGTTCTGCACGGTGCTTGGTTTGCTGAGGAGCGGGCTCTTATGTGCAGCCGTGTAGGTCTTAATCGGGTATGGTGGTGAATATTGGCTGTTGGATCAGCTGGTTGGGCTTCAATCGGTGGCAGGCTCCACCAGCTTGTAGACTTCGTCAACCGAAATGTGCTCTACAAGAGGATGCAATGCATGCAAAGTTAGCCATAAGAACACAAATCAGACAACTCATGAGACAATTTTCAAGTTTCACCAGTCCTACTAAGAATTTTTAGGTGAAGTGTAAGTTCATTTTATACCCAGGGCATTTCCTATTCTTGACCTCTACTTTGCTAATTGTGAGGTTCGTTATCATCGTTTAATGAATGCAACAAACAGAACATGACATGCAAGAATTTTCCCAAACGGAAAACAGAGGAAACACCAAGAATGGGTTCCGAAAGATAGTTAGAACCAGGTTTTTACAGGGAATCACTTACCAAGGTGGATCTTGAATAGGGGAACATCTACATCGAGAAAGGAAAAAGGGGTGGCTGTTGTAAACACTCAAGCTTAGGCAATGGAGCAAGTTGTTCTTGCTGAAGGGAATCAAGAACAGGGGGAGACAGTGGGACCAGTGTGCGTGAAAGAGAGTGGTAGGTGTTGGCATATATGAAGAACAAGGAAGGCTTACAGTGGAAGCTTGGGGAGACTGAGTCAAAGGCGTGAGTACTACCAATGGCATGAGAGATTTGACAACAGGGGGAGGCGTGCAAGACATGTCAGGGACCATGCGGAAAGGAGTTGATTATTTCAGTCGATTGTGGCAAGGGATAGGGTGGGTATCGTCCTTACGAAAAGATATGATGCCAGGTATCTCATGATGACATGAGCAACCAAACATAAGAGGACAAAAAGATTTGAGAAAGGAAGGATCTAATGGCAGAGATACAGTTGACTCTAGGTGTGAAAAGGAGTTCACTGGCGAAACGGTGTATCGGTTGTCAGTCGAGAAATTGGGTGACTGGTAGTCGGATTCTTTGCCTGAATCGGTTGAGGAGTACGACATCGGTTGCAAGCAACTAATGTGGCCGATGTGGAATAGAAACAAGTCGGATCGATTGTCATTGTACTCAGGACTTTAATAAAAATAGACGATAAATAATACTCAAAGATAGGTGCAATGACAAGCATCAAAACAACTCAGATGAACTTGCCCGAGGTCGGATAGACCATTCAAGATTTAGCTGAGCTAGAGAAAGAGGCCAGGTAAGAAAATCTGTTGATACAAAACCAAATCCGTTGGATGGAATCGATCAGCTGAAATAAAGGTTTCAACTGACTTAGGCAGATATAGCTGATAAAGAAGCAAGGGTCGACATATATAAGGTCAGGAGAGATAGAAATCAGGTGGAACATAAAGAGGAGTGCAATGGGATTTAGGCAGAATGAATTGGTAATGCTCGGATTAGGGTAAATTGGACTCGAGGAAACAAAAGTAGAAAGTGAACACCGGGGTTATTGTCTTAAGTTGATTCGGTAGTTGGTTTTAACAAGGTCGTTAACGACAGAGTCGTTACATATATACATTCAGGATAATAGAATACTAGTACTATACATGCATCAAATGGGTCATACATTCATATGTATTATGTGGTGTCAAACCAAATAATCATCACAAAGTTATCCACTTGCACTTAAGTGTAGTAAATAGTGATATTATTGTGTTTCTTTTCTCCCCACCGTGAAAGTTAAGAGTGTCACCCAAATATCAAGCCTACACTTTATCCAAAAATATATACCAACTATCACCACCACCTACCACTGCATGACTCATCCACCATCCGCATATCACACTTGTAATGGTGATGACATATAACACACAATTAAACCAATTATGTTGCCTAGGCGTATATGCATGAATGAAGACTGATAGTCCAAAAAATTGGGGGTGGAGTCTTTGGTGTAGTTGTGTTGTGCTGGTAGGTTGGTATCCCATGAACAATCATAATGAATGAACACAGTGTGATTTTGCACTCGATGATCAATCACTAACAAGATCCAATGCATCTCCCACCGTCCGCCTAAGCTGGATTATCATTATCATTTGTTGGTAGCAATATCAAATGAAGATTTAGCTTAGCAACATTGACAGCAACATAATTCTCTAATGTGTGTGATAAGATATATCTGACCATTAGTTTCATGAGGAGAACCTCATTGGTGTTCATACGAGAGGTCAGAATGTTAAATCTAAAGTTTATTATCTAGTCTAAGAGAAAATTAGCCACTAAAGTCATTTAAGGTCATCAACCACTGAACACATCTTTATGGAGCTACTTTGTATGATCTATTGTAATAGGGGGCATCTTATGGATCATCTGTGTATTTTGTTTCTATAACAAGTATTTTGGAGTTGTAATTGCATCCCTATTAACAACCTTGATGTCTAACCCCCTAGCTTTTGGAGGTGAGAGACCATTACTTTGCACTTCTCTGCCTAAAATTCAATATTATTCAATAAATCAGTCCATCCATAATGGCATAAACCATCATAAATTATTATGTAATACGATATTAGAGGCAATTTCAAGAGATGCGGTTTTGATTAGAATGACAATCAAATCATATTGTTATTTTCGTAGTACCCGATCCTATATGAACACTCCACATGATCCTACATAGATTTTTACAGTGTTCCGATACCACAATTCTACTATACTATATAATTATTGATACAAATAAATTTTTTAATAATTTAGTTTTAGTCTGTATTGATTGAATTAAGTTGCATTGAAAATAGTGTCAATAACTCCAGTGAAGCTTACAAAAGAATGATACAACACAAGAGGACTCTTACATTTTTTATATGACCATCCTACCATAACACCATTACTCTACGTGACAACATTATCATCTCCTGCCCACATACGACTCATAGGTCACTCTATGTCATGGTATATAGGACTCCATGGCTCATATGGTGTTGTCATGTGTCCTCCTCCATTCTTCTTTACAAAATATCTAGCTCTAAAATATTTTGCATGTTTACATATTTTCATGACTTTTTAGTATTTCCAAGAATATCTAGTTGTAAAGAATTCTATACTTTCTCATGAAGCATGACAATATGCTCATGCACACTCTCCAATATTCTAGAGAAGTATATATTTAATGTAATATGATATAATCCTAATTCTATGATACTATTCTACGATCCAATATTATAAAAAAAATGAATTCTTATGATACGTGGAAAATTGTGTGAATTCTTAATTTTTTTACCACAACCTCCATGCATGATATCATGACATCTCAACAATTCTCATGATTTTCATAAATTTTTTTTGCTTTTTATAGAATTTCACAACCATTAGGCCACACTTTCGAGATAATGTTTCATGAACAGGATATTCAAAAATTGCATTCATTTCCAGGATTAGGACTAACATTAGGCTAAATAACATTGTAAGGAAAATGCCCCTAGGCCATTGTTAGTGATTTTAGTGATCGATTGACAACAACCATTGAGACTAACACGACTATCTAGATGTATATTTGAAGGTATTCTAGGTCTCAAGGATATTTTGGAAGCCATCCAATTGGTTATCAACATCCAAATGATCAATATCCAAATGATGGTAATCCAAATAGAAACCCTCCAAATAATTAGAAAAAGTGTCCAAATAGAATCCATCCAAATGATGGCAAATAAGTTTGATTAAAGATGGCAACGGGCACAAAAAATCTGCATACCCACGGGCATGAGACCCGTTGGGCGCGGATACGGGCGCCGTTCCACCCCCGCGGGCGCGGGCACGAAGCTGTGCCCAACGGATAGTTCTTCGCGGGCGAATAAAACTGCTATCCGTACCCGCATACCCGCCAAACCCATTATGACAAATGGGACCCACATGTCAGCATATATATACATCTCATCCTCATCCCAACCCTAATCCGCTCCCATTCCGCCGCCACCCCAAGACCCAACCCGTCACGCGCGCGACGGCGCTGCCCCGCTGCGCCACCGCCCCTACCCCGGCGGTGAGGCCCTCCGTTGGCGCGTGGCCTCCTCTCTCCTCTGCTCGCCGCGCCCGGCATGGGCCCTTCGCCCCTTCCCCGCCTCCTCTCCTGCTCCCTCCGGGCGCCGCGCAGCCCCCTCAGCGGCTCTGCTCCGCCTCGCTCTCTCCGCCGCCCGCCTAGGGCCACCTCCTCGCGGCACCTCCTCGGGCATGGCAGCTGCGGGTGGAGATCCAGCGCGCCGTCGGGGCCTTGCGGCGAGGAGACGACCGGCGAGGGCGGCATCGACTCGATCTGGCGAGGGCGGCGAAAGAGGTAGACAAGGTGGTGGCGGAGCTTTTGGTGGTGAGGTTTGGTGTCGATTTTCTTCGATTTGTCTCGATTTCCTGCGATTTGTCTCGATTTCCATCAATTTGCGTCTCAATTTGAGCCTTGATTCTTCTTCTTTCTTCCCCTTTCTTGGTGGCGGCCTCGACGGCGAGCTGCTCCGGCAGTCCGGCCCGCTTCCTGCTCCACCTTTCCTCCTCTTCCACCCCGCCACCTCCTCTGCAGGGCGGGCATGCCCGCGGGCATGAAATGCCCGCGGATGGAGGACGCGGGTGTCGTCTGTCGCCCGTGGCGGGTGGCGGGCGCGGGCGTGGGTGCGGGATTTGACGCGCGGGCGCGGGCGCAGGAAAGCAGTATCCGCGGGCGTGACGCCCGTTGCCATCTTTAAGTTTGATAAGAAGACCTGCGAAAAATCAAGAAGTTGCAATTCTCAAAGGGACCAACTCATAGCAGGAAGAAGACCCCTCTAAGTAGGACCAGTGACTCATTCAGTGGGTTCAAATAGAGAGCACCAAACCAATCATTCATTGTGCTTGGAAAATATAGTTTGTCACTGGTGGCAACTGATTCATTCGGTGGGGCTAAGAAGGAGGGCACTGAATCAATCGGTGTTGTTGAAGGTTTAAGATGAAGATCAACTCAGAGACCATCGATTCATTTGGTGGTACATGTGAGGAGGGCAACGAATCAGTTGGTGGTTGAAAGGGCCCCACCTGTCAGCGACAGGTTTAAAACGATTCTTTCAATGGCTAGCAAGGGTTGAATCAGTCGGTGGTACGCAGAAATGTTCTTTTGGTTGGGGCTTGCAACGGCTTGCAACAGCTAATTCTTTTGGTTGGGGCTATAAATATGACAGTATGCCACCCCATCCATTTGAAGTGTGCTTGAGCTCTGGGAAGTGATAGGCAACTGTTCCACGCACATGTTTGAGAGAGCCCAATCCATCAAAGTGCTAATTAGAAGATCAAGGCAATTGGCAAAAGTTTATAGTCCGATTAGGCCTCTTAGCACATCTCTTAGGTGATTAGCCTACATTTTGGCAAGGTTTGCACACCTCTTTGCTTATCGGTGCTTGCACGCACCAAGTGTTATAAATCCTAGGCTTGTAGTCTTGCGATACCCTCCAACCGAGTTTGTGGAGTGGGCGCTGGTACTTGTGCGAAGGAGGAGATGCTCTTGGCTAGTTGGCCAAAACTCTACCATAGTGAAAATGGTGAGAAGAATCCGGGAGGGGCGAGCGAAGACCCAATTGCGCGTGGGGAAGTCTTGTGTCCATCCACGGAATTATTTGACCGAGGAGCTAGGCTCTGGCACGGGCGTCCATTCTATGGTAGCACCAACTTATTTAACGGCACTAGAAAAGCTCGCGGCATTGCTGTAGGAGCCAAGTGGATGCACATGGTCATATAGATATTTTTCTTAAATGGATCACCAAAGCACATCAAATTATAAGTTTAATGTTTGAAAAGGATTTATATTTTAAAATATGGAGTACCTTTTCTTTTGAAATGTATCTTCTTTTCAAATGTGAAAAATTATGCAAAGGAATTAGAAAGGAGCTTTGTATTTTAAAATTTGGTGTGTATAAAAGGTTTTGGAATGTAGAGCAATATTTATGTTGAATAGTGAACATGGTTAGGAGTTTAGATGTTACGTTTAAAGGTTGAATTGGAAAATTTTTTGGATTTTAGAGTCTGCTATGTAGTAGATTTATTGATTTTGATATTTTGAGCTACTTTATTGTTTAACATTTTCTTATTTGAAGGCATTTTGGTGCGAATATTAATTATGACGTATCACATGTGAAAATTTGTGAGAAGGAATTGAAAGTGTTTTGAATTTAAAAATATGCTTTGTAATAAAGTTGTAGATTTTCAAATTTTCAGAAAAATAATATTGAACATCTTTTAATTTGAACATGTTTTGGTTCTCCTAGCACCCCATAATAACTTTAGTATATGTTATACAAAATAACCGATAAAACTAACAATTAATAATTATATTAGATCATTCTAAATTATGTTCATTTAAAGAAATAAATTCAAATTAGCTCAAATAAAATAGTACTAACATTTAAAGAAATAAGTTCAATTTAGCTCAAATAAAATAGTATGATGTTATATTGAAAAACAAAATAAAAACTACAATAACCTAACATACTGTAAAAAAACTCTAATTAATATTTGTTGATTTTTGGAAAAGGTATAGTGGGTCCAAATTTAATGGGTTTAGTGGGACCCACAAACGGTGGGAACCACTTGTGGGTCCCATGGATCTAGGGTGGGCCCACTTGGAGGCCCCATGGGTCTAGGATGGGCCCACTTGGAGGTCCCATGTCGCCATGGGCCACTCGTGGGACCCATGTCATCGGGTCCCACATGTGGGGTCACGTACCCTAGAATTGCTCATATCGGGAAAAGGCTGATCGAGACCGTCACCGTGACCAATCCAACGACCGAGAGATTGCGGGAAAAGTGTCGATGAGATTGCTCAGTTTAGGTATGGGATTCATATTTAGAGATGTATACTTTTCGATTTATACAAATCCTATATGATAATTTGGATGGAAGCAAAAATATTACTATGCGTTATCTGGTTATTAGTTAATGTTAGCCCATTTTTGTACTAGAAAATTTGAGAAATAGAAAAATCAATATTAATAACATAGAAACCATATCAAGCAAAATAGAAAATAAACTGCACAACACTTCAGAATATAAAATAAACTTTAAAATTTGGATATTTATTTGGCATATTTAAGAACATAAAATTGGTAGAACGTATATAGCTGCACAGTTGATGGACTACTAAGTATGAAATGCAAATTTTATTATTGAACCCACCCATGATTGCCTGGTTGGTTGGCTTCACAGTCGACTTGACGCGTGTCGCTCTTTTCTTTCCATAGTAAACAGAAGATGGTTCCAACGTGTACCTATAAAAATAACGTGCATAGGAGATTTAATTGGTGTCTTGTCCAAAAAGACATATAATTACGAAACTTTAGAAACAGATGATGGTGCATAGGAGATTTAATTGGTGTCTTGTCCAAAAAGACATATAATTACGAAACTTTAGAAACAGATGATGGAAGCATACATGGCATGGCATGGTTCCACAACACTCGGAAACTTACCATTTGTGGTGCAGTTGTTCATCCTTCAAATATCTCTTGCAGCATTTTCTCCATCTCCTCGACCTCGACCGTGAGTTCTACTCTCTGCCGGATGGTGGTGGTGTTATCCACCAAGTATTTCGTCATGCCTGAAATGACCTTGTCGGTTATAGTGTTTCGCAGTTTTTTCCTCAGCTCTGGGTTCCGAACCGGCCATAGCTTTTGGGTACTGTATGTTTTTTGGAATTCTTTCTTGAACTTATCAAACGGGGAGTCTCTCCCGAAGCGAGGCGGTGCTGTACAATACAAGCAGGCCAATAAATCTCTCCCCAGGCGAGGCGGTGCAGTACAGTATAAGCAGGACAATACCGGTGCCCAGGATGCTTCTAGATAATCCCGCATGTAGTCATCGATTTTGTTGGTGAGGATTTGCATGTGGGATTCCAGAACAAACTCAGAAGCTGAGTGACGAAGCAGCTGCTGCATCACGTATAAGTTGTTCATCAAGAACATGAACCTGAGGCCCTGGTCTGGGGATGATTGCGACTTCTCAGTAAGCTTTTGTTCTATAGAGGAGATCATCTCCAATGTCAGACTAGACAGTGGGTTTGTGTTGTCAATCTCATTCACAATCTTACCAAGGCTAGAGGCCTCGTAAAGAACTGGAGCCACGGACGAGTAATTGATCTGCAGGAACACGACGTACCTAATCACGGACCGGGTGACGTTGTAAATGGTCGGTGACACTCGGAGTGTGAGCACCAGACGAGTCGTTACTACGATCCATCGGCTCCAGGATGCCTCTCCTAATCTCCTCCATTGTGTTCCAGATGGCCTGATCTAACTTGGCCTGCTTCGCTGACAGAAGTGTCACCATCTCACCCTCGCCCTGAATTGTTTCAACAACTTCTGCAGATTGCGACGAACGGTATGGCAACCCTATCTTTGACAAGGCTTTGGACAGAGCGTCGCGCACATCCAGAAGGGTCTTGATCTTCTTGTATGGTGCATCGACCCATTCGCTATGAAAAGCCTCATCAGTGCTGGCAACTATGACATCAACAAAAGGGAGCATTTTCGACACGGTTTCTTGGGTAAATCTTGTAAGCTGAGAAGAGCGATCGGGAAAGAGCGACCTCGCAGAATGACTGGTGTCCATTATTTCAGCGAGAGCCCGGATCCATGAGCACACAGCATTATGGCGTATTTGTGAACGAAAACTACGCTCGAGCTCCCCTGCAGCTGCACCGTCAGCAAGACGGAGAACCCACGGGATGCGCAGCTCTCTGAACCACCTCTCCAGGACACTAGTGGCGCCGCCGTTCGTACTGCAATTCGCACCAAAGAATTCCTGCACCAGGCCATCAAACTGCTTCTCCTTCTCCGTGTTTACTTCCGGGAGCACATCGCTGCGCTTGTGCTCAATAACAAGCCTGGCTGTAAGTCCATGGATAGCTTGTTGCTCGACAGAGCCGGAGGACATATACGCCGAGAGATCCAGTACTGTAGTAGATGTAAGCGGACTAGATCCAGTAGTAGATGTATAGGCAGTCGAGACGGTACCTGAGGAGGCAGTGCTATATGAATTGTATCTCGCCGGGCTCGTGTTCATCGTTGCAACGCTGCTGTTGGAGCTGGGTGTGATCGTCTCGTGGTTCCTCCACTTCCTTCTGCTGTGTCCTGCGAACAATGAAACCTTGAGCGAGCCGCAAAAGTTGGCGATCCACAAAAAACAATCTCCCGATTGAAGGTGATCGGATGTCCGTTGACTTCACCGGTTTGGGCCTTGGGGGAGAAGTGATGCAAACTAATACATATGGCAGCCATGCATTTCAGTTGCCAACGCAGGGTCAACCGAGTTGCAGAGAGCATGCATGCATGTCCCGCAACTGAATTTCATTTTTTCCGCAATGGCGTGTAACCTATATGCACAGTCGTTGTGAAAACGTGCAGACATATACAAGGATGATTGATCAAGCTGGAATCAAACACTCATTATTCCACCTCGCCTGAACTGTAAATCACATTCTCCTTGGTCGTTTCATAGAGGAAAAAAGATGAACCCTCCAAATATTACAAAAATCTTATTTTCAACCCTCAACTACAAAACCGGACACCTGGGACAAAATAAATATCGAAACCGTGCAAAATTGGTCTTATGGGTGGTTTCAAAGGTGGTTTTCTATATTCAAAATTATAAAGTTAATTTTGTATTAAAATATTCATAACTAATTTATTTTAAATTGGAAAAACATGAATATGGTACCAATGTTTTTATAAAAAATTGACCTATATGTTGGTGTACTCTTTGAAGTTATTTGCATATTTTTTTTATTCTAAGTACAGTAAGAGCTAACCGTTTCAGATCCATAGTTGTAGGAAGCCATGGATAAGTTCATACAAAGCTGAACTTTGCCCACGCATTCTTGATCCTCAATATAGAGGCCACCACCTAATGATTTCATCCTGCAGTTTTTCCAAACATGTGCAAACAAAAATGCTTTCAGTGGCTTTTCATTATGATAATGAAACATACAAATGTCTCATAAATTTGTGTCACATACTGGAGTATCTGTAATTAATGAAACTCGAATTTTTGTACGGCCAATGACAGCCCTATTGTTGTCTTATACTTCAACAAGAATAACATCTCCCTGGCTCTCTAAATAACTGAAACGCAATGTTTATATGGCTTAAGAATATTATTTCAGTATTTTTGTAGTGCCAAAGGTGGAGCAAATATGTAAGTATATAACTGAGCAATAACTATGACACAACTTACAAGAGTTGAGATTCTCCACTCCCTTGTTTCAGATATTGCGGAGAAATGGAATCTCTCTGATGACCTTTGCAGGAGCTTTGCAATTCTAGCGTGCATGTAACCATTTCTGCAACTACGGCACTGTGTTACTAAGGGTACGTTTAGTTCCCAAATATTTCTCTCAAAAAATACTACTCATTCAACTTTTTCCTATTCATCCCATCCCTCCCACTCACAGAACGCTATTCATCTACAGCGTATTTAGAACAGTGTATTTTTGGGGAATCTTTCCCTAATCTAAACACACCCTAAGAATGCACATGAACTCTGACTAGTGCAGGCTGTAGAAAAGCTAATACTGTCAATAACCTTCTGCCAAAGATGTCCATGATGTGGATGTCAACATCGTAACATGGCTCTTCAGAATTTTAGAAATCTGTCTGACATAGTCGCTTCCAGCTTGCATGTAGAGATTTCTGAAGGATGATGTTGCCGAAGCTTTGGTCTATGAGGTACAACACGTATCTTTTTAACTGTCAACAAAATTAGGGACGTGAGAGTAACCTTAGATTTCTTTTCTAGACGGCGGTCCTGACATTTTAGGGGCTCGGGCGAACTAAAAACATGGGCCCCTTAGCAATATTCATACTAAAAATCTCATTAATCGTTCACATGCTTCATAAAAATTTATTTTACATCGTGACTTAAATTTTCTTACTTGGTTTATCATGACCACTCAGATGGTTAGTCTTATTTAAAATAACGTGTTAATTGATCTTATCTATCATTCTATGAACTCATCAACTCATTTTCAAATGCTCCTTTTCTGTGTCCTGATCTCTTTTACTTCTCTCGTTGACATGTTCTTTTGTGCTTGAAGTTAACTAAATAACATAGCATGATAGTCAAATAGTGTTCTTAAAAAACAAAACAAGTAATGTATTAGTGAAGATGCGAACTCAACCGATCATTTGTATGCATGGCAGCAGCATGATTACCTCATCTTCGTAGGCCCCAGAAGAAAGATGAAAAGATAGGCAATAAACATGAGGAGTTGTCGGATTAGATTGAAATCGATAATCCGTAGTTATACGGACTCTATATGTTGTTATGCTGTAAACATACGCGTGGGGGCCTAAGGAACCGGAGGTCGGGCGGGCCGCCCCTCTTGCCCCCCCCCCTCTGGACCGGGCCTATCTAGACCGTGCATGGCTAGTCTATAAATTAATAGTTCTGCCATGCTTGGTTGTTGATGGAAAAAGTCTACTTAACCCCCCAACTGTAGAGGGTGGGACACATTTTTTATTTCTCGAATATGCAGGAGAACTGCATATCATTGCATTAATAGAAGGAGATATATGGCCAAAATAGCCCAACACCACGCACCCACCCACCCACATACACACCCAAAAACCCACACATCTATATACAGCGACACCAACCAACACCAAACTCACTCCACCATGACCCGCTAAGCTACTCCAGCAGCTAGCCGGGGAGCCTAATGGCGACCAGGGCGCTAAGCCCTTTAGCCCCAGCAAGCATCCAGAATTCCGCCTCCTCCTGGGCAAGGATCAGGGCCCGATTGACTCTAGGTTCCACGTTGTTAAACAACCTATTGTTTCTTGTCTTCCAAATGCACCAAGCCCCTAGAGCGACCAAGGTGTTGAAACCCTGTTGGAGGGCAGAGGGCAGTCTGTCACTAGCCCGTTCCCACCAACAAAAGAAATCCAGTTCACCTGTTAGGGGGGTGATTTCCTGCAGGCCGAAGAGGGAGAGAATCCCATGCCAGAACTGTCGGGCGAAAACACAGCCTGCCAGGAGATGATTGATCGTCTCGTCCTCTTGATCACATAGAGAACAGCGCTCAGGGTGAGGGAGGCCCCTACGGCCAAGTCTATCAGCTGTCCAACAACGGTTGTGCCCAACCAGCCATAGGAAAAATTTGCACTTCCTCGGAGCCCATGATCCCCAAATCAGAGTACTAGGTTGGAAGGAAGTCGACCCATTAAAAAAAGCCTCATAAGCTGACTTGGTGGAGAAATGCCCCGACGCATCAAGTCTCCATAAATGGGTATCTTCCACATCAGGTTGTAACACCACCTCCTGCACAATATCCCCAATAGAAAGATATTCAGACAAAACAGCCACCAAGCGGTGTCCCTGGATGTCCAACCGCCATCTAGCATCTGTTAGGGCCTCCTGCACAGTCCTCTTCTTTGCACTTCTCTTCGTAACACATGCGAATAGATTTGGTGCTAGATCTGCTATGGAGCAGCCGTCCAACCACTTATCCGTCCAGAATTTTGTATTCGGCCCATTACCAATGATCGAATGTACAGCTATATCAAACAGTGCCTTGGCATTGCTATGAACTGGGACTGGGAGTGCGCTCCATGGTCTTCCTGGCTCCGTTTTGCCAAGCCAAAGCCATCGCACTCTTAAGGCCCAGCTGAAGCACTGTAAGTCTAGTATGCCCAGACCTCCAAGTTCTTTTGGCCTACCAACTTTTGGCCAAGCTATCAGACAATGTCCACCATTAGCCTCCTTTCTTCCTCGCGATAGGAAGTTCCTTCGTATCTTGTCAATGGCCTTTAAGAACCACGGAGGTAATTCCAATGCAGTAGCAAGATATATAATCATTGATGTGAGAACATGCTGAACCAAAATAGCTCTCCCTGCCCTATTCAGTAAATCTGCTTTCCAGCCTGGGAGCATATCTGCAACTCTGTTGACTATCTCCTGAAGCACATTTCGAGTCAACTTCTTGATGGAGAGAGGGAGACCGAGATACTTGCAGGGGAAGCTCTGAATTTCACATGGAAAATGGGTTTGCACTACCACTAGGTCATCCTCCGAACAATGGATGGGCGTGACACTGCTCTTTTGAATATTTGTCTTGAGTCCAGTGGCTACGCCAAAAAGCAGTAGGATATCCTCAACCATATGCAAATCAGAAGCGGCAGGCCGGAGGAACAACATCACATCATCAGCATACAAGGACACCCTATGATGGATATTCTGCGTGGCGAGCGGCTGCAGCAACCCCTCTCTATTTGCCTTCTCCACAATGCTGTTGAACACATCCATGACAAGAATAAAGAGCATGGGTGATAAAGGATCACCTTGTCTTAGTCCTCGTCGATGGAGTAGAGTCTCACCAGGGAGCCCATTAAGCAAAATCCGGGTGGAAGAGGAACTCAAGATTCCACTGATCAAGTTCCGGCACCTGGGACCGAACCCCCTCTTTTCTAATATATCCAGCAAAAAAGGCCATGATACCGAGTCAAAGGCTTTTGATATGTCAAGCTTCATAAGGATTCGAGGTTGTTTCTGCTAATGTAGGAACTTGGCTGTTTGCTGTACTAGGACAAAATTATCATGTATGCACCGACCCTTGACAAAAGCGCTTTGATCGGTAGCCACCATATCATTGAGCTTGCCTGCCAGACGTGTAGCAATGATTTTAGTAACCAGCTTGGCAAAGCTGTGAATAAGGCTAATCGGCCTAAAGTCCTTGACCATCACAGCATCCTTTTTCTTGGGTAAAAGCGTCAGGAGAGCGGAGTTAAGAAGTTGGAGGTTCCTGACATTCCCACATTGAACAGCATCCAAAGCCGCCATCACATCAGGCTTAATAACGGCCCAACACATTTTGTAGAAACGCCCCGTATACCCGTCAGGTCCCGGTGCTTTGTCAGAGGGAAGTATCTTGATGGTGTTCCATACCTCAGCCTCACTAAATGGCATTTCCAGATCAGAGAGGTCATGCTGGGTGAGACCTAATTCCTCCAAGTTGATGGAAGTTTCCCGTTGCTCACAGGTACCTAGAAGTTGCTCGTAGAAGGAGAAGACAGCCGCTTCCTTCTCCTCATGGCTGGTGAGAACTTGATCTTTTGAGATTAGCTTCGCAATGAAATTTTTTCTCTTCCTATGCCGTGCCTGGGCATGGAACAGGGCAGTATTAGCATCACCATCTATTAGCCAACCAATTCTTGACCTAACCCGGGCCATCGTCCTCTGCAGAGAGCTCAACGCAAGTGAGTGTTTCTTGAGGGACTGGAGCAACCATTGTTCCCCATCAGACAACTGCCGATCATCTTGGGCAATCTCCAACTGGTGAATGATTTCCTTGGCCAAGGCAAGTTGAGTCCTGATATGTCCAAGCTTCTTTTGGCTCCAGCTCTGCAAAGCTTTGGTGAGGGCCTTGTACTTCATGGATAGGGTCTCTAGGGGGCAATATCTCGTCTCAACAGATTGCCACGCTTCAGTAACCACTTCCTGGAACCCCTCAAGCCTGGGCCAAAAGGATTCAAAGTGAAATCTGCCCTTTCCAGGCAATAAATCACCAAGGCCCAGGATAAGAGGGCAATGATCAGAGTCAATGCTAGCTGAACTTTGCAGGAGGCAGTTGGGGAATTCTTCCTCCCATTCCATTGAGCAGAACACCCTGTCCAGCTTACTCAGCGTTGGTGAATTCCCATTTCCTGTCCATGTATACTTGCGGCCAGTAAGAGGTAGCTCCTTGAGTGCCACATCATCCAGTGTTCGCCTGAAACGGCCCATTGTTGCCCGGTTCAGATTGGTGTTATTTTTGTCCTCCTCCCGATATATAAGATTAAAATTTCCCATCACAACCCAAGGGCCATTACAGGCAAGACGAATGTCCCTCAGCTCTTGCAAAAATTGAACCTTCTCGTCATTACCTTGTGGACCATATACGCAAGTAAGCCACCAGGGACTCCTGTCAGCAGGTTGAAACCGCACCGACGCACTGAAGCTATCCACTCTGGTAGCACTAGCGGGCCCTAGATCATGCTTCTAGGCTATAAGGATTCCACTACTAGCACCCAGCGAAGGCACAAGAGTATAGTGACTAAAGGAAGAGCCCAAGGCTGAGAGCACGACCCCTACTAAAATTTGCTCCATCTTTGTTTCTTGGAGGCATACAATGTCTGCTTTGTGAGCATCGACCAAACAACGCACTGAGTCTTGCCGGGCAACCGAATTCAAACCACGCACATTCCAGATCAATATTTTGGATGGATCCATTAAACAAACTTGAGAGAGCGACCCAAAAACACTCTTACTGTAAGACTACAGCATTGATGCGCCTGGATCCCTCTGGTACAGACCAACCAAAGAGGGCAGCCAGAGCCTGGACATGAGAATCCGACAGAGGATGTACAAAGAGTTTTGCATAGTCGTTCAGCACCTTCTGATCAGCGTGCTCCTGTTCCATAGCAATCTCTAGAGAGCGGATCATCGTCTTGCGTGCGCCCAGGTTAGGGATGCCGGTGAATTCTGCCTCTAAGCCTGCACCTCTTCTGCTTCTTCTAGGAGCTGATGTGGGGGGAGGTGCCCTGGATTGCCGCTTACAGACTGGTGGTGGCAGCACCAAAAGTCCCTCAGTTCTCTTGGTAAGATTGTCGATGAACGTCTTCCTGCTCACGGCCACCGGGTCGTCAACCTGAGATTCCTGCGCCATTGGAAGGGAAGTCCCCGTAGGGGCAGGAGGATTTGCCGCAGCCTGAGGTTGAGAGTACGCCGTGCCCGGCGGCGAGGGTCTCGGGTGCCCCTTGCGCCGGTAGTACACCTTGAGCCCTCCGACCACTGGGCCGCTGGGAGCAGCAGCCACTGAGGATTCAACAAACACGAGGGCCTCAAGGGCCTGCAGGGATTCATTCACGACCTGTGGAGGTTGGAAGGAGCATTGGGCCGACTGTCCCGGCCCAGTTGAAAAACCAGCAGGCGAAAACTCACTCGACGGCCCGAGATGGACCGGAGCCAAGTTTCCAGCGCACACTGGATCATCCCCCTCAGGGGCCGCGGCCGACGCCTCCAACGGACCGCCCACGCCCAGGATCGCGGGAGTCGAGGTGGCCGCCTGGGGGAAAAGGCCAACCTTAATCGCCTCGGCTCCCGCGTGAGGTCGCGCGCCCGCTCCCGATGTGGCGCTCTCTGGGGAAGGAGGAGCCACCGGCAGGGGAGTAACGAGGGCCGGGGCGTCGCGAGCCTCGGGGCCAGACCCGCGCGGGGCCACGTGGCCGCCCCCCACAGGCCGAGGGCCCAGCCGGTCGTGCACCGAAGCCCGAGGCACATCATGGGTCGCGGAGGCATCCGGGGGCGAGCGAGAGCGCCGCCGCCAGCGACGCCGACGCCCGCCAGCGGCCGCCGGAGGTGGAGGCGGGGGGTCCGCCGTGTCCTCGGCCCGGCCAGCGGGGGCGACCGAGAACGTCACCGAGTATACCAGCGTGCGTTTCGCCGGTTGGTGATCCTCGACATGTGCTGGAGGCTCCACAATCTCCAGGTCGAGCCCAGGTGGAATCAGGGCAGGGGAGGAGCTCCAGGCCATGACCTTGAACACGTCGCGACGCTCTGCCACCTCGGGGTGAACAGCACCAATCCAACAATAGTCGCTAAGGAGCAGCTCCGTAGTTGACAACTCCCAAGCATGCGCAGGGATACCGTGGATGTCGACCTCAATCAAAGACGACAGAGATGCAGCCCTGGAGTCCAGTAGGCGGGACCAACGTCTAACATGGAGTCGCAGAGGGGGAGAAGTGGAGATGAACGGCCGTCCATCATCAAACACCCTCACCGCCAAATCTACACTCGGCAATGTCAGGAGGAACCTCGCCATCCCAAAGTGTTGCACGGTCATCGACGCAGGATCAACGTCGAACCGGCCGGCGACGCAAGCCAGGATAGACTCGTGGCTGCCGCTGAGTACCGTGACGACCAGCGCCCTTGTCAATCCGTCTTCACGCTGCGAGATGGCAGCAGAGGGGTCAAGTATCTTCCGTGGCCGAGGACCAGCTGCAGGTGGCTGATCATCGCCGCTCGACATGGACGGGGGGCCGTATATGGCCTCGTCGCCGGAAAGATCATCCTGTTTGTCGTGTCTAGCACCACGCTTCCTCATCGACCTGCGCCTCCTCTTGCGGCCAGCCAACCCCTGACGCGCCACGCCCGGCGCGATCGAGACCGCCGCCGTAGCATCCTTCACAGCTTCCTTCACAGCTTGATCGACCTTAGGACGCCACACCTTGTGAAGGCGGCGTGGCGCCACCGGGCGGAGGCCATCCTGCCTCGTGCACCCAGAGGTGCGATGTCCAATACCGCGGCACCGGAAGCAGCGCGTCATGGACCGGCAGCTCACAGCGCGGTGGTCCGTCGAGAAGCAGTTGAAGCATCGACCCCGCAGGTCGACCGGAACACGGCGGCGCGAGCGGAACACCCCGTCCCTAGGAACCTTGCGCGGGTGACGCATCACCTTCGACCAGCCATCAGGATCAGGCGTCGGGGGCGCACGGCGAGGCCTACGGTCACCCCCCACAAGAACGATACGAGGGGACGCCGCCCGCGACACCGGCGAAGCAGCCGAGGCCGGCAGCAAGACACTAGCTGCGGCCTGCGAGGCTGCCCCGGGGCGCGCGCCCATGAGGAGGGCCTCCATGAATGAGCTGGGTGGGACACATCAACCCCCTAACTATGAAAGTATCTTTTTTACCCCTGAACTTTTCAAAACCAGGCAAATCACCCCCTGGAGCTGTTTTGGACGATGATTTTCTTTAGTAACGGTGGTTTTTTTATTTCGATTGAAACTTTAAAGAATCATAATAAATCATAGAAAAATTATAAAATAGAAAATCTAATTTTGTTGAACATATAATATGGTATCCTTTATAACATTCTTTTTCTATAAATTTAGATCTACGTTTTTTGTAATTAATTTATAGTTGTAAAAAATATTCTAAAGCATACTATATTATATATTTACTATGTAGATATACTCATGTGGAGTCCAACCAAATTTTATTTCCTATTTTAGGATTTTTTTTGTGATTTATTCTGATTTTTTCAAATATTCATTCGAAATAAAAAAAAGAAAAAAAAGGACAAAACCATGGTTACTGTAGCAAACCATTGTAGTGGGAGATTTGCCCGGTTTTAGAAAATTCAGGGGGTAAAAAAGCTACTTTCATACTTCAGTGGGTGATGTGTTCTACCCTCCATAGTTGGGGGGTTAAGTAGACTTTTTCCGTTGTTAATAGCTTCTCAACAATTTGGCGATGCTTTGATATAGCGTGGAAGGAATATAGGTAGAGGAACAATGTTTTGGTTGGTGCTGTTAGGAAAAATGATACTACTCAGTATTCCGATCGTAACATCCTTTTTTTTTGGCAGTGCACCGTGTCCATGGAAAGGGTCCTCATATATAGCTCACCTCTTATCACTCGAAGATTTCGAGCGACCAGAGCGCTCCGCCGCTGAACTCCTATCATTCATCGACACGTGTCTCTTCTTGATGGATTTTCTTACTACGTTCTATTTTTCACAGCAACCGCAACCTCAACTAGGCTCCTCTGTTCCTGCCGTCCTTGGCCCATACGTCGTCGAGTGTACGCGGACTTTCTTCATTCGCCTAATGGCCCATTGTGCAGCCTCGGCCAGTTCTCGCATATACCTTGGCTGGAAAAAAAGGCAGTCTCCGAAACATCGTCCTACTATGTGCGAGAGAAAAAATGCTCCCACAACATAAATCGACTGATCCCATGCAGCTACCGTAGGGGTATACGTCGCCGATGTGCACCAAAAATATAGCCTCCCACTCGCATGGGTTAACAGGCTGCAACACGTGCCCTATCAGTTTGCCATATGGGACGGTATTAATAGAGTATTTTTTTGAGATCACGGTATTAATAGAGTAGAGATGGGTCTCATAGCCTATGTAACTGGGTTACCTCCATTCTACACGTGGGACATTATATGTGCAAAATAGATAGGAAAGACTTTGCCTCCCCTTACGCAGCACATAACTAGGGAATATCAAGCATAGATTAATTACAAATCTAATTGCAGATAGGTATGCGACGTCGATGTGCGCCGACAATATCGCCTCCAACTCGCACGGGTTAACAGGCCGCGACACTGTCCTATCGGCTTGCTATATTGGACGATATTAATAGAGTAGAGATGGTTCTCACAGCCTATATAATTAGGTTACCTCCATTCTACACGTGGGACATTATGCGTGCAAAATAGATAGGAAAGACTCTACCTTCCCTCTACGCATCACATAACTAAGGAGTATCAAGCATGCCTGATTACAAATCTAATTGCAGATATAGAGATGAATTTATTAAGTACAATCAATGCATCATTAGCTTATGTTTACCACATTGATCAAGGACTAATTAGACTTAATAGATTCACCGTTCTACATGTGGGACATCATACATGGAAAGAAAGACTAACGAAAGTCTTCCACGTGTTTTGTTGTCATGTCATGACATGTCCATTGTGCATGTCCTGAAGCTCATGCTATTCCCATTTACACAGCTTTGTGTGTCCATTTTCCCTCACGCAAAAAAAAGACAAGTTCACTCACATATTTAGGACTATTAAACATATATTAGTTACAAAACTAATTGTATAGGTGGATGCTAATTCAGAAGGTGGATCTATTAAGCCTGACTAATTCATCAGTATCACAAGTTTAAGTTGCACAAATGGAGGCTAATTTAGGAGACAGATCTATTTAGACTGATTAATGTATCATAAGAATATGTTTGCTGTAGCACCACGTCATCACACGGGCTAATTGGACATAATATATTCATCTCCCAACTTATGTATATATCTATATCTCTTTTTGTACATTCTCTAACATTCCATTCGTATGAGAACACAAAATGCACAATAGAACAATGTAAATTATATAAGTACAGTCACTCCGGCGGGCGCAGCGAAGCGCGCCTTCCTTTCTTGTTATTTTGAAGTTGCATGTGAAACAAACCTTGGCAGTCATAAACCCACATTTAGATTTCACCGTTTCAACATTCTATTTCTCCAATTTTTAACATTTATTTTGTTCAATTTCAATGTTTGAACCTCAAATATTAAACAAATTCAATGAAAATGTTGAATTAGCACTACCAAAAAGTTGAAACAAGTATTTTTTTTATAAATTATGCTGTTTTCACCATATTCGAGGCTAATTAGGTCAAAGTAAGATGTATAAATACGTCAATGTAAGCTCTATAGATGGAGTGGCGGTGGGTTGCCGGACGTTCGCCATCGTCCTTCACGGCGTCGTCAACCTCGTGCAGCTTCTCATCCATGGCCACCTTGGGCGCCGACGAGCTTCATCTGCACCTCCGCTTGGTTTTGCTCATCATGCACCGGTTTCCTATCTCCTCCAGCGCAGCGAGTGCTACACCGATCCGACGTGACGTGAAATGCCCTAGGTCCAGTTTCCGTGTGTCACGTCCGTGAACCGTTGTTTCAGGTTATGTCCAACACGTCCACACAAACTCACTATATTCTTACTTTCTCATACGCAGTTCAAAAGTTTCAATCCCCTAGTAATAGAAGCAACTAGCAAGTACAAATTAACTTGCTCTTTTCTTTCGGAAAGCAAAACCTGCTTACCGGTGACAACTTATTTTTTACCCCTTTTTAAACAATCAACAACACACTATGAACAGAAATAATTGGTTGCCGCAACCTGTGTATGATCTGCACACCAAAAGAATAAAATAAAACCAGCACCAGCACCAGCCTTTTGCTGAAGCAGCCCGTGAAAAATTCAGTCCCTACCACGCTTTGCCAGTTTGCGACGCGCCTTTAGCAAAGAATGGAGCGGGCGTCGATCACTGACTGCGGAGGGTCTAGGTCCTTGTCCTGGAGGGCGTTGCCAAGAAGCTTTTGCATCTCTGATGCAAAGACGTCGTCCAGGATCTGCATGTAAAATTCTCAGGGTTACAAGAAGATTGATGGCCACCGGCAGGCAACATTACGGGATGCTCGGTAACAAATCCTGTTGATCCTGCTACTAATATTTCATTTCTATATACCACATTACTTGCCGTAGTGTATAAGCCAATATTTAGTCAGGTACAGGCTTACCCCTAAAGCATAATCGGATCCTCGGTACCAAATCCTGTTCTCCTTTCTGCTCTCAAGAAATCTCAACACAATCTGCCCAAAAATGAGTTTGATGCATAAGCAAAAATTGGCATTGCAAGGAAATGTTAATATCAGTATGGTTCTTGCCAGATTTACCTGGCCCAACCTATCCCAAAAACCTCGGCAGATAGCAACAAATATTCTGCTGGCGAAGACCTCGTGCAGATTGTGGATGGTATCTGAGAGCTGAAGTCGGACAGGCTGCATCCTTTCTCGAATATCACTTTCACCATCGGCCTCTCTTGTTTCTTCAAGGATTCGCTTGAGCCTTGTATTCCGGTTAGCTTGTGCCTTAAAAAAAATAAAAAAATGATGACCTCAGTCCATTTGCAAACCCCCTTAGCTATAGGCTTGACCTCAGCACTGAATCTAGAATGAAACTTGGAACAAAAGAAAGAAGCAAAAATCATTCTCACATTGGTGACAAGCTTGTCCACAATCGCCTTCAGGTAGTTCTTGTACTTCTTCCTCAACATGACTGTAATGGAGTTCATTTGCTCCCCAAAAACAGTGTTCCCACTTGTTATGGTTAAATACGCTGCCCATGACTTGAGAATGTCTTCAACTCGGCAGTGTAACACATCTAGCATCCTTTTAACTGTGTTAATGAATGCCCCTAGCTGTGAGAACAATTAAATTGGTCAGTAATGAACTAATCAATACATAACGCTACATAACATCTACAATAATATCTACCTGACTTGGCACAACATAGGGAGCTATAGATTGTCTTCTTGTCAGTCTTTGGACCTGCTTCTCAAGATATTTTGGTATGCCATCTCTCAGAGGCATTAGAGTCTCCATGTATTGCTTTTCCAGTGTCTTCATGATTTCTCTTTCCACATCAGCAACGGCCTGGGTAAGAAAATAGATATCAATTGACCTTCATTGCAGGAGAAACAAAAGAACCGACTCAAGGAATGTAGTTTTGTGCATACACTCTCTAAACTCATCAGATATTGAGGCCATCTGTTGATAACCACTCCATACTCATGGATGCTCTCTTTTATTTGCTCATACATTTGCTCGACAAATGGTGAGATTGTTGACACTGCAGGGCATGATGCCTGCAAAGGACAGGTCAGTGAAATAAGCAACAAAGTTCAACTGCTACAAATCAGCCATTTGATTTATTCTCATGCAGATGTGTTAGGATTATTACCTTCTCAGCTTTGCAATTATCAAGTAAGTGCAACCGAGTATCTTCAATCCATACCATGATATAGTCATGAAACAACTCTCTTGAAACCACACCACCATGAACAGGCCTAAATTTGTATAAACAGAACAAGATAAATCACCTAACTTGCCAGGAGTTAATATTGCACTGAATCAACCAAAAAGAATGTTGTAGTTTGGGGCACATATCAATTGGAGAAGAAATTAAAAGAGACCAACTACTCATATCTTACCTCACTTTCCAGGAGTCAAGATCTCTCTCAAAATCAGCAGTTGCAATTATTAATTCAGCAACATGTTTTAATGGTCTAGATGGGGGACTTGAAGAAAGAAAACCCTTCAACCGTTTGCAGAGTTCTGTACTATATATGGATGCTGCTATGTTTGTCAGATCAATCGAACTAAAAGGAAACACAAAAGAAAATGTGAGCGATGTTCAACTTGTGTATAAACAGAAGAAAAACATTTTACTAGGGCAAGCGTATTTGCCACCTTGGAAGTATATTCTGGTTGTGAATCTTAATGTCTGCTTGAATTTCATGACTTATGTTAATGCATAGTGTCTTCATTTTGAGATATGCAGCAGATATAGTCATAGGGTCTGTAAGAAGGCTGTCATTATTGCTTGACAAGAATTCATCTGTCTCGATCATATGCCTCCTGCACCTTTTTGCAGCAGCAGTCTGTAAAAGGGATTTTTATATTGTTCAGTTCTATCTATAAAAAAGAATCAACATAAAGCATGGACTATAGACTTTCAATTGACTGTACACTCTCACTGTAAATAAAAAAAATGGAACATGTTTTTTCTGTATGTTTTGAATTCACATGCATTGTTTCATGCAGGCATGGTCTAAAAATATTTGTTGACAAGGATTGATTAGCAACAATCAAGCAATCATGCGTAAACCATGAATTGCACCCACTCATCATTGTTTCATGCAGGCTGGACAATCAATGAAAACACAACTGCATTCAGTGGCATAGCTAGGATCACAATCTACCTACAGCGAATCTACTAGCACTATTTTGTATACAAAGTACATACATATGACAAGAGATCACAATGCAATAAAAGATACATATAGCCATCAAATATGTATAAATATACTAGAGATCAGCTTGTGAGTCGTGGGTGGCAGCTATGGTGGCCACCATGGATTGCCATACTGATGACTCTGCCAGTGACTGCATTTAACTATCAATAATACATATTTGAATGTTAAAAAACTCGGCCCGCAGGGGGTAAGCAACCCCCGGGTATTTTGCTAAGAAGAAGACCTTCTCACGCAGGTCGAGAAAACCCCCGAACCCCTGCCCCACCCTTACACAGCGGCACCGTAGCCCATGTGAGACGACCAACGACCTGGGCCGGGCCTTAGACCTGTGCTTTGGCGTGGTGACAGACGAGGGGATTTTTTTAACCCCAGCCTGAAATTCGTTCCCACCGGGAATCGAACTCAGGACCTGAGGAGGTGCAGCCGGAGCTCCTAACCACTAGGCTAGAAGACCATTTGCTACATATTTGAATGTTCACAGTTGGTTGACAAACAATAAATATATATTGATTTAAATCATCAGTCTTGACACCAAGGTAGTTAGCAATGTTGAGATGTCTGAAAATGGTACTCAAATGGGAAATGCTCAAAATGTTTCCGTGATGTCTGACCTGCAAATAGTTTCGAAGTACGTCCTGTGCTTCTTTGGAGAGTATATCATGAAGTACACTAAATATCTGAACTGCAGGTGCCAAAGCTGGTGCTGCACAATCTGATATGGGGCCAAATAGGTCTGACATGCCAGTAGGAGAATGTTCATCCAGTGACTTGTAATTTTCAAACACAGCTGCAAGGAGACTCTTAATCCGATCTTCACAATGTAGCATTATACTTCTCTGTTATTTAGAAGAAAAAAAAAACTCCATAAATGATGTGTGTTGCCTAATTTCTGCCTGTGTCTACTTACTATTGAAATTGTAAAAGTGTAGAAGATTCTCATTTTAACATAATAAATAAGTTGTGCTACCAAATAACATTGAAATAAATTAGATTTATCAGCATGCTGAGTGGCCGGGCACATTTTAATGTTTGCAATGTTATCTCTGAATTCTTGGCCTATACATTCAAGTTATCAAGCAGTATTCAAGTAGAATTTTTTTTAAAAAAGTACCTCTTGTCTTGTTAAAGTTCTATCTTCCCGGGCTTTCATGACAGGAAGAAGAAGTTCATATATAAGTTCCAAACAATCTTTTGTTGGTATTGCCACATTCATAATGTAAGACAGGTATCTGTAAAAAGTAACAAACGGTATTATCATGTCTGACTGTCCTCAACAGTTATCATTGAGTGATTACAGATCACAAAACAATAGTTCACCTCAGTTTTCTATATGCATCTGAAACCCCATAGTATTCAGAGAACTCATCCAATAGCCATTTCCATGGACCACTGATATGAAGCATTTTGCTATTGAAACTTTGAGCTCTCATTGCTGCTTCCAAAACCATGTCATATATGATCGTATCGACAGCTGGACCACCTTGCAGCATCTGTTGTAATGATATCACATAACACTTTTAGAAAAATGTATCACATGGTTTGATAGATTTGGAGAAAAAGAAGTATTGTAAGAACTAACCTTTTCAGATCCATAGTTGTTGGAAGACATGGATAAGTTCATACAGAGCTGAATCTTGCCCACACATTCTTGATCCTCGAGATATAGAGGCCACCACCTAATGATTTCATCCTGCTGTTTTTCCAAACATGTGCAAATAAAAATGCTTTCAGTGGCTTTTCATTATGATAATGAAACATACAAATGTCTCATAAGTTTGTGTAACATACTGGAGTATCTGTAACTGATGAAACTTGAATTTTTGTACGGCCAATGACAACCCTATTGTTGTCTTGTACTTCAACAAGAATAACATCTCCCTGGCTCTCTAAATAACTGAAACACAATGTAAATATATGGTTTAAGAATATTATTTCAGTATTTTTGTAGTGCCAAAGGTGGAGCAAATATGTAAGTATATAACTGAACAATAACTATGACACAACTTACAAGAGTTGAGATTCTCCACTCCCTGGTTTCAGATATTGCGGAGAAATGGAATCTCTCTGATGACCTTTGCAGGAGCTTTGCAATTCTAGCGTGCATGTAAACATTTCTGCAAGTACGGCACTGTGTTACTAAAAATGCACATAAACTCTGACTAGTGCAGGCTGTAGAAAAGCTAATACTGTCAATAACCTTCTGGCAAAGATGTCGATGATGTGGATGTCAACATCGTAACCTGGCTCTTCAGAATTTTAGAAATCTGTCTGACATAGTCGCTTCCAGCTTGCACGTAGAGATTTCTGAAGGATGATGTTGCCCGAAGCTTTGGTCTATGAGGTACAACACGTATCTTTTTAACTGTCAATAAAATCAGGGACGTGAGTGTAACCTTAGATTTCTTTTCTAGACGGTGCCTGGCTAGTCTATAAATTAATAGTTCTGCCATGCTTGGTTGTTAATAGCTTCTCAACAATTTGGTGATGATTTGATATAGCGTGGAAGAAATAAAGGTAGAGGAACAATGTTTTTTTTCAAGTAAAGAGGAGCAATGTTTCGTATTCTAGACTACTTGACTGAACCAATTGCTTATGCATACCTTCAATCTCAATCTGTTTAACAAGCTTTCTTCCCTTTATGGTACAACTCCCATCCTTATCAAACACTTGTTTCCCGTCAACTTGACTGCTGCTTTTGGGATGAAGAAGAAAATTCTGTATTCTGCCATAAAAAAAGGGTCCATTAACTGTATGTTCAGAAGCGAAATGTCGTGCAGTAATTCTATATCACTCAGAACATTATTCCTGCCTAAGCTGTTGCATACCCAAAGGCACTTCGCAGCACCATGCACTCATCTCGAAGAAATTCTGGAGCCTCCATGCAGTTTCTTGCCCATGCATTCAGACATAACCGGAAGCATGCATCATATGCAACAAATGATTGCCATGCATTTTGGACACTGACAAGAGAGACCAGTAAGAACTAAGAACAAGGAGTAAACAATAAGATCTAAGGATGGGTAAACTGTAAAGTCACAGGTAAAACAAAACTCACTTAATCGTGAAGCTTGGTATCTGAGCTAATAAATTATTCTCCACATATGGCATCTGAACACCATCTTCGTGAGCATTTGAGCTGAATCACATTTTATAACGGGGAAAGAAAAAAAAAGTGAGCTGTAACAATTCCAAAGTGCTAATGCTATACTGCAATTTACCATCTCCAGATTGCTTTACCTCATAGGAAGCTCATGGAAATCATGTGCCAGTATATCTGCAACTGATGAAAGCCCATTTCTCTCAAGGCCACCATTTGTTTCAGCCGTTTCTGTTTGCAGCATCAAAATTCAAATCAAATGTCAGCATAGCAACCGCTTTTGGTACAAGTAAAGCACAAGCTGAACCGCGTTTCTATTACAGAGTGCTCTGGTTGTCTCACCTACTGCATCAAACATGACATCCTCCTCGTCCCCAGCAATTGGAGGGGCACTGGGTGTCTGAAACTTGTGCTCATCAAAATAGTGTCCCTGCATATGAAATGAAAAATTGCCCGTTTATGCTAATTTGATACGGAGTACTTTGGAATAATCATACAGATATAAGCATCGAAGAGTATATTTGCTGAATTGAATTAACCAGTTGCTTGTTATGAAAAGAGGGAGATCATCACTAGCTACAGAAGGGAGGCCTTACATGAGAGCTGGAGTCCACTGGATCTTGTGCCCCAGAGCACTTCCCAGCCGCGAACGCGCCCGCCGCACGAACCTCCACCCGCAGGAACTCCTTGGACTGGCCCCGCACGATCCCGCAGCCCTTCCTGCTCAGCTGCGACGTGACCTCCTCGTCCCACCCTCCGCCGCATCGTTCCATGGCCCTCCGCACCAGGCTGGAGTCGCTGGAGCACGCCTCGTCGGCCGTCTCGGAGAAGTTGCCGCCGTACAAGTCCTCGGGCATCCCCCAGGACGCGACGCTCTCCTCCTCGCCGTCCTCCCACTCATCCGAGTCCGCCGCCGAGAGGAGCGCGGAGTGGCGGCCGAGCAAGCCCGAGTGCCGCGTCCCCGTGGTCCGCACGGGCGGGAGGCCCTTGGGGGAGAAGAATCCAACTCCCGCGCCCGCGCCGCACACCCTGGCGTGCAGCGCGGGGCTCCTCGGCGGCGGCGCCGCCGCCACCTGCCCCAACGGAGGCCGCTCCGCCAGCGGTGACCGCGGCGGCGCGTGCGCGGGGGCGGGGGAATCCGTGCCCTGCTTGATCCAGCTGATCGCCGACTCATCGAGGCCCTCCGTGAACATCATCGTCGCCGTCTGCAGTCTGCTGCTCTGTTCAGCCGCGGCGATGCACAGGAGGCCGGGATCCGCCGATCCGGTGGAGGATCGATGGGTTTGGCGGATTGGAGATTTGGGGATTGGTGAGGGGGAGAGGAGAGGAGTTGGAAGGGGGGTAGTAGTAGGAGGAGCGAGCAGCAACCAGCAAGCCGAGGAGAGGGCGGAGGTAGTGGGGGAAGTGGGGGGTGGTAACGGCTAGTTCCTCGGGCGCGGGTTTGAAGGGATCTACGCTGCTGAGCTGGACAGAACGGCTGCTCGGCCGAGCAGCCTGGCCTGGGCCGGCTGGGCTCGTGGGGCCCACGTGTCAGTGTAGAATGTTCTTTTTTAAGGACCGGCGTGGTTTTTGTTAGAACATGGATGAAATCAGAAAAGTCCTTTCGATAAAAGAAAATTGTTAAGATTACATAGAAGTCCGTTGAAATGAAATTTTTTGACACAAATATTCAGTGATGCGTGCAACCAAGAGATTGCGGGACCAATTCACAGACGGCTCGAGACTTGAAACTGGTCGACCAACATAAAACAAGATAAATATATTGCGCTATAAATGATCAATATTTAGCCTTGTAGGGGTATGTAGTCCATACACGTGTCTTACATTTATTGCTGTAAAATAATACATGAAGTTGTATTTAATAAAAAATAATGATAAAGAGTTTTTTAGACAAAAGCAATCTTAGAGATATCGAAGATATTAGGATCAACCAGTATCATTAATCGTGTAGTATATTATGGTACAGTTAGATCCTCACTATATTTTTTTTAGAAAATTGGCAGTGAGGTTCCCTACTTTTTTTCAATTTACATAAAGAATAATATATACATAGGACAAGGCCTCAGGCCCAAAGGAGAAAAAATTATTCATAAAAGACTACTCAACCATATATTGATTTTGTTCCTAATAAGCGTTTTGACCCTAAGGAGTAATAAGGAGCTCTCGCATGCCTTGGACAAAACATCATTTCCAGTTAGCAAAGGACAATGATCCACCATCAAGGATGATACTGATTCTATGAATCCACAGTACCCACGTTGCCATAAAGAAGGAGCCAATTCTCTCCCTTCCACGAAGAAACATTAGCTGAAAGTCCAATGTTGTATTCCAATGAATATCCAAGAAGTTCCAGCATGCTTGAGAAAAGGGGCAATAAAAAAACAGGTGCATGATGTCATCTTCCTCATTTTCCACACATGAAACACAGCAATATGACTCGCATATATTCTGACCACATGGTTAGATTGGCTATCAATTCTAACTAGTCATGTCCTGGCATAACTACCATGTGCTCCCTCCGTTCCAAATTATTGTACTCCCTCCGTTCCAAATTATTAGTTATTCTGGCTTTTTACTAGATTTGTTAAAGGTGCTATGAATCTAGACAAAACTTGTCTAGGTTCATATAAAATGTAATGAATCTAGACACCCAAAATGACTAATAATTTGGAACGGAGGGAGTAGTAATCTACAAATTGGAATACGACATATTAATAAGGATAGATCAAAGTGTTCTACTCCTTTCTCTCACACGCGTTTAAAATCTGCACAAATATAATTATTTATGGCATTATTCACCTCTCCAGTAATTAGCCCATGTCATTTATCATAATTAAAAATTTGATTAGGGTCCGAAAATGGCAAGTGCTAATGGCACCCAATACAATATACTCAACCAATTAGTGTACAAATTAGTGATTGGTTGAGGTAGAGGAGCAATATAGCCACGGTTTGGATCCGATCAGCTAATTAAATTTTAGTTGATTTAGCGGGAGAAATAAATTAAAACAAAATTAGGTAGTAGGTAAGACTAGCTAAAGTTTTTATTTTTGCTGAGGATCAAACAGATCCTCAAGAACTTTGACCACAAAGCAATGCTCTCTCACCCATATGATATAATTTTACGCATTGGACTAGCTCGTCCGGCACAGATAATTGCAACGATTCCTTTAAACTTCTACAAACACATTTAATTGCACCTAGATAATTGCTCTTTCTTTTACGCTTTTTCTAGTCTCATTTGCATGAGCCTGGGAGTTCTTTCTTTATAGGGGCATCTAAATATACTTTTTTTTTCATCCTATGACTGCATCCTTATGCCATTCTCAATGCAAAGTTTCATCACACAGTTACCAAGACTGCCATGTCACATTTACCATGGGATGAAATCCCCTCTCTCAGTGCATAGTTTCATGGCATAATTTCATATGCAAGCCGTAACATTTAATTCTCGCATGGTGTATGGCTAAATGTGTCTAGGGAAAACAAAACAACTCTCAATGCAAGTTTCATGTCTTGGTAACTGTACATGGTGAGTGTTATGGTGATGACACTCTATTCTTCTCTTTCCTCATAATTATCGTGCCACATAGACAATTTTACTGATGTGTCATATCATTTAATGCCCATAAAACCCCACTGAGACTAGCCTTAAGGGCACACATTACAAGCATAGATTCGTCATTAGCGGCTTATTTATTCAAGGACGTGATACTCTGAATAAGTCCGCTGCCACACATGACATGGCCAAGAAGCAGTTGGTGACTTGGTCGCAAGGTTGTTTAGGTGTCAAGCTCCCGGGGATTTCTTATTGATTAATTATTAGGAGTATTTCTTCTAAACGATTTCCTCATTTGATTATTACTAGTCTGCCTTGTTAGGAGTAGCTTGGACGTCCTTGTCCTTGTGTTGCAGCTTGCAAATAATCTTCAATATCCTTTCTGAACGGAACAATTAATCTTCAATTTCTTGACAGCAACAACCAAACCGTTGTTCCATCCAACACAAACTAACCCCAAATCAGGAGCCACAAAATCATCGCTCTCGTTGTTCCATCCAACACAAACTGAACCCAAATCAGGAGCCGCAGAATCATCACCAGTGAGCACACGAACACGGAGAGAACAGAGAACATCGAGAGAGAAAAAAACGTTTCCATCTCTTTTTAGATGATGAAAATTACAGTACTAACAGCATGGTGTTCAGCAGGAGTGATACTGATCGACAACATCGAAGCAGAACAGTCCCCAGAAACAAAATCAAAAGGAAAGGGAAGGAAAAGAGTAAGAGCAGCAGGAGCCATGAGCACAGTGGAGCAGAGCTTTCAACTGCTTATTTTGACACGCTTCGCCGTGCCGTGTGTGTGTGTGTGGCTGGGTATCTACAGAGCCTGAACGCCGGCGACCTCGCTGATCGCCGGTCGCGTCGACGTCGAAGAGCGGCCGGCGCTTGTGGTGGTCGCCGATCAGGATTCAGGAGAGGTAGGTGCCGCAGACGCCGTCGCCGGCGAGGCACCCGCCGCAGCCGCATCCCTTGCCGCCGACGAACACCGGCCCGTTGGCGCGCCGCCGCCGCTGTTTATTCCCCTCTTCGCCTCCGGCGGCCGCCGCCAAGATGATCATGGAGAGGAGCGAGAGGCACGCGATGGCGACGCAGAACACGACGTCGCCGCCCGCGACGCCGCCGGCGTGGAGCTCGAACACCATGCCGCCGCCGCCGCCTCCGGCCATTTATAGCTCTCTCTCACTGTCGCTCGCTGCCTGGTGTGGTGTCTCTCCGACGACTCTGAGAGAAGTCTTGCTGCTCGACTCGATTGGTGCGGAGCGCACAAGACGATGGAAAGAAAGAGGGATGGAGACGGGCGGCGAGGCAGGGCGGTCGCGGGTTAATAAAGGCGGGGATTGACCCGGGTGCGCTGATTAAATGCGCGCGGTGTCGCGGGCAGCGGCGGCGACAGGTGACGTGCGGGGAAGCTTCCACGTAGGCGTGGCGGCCTTGCCGGGGCAGGCAGGCACTGTGCTGTTTTCCGGATAAAACCAGGTGCTCGCACGCCGGCGACGACAATTCGCGGCACGATTCCGTAACGATATCGCATTTCTAAAGTATCAAAAGAAATGGTATCATTTCTATATTTTTATTAAACAATATTTTTTAGAAAAGATTTGATGATAGGATATGTCGTTCGTGCGCGCTAATTGGAGCAGTTTGGTGGCAAATAGGTTAGTTATGCCAGTGGGCCTGATGCAATAATGGAGATGGGGCAGATTCCGTGTGCGCTGAAGGATAACGATGGTTTTATTTGGACCCTTAACTACCTTTGATTCAATTCAAATTTAGTACTATTTGAAGTAGCAGTACATAGTACTACTGGTGAAAAAAATGATTTTCAGGCACTGTCTTTGATTCAGTGGCATTCTTGATGTGGCGCCTAGTATTCTTCCCTGTCTCAAGCCTTTACTACTGCCCAGCACACAGTTTTGACAGTGGACACGACGACTGGACTTCTCTCTACCTACGTTAATGGCGGTCCGTCAAGCAAGCGGTCAAGCCAGAGCGGCGGCGGAGATGGAGCCAACGCCATCGGTTCGACCTCCACGGGGTGGCCGATCTCCCATGGCCGGCGCGGCGCGAGGAGTCGAGGGACGGTGGGAGGATGCCGACGACAACTCGATCGGGAGGCTCCAGGTCAGCCACCAGCTGGTGTACTGACGGCGGCAGCCATACGCCGCGCGTCGCGGGTCCAAAATTAGCCTGGCGTGGAACATATGTCATGTGTATTTTGGACTTTGGAGGCCGTTTGAAACACACGATCGTGTAACCACAGAAGGTATATATACAGAACACACGAAAGTCGTAACCAGCGTAGCAAAAAAATTGAGATGCATTCATGAGATCGATGGCTGTAGAGTAGTACTGTAAAATGCGACATGCATGCGCACAACTTGTATATATAGAGAGTGCTATTTTGTATTTTTGTTGCTCTATTATACAGCACAAAACAGTCGTGGTACACACATTTCCTGAATCCTATTTGAAATATGCTGATTGCTCTGACAAATAAAAAGAATCCAATATGGAAACATTGCGTCACAGTCTATTAATGCTCGGCAAAATAGACAATTCCACGTTGTACTAATGGAACTACTTTGAAAGATGACAAAATTTTGTACCAACAAAATCAAACTGGGTAAGCCGCACCCATATCAATCTATGTCAGGAAACTTTCGTACGTTAAAATATAATCCAACCTTGATGACTAAAAGTATGAAGGAAACTAACCAGAGTAGTAGTAATTTGTGTTTATATTCATGAAAATCATGGTAATAGGGAAATCAAACGAAAAGATTAGATAGACAGGATCCTAGCTAGATACAAATCTTCATAGCATTGTCCTATTGCTTTGATGGGATATAAAATATTTAAATCTTGACAATAACCATAGACTATAAAAAACTAGATTATAGTTTATAAAAAAATAGACCATTCAGATATATTACGTATCTGAAAACAATTCATTTTTATATTACGCTATTAAGGTTATTTGCCTATCTCTTGGATTTTTTTTATCACGAATCTTTTCACGGTATGCTAGACCTTTTTTACAAAGTAATCCATATCTAAAAGAAATGTGCTGAAAACTAAGTTTGTTATATAGCCACATAATTTATCTGAAGAATGTGGCTATTTATACCGAGAACTAAGTTTGATGAGATAGACGGAGAATGAATCTAAATACAATATCTCCAAAGGATGTTTCAAAAGATATAATTGCTTGACTCTTGGTGTGAGTCTTATCTATCTTATTCGGTGTTTCATTTTAGAAATATATTTATAGCATTTTTAGGCTTCATTGTAGCATAAGCAGGAGCATTATACTACTAATCTCGGCATAGCCGGTTTTAAGGATGATAGTAAATTATAACATTATGTAGTACTAGTAATCTCCAGAATACCCTAACCGCTAAAGTGCTAAACCCTAAATTATAACAATCAGATGGTTGGATTTCATAATCGGTAAATCCGAACGGTTCTGATGAAGTACATATTTTAGCTGGTTTTATAAATTATAGAATCCGCATCGGACACAAACAAAGTTCTTTTTCTTCTCAAGAAACTCGCTTTCGGCTAGGTACCGTGAGCTCAGTATTTTTGTTACACCGGATTCTTTCCAACTCTCCAAGCAAACCCCTCAACTCCTCAAGTGGCCAAGCCGCCGAAAGCCCAGCTTTACTGACAT
Organism: Digitaria exilis; assembly: GCA_015342445.1. Classification (NCBI taxonomy): domain Eukaryota; kingdom Viridiplantae; phylum Streptophyta; class Magnoliopsida; order Poales; family Poaceae; genus Digitaria; species Digitaria exilis. The sequence continues at coordinate 2,673,010 of JACEFO010001965.1, forward strand.
CGTGGACTCCAACTCGACTCACCCGGCCGCAAGCAACGCCCCACCTCCTCTCTTTTCCCCCACGAGTCGATTCCAACCAGCGGCGGCGAGATGAAGGTCACGGTGATGACCGCCGACGAGCAGATTCTCTCCCTCGACGTCGACCCCGACGAATCCGTAAGCCCGACCGCCCCCATCCTCCCTCCATCTCCATCTGTACTCTGCTCGCTGGCTGGCCCGTTTCGCTGAATTTGGTGATGAATCCGCGAGAGGTGGGAAAAATCTGGAATTTGGGAAGGAGTGAGCCCGCGTTATGATAGGCGATGCGCAATTCGGCCATCGTAGCTTGATTTCTCGTGTTTAGGTGTGCAGATTGGTGGGATCTTTTTTTTTTCTTGCTAATTGTTGGCTCGGTATCGAGATATGCGTCCGTCCGATCCCCTTCCGCTCATTGAATCAACAATTCGACATGTGTCATTTAGTTGTATTTAGATTCGATGCAAAAGCTGCAATCTTTTTGCTTATTTTGGCTAAATCGTGCGGCCTACATGCTTGCAGGTGGAGAATCTGAAGGCGCTTCTTGAGGTGGAGGTGAGCCGGGGCCGGGATAGATCTTCTTTGAGCTTTCTGTCATTTGTTTGATCTCACATTGTTGGTTTTGTGTGTCTGTGTGGTCAGACTCGTGTCCCGTTGCAGCAGCAGCAGCTTCACTTCAATGGGAAGGTGATGCAGAACTCTGAGAAACTCAGCTCAATTGGGGTCCAGGATGGCGATCTTGTCATGATGATTCCCTCCAATGACAGGTTTAGTTGCTGGCCTTTCTAGTGTATAAGTAGATTAGTTGACATGTGCTGCATATAGTCATCCCTTTCGTAAGGGGCTTTTTTGAGAGGTCGAACAAGATTCCTGCCATTTTGCTTATTGATGATGCTATACTTTCTGGCCCTACTAGGTGCTACATTACATAACGTTTCCCATTAATTCCTTTCATTAGAAAAATTATTTAGGTTGTTACAAAGTAAATGAGTTCTTTGCCTTTTTTTTTTTGTGTGTCCAGATGATTTTCTTTTCTGTAGTTGTAGTTTGCCTTTAGGACATCTTTATTAAGACTAAGAACTGGTATCTGTTGAAGACATGTAGTTGTGTTTTGTAGCTTAGTTGCACTGAAAAATCAGATGCCACCAAAGTACCAATGCCTTCTTCTGGTTTATGGGCATCATATCGAAAGAGATGCAAAGCATTTTTTGTTCATAACTTTGGATTTGTATCATATAAAAAACACAAGCAGTAGCTTTTCTTACTTCAACTAACTTCAAGAATCCCAATGCTTTCTCCTAATTGTTTTGTTAAAAAAATCAGGGCATCGCAGGATGTTTTGAAGGTAAATCCTGATGGATCTGCCGCAAATCCGCAAGCTTTTCAACAACACGTTCGAAGTGATTCACAACTTATGGCGCAGATCCTTCAGGTAAACTTTTCTTGTTGCCTCATGTATTTACCAACATGCATAATTGGAGACGACATGCTCTTCTAGAACAAGGTTTATTTTGCAGAATGATCGGCAACTAGCACAAGCTATTCTGGGAGATGACATCAATGAACTACAGAATATCCTACGATCCCGCCACCAACAGAGAATGGAACTGAAACGTAAACAAGAAGAAGAAGAAGTGAGAATCTCTTTGTTGATTTTTTATTCGCTAAGCAAGAGATCATGTTCAATAAAATACGACATTGGCGGTTTTTCATGCATTTTCTTTATACACAAAAGTAGTATAGAATACCTGTAATTTTTATTTGAGCAGTTTCATTTTAAAATTATCGAATTACTCCATGTGTTTGAAGAAAATATTTCTTGTTACTTCCCATACATTTCCATGAAAACATATTTGCAAGTTTAACAAGATTGATATGTTCCACCACATTGCATCTTGTTTTTTCATCTTCACTCTTGCCTATTTTGATTTGCTAACTTGTTAAATCATAGTAGGTCAAGTGATTAATACATTTTTTTCAGGCTTTATTGTATGCTGACCCTTTTGATGTCGAAGCTCAGAAGAAAATTGAAGCTGCAATTCGGCAGGTAGGCATTGCTTTTCACAGGATAACACCTATTGCTTTATGGCAATGTTTCTTTCATATATCACTGGAAAAATATGACATGGATATAATTACATGACATCAAGTGGTTAAGGATGCTTAAAGAACGCCACTATAAAAAAATAAAGAATAAATAAGCAAGCTAGTATGATGTAGTGCTAGTGCAGCATGGTGCATAGAGGAAAAACAACTTTCCTTCGTTGACTGCCAAATTCTTGATTAGATTATCGAGTTGCTATCACGACATTTAGTTTATATATACTGTAATGGGAATGTCAAAAGTTTTGTTGTGTATTTTGTTTTACCTGTATTTTATACTTTTTTTTCCTCATTTGCTGCTGAGTATTTATCCAGTTACATATTTGATACTGTTGCTACTTGTCAAATTTGACATTTCAGAAAGGTATCGATGAAAACTGGGAGGCTGCCTTAGAGCACAATCCTGAAGCATTTGCTCGAGTGGTGCGTTTTACTCAGTCTATTATCATTTTCCTCAGAAGAAGAGTATTACGCTAGTGGCCTACTCTATTTTCTATGCTTTGTAGCACTTGCTAATCAAGCAGTATTTTTCTTATACCAGGTAATGTTGTATGTGGATATGGAGGTCAATGGGGTACCTTTGAAGGTATTAAAACTATTTCATATATCTGTTTCAATATAACAAATTGAGCACTGACTGTTATTAGAACATTATTTTTGTATGAGACTTAAAAATATCAGAAAACTAGTATATACTTTGCTGGGAACTCCTATTGAATTTAGTGTTGTTAATCTAACTGATATACCTGGTAATTATACAATGTACTCGACCATTGATCATATCATGAAAGTAACTGTTCCTTACTGTCTCGCCAATGTTGCCTCCTCATGAATTGTGTTACTGGGATGAAATCAATAATTGGTTGAATTACTATGGTTTAGCAATGGTTGGAATCTTAACTTCTCCTTCATCTGCAGGCCTTTGTTGACAGTGGAGCACAGTCGACTATCATATCAAAAAGTTGCGCTGAACGTTGTGGGTATGATTATAAATAAATTTAGTTGACTGAAACTCTTCTGATTTTTGTAAAAAAATCAGCATGAAAATACCAAGAAAATTAGATGGCTACCTTAGTTTATTAAGGAACACGTAATTTACTATTTAAAGAGGATAAATAAACCATCATCTCTTTACAGTGAATTTTAATGTACTGTTTGCAGTAAGTACGTAGATACATTACATCTTGTAATGCATTGCGCAGGTTGTTGAGACTTCTTGATAAGCGGTACCGAGGGGTTGCTGTGGGAGTTGGTCAATCAGAGATACTGGGAAGAATACATGTAGCTCCAATAAAGGTATGTTCAGTCGCTTGATCTCACTGGTTTTACAAATTTTTACTTGTGAACTGCAACAACATGCAAAACATTTATATTCACCTTGGTTCTTCCATGAGATGGATGAACCAAAGCCAAACTCCCATATTTCATGGAAGTCTTGTGGACAGTCGTACTTGAATAAATGTATAGCATACAGATACAGTATACAATATCTTGATAGGTACATATATCGTACATTTGTTCAAAACACATTGACTAATAGTTCATGTTTTACAGATTGGGCATCTCTTCTATCCTTGTTCTTTCACTGTATTGGATGCACCCAATATGGAATTCCTATTTGGGCTTGATATGCTGCGAAAACATCAGGTATTTGCATGAGTAATTTTTGGACCAGGTCACTGTATCTGAGTGTGATTGTGCCTCATGCTTTTCATTGTCCTATGTAGTGCATGATTGACCTGAAGGACAATGTTCTTAGAGTGGGAGGTGGTGAGGTTTCAGTGCCCTTCTTACAAGGTCAGTAGACACTGTAGTTCTCAATGAGGCGTTCTACTAAAATAAGCTATATGGAGCTAGAATGTTTTATATAATTCAATTTTCCTACATTTTCACCTTGATATCAACATTCACCAATCAGTCTACTGTTGTGTCTTCAGAGAAAGACATCCCTGCACATATACAAGATGAAGAGAAATTATCTAAGCTAGCATCTACTCTCGGTCAAGCAACTGGAGTAAGCAAGCTCACAGCCTTTGCATGATGTAGCTTTGTTTTTCATTCAACTCTCATATGTATCACTAGCATATCCTTATTTACTCATTATAACACAGGAATCATCGAAGGCACGCGAGGGGACTCCTGATTTGCCACAACAGATCCCAACCGCAGGTTAGTTTGCTTCTCTCTATTACTTCTATGATTGCCAGTGCTAGTATCTTCTGAAACTGTGTACTAATAAAGAAACACTATTTCATTTTACTCGCTCATTTTACTTGCAGGACCCCTGGTCGCGAATCCTTCACAGGATGGAGATTTTGAAGCGAAAGTCACTAAACTTGTGGAACTTGGGTTCGACCGAGCACCTGTGGTACAAGCACTCAAGCTGTTTAACGGGAATGAGGAGCAGGCTGCTGCATTCTTGTTTGGTGGTTAAAAGTCCTGAAATTGCCTTTTCTGACTTGTTTGCTCAACCCTTTCCCAGGGTTGAATATTGTGACTGATACAAAAGTGTTTAAGCAGATGACTTTCATTTGGGAAACTAGGCCATTGCTTGGCTAATGCAAAGGCCTGCATTTAGAGACGCTCCATAGTTTTTTACTTTTGGTTCTGAGAACAACTTGCTTTCTTCTGTTCTTTTCTGTACCTGATACATAGACTGATAGACAAATGCAGACAAATTTGTGAAGCATATTGTTTTTTATCTGTCGGGGTTCGAAGGTTTTGGGCAAAAAGAAAAAAAAAAGAAAAAAATGTGGATAACTCGCATCTAAATAGTATATTTAGTAAGGCAGCTAGCACATTCCTGATATTGAAGTGGAATCGGATGCAGGCCGAAGAATGCAGGATCCTTGATCACTAAGAAGCTGAAAGTTGGATCACAGGGAAATCTTAATATGAAGTCAAAAGTTTGATTCGTTGGGGTGAATGTTTGAATATAAACTTCTAAAAGTCAAAATGAACTTGGAAGGTCATTTGACTATAAAAAAAAGTGTTTTTTCCAGTTATATTGTGAAAGAGAGAACGGTGAATGTTCGTTGGATGGTGAATACCAGTCTTAGCAAATTTAGTTTACGCATATATTTTTTTCGTCAGTTAATTTTATTCCTTGTTGTACAGCTTGAGCAAGAGAACAAAACCCCGAAAAAGGAAAACCAAACCACTTAAATTTGCTTATATAGTTTTATTAAATAATCAGAGGCCAAATTCACAGCCTCCGTGCCTAACAAATCCAAACCAATGCACCCTCTCTACACTTCACCTCCTAAACTAATTCAAATAAAACCAACCCTACACGATGACCAACATTGATCATCAAGCCAACGCCTTGACCACAAGCGGGCTCCTCACGAATTGCTTCCCATTCGTCCACACGAGCGCGCCAAACGAGTAGTCCTTGGCGAGCTTGGCGTTCTTCACCTGGAAGCTCACCTCGAACCCCTTCTCCTCCCCTTTAGCTTTGAACTCGAGTGAGCTGGGCGTCACCGACACGGCGACACCTGCAGGCTCCACTACGAACGCCCAGTACGTTCCTGGCTTGCCGACGTTCTTCACCCTTCGCCTCGCCGTGGCGCCGGCGGCGGTGACGTTGACGGCGGTGATCGACGGGTAGTTGAGGTCGGCGACGCGGCGTGGCGCCTCGCCGGGGCACGTGTAGGGAGCTCCGTTGAACATGGCCATCACCGTGGAGTTGTACTTGAGCGCGCAGAGGAAGTCGAGGTAGTCGGTGTCGCCGAGGTCGTAGACGAGGCCTGGGTTCATGGCACGGGATGGCCAGACGTGGCCGGCGCCGTAGCCGAAGGGGCTTGATGGCATCGACGACGCGTTCTGGATCAGCTCCCCCTTGTTGTCCATCTCCATCGCTGCATATATATATACATATATATAAATATATATTCATCGTGTGGCGGTGTTCATTTGATTTAATTTTATCAGTGGCATCGGTGTGGCTTACCGGTGGTCATGATGGCTGATCTGATCGCGGCGGGGCTCCACTCTGGGTGGAGAGTGCGGAGGAGGCCGACGATGCCGGAGACGTGAGGGCATGACATGGACGTGCCGGACTCCGAGTTGAAGGCCACACGACGCTTGTCGAAGGTGAGGTCCGTTGGAGAGTTTGATCGGGTCCATGCCGCGATCACACTCACTCCTGGTGCCGTGATATCGGGCTGCAACATGTAAAGTTCATTAAGATCATGGTGTTCGCTGCAGGGACATCAAGGATGGACAGGGCAAGGGAAGAAAGAAAGCTTGCGAAATTTACCTTGAGGATCTCGGGGGTGATGGTGTTGGGGCCCTGCGACGAGAAGGCGGCCATGAACGGTGCCGGCTTTGCGCCGAGAATTGTCGCCGGCTTAGTGATGAAACCCGTCGGATTCCTTGAAAGTAATAACAGCAGCAACAATATCAATGCCTCATGATCAAGAATTCATGAAGCTTTGCAAGAACACTAGTGTTGTGTGGGAAATGGCACGATTATTGGTAATCGATTTGTTGGTTTACTTTGTGGAGTTGAGATAGGAGTAGAGGAGCACGCCATCGCTGTACTTGATCTGCGTGGCTGGGAGCACGTGCGCGTCGGCGATGATCTCGTTGCCGGTGCTGGCGTCATTGGCAAGCACCATCCCGGCGCCACCGGCCTGCTTCACCGCCTCGCCCTTGGCCACCCTAGCGTTGATCCCACGCAGGCACACCACGATCTTGCCCTTCACCTTCTTCGGGTCCAATGCCCCTATCATGCACAGCTGCCTGCACACCATTATTCATCACAATAATCAGTAATCTGTCAGTAATTAGCATGATCACTGCTCATCTCATTGTATTGAGAATTGGAGATTGCATACGCGTCCTTAGTGGTTGCGTTGTCTGCACCAGCCTTGGCCGAGTCGATCAATGGGTAACTCTTCTCGGGCAGCGACGTAATCGACAGGCTCTGCCCCTGCACGAATCCATCAACAAACAAACACGCCATTAGAACAGCTAATTACTTAAAAAAAAGTATCTTTGATGTGTTCAACGTGCCTTAATCTTTGTGAGGCTTTCGTGCGGTGGCCTGGCAAGAGGAGATTCAGAGGAATCACGTGCCTTAGCCTTTGTGTGGTTGAACACTATATACGACGGGAACTCGCGATCCATGGTGCTAGCGCCGGTGGTGAAGATCCACGGCGCGAGGTTAGAGACAGTCCCAAGCCCAGGGCCCGAGTTGCCAGCGGAGCAGACGACAGGGATGCCACGTCGGACGGCGTGGAAGGATCCAATGGCGATGCCGTCTTCGAAGTAGTCGGTAGGGTCACCGCCAAGGGAGAGCGAGAGGACGTGGACGCCGTCGTGGATGGCCGCGTCGAACGCGGCCAGGATGTCGGCGTCGAAGCACTCGCTCCCGTTCACCGGAGGGTAGCACACGCGGTAGGCCGCCACGCGGGCGCGCGGCGAGCCGCCGGAGGCGGTGCCGTTGCCGAAGCCGAACACGGAGGCTCCGGCCACCGGTGAGCCGCCGGCGGTGGACAACGTGTGCGTTCCGTGGCCGTCCATGTCGCGCGGGGTGTTCGTCGTCGCGTTCAACTCGCCGGCTGCCGCGGCGTAGCCTTTGTTGAAGTAGCGTGCACCGATCAGCTTCCTGCAAGCACACGCCGGTTAAGAGAGGATATATCATGATACGGAAAATAAACATGTGGCTCTATTTTTCATCTGCTTGTAAAATGGAGAAATACTTGCAAATCTGCAACATTTGGAGGAATGGAAGATGATGATATTGGTGAACTAACAAGTTTTAGCAAGGCACGCGACTTTGTCTTTACATTTTTACAACTGAATCCTTTACAATGAATTTTCTGATACGAGCTAGGGTACTCCATTTTGTTAAATTTCATTTGAAAATAGTGCCAGCAGCAGTTAGATGTTGATTTGCTAGTTGCTACTGCTAGTAGCAACAATATTCTGCAAAGATGCCTCCAGAAGATTAGACCCCCCTAATAAGTGATGAATAACGGCATGTGTTACTATAGAATGCATATCCATCCTGGAAGTAAGAATCCACTATATGTAAAATGACACTACAACTGACAGAGGAAATTCAGGTGGATCTATCTCTGACAATTTAGTAGGCACAAGTAAGAAAAGTTCAATTTTTTCTCTTTTTTTCTTTTTTCTTTTTTCTTTTTTTTTTTTTGGAAAAAAAGACCTGTGGTGCATCAATTGAATGTGTGCCTCCCTAAAGTGACTTCCTATAGGTAACAAGAATTAACCTATGTCTTTCCAGATCAGTACATGCAGAACATCAGGTTAACTCCTCATTATTCAGTCTGGTTTATTCTGGTTCCCGAATGCTCACGAATAAACCTATCAAATGAGAAAGAAAATTGGACTAGAGCCTACTCTGTTTTCTTTCAAGTTCCTTTCCCTTTTCAGATTCAGAATTTCTAAGAACAATGGCTGTGGTGGAGAATCAATCGACGTCAAGGCACTGTTGAGTGGGATCAAGCATGATCATTATTCATGGATGGACGCCCATGATCATTGCCGCGCTTGATACCAGGCATCAACTGGTGGTGGTCTCACACTCACGTTCATGCGTGCATTGTGGTGGTCTCAACTCGATCAACCCCATAATATTCTTAGTGCTACACTATACCAACCAAGCAAACCCAATCTTTTGGAATCACATACACTGGAATACTGGATATACTTCAAGAATGGGGCAGGACCACAGTTTTAAACAACACTTACACATTTTGGGTAAAAAAGTTGGAAGCGACTGTACTTGCATTTATAGTTTCATTTTACGTAGAACAATAGGAGGCAAGAAGGCTTGAATTTAGTATAAGCGTGTTATGAGGAGGCTAACACATTCACCAAATGAAAATTTAATTCAGATACGTCTGGTAACAAATCTATGTCCATTTGGGCATAATACAGTGTACACAATAAGACTTGAATAATAAAGCTCTAGTAAAAAAATATAACATTATAAGGCAGTCGTAAACTGTGAAAGTATTTTTTTTTACCAATCAATATTTTGCTGCCAATCTATATGATTTTTGAAGATATTTATATTATGGTCAAAGTTTAAAGGATTTAAACGATAACAATCCAAGTGAACAAAGGTAGTATACTATATACCCTTAATTATATTCTAAAAGTATTTGTGTGCCTCTAATTACCTGTTGCAAGAGAATTTATCATCTTCGCCTTTGTCGCATGCTCCTTTCCACTGAGAGGGAACTGGTCCCAGGCCATCATCCCTAAAGCTCTCTGATTCCGGCCACACACCTTTGCATCCACAAAAGTACATATTGAGACAAACAAAGCATGTCAAATTCCAGAAACATGACAAAATACAAAAGCATCACCCATACAATTCTAAGTCAAAGTGAGGAAAAACTAGGTGCAACAAGCACTGAACATTCTCTAGATGACGAAGCTTTTGGCTACATCTGAATCTTATGTGTTCACCAGCAGCCTAAAAGTTGACAGAGCAAAGAGCATGGCGGAAAAGGTTGGAGGAACGCACACATCACTGTGCAAAATCATTGGACGGTCCTACGCCTTTTCTGATAATGAACTTTCCTGGACCGGTGATTTGCTAGTTGATGGGCACAGCCAGCAGCAGCAGCACAGCATTGGGAGTGACTTACTCCATGTTTCTTAATCAGATGGGACATGTGCATCTTAGTTTGCACAGGCTATAAAAAAAAGTTTAGGTGCTAAATCATATGGATAAAGATTCTAATCTTCTATTTGAAATATCATCGACAGGTACCGGAATCGAATCGAATGTTCCGGGCAGCTAGCTATAAGCGCCGGTTTTCTAGATGCCCACTGGGCTGAGCATGTTGGTCAAATACTAGGCAGCTGGAATTTTGCTGAATTGTATGTTCAGTGTACCAATCACTGAATTGTATGTTCAGTGTACCAATCATCGACGACTAATACTGGCTTTTGTCAATTTCTCAACCACTGTATTAGTACACAACTCTAAAATATAAATGGCGTGGCGTGCAACCACCCGGTGCTTCAGTACCAACTATGTTGATTAGACGATTTATGAAATTCAGTTTTTGAAAGACTACAGATAGGTAACCCTGCAAAATAATCTGCATTATATCTCGTACCTGTCACCTAAATAAAAACCACATGTTACTATCTTGTTGCACAAAACACAAAAGGTTAGGTTCTTTTCAGTGTTAGGTTCTCTTTTTGGAAGTACTACTGCCACTCATCATCATCATCATTACCCTGATTAAGTCAAAATTAAGTCAACGAGGAACTACCATGATTAGCCGCAGAAAAGCTATAGAGAAAGGTTGATTTCTTTTTGAAGGATTATAAGGAAAGAGTGGCGTCCTGTTCGATGGATTCAAGGAAGGCGTCCTGTCCTAACTTAGGAGAGTGATTAACCAAGCTGGTACAGGTACAGCATCTTAAATATCGCTAACTGCTGCCTCGAAACGATGGCTGCTGCGAGAGGACGGACGGGAACGCCGAAGCGTCTGAGAAAGACGATGACAGGAAAGCTCACCGGTGTCGAAGTTGCCGATGATGGTGTCTTCGCCGAACCTGGCCTTCTTCCATGCGCCGCCGTGGGGGACGCCGCCGGGGCCGGCGAGCCCGAGGAACTGCCATGACCGGGTCGTGTGCAGCTTGCGACCCCTGTTGGGGAAGACGGAGATCACGCCCGGTTGCCCTGGTCAGAGGAGAAACGCAAACCGTCGTAATCAATCAGTCGAAATTGAATGAGTGATGGAAGCAATAAATGAGACACCAAGAAGAGGTCGCCGGATGCCCGGATGGAAGCAAAAGGAAGAAGAAGAAGAAAAAGGAAGAAGGCTCACTGGCGATCTCGGCGGCGGTGGCGGCGTCGAGGTTGGCGGCGAAGCCATTGATGTGCTTGGTGTACGAGTAGAAGATCGCCTCCTTCGCCTTCTCCTTGCTGCACGCATTGCAGATCGATCAAGAGCGCCATTAATTAGCATATATCTCAGTCTTGAATCTTAAGTGTATCGTCAGATTGATAGATTAATCTAATCAAAGAAATAATTCTAGCGCGATCGCGTTCGAATTCATACTCTCCGCCGAGGACGCCGGCGAGGAGGTCGTAGTGGGCGTCGGCGGCGTCGCGCTCCAGCGCCGCGAGCTCCTCGGCGCCATGGGTGCCCAGCGCCGCGCCGTGCTCGTGCTGGCCTAGGTACACCACGTACGACGACACCTCGCCGGCGGCGGCCGCGGCGGCGAGCGAGAGCGAGAAGAAGAGAAGGGCGGCGAGGAAGTGCGCCATGGTGGTTGTTCTCGCGGCGACGACGGCCATGGCCACAGTCGTCGAGCTCACCGGAGTTCGGAGTTGCAGGGTGCACGAGCGCTCGGCGCTCGCGGTGGTTATATATATACGCCCGCGAGGCGCGAAGGCGGCGGTTCTTCTGGCGAGTTGCAGGGCGTGTGGACTCTGACGCTCCTGCAGATCCTTTGGACTAGCTCCGGTGGTTACGCCGGCGAGAATATTTCGCGGGAGTTAAATTTTGTTCACCGAGATATATCTCTTGATCGCGCGGTTGGAAAAAAAAATTAATGCGTCCCTTTTCTAGCTGCGATTTCTTTTATTTTTCTAGCTATTATAAATTGCTAGCTGTGGAAATTGACTGCAAATCTTGGATGCACATCTGCATGACGATATTTGCGGTTGGAATCTTGTATCAAGTTTGACACAATAAAGGGTCCCAGAAAACTAACTGTCAGAATAATTAGTTTCGCTGTAACCACGTGGACATTCTTACTTCATTTCCAATAGTTATGATTTTTTAGTTATTTATAATCAAAAGTAAAAATGTTAACTTAGGATAATCTAAACGAGTGACATGTCATCTAAAATTGTTTGAAACTAGGATGAAATATCCTCTCTCAATGCATAGTTTTATCCGAAAATTGCACGCAAACACCTATTATGATTTGCATGATGAGAACAATTCCAATAGTGATGATAGAGATGCATCGTCCTCCTAAAATTTAGCCTAAGACGGTTGCTTCACAGAACAACACATCACTTTCTCTCATTTCGCTCTCTTCTTCACATAACTAAAAATCCTACTATATAAGCATTGCTCGAGAGAACACGTGGGCTGACGATGTGTACCAATATATCTACCCTTAGCAGTAATTAGTTGGGTAAAGACAATGAGTGGATGAAGTACATTGGTTCCGATAATTAATAAGCCTATTTGCACCAGTTGAACATTAGGGAGATGAATCACACTTTTATGATATTTAAGTGATGAAAAAGAATTTTTTTCTATTTTTCAGGACAGGGACCAATAATGCTTTTTCTAGAGCCCATTCCTCAGTCTTATCCAAGCAACATGTAGTCGGCCAGAATCCCCAATCACCATGACACCGTATGAAAGCAATCCATTCCATCCTCATATTTGCGACTATTTTGAACGTCGATATCGTATTGTACACGATCGAATCCGTCGCGGTTGCGTAGAATACACTGATAACCATGCATGCAATTATAGACCACGCAACAATTTCGTTTCCAAAAAAAAAAATTAAAGATCACGCAATCATACAATGAACCGCACATTATTTCTTTTTAGCGGTTGGATTATTCTTTTACCGCATTATTGAATTGAAGGATAAATATAGTCATTATCTAAACCAAATATCGGGCGTGTGCGTGTCAATGTGTACCCGTCACATCTTGAGGTGCGTTGAGCCTATGGCACAGCTGTGAGATGCGCTAGCACCATTTGGTTGACCACGCACAATGCGGAGGAGACCCATGCACGTCGATGTGCAAGCTACCATAAATGTTAGTGTTGCTCGTACTTTTAGACCACTTGTGTGGTAGTCTAAGCACGGAAAAAAAAATAATGGACAAGGATTTGGACCGCTTTAATTAATAAATACAAGCAAATTGATTTTGAAATTCATTTTGGTTGGCCATAAAAAAATGTCTTAATGGCTTGTTTGGGACCTAGTGGATTAGTGTGGAATGTGAGGGATTGAAAGGGAAAATTAGTTACATTTAAGATAGATACAGATTGTACAAAATATTGAAAAAGATACAGATTAGAAGTTGACAAAGAAATTTTCCTCTCTTGGATATATTTGATTAACTCGGTTAATGGTATATATACTAAAAGAATAAAATCTTTACCCATTAACAATGGTATGGATTTCTTTTAATGAATTATTAATAGTATCACGGAGAGGCATGCTATTGAATACTTTTAAATTTAAATATGTATGTACTGATTCTTTAACATTCTTCGAAGACCAAGTTGTTTATGCACTAATTAAGAAATTATGCAGTTACTACTACAAACCTAAAATAATGATAAGTCTTTATGGTGTTCTGGCTATGCATGAGCCTGTCATATAGATGGTGTAGTTTAACCACGGGGTGAACCGCAACCAACAATTGATTCAAGGCGGAGGCGGAGGCTAGGGAGGACGCAGAGACGGCAAGGGGATGCAGGGGCTGGGAGAGGAGGTGGCGTCGGGGGCAGCGGATCGAACCTATCGACCCTAAGGTTCAGTTATGCAGAATCGTATGTTTTTTATGGATTGATCACTTGTGTGGTGACTACTCTAGAGTACTTTTTAAGGGGACAAGAATTTAGACTGCTTTAATAAATACAAGAAAATTGGTTTTGAAATTCATTTTGGGGTAAAAAACGATCTTGGCTTGTTTGGGACCTAGTGGAATGGAAGGGATTAAGGGGGAGATTAGTTACATTTATAGCAATCCACTCCATTCCACTTCTTTCAAAACAAGCCCTGTGACATGGCTAGATTGTTATAATCCAGCATTCTGCTTCCCTAGGTAATTAACAATTTGCAAGCCAAAACACATGTGGCCTTGTCACAGGTCATTCAAAGAATAAAATCATCACGATATTTCTCATTCAAAGTAGTCATCATATGTGGCGCCATAGGTCTATTTTGACTTATTACTCACAACGAGGTGATTTAGATTAAATAGTCCGGTAAATAATACCATCTATATCTATGGGGTATCGGTATGAGGATAGCTACAAAATATTTGATATAGATACAGAGTATAAGTTGACAAAGAAATTTTCCTCTTACATATATTTGATTAACTCGGTTAATGGTTGTCGGTGCCTGATTTGGTCGCACCGGTACCGACGAGTGATTACGGTGCTAACCACTCGTTTCCCCAATGGCGAGAGTGTGAGACGGAGGTTTATCCTGGTTCCGGCCACTGGGCCGTACGTCCAGCAGTGGTGCAATGCACCGGGTTTCGTGTTGCTCGTAGTAGGGGTTTACAAGTAAGGTGGGAGAAGGAGGTGAGCTCCTAAGTCCCTGGCTATGCGCGCGTGCGTGGGGGTTCTCTGTGTTCTACTTCGTTGCCCTTTGCATGGGCTTCCCTCCCCCTTTTATAGGCCAAGGGGGAGGGGGTGCGAATACATGTGTTTGTCGCTAGTGCACTGTTTGTCCATGCCGTGCAGTACGCGAGCGGGAACCGCGCCTTCCAACTCCGCTGACGACATGGCAGGGGCTGACGTATCGTCCTTCCTTCTCGTGACAGATCACGGCGTCGAGGGTGGTGTCTTGCGCACGGGTTTCCATGGTCTCCTTCGAGGCTGCCTTCGAGGGTGGCCGTGCGTCCGTCGGGGGGCAAAGTCAAAGGAGTGGTTGGCACAGTGCTGCTGGCGGGGTTAGGTCTGGCGCGCAGCATGGCGCTCAGAGTTCACTGTGGTGATTGGATTTGACCGATGTCTTCTCCGGAGAGTAGGAGATGGCGTGGGGCAGTGATCCCTGCTTTTTGACCGCGTCATGATGATTCTGCTGAGTCGCAGCGTGTTGGGTGTTGCTTCCCGTTGGGGCGGGCTCGAGCTTGGATGGCAAGCTCGAGCTTGCCGACCCTCGAACGAGACGGAAAATACCCACTCGAGGGTGGGGGTCGCCCTCGAGGCCGGCGAGCCTCGAACGAGACGGAAACCGCCCGTTCGTGGCTTGCCTCGAGCCGGATGGGCCCCGAGGACTTGTCGCGATGGTGGGCTTCTGCTGGGCCGTGGCGCCTGGTTGATGTCGTTGTGGGCCTTGATGCCAAGTAGTTTTGGGCCTAGATCGGGGTACCCCTTTTGTAGGTACCCGACAGTAGCCCCCGAGCCTTCGCAGGGATGAGGTTTTCACTCTGCGAAGGCTGGAGTTCGCCGAGGCTTTCGAAGCTTTCATTTCTTCGTGGGTTCCGGGAGTCCGTGGGGGCGCGCTAGCGCACCCGCGGGTGTAGCCCCCGAGGCCTTGGGAGAGTGGTTGGCACTCTCTCAAGGTCTCAAACCTTACAGTGAGGAGTGCACCGCGGCTTCCTCAGGCGTGGATTCGTCCACCGTGCCCAAGGTAGGGGGAATTTCGAACTTTTTGCGTGCCTCGAGCTCCCTGTTCGAGGGTGCTGAGGGGGAGGCGACCCATGCTTCCCTCGGTGGGATCGAGCCACGGGTGCCTGGTTGAGCTGGTAACGGGTGGTTCGAGCGGACGTCCATGCCCCATTCGATAGGGGTAGGCTCGTGGTCATAGGACACGCACGTAGAAGCCTTTCGCAAAGTATGCTAGACGGGACTCGACCTCATTCGATAGAGGTCGAGGGCTCGATGCTCCCCCTCGAGGGGTCCCTTGGTCTAGGCTCTCTGCCTGGCCTCGAACATAATCGGTTGGTCTCCTCGAGCGTTCGAGCTTCGAGGGTACCGCCGATTATCCCTGACTCGGTTGATCTGAGGCCCCTGTCGAAACCCTTCGTAGGCCCAAGGTTCGAACCCCTGATCAGTAGCACGATGGCTTTTTCAGTTCGAGGAGGAAACCTCGAGCGTGATTTCATGGTCCGCTCCGCGCGGGGTTTCGAGGCTTTCGAGACCTCTTCCCTCGAGGGGGCACCCTCGAGCCCTCGAGCTTCGAGGTCCCTCCTCCGAGGGTGGTCGATTTGAATGCGCCCTCGTTCTGCGCGAGTCATGATGACCTGCAGCGAAAACTTCGCGGTTTCGTGCGATCGTGGGAGAAGTGAGCGCGTTTTCTCAGGCGAGGCGTGCGGGCGCAGTTTGACACGACCGGACGATCTGCCGCGCCAGACTCCTCGATATTTACGGCGCAGTTACTCGATTGTGCGGTTGACGCGGCTCGTGCCGTTACGTCTCCCAGGGCGGGCCCAGCTGTCAGCCTCGGGGCTGTCGCGTCAGGGCTGGAGTCCCGCCGTGCTTTGCTCCGCGGAGGGAGTATAAATAGCACGGCAGTGCCCATGCCAAGGTACGCTTCCCTTAGCATTTGCCTTTGCCTCCAGCTTCCTTTTGCGCTTAGCCTTCGTCTTCTTCCTTCGTTCGCGCCCTCCTTCGCTGCCATGGCCCAAAACGTCCAGTTTGTTGATCCTGCGCCGTGGAAATCATCCACCGCCACCAAGCACTGCCTGGACGGCCTAGTGGAGGTCGGGGTGCTGCCGCCCAATGTCGACGGCGAGCCACCCGTCTGGATCTCGCCGGGGGCTGCCACGGAGCCTGATCCACCGAGGGGCTACGTCGTTAGCTTCGCTCGTTTCCACGAGCGGGGCTTTGGAGTTCCGGTGGGTCGGTTCATGCGAGCGTTGTGCGCCCACTACAAGGTGGAGCTGCACAACTTCTCGCCGAACGCGATCTCGCAGGCGGCGGTCTTCGTCGCCGTCTGCGAGGGATATCTCGGCATCGAGGCCCATTGGGACCTTTGGTGCCATCTCTTCCTCGGCGAGCTTTTCTCGGAGTACGTCTCCAAGGGAGTTCGTCGCCCTGCTCGCGCCGGCGGCCTGACGATCCAAGTTCGGAAGGGCCGCAGGGACCTCTACATCCCCAGCACCATGGTTACCAACAACCAGGACTGGGATAAGGGGTGGTTCTACCTCCGCAACGACGGAGGACACCTGCCGCCCTACACCGGCCGGCTTTTGACGGAGAAGTTGCCCGACTGGCACTTCGGCGTGTCGCTGCCGTCGAAGAAGAAGAAGCTCGAGCCGCTGGTGGACGCGCTCCAGCGGCTCTCGAGGCTCGGCCTTACCGCTGGCACGGTCATCGCCAACTTCCACCGGCGGCACGTGCTTCCCCTCATGCGGCGGAGGCTCGCGCTGTACGAGATGACCCCTGGCGCCGACCTCACCGGCACGGTGATGGCGGCGGAGCCGTTGGCCGCTGCCACCGCCGTGCAGCGAGCGCGGCGCGCCGTCGACAAGCTGGTCGACGACCCGTGGACGGTGCCGATGCGGCCCGAGGATGGCTTCGTAAGCCTGGTGAGAGACCCTCGAATCTTGCGTTTGTTTTTTAGGTTTTGTTTTCGTGTTTCTGACCTTGCGGATGGCGTGTCGCAGGGCGTATCGCGTGGCTTCTACTCCAAACCCCCCGTCCCCGAGGACAAGGCCGTCAACCGCGCCCTCGCCGAGAAGGCGAAGGAGGCCAAGGCTCGGAAGGAGGCTCGGTCGCAGCGGAAGGAGCGGAAGAGGCAGAAGCTCGAGGCGGAGAACCGCGAGCGGGCGAGGCAAGGGCTTTCACCGCTCCCTGCGCCAGAATCCTCCACGGATCCCGAGGGATCTGATGGGGATGGCGGGGCGAGGAGCCCGTCGCCGTTCGAGCTTCGCATCGGTGGACCCGCCCCCGCTGCGGCGTCTGGGGGCGGTGGCGAGGACGTCATCGACCTCGGGACTCCGCCCTCGACTGCGGCGCCCTCTGTCGAGCCTCCGTCGGGGGCGGCCACGGCTGTTCCCGAGGGATCCCAGGGCCCAGGTGAGGCCCCTCCGTCGACCGCGGGGCCCTCCTCTGAGGCTCCATCGGGGGCAACACCGGCTGCCCTCGAGGAAACTCCGGGTGGAGGCGAGGCCCCCGAGCGGCCGAGCGTCGTCGAAGGGGCCCCGGCGCGACCGAGCGCCGTCGAGGAGGCCCCGGCGCGGCCGAGCGCCGTCGAGGAGGCCCCGGCGCGTGGGCCGGAGGCGGAAGTCCCCCAAGTAGAGCCCGCCGACTCTACGAGGGGCGAGGAGGCCTCGAGGGTGGCCCCCCAGGGGGAAACCGTCGTCGTCTCTGCGGGGGACGAGGCCTCGAGGTCGGTTCCTCAAGGGGAAACCATCGCAGCCACGGGGGGCGAGGTCCCGGGGGCAGCTCCCGCTCCGGCCTCAAGGCTAAAGCGGAAACTCCCCTTCGTGCGGTAAGTATTGTTTGTTGTTCGTGGGTTGCTGTCGTTTCGTTTTTGGCCCTGACCGTCCTTCTTTTCGTGTCGCAGTCGATCTGGGGGGCGGAGCACGCCTTCCCTCGCGCCAACCAAGGCCCTCAAGGTCGGGCCTAGCTCGTCGCCGCACCCGCCCTCGCCGCTCCTGGGCCCGACGAACGAAGTCGTGCAGGACTTCGTTACGTTTTTCGACGCTCAGGTGGGGCTGGGGGTCGGGCAGCAGCCGCGCGAGGAGGCGCTGCCGGTCCTCGAGGGGCCAAGGCCGCCTCAGCTCCTCGAGGGCGCGGTCGAGCCCCTCGTCGAGGCAGCTCGGCCCGAGGAAGCCAACCCCGCGCCTGAGGAGGCTCTTCGGGTCGAAGAGCAGTCTGCGGCGCCCGTGGAGGCGAGCGCCGCGGTAGTCCCTCCGCATGAGGGGGGAGAGAGGCAGACCCATGGTGGCGGGTTCCCCCACTTGACAGAGCTGGCAGAGGCTCTGGGGGTTGGAGCCCCCGTGACGCAGGGGCGCGAACGTGGCGGGGCCGCGCCATCGACTCTCATCACGGCCCAGCCAGGGCCAGTGGCGGCCTGGTCCTACGAGGCGCATGCCCGTGGGTGCGCGGAGATGTGGCAGGCCCGCAGCGTGCTGCCTCAGGTGTTCGTCGATGAAGCCGTGGCAGAGGAGACTCTGTGGGAGGTCCAGTCGACCCACGGCTTGAACGTTCGCAGGGCGCTGCAGGACATCCTCCGTCACCACGACGATGCCGGCAAGGTCCACCAGGTACGTTTCGGTGTGTGTGGTGTTTTTTCCATGCCTTATTTTGTCGAAGGAGGCTTATCTCTCTTTTTCGCAGGAACTCCGCAAGCAGGCGTTTCAGAAGAACGACCAGATTGCGGAGCTTTCGCTGGAGCTCCGTCGCTTGTCCGGGGCGCTCGAGGCTCGGGATCGCCAGGTGGACGAGCTTCGAGGTGCTCGAGACCAGGCCCTCGAGCAGGGTCGGAAGAAGGGCGAGGTCATCGCTGGCCTCGAAAGCTCGGTCAGCGATCTTCGCGAGCAGCTCGCGAACCGCCATGATTGGCTGGAGAACGAGCGGGCCGCGCGTCGCACGGCGGAGCTGTCGGTCGAGGAGGAGCGGCGTCTCGCGGTCGAGGCTCGCGACCAGCTCGAGCGGGAGCAAACTGCTCGGGCCGCGGCGGAGCGGCAGGTCCAGGAGGCGGAGCGGCGGGCCCAGGAGGCGGAGAGGGCCCTCGAGGCCGCTCAGGGACAGGTCGAGGGTGAGTCGATTTGGCTCGAGCTCTGACCCCTTCGTTTTGTTGCTTTTTGGCTGACTTTTGTTGGTGCAGCGTTGAAGCAGGCGCTTCAGGCCGAGACCGAGTCGAGGGAGGCTGTGCTGGTGGCTCAGACGGAGGCCCAGCGCGAGCTCGACGAGCTGGTGCGGGCGGCTTCGTCCGCCTGCAACGAGATTGCTGGTCCCGGTCTGCAGTCTGGGAGCACCCTCGCAAGCCGCGTTCGAGCGCTTGGGGGCCACGTCGCTTCGCGCGTGAAGGAAGCCCTTCTGCTCGGAGTTCGAAAGGCGCTTGGAGTGGTTACGACCCACTACAATGCAGACCTCTCGAAGCTCGCCGCTGGGTACGTCATCGCCGACGACCTCAACGACGAGCAGGCGGTGGCGGCGATGGAGGAGGCCGATGCTGCTGCCGACGGAACGACGCGAGTGCTCGCCGGCCACTTCGAGGGCATCCTCTTCCCCGGCGAAAACGACGGCGGCTGGGACGACCTTGACGACGGGGGCCAACCCTGAAAATCTCGGGCCATGGAACCCGATTGTAAAAAAGTAGTTTAGGATTACGAACTCCTTTTATGTAAGCCTAAGTTGTTCGTTGAACTTCGCTTATTTTGTTTTAAACATGATGTTTGTTTTTTATGCAATGTCTTTGCGACGTGCATTAGTCCGATGCTTGTGCCTCGAGAGGAAAGCGACGCTAGGATCGTTCGTACGTGAATGACTTAGGCGGAGGGAAGTGAGGTGCTGCCGTAGCCTTCGAGGCGTAAGCGAACACTCGACTCAGGCGACCCTGCCCTTGTCCGTTTCACGCCTAGCGTGTTTACTTCGAGGTTTCGCAAAGGAAAGATTTGAAAAGCGGCGACTTTTTTGGGGGTTAGCCCCCATGTAGCCCCCGAGGGAGGGATGGCTCTACCGAGGGTAGAGCAAAGCCTTCCTCGAAGCTTGAAAGGAATAAAGGTTCGTTTTATGTTCTTCCAAACTGTGGAGGTGAAAAAATCGACACTTGATTCAAAAGACTTGTACAAAACTAGAGAATGTACAAAGATTTCGAGGGCCACAGGACCACTCTAGGGATAGAAACGACGTAGCTGTTGGATGTTCCAGGCGTTCGTGAGGACGTGCCCGTCCTCGTCAGCTAGCTTGTACGTTCCGGGCTTGAGGACTTCGGCGACGATGTACGGCCCCTCCCACGGGGGTGAGAGCTTGTGCCGCCCTCGGTTGTCCTGTCGAAGCCTCAACACGAGTTCTCCTTTGCAGAGATCTCGGTGCCGGATCCCTCGAGCCTGTTGTCGACGCAGGCTCTGCTGGTACCTTGCCGAGTGGAGTAAAGCCACGTCTCGAGCCTCGTCGACCTGGTCGAGCGAGTCCTCTCGAGCCTGGCAATTTCGCTGCTCTTGGTACGCTCGGAGCCTAGGGGACCCATATTCCAGGTCCGTAGGGAGGATGGCTTCTGCCTCAAAGACGAGGAAATATGGGGAGAACCCTGTTGCTCTGCTTAGGGTCGTTCTCAGACTCCAGATTACCGATGGTAGCTCTTGCACCCATTTGTGCCCAAACTTCTTCAGTTTGTTGTGAATCCTGGGCTTTAGGCCTTGTAGAATCATGCCGTTGGCACGTTCTACTTGGCCATTCGTTTGTGGGTGTGCCACTGCTGACCAGTCCACTCGGATGTGGAAATCGTCGCAGAACTTTAAAAACTTCTTTCCTGTGAATTGCGTACCATTGTCGGTGATAATGGAGTTGGGAACCCCGAACCGATGGATTATATCGGTGAAGAAGAGCACCGCCTGCTCAGACTTGATCCTACTGATGGGTCGAGCCTCGATCTATTTGGAGAATTTGTCGATTGCCACCAGCAGATGCGTGAAGCCCCGGGCGCTTTTGCCATTGGCCCGACAAGGTCGAGGCCCCATACGGCGAAAGGCCACGTGATGGGGATGGTCTGGAGCGCCTGAGTAGGTAGGTGCGTCCTGCGCGCGTAGAACTGGCACCCTTCGCAGGTTCGTACCACTTCCGTGGCGTCCGCCACGGCAGTGGGCCAGTAGAAGCCTTGTCGAAAGGCGTTCCCTACGAGCGTTCGTGGTGCGGCGTGATGTCCACACACACCCGCGTGAATATCGAGGATAAGCTCTTTTCCCTCGGGTATCGGGATGCAGCGTTGCAAGACTCCCGAGGCTCCCCGTCGGTACAGTTCCCCCTCGATGATGAGGAATCGTTTAGCTTTCCTTGCTACGCGCCTTGCCTCCGTTCGATCGTTAGGCAAGACGCCTCCGTCGAGCCAGTTGAGGTATGGGCTCCGCCAATCTCGAGGCGCCGAAACCTCGTCAATTTCCATCGCCTCCGCCTCGTCCTCATTTCCCGAGCAGGCTTCGTACCCCATAGGCTCGTCCTCGTCCGCCAAGAGCTCCGCGCTCGTGGGGTCGAGGGCGGACGTTTGAGCGTCGGGTGCGGTCGAGGCTAGGGTCGAGGCGGCGAGGGTAATTGAGGGTACGTCGATGTCCTTGGCAAAGACGTTCGGGGGAACGGTGGCTCGCCCCGACGCAATCTTCGCCAATTCGTCGGCTTCCTCGTTGTACCTTCACGCGATGTGGTGGAGCTCGAGGCCGTCGAACTTGTCTTCGAGCCTACGTACCGCCTGGCAGTACGCCGCCATTTTTTCGTCATGGCAGCTTGATTCCTTCATCACCTGGTCGACGACCAGCTGCGAGTCGCCGCGAATGTCGAGGCGCTTAATGCCAAGCTCGAGTGCGATTTTCAAGCCGGCAAGGAGCGCTTCGTATTCCGCCATGTTGTTCGATGCGGGGAAATTGAGTCGCACGGCGTATCGAAGGTGCTCCCCGCGGGGTGAGACGAAGAGTAGGCCGGCGCCAGCGCCGGTCTTCATCACCGACCCATCGAAGTACATTTCCCAGCAGTCGAGGCTGGACTTCGAAGGAGGCAGCTGGGTGTCGGTCCACTCGGCTACGAAGTCAGCCAAAGTCTGGGACTTGATGGCTTTTCTTGGGGCGTAAGTGAGAGTCTCCCCCATCAGCTCCGTCGACCATTTCGAGATTCACCCAGAGACCTCGCGGTTCTGAATGATCTCGCCCAGCGGAAAGGATGATACCACGGTCACCGGGTGGGCCTCGAAATAGTGTCGCAGCTTGCGTCGAGCTAGCACGATGGCGTAGATCAACTTCTGGATGTGGGGGTACCTTGTCTTGGTATCGGACAGGACCTCGCTGACGTAGTACACCGGGCGCTGGACCGGTAGAGAATGTCCTTCCTCGTTCCTTTCCACTACTATGACCGCGCTCACGACTTGAGTCGTTGCTGCGACGTAGAGGAGGAGAGGTTCGCCCTCTTTCGGTGAGGTAAGGATTGGCGTGTTTATTAACGCCGTTTTGAGTCGGTCGAGAGCTTCCTGAGCCTCCGCGGTCCAGGTGAAGTGCTCTGACTTCCTCAAAAGTCGATACAGAGGCAAACCCTTCTCTCCGAGGCGAGAGATGAAGCGGCTTAGGGACGCTAGGCATCCCATTACCCTCTGTACACCCTTTAGGTCACGGATCGGTTCCATCTGTTGGATGGCCGTGACCTTCTCGGGGTTGGGCTCGATGCCTCGTTCAGAGACGATGAAACCCAAAAGCATCCCTCGAGGCACACCGAAGACGCACTTTTCGGGGTTGAGTCTTACTCCGTGCGCCCTGAGGCAGCCAAACACGACCTCGAGGTCGCGTACAAGGTCGTCCGCCTTCCTGGTTTTTACGACGATGTCGTCGACATACGCTTCTACGATACGACCTATATGATCCCCGAAAACGTGGAGCATACAGCGTTGATACGTGGCCCCGGCGTTTCGAAGGCCGAAGGGCATCGTAACGTAGCAGTACATGCCGAAAGGAGTGATAAAGGAAGTCACGAGCTGGTCGGACTCCTTCATCTTGATGTGATGGTAGCCGGAATACGCATCAAGGAAACACAAAAGTTCGCATCCCGTCGTGGAATCCACAATTTGGTCGATACGTGGTAAAGGAAATGGGACTTTTGGGCATGCTTTATTTAAGCTGGTGTAGTCTACACACATCCTCCACTTCCCACTTTTCTTTTTCACTAGTACAGGATTTGCTAACCACTCGGGATAAAACACTTCCTTGATGAATCCGGCCTCCAAGAGCTTGCGTACCTCCTCACCGATCGCCCGCCGTTTCACTTCGTCGAAACGGCGGAGGCGTTGCTTGACCGGCTTGGAGTGGGGGCGGATATCAAGAGAGTGCTCGGCGACCTCCCTCGGATTGCCCGGCATGTCCGAGGGGCTCCACGCGAAGATGTCTGCGTGAGCGCGGAGGCAGTCGACGAGCACCACCTCCTATTTGTCGCTGAGGGAAGAGCTGATCCTCAACACCCTGCCGTCGGGGCTATCAGGGTCGAGAGGAACAGTCTTGGTGTCCTCAGCGGGCGCGAAGCTCCCCTGCTGCCGTTCGTTGGCGTCAGGGAGCGTGTTGACGATCGCTTCGAGGTCTGCCACGAGGGTCTCATCGAGGGCGAGAGCCTCCGCGAGCTCGATGCTCTCGATGTCGCACACGTAGGCGTGCTCGACCGTCGGGCCGACCGTGATGACTCCGTGAGGCCCTGGCATCTTCATCTTGAGGTAGGTATAGTTTGGGATGGCCATGAACTTAGCGTAGCACGGCCTTCCCAAAATGGCGTGGTAGGCTCCCTTGAAGCCCACTACCTCGAAGGTGAGCACTTCCTTGCGGAAGTTCGCCGGGGTTCCGAAGCAGACGGGCAGGTCGATCTGCCCGAGGGTTTGGACGCGCTTTCCGGGCGCGACCCCATGGAAGGAGGATTTGTTGGGTCGCAGCTCGCTAGTGCTGATCCCCATGAGCTCCAAGGTTGGGGCGTACAGGATGTTGAGGCTGCTGCCGCCATCCATGAGCACCTTGGAGAAGCGCGTGTTGCCGATGACGGGGTCAACGACGAGAGGGTACTGCCCAGGGTTCGGGATATGGTCGGGATGGTCTTCGCGACCAAAAGAAATGGTCTCCGACGACCAGTCGAGGTACGAGGGGGTCGCTGGTTGGGCCAGCATGACTTCCCTACGCTCCCTCCTCCGCTGTCGAGGCTTCAGGTTAGCCGCGGGACCTCCCGTGATAAAGAACACGTGTTCCACCTCGGGGTATCCGTCGTCATCCTTGGCGCCAACATCCTTGGGCGGACCGCCATCCTTTCGAGGGATGCGGTTGTAGAACTTCCGCAGCATCTCACACTGCTCGAGGGTGTGAGCGACTGCAGTCTTGTGGTATGGGCACGGCTTCTTGAGGAGGTCGTCGAAAACGCCCCCACCACGCGGGGGACCTCGAGGTCCCTTGTGGTTGGGGTCGACCGCGAGGGCCTCGTCCTCGACGTCGCCTGTCCCGCGAGGGGCTCTGGGTTTCTTCCCCTTCTTGCCGTGCTTCCGCTTCTTCGAGGGGCCTTTCGTCTTGTCGTCCTCCGCGGACGCCTCCTCAGGGCGTTTCCCCTTTTTGTCGTTGAAGATGGCGTTGGCCGCCTCCTCCCCCGATGCGTACCTCGAGGCTATCTCGAATAGCCGGTTCGCGTCGGGGGGTGGGCTCCTCCCCAACTTGCACACCAGGCTATAGCAGGTGGTGCTCTCGAGGAAGGAGTGGATGATCTGGTGATCGGAGATGTTGGGGAGCTCGGTGCAGCGCTTGGAGAAGCGCCGGATGAAATCCCTCAACGATTCACCGGGTTTTTGCCTGCACCCTCGAAGATCCCACGTGTTCCCAGGGCGCACGTAGGTGCCCTGGAAATTTCCCACGAAGGTTTCGACCAGATCGTCCCAGTTGCGGATCCGGTTCGGGGGCAGGTGCTCGAGCCACGTCCGCGCGGAGTCTGCCAGGTGGAGTGGCAGATTGCGGATGATCATGGCGTCGTTTGTGGCGCCGTCGAGCTGGCACGCTAGGCGGTAGTCATTGAGCCATACCCTGGGGTCCGTTTCCCCAGAGTACTTGGTGATGGTGGTGGGCTGTCGGAAACGAGGAGGAATCGGGGCGGTGCGGATGTTGTAGCCGAACACCCGCGTGCCCGCAGGCTCTGGGGCCGCATCCCGGTTCCACCCAACGTCGGCGCGCCCGCGCTGGTGGTTCCGGTCTCCCTCTCGCCGCCTGATTTCGTTCAGGGCGTTGCGAGCGTCGCCATCGTCGTCCGTGCCGCGGGTGTCCCGGAGGCGTGACCTCGCGGGTTCCCTTGCTGGAAACGTTCGTGTTTCGAGCGCACGTGGTTCGTCGTGGCGTCGCACCGCGTCGCGGCGGGAGTTGCCCTGAGATTGTGCTCGCGCCCTGCCGTTGGGCCGAGGTGAGCGTACTGAGGATTCCCCTCCTCGTTCGCCTTTCGAGGCTGAGGAGCGTCGATGGCGGGAGGCTGAGCTCTCAGCATGCTGTCGGGCAGCATGCTCGACCAGCTTCTGAGCCTCGAGGTGCAGCCTCCGCCCTTCGGGGGTGGCTGCCTCCGGCATGGCTCGGAGCAGTGCTGCCGCCGCGATGAGCTTCTGGCTCGTTCTGGGGGCAAGATCGTCGTCTTTGCCCTCAGCGAGGATGCGGGCCTGAGCCACTCGTCCCGCGTGTCGGGCGTCCGTGCTGTGCTCGTTGCCTTGTTTGGCCGGCTCGTGGTTTGAGCGCGCTGGTGGCGAAACGTCACCACTAGCTCGTGGCCGATGGCGCGGATCCCGCTCGTCCTCGGAAGGAGAGTGATCTGATGTGTCCGATGGCTGCGCGCCTATCGGATCTACGCCATCGTCGTCGCCCTGGTCGTCACCTCCGCCTCCATCACCGGACGTCGATCCCTCGCTGAGTTGTCCGTCGTTGATGACGAAACACTCCCTGGTTGGGTCATACTCATCATCGGAATACCCGAAGCAGTAATCCGCCACTGTTTGAAAGGCAATAAAGGCCTCTGGGTCACGGAGACCCGAGTAGTCCCAACCAGGGTGTCCACGCACAAATGCGTGTTCATCATCGAACTCTGCGCGGGTATCGCCAGGCAACGGATTGACGAAGTCTTGCTCGGAGACTAGGTGGCAACCGGGTTGGCTGCCATACGCACTCATAGTAGCGCGGATGGAGGAGGCGTACGCATCTGCGGAGTTGCGTAGCCCGTAGGGATAGAAATGCGCCGTTGCGGCGCGAGGCGCGGACATGGGCTCTGGAAGGAAGGGCACAGCCCTCTCCCGTGACCTTGGCCGCAAAACGTCCCCTTCCCCTGTGGGACGGGGGTTGCCGACGTCGGCGGCGCGCCTCGCAGCGCGCGTTCGCCGTGCGCGGGGTCCGGGACGACTCCGCCGTCGCGGTGCCGCCGGAGGCTGGTGATGAGGCTCCGGTTGGTCGCTGGGATCCTCCTGGAGGAGGTGCATGTGGTAGTCGTCGCCACATGTTTGGAACCGTAGGCTCCCAAACCGGATCTCATGCCCTGCTGGGAGCAGGTTGCTCCCGTCCAGCAGAGGCTGTCCTTCGCCGGAGTTCGCCATTGGGAATGGGAGTAGCGCAGCGCTGGTCCCCTACCTGGCGCGCCAACTTCGGTGCCTGATTTGGTCGCACCGGTACCGACGAGTGATTACGGTGCTAACCACTCGTTTCCCCAATGGCGAGAGTGTGAGACGGAGGTTTATCCTGGTTCCGGCCACTGGGCCGTACGTCCAGCAGTGGTGCAATGCACCGGGTTTCGTGTTGCTCGTAGTAGGGGTTTACAAGCAAGGTGGGAGAAGGAGGTGAGCTCCTAAGTCCCTGGCTATGCGCGCGTGTGTGGGGGTTCTCTGTGTTCTACTTCGTTGCCCTTTGCATGGGCTTCCCTCCCCCTTTTATAGGCCAAGGGGGACATTCTTACTTCATTTCCAATAGTTATGATTTTTTAGTTATTTATAATCAAAAGTAAAAATGTTAACTTAGGATAATCTAAACGAGTGACATGTCATCTAAAATTGTTTGAAACTAGGATGAAATATCCTCTCTCAATGCATAGTTTTATCCGAAAATTGCACGCAAACACCTATTATGATTTGCATGATGAGAACAATTCCAATAGTGATGATAGAGATGCATCGTCCTCCTAAAATTTAGCCTAAGACGGTTGCTTCACAGAACAACACATCACTTTCTCTCATTTCGCTCTCTTCTTCACATAACTAAAAATCCTACTATATAAGCATTGCTCGAGAGAACACGTGGGCTGACGATGTGTACCAATATATCTACCCTTAGCAGTAATTAGTTGGGTAAAGACAATGAGTGGATGAAGTACATTGGTTCCGATAATTAATAAGCCTATTTGCACCAGTTGAACATTAGGGAGATGAATCACACTTTTATGATATTTAAGTGATGAAAAAGAATTTTTTTCTATTTTTCAGGACAGGGACCAATAATGCTTTTTCTAGAGCCCATTCCTCAGTCTTATCCAAGCAACATGTAGTCGGCCAGAATCCCCAATCACCATGACACCGTATGAAAGCAATCCATTCCATCCTCATATTTGCGACTATTTTGAACGTCGATATCGTATTGTACACGATCGAATCCGTCGCGGTTGCGTAGAATACACTGATAACCATGCATGCAATTATAGACCACGCAACAATTTCGTTTCCAAAAAAAAAATTAAAGATCACGCAATCATACAATGAACCGCACATTATTTCTTTTTAGCGGTTGGATTATTCTTTTACCGCATTATTGAATTGAAGGATAAATATAGTCATTATCTAAACCAAATATCGGGCGTGTGCGTGTCAATGTGTACCCGTCACATCTTGAGGTGCGTTGAGCCTATGGCACAGCTGTGAGATGCGCTAGCACCATTTGGTTGACCACGCACAATGCGGAGGAGACCCATGCACGTCGATGTGCAAGCTACCATAAATGTTAGTGTTGCTCGTACTTTTAGACCACTTGTGTGGTAGTCTAAGCACGGAAAAAAAAATAATGGACAAGGATTTGGACCGCTTTAATTAATAAATACAAGCAAATTGATTTTGAAATTCATTTTGGTTGGCCATAAAAAAATGTCTTAATGGCTTGTTTGGGACCTAGTGGATTAGTGTGGAATGTGAGGGATTGAAAGGGAAAATTAGTTACATTTAAGATAGATACAGATTGTACAAAATATTGAAAAAGATACAGATTAGAAGTTGACAAAGAAATTTTCCTCTCTTGGATATATTTGATTAACTCGGTTAATGGTATATATACTAAAAGAATAAAATCTTTACCCATTAACAATGGTATGGATTTCTTTTAATGAATTATTAATAGTATCACGGAGAGGCATGCTATTGAATACTTTTAAATTTAAATATGTATGTACTGATTCTTTAACATTCTTCGAAGACCAAGTTGTTTATGCACTAATTAAGAAATTATGCAGTTACTACTACAAACCTAAAATAATGATAAGTCTTTATGGTGTTCTGGCTATGCATGAGCCTGTCATATAGATGGTGTAGTTTAACCACGGGGTGAACCGCAACCAACAATTGATTCAAGGCGGAGGCGGAGGCTAGGGAGGACGCAGAGACGGCAAGGGGATGCAGGGGCTGGGAGAGGAGGTGGCGTCGGGGGCAGCGGATCGAACCTATCGACCCTAAGGTTCAGTTATGCAGAATCGTATGTTTTTTATGGATTGATCACTTGTGTGGTGACTACTCTAGAGTACTTTTTAAGGGGACAAGAATTTAGACTGCTTTAATAAATACAAGAAAATTGGTTTTGAAATTCATTTTGGGGTAAAAAACGATCTTGGCTTGTTTGGGACCTAGTGGAATGGAAGGGATTAAGGGGGAGATTAGTTACATTTATAGCAATCCACTCCATTCCACTTCTTTCAAAACAAGCCCTGTGACATGGCTAGATTGTTATAATCCAGCATTCTGCTTCCCTAGGTAATTAACAATTTGCAAGCCAAAACACATGTGGCCTTGTCACAGGTCATTCAAAGAATAAAATCATCACGATATTTCTCATTCAAAGTAGTCATCATATGTGGCGCCATAGGTCTATTTTGACTTATTACTCACAACGAGGTGATTTAGATTAAATAGTCCGGTAAATAATACCATCTATATCTATGGGGTATCGGTATGAGGATAGCTACAAAATATTTGATATAGATACAGAGTATAAGTTGACAAAGAAATTTTCCTCTTACATATATTTGATTAACTCGGTTAATGGTTGTCGGTGCCTGATTTGGTCGCACCGGTACCGACGAGTGATTACGGTGCTAACCACTCGTTTCCCCAATGGCGAGAGTGTGAGACGGAGGTTTATCCTGGTTCCGGCCACTGGGCCGTACGTCCAGCAGTGGTGCAATGCACCGGGTTTCGTGTTGCTCGTAGTAGGGGTTTACAAGTAAGGTGGGAGAAGGAGGTGAGCTCCTAAGTCCCTGGCTATGCGCGCGTGCGTGGGGGTTCTCTGTGTTCTACTTCGTTGCCCTTTGCATGGGCTTCCCTCCCCCTTTTATAGGCCAAGGGGGAGGGGGTGCGAATACATGTGTTTGTCGCTAGTGCACTGTTTGTCCATGCCGTGCAGTACGCGAGCGGGAACCGCGCCTTCCAACTCCGCTGACGACATGGCAGGGGCTGACGTATCGTCCTTCCTTCTCGTGAC
Organism: Digitaria exilis; assembly: GCA_015342445.1. Taxonomy (NCBI): domain Eukaryota; kingdom Viridiplantae; phylum Streptophyta; class Magnoliopsida; order Poales; family Poaceae; genus Digitaria; species Digitaria exilis. The sequence goes on from JACEFO010001965.1 coordinate 2,703,206, forward strand.
AGATCACGGCGTCGAGGGTGGTGTCTTGCGCACGGGTTTCCATGGTCTCCTTCGAGGCTGCCTTCGAGGGTGGCCGTGCGTCCGTCGGGGGGCAAAGTCAAAGGAGTGGTTGGCACAGTGCTGCTGGCGGGGTTAGGTCTGGCGCGCAGCATGGCGCTCAGAGTTCACTGTGGTGATTGGATTTGACCGATGTCTTCTCCGGAGAGTAGGAGATGGCGTGGGGCAGTGATCCCTGCTTTTTGACCGCGTCATGATGATTCTGCTGAGTCGCAGCGTGTTGGGTGTTGCTTCCCGTTGGGGCGGGCTCGAGCTTGGATGGCAAGCTCGAGCTTGCCGACCCTCGAACGAGACGGAAAATACCCACTCGAGGGTGGGGGTCGCCCTCGAGGCCGGCGAGCCTCGAACGAGACGGAAACCGCCCGTTCGTGGCTTGCCTCGAGCCGGATGGGCCCCGAGGACTTGTCGCGATGGTGGGCTTCTGCTGGGCCGTGGCGCCTGGTTGATGTCGTTGTGGGCCTTGATGCCAAGTAGTTTTGGGCCTAGATCGGGGTACCCCTTTTGTAGGTACCCGACAATGGTATTTCAACTTCAGGATTCAAGTAGTGTATATATATTCATATACTAAAAGAATCAAATCTCTGAACGGTATGATTTTTTTAATGAATTAATAATACCAACAAGAGGCATGCTATTGAATACTTCTAAATTTACTGATTCTTTAACATTCTTCGAAGATCAAGCTTTTTATGCACTAATTAAGAAATTATGCAATTACTACTACAAACCTAAAATAATTGTAGGTTTTTCTGGTGTTCTGGCTACGCTTGAAGCTGTCATATAGATGGGCATGGTTCAACCACGGGGTGAACCGCAACCAAGCCATGGATCCATGCAAGAGGCAGAGGCGGCGGGGGATGCAGGGTTGGGAGACGAGGTGGTGTCGGGGGCGGCGGGTCGAACTGACCCTAAGGTTCAATTCTGCAGAACCGTATTATTTTTATGCATTGAAATGTGAGTCCATTATATATATCACTTTTGTGGACTAAGGGCAAGTACAACGGTTTAGTCGGCAGCCGTCTTTTTGGCACAAATAGACAGCTTCAACAGACAGCTTGTACAATAGGTTGTCTGTTTGGTTGTCTGCAGGATGTTTAATTCATCCTTTGACACACAAATCATAGTGATCTAGTGCATACTTGATCTTTGTAGCTATTTTGTTGCATAGATGAGACCATGATCAATATATTTAAATATTCCACATGACTCGTAAAATAAACATGTATATAGTAATTATATATAATGTCTTTGATCTCCCGAAGATGTCTGCTCGAAATCAAATATCGTAAAAAGATTAGCCTTTATACTTAGTTTGTTACTACACAGATTAAAACATCTGCTGCCGCCTCGACAGAATTGATCAGCTACTAATATTTGAATCACCACAGCAGAATTGATCGGCTACTATTTTAGTTTTCACTCGACACACGACAAACAAAAATAAAGACAGAACAATGCTCCACTTCAACAGGTAACTGATCAGCTATTTGAATCACCACAACGGATCTAACCTGCTGCCGCCTCCCCGCATCGCCGTGTACAGCAGTGCTCGGAGCCATCCCTCCGCGCGCTCCCCTCTAGATGAACCAAGCGACGAGCAGGCCTGGGAGAGGGACATGCGAGGGGCTTTCTGCAAAAACGCTATGCATGTCTACGGCAAACAACCCCCCGGCCCTAATTTGGCGAACCTATGGGCTGAATCAAACAACACTCATGTCTTTCTATATAAGTATGTTTGTGTAGGATACGAGTTGTCCTAACAACCATGCGGCTGTAGATTGGCGAGTTACATTATATTGATGTACGCTTCATCATGAGTCATGACTGGACTGTCCTTGGAAATGCATTTGCAGGCCAAGTTTAATTCTAACCTGCAAATATACTGATCCCAACCCAAGTGGCCGGTGTTCTCCCGGAGGCTCGACCATTTCGGCGTTCGGAATTGGCCCGTTCCGGGCACATCGATCTCGTCACTGACCAAGCACTCTTGAACTGTCTTTTCGCCATATAGTGAGGGCGATGCCGGTGGGTCAAGGGTATCTGTCGGCGTCTGCTGCAGTTCGAGCATCCCTTTCAGGTTTCAGTGATCCCAGCAGCTAAGCGTCATCTCAGTAGCCCACTCGTTTGCCTCTCTATTGTCATCACCAACTGGCGTCGTCTGCAGAAAGTGGCCAAGAGAACCAATAGCAAAATTACCACATGAGATGAGCGTATTTCCAGCGGATTGTTGAAGAAAATGCTATTTCATATTGGACATGAGACTTCAGCTCCATATATAAGACTATAAGTTTCCATATTGATTGCTCGATTCCGGCTTTCTTGTCCTAGTGGCAAAAGAAAATGTTGGAAATTAAATATATGACGAGAGGTCCTGCGTATTTGATGGAGAAGGGCTAGGCTGTATCCATCCTGGATCTTTGAAAAACGCATCCTCAGAAAAATGTCAACATCAAAAGTTTTTCCTTTCTTTCTTTGCAACTGCAAGTACTAGCAGAGACTACTATCAGATCTGAGGCACCTAGAATCGAACCCTGTTTGCTCGGTTAGGGCAAAGTGAACCCAGAGCTAGTCAATCAGCACCTTGCTACTACCTCCGTACCTCCGTTTCAGAATACAACTACGTTTAGTTTTTTTTCAAAGTCAGACATTCTTAACTTTGATCAATAATATTTCTAATAAGTATAATTCTTTCAAGTAAAAAGTTACATGTTGAATAGTTGGTTTTATGATGAATCCACGAACATAATTATCATGTTACCATTCTTTATATTTCTTATGCAATTTATGGTCAAAGTTAACAATGTTTGACTTTGAAAAAACCTAAACGTTGCTATATTCTGGAACAGAGGTAGTATCATTTTTTTGTTATGACTATTTTTATTAATATAAGTACTCCAAGAATGATTTGAATTTGACTATTTTGAGCAATTTTTTTTAATACAACGATTGATCAAACTTTGGGTAAAAATACTTTAGAACAGATGGGGTAGTTCCTTAGCCTAGGATGCCAATTTTACTATTCCCAATATTCCAACGCCATTTAAGCACCAAGCATGCCAAGTGCACGCATTTCTGAGCAGTGATGTAAGGAGTCTAGAACAAAATGAGAAACACACGTACTGTCGGTGTTGACAAAATGAGTAACAATCGGTCAACGGCATCATCATCATCTAAAACAATCACACCATATCACATATATAATGGTTGGTACATAAACAATTGTAACCGACGACAATTGACTAGATAAATGTAAAGATGGATTGTGGTAAAGAAGCATTATACTAGCTGGATCCTTCAAAATGCATCCGCAGAGTATCAACATCAAAAAGATTTTCCTTTCTCTTTGCAAGTGCGTGCAAGTTTTTGAGACTATTATTACTAGCAACTAGAATGGAAACCAATACTACTAACTAGTGATCATATATGGGCCACCGATGTAAAGAAAAATGATGAGTGCGTGGGCGTAGTGCGTGTGCGTAGCGAGACTCCAATTCCCGGCCCGCTCCCGTCGTCGTCGGTCGTCAAAGCACAATGGGAATGGATCATCGGCGCATGCCGGCAGCCGGAGTCGTGGTCAGACCAGACCCGGCACCATCATCAATTCATCATCAATCTGCGCCGGCGCCGCAATTTGACGACCGGCACGTCGCACGTGTGGAGATAGGATAGCCAGGGTGGAGGCGACTCTGACCAGACAATGCAATGCAGGCAGTGATGGTGCCGCGCCGCCGCCGCCATCAGCGCAAGAACACCGGCGCCGCGCAAGGCGACGAAACGTTCGGCACGAGGGAGAGAGACAGAAGCGTCAGCGCGGTTCTTGCCGCTAGGTATATTAGCTGAGACCAAACGTTCTTCTTTTAATCTTTTCAATGCCTGCAATTATTTTTTAAACACAATTTTCAATCCCGGTAGTTCATAAAAGACACCACCGCAAACCCGACTAATTTGGCGATAATCTTTGCGTCTTTGAAAAGATGCCGAATTCATCATCTAGTACGTACGACCACGGCCTACGTGCGGCCGGTCAGCACCGGCGCTGGAGTGGTCGATCGTCGTAACCTCCAATCTGTCACACCCTCCCTCCAGGAGCTAAATTAGCTTTGGTAGTCGCTAGATGATCGAGTGGTATCATTGGTGCCCTGCCCACGGAGACACGGAGTCCATGCGAACGAAGTCCGTGCGTGCATAAAACGTTGAAAGACGACGCAAATGGCAACGGCGGTGCTGATTTAGCGATATCGAGCATAGTGTGATCGATGGACGGCGTGGTGCAAGATCTGACGGCGCAGCAGTGTAAAGATGATTGTGCTTGAGCTTATTGTTAGTTGTGGTTGAATTTATAATATAATATAGTATAATATTGCTAAAAATATAATATAATATAATATAATATAATATAATATAATATAATATAATTAGTCAGAAGGTCTGTCCATTTTTATAATATACAATATAATATAATATAATCAGCAAAAAAATCACCTCGTTCATTTTATAAAATAGTCAGATACTATATAGATTGTTGGACAGTTCACACTCCAGCCCAATTATTTTTTTTTCCAAAAAAATAACTTCCAGCCCAACCCAGACGTGGCAGGTGTGCGTGGGCTGAGAGACCGAGAGAGCACATGCCGCTAGCCGAGTGGGTCGTCTAATCAGCAGCCCAGCCGAAAATGCAAGTGCTAGGTCACCGGGACTTATCTCAAGAAAAAAAAAAGAAAAAGTGTATTTTTCATCCCTCAAATATTGCAAGAGTGTGACTTTCATCCTTTATGTTTTAATCGAAGCAAATCAACCCTTTAACTAATTAAACCAGTGCACTAATCATCCTTATCTTGGTATATAAGTGATTTAACTTTACATGCAACATAGACATCGGGTCATATAATGCCAGACCAAACGCAGGTTAGTTCTATATGATTTTTTCATTAACCTTAACTTTTTGGGATAATCAATGTAGAGTAATTTCTAAAAAATCAGATTAACATAAATGCTTTTCTTTACTTTTTCATAAAAAACAAAATGAGTGAATGAATCAATACTTAAGCAAAGATATTTAATAATTAAGTTTAGACACAAATTTCATAAACAACAAATGTTGGGAAAAGCTATGAAAAATTAAAGATGAATGAGGCACATAGATGTAAGAAAGAAATATGTGGGGTTGATGCTAACAATTATATGGTAGCATGTATACAAGTGAGATAGTTAGAGGGATTAAATTGTTGTCAATGGGCACTAAATTGTTAGTAAACCGAGGTTGGGATGATTAGTGCACCAATTTAGTTACTTAAGGGGTTGATTTGCACCACTTAAAACATTAGGAATGAAAATCACACTTTCACAATACTTGAAGGATGAAAAATACACTTTTTTTAAAAAAAAAAGGATAGGTCACTGGGAAGTGGGAAAGATGATGAGGAAAAAGAAAAGACAACGCCATCCACATAAAATTCAAGGATGACCATTCTTTTTAACAAAAAAAATGGTAACACGTAAACTGCCTACATGAGTAAGGCCGTCCCAACCATGGTGTCTATGGGTGGTGTCCATGTTGCCATATCATCAATACATCGTCATAGACACTATACTCTACAACCCATGGTTTCTTAGTGTGGGCTCCTAATAAATCAACTCTCTATTCTCTCCACCAATTATATTTGTTTATCATTTATTATTAAGACACCATACTCCAAGTGCATAGTTTGGTACTGTCTATTGCATAGGTTCTCGTGTAAACACTCGGTCTCATGCAAGACCCAATTTCTTCCTTTTCTCACTCTCTCTCTCTTATTTATTAGTAGAGTGACACATAAGCAAACTATCATATGTGACAGCTTAATTAATGCTATAGAAAATATCCTTCGTGGAGGGTTGGGGATAAGGCTATTCCCAACCCTCCATGTAGGATGGTTTCCATAGCATTAATTAGGATGCCACATAGGACATTTTGCTTATGTGTCACTCTAATAAATGAGAGAGAGAATGAGAAAAGCAAGAAACTGGGTCTTGCATGAGACCCAGTGTCTACACGAGAACCTATGCAATAGACACTACCAAGTTATGCATTTAGGGAGTATGGTGTCTTCATAATAAATGTAAAACAAATATGATTGGTGAAGAGAATATGGAGTAAGTTTATTAGGGTCCCACACCAAGAAACCATAGGTTGTGGAGTATAGTTTCTATGGTAGTGTCTTGATGATATGGCAACATAGACACTCTCTGTAGACACTATGGGTTGGGAATAGCCTAACCTAACATGACTTTTTTTTTCCCCACGCATTGGTGACTGATAGCACTATAGCAGCATACCAAGTTGTTATTCTTGAATGGCCAATTTAACAGATGATTTACCAATGACGTAATTGGATGTACCACACTACCACATGGTGACATGGACAACCAATGCATCTCAGCACTGGAGTCGAGGTCCATGGCAATTATTCCAATTTCCACCTGTAAAACGTAGAAATATATCCCAAAAAGAACCTCAACTAATTTGAGGCGCTCGTCGCCCTTTTTACTTGTTATGTTTCCTACTTGTCATTTCTTCGCTCCGTCAACCTCCTTTCTCGCACCCCAAATAAGAATTTTCTCGTTCTAAAAAAAGATGTGTTTTCTCCACCGCAATTGATTCCAAACAGATCCCCGAATGAAAAGAAAAATCTCGATTGCAAACGGACATGAAGGTATGTTCCCCACGTCCAATTGTCCATGGCCATTTTTCTTTTGTTCGATTCCTCATTCATTTCCTGTCCAGATGTTCTTCCTTCCCACAATTTTTTCTGTTTTTTTAAAATGCTCATTCATGTCGTTTATGCCCACGCATGCAGCCCATGGCGAGCGTGGAGGAGCCTAATTCATGTCCAACATGTTCTTGACGCGACGAATGTGGAACAGACAATACCAATGCGTTTGATGATCTCATTGTTAACAATATAAATATATAAATAATAACATCACGGAGGGTTTGATTTCTGATGATGCACAAGCGCTCCAAATCTTGCGAGCCGCACAGCAAGATGGAGGAGCATCATCACGTCGGGTGCAGCGGCAATGGCGCGACGTCGTGCGACGACTCCGCCACCGCCGGAAGGTCGTCGGCGCCGCCGTCCTCCGCCGCCGCGGTGGCGCAGTGCTCCACCGTGTCCGTCTTCCTCGCCAAGATCTCCGGAGCCCCACGCCTCGTCACCGCCGTCTGGAGCAAGAACCTCATCAACCAATCCTTCACCATCTCCATCGACCGCCCCGCCGCCGACGTTGAAGACGAAGACGAAGGCCCCGTCACCCACAAGGTCGAGCTCAAGCCATGGCCGTTCTGGAGCAAGAAGGGCAACAAGGCCCTCGACATCGCCGGCGCCGGCCGTGTCGACCTGTTCTGGGACCTCCGCGGCGCCAAGTTCGCGGCGAGCAGCTCGCCGGAGCCCGCCGGAGGCTACTACGTCGCGGTGGTGAGCAACGACGAGGTGGTCCTCCTCCTCGGCGACGGCAAGAAGGACGCGTACAAGAGGACCAAGTCACGGCCGTCGCTGGAGGACGCCGTGCTAGTTTGCCGCCGGGAGAGCGTATTCGGTCGCCGGAGCTTCGCCGTGCGCGCCCGGCTCGACGCCAGGAGGAGCAAGGAGCACCACATCGTCGTGGAGTGCTCGCCGGCGGTGACCGGCGGCGCCGCCGTCAGGGAGCCGGAGATGTGGGTGACGGTGGACGGCTTCGTGGTGGTCCACGTCAAGAACCTGCAGTGGAAGTTCAGGGGCAACGAGACGGTGCTCGTCGACCAGTCGCCGGTGCAGGTGATCTGGGACGTCCACGACTGGCTCTTTGGTGGGCCCGTCGCGCAGGCGGCCTTCGTCTTCAAGCCCGGCGCGCCGCCGGAGATCGAGGAGGACAGCGGAGGGAATGGCATCCAGAGTGAAGGGGGGACTGACTTCTGTTTCTGCCTTCAGGCGTGGAGGATGGAATGAGGCCGCGACATGTAGGACAGGGTTGAAATTTGGCGGTTGGGGGGCAGTGATCTTGTTCTACAGTGGTTTTGAATTTTTTATGTGCCCACTGACCTGTCAATATGAATCACATTGATAGCATATTCAGCTTTACAAATTTGTAACAAGGAACACTTCAAGTGAATCAAAGTTCTGCCACTGTTAATTCAGTCCAAGCCCACGGTGAAATGATGGCTAATAATTAGTTAGTATGATTAAATGCTGACTCAAATCATGAAATTCCTTGGGCCAATAGAACAACAATATTCTTACAACGCTATGCAACGGAGGTATGTTTAGCAGGAAAGAATTCAGACTATCTAAGGCATTGCAAAGTGTTTTCAGATCATAACAGACAACAAAATTAACAAAAGATTTATCTCAGTGGTGTGTCCACATTCATTCACTGGGCAAGGGTGCACGGGATTCAACCAGAAAAAGGTATGTAGTTGTAGAACTCAACAACATATTATTCAAGAACAAACCATGGCTACAATCACAGCATCTAAATATCTAATTCCCTTCTCCTTTTGGTTACCAACGTAGCTGAACTATTTCCTCTAACAGCATAGAGGCACCACAAGTGCAATCTCAAATGCCTGGTCATGGTAACAACAAAAACAGGAATAACGAAAAGGGAAAAATGTCCAGAAGATTATCCTTCATTCCATGACAGCAACACCGCCAGCTGCCTTGATCTTCCCTATGATTGCTTCCGCCTCCTCCTTTGTGAGTGACTGCTTCAGAATCACTGGGGCCTTCTCCACTAGCTCCTTCGCTTCCTTCAGTCCCAAATCCGTAAATGTCCTGATCTCTTTGATAATCTTGATCTTTGCAGCAGCATCGAATTTCTCCAACTTGACATCGAAGACTGTCTTCTCAGCTTTCTTCTCCTCAGCCTTTGCAGCGCCAGCCCCAGAACCACCCTGAGAACCAAAACTGAAACCCTGGCCAGATATTGCCTGTGGTGGCTCTTGGTTCAGTCTAAAAAGGAGGGCTGGGGCGATCTGTTTGATCTCCTCAGGAGGGAGAGCAGCAATGCGGTCAGCTAGATCCACAACTTTCTCTGATGGTGGTGGCATAGGCCCATACGGATGGTAGACATCAGGCAATTTGTACTTCTTAGCACCGGTGTCCTTTGCAGCCTCAGTGCTGTATAGATGAGCCCAAACTGATGAAACACGACTGCTAGAGGCTGATCTTGAAAGACATAGCCGTCTTGCTATCGTACAGAGACTCATTCTACAATCAGTTATATGAGACGAACACTATCCCTGCACAAGTATCCAAAAAAAATAAATACAAATGGGATGCCACAGAAAGCTACATCATTTTGAACAGCAAGCACAAATAGAGGCATATGTATACTTATAATCTCTGAGATGATGGCTTAATAAAGGCAATTCTAGCATTCCAAGGTGGCTATCCTACATGCTTCGGAGCTAATAAAAAACATGTAATCAACAATTTCAATAAACAGACAATGGCATCAAACCTAGAACAAGTCACAGGATAACTTAATACTTGATCTATGAAAAATTGTTCCGTCATATAACCCATTTCCATCATCAATAAAAGGTAGGTTAAGCTAGCTTCAGCCAGTTCCCAAATGCTTCATACCAATATGCAGGGGAGACAATACGAGGTCACCTATTCATGGTCATGGGAGTTTGGCCCTTCGAAATGGTCAGTTGTCTTTCCGCAAAGTACAACCCATATAAGCAGAGAAGACTAATAATTAACCTGAGCTTCAACATCATTTGGAGCTAACCACGCATTGATCTTGTCCTCAACAACTAATCAACTCACCAGTTAATCAGCAACGGAATCTCTCTTTTTAATTCAAAACTAAATGACTCGCAACTTGCTACTCTAATACGCAGGAACAAGGGGCATAGAAGACCAAACTTCCAAATTTCCAATCGGATGACCAAATCCAGCTCATTCCGCGACGAACTTCTCTAGTGATACTTCCTCCAAATCAGTAAACCAGTGGCGGACCCAGCACAGGACTTGGGTGTACATGTGTACACCCGATAATTTTTGCACACAAAATTGAAGTCACTAAGTATAGTGTAACGGGATCAGATCCGAATACATCTAACGCAAGGGTTTGGGGTGCTCCGTTTCGCGCAGAAGGAAGCGAAGAGAAGGGGCGGGCATACCTGGCGGGCGCTCGTCGGTGGCAAAGGTCCCGGCGAAGAAGTGGCGGATGGCGCCGCCGCTTGCGCAGTCGCCGCCGCCAGGAAGGGAGAGCAACAGAGGAGAGAGAGGAAGAGAGCGAAGGGAGGAAACGGGGGAATGGAGAGGAGGGGGAAGGGCCGTCGTGATCGTCTGGGCTCGATCAGCGCAGAAGCCCAAAACAAGTGGGCCGAAATAGTTCGCGCACTGCGCAGGCGAGTTTATTCCTTTGAAGCGCAAACGGACCGGACCATACATTACTTACAGCCCGTTAGGAACACGAGAATTTATTTCTGTATTTTTCTGTGCAATTGAACTGAAATTCCTACTTAATTTCTATGAAATTCCTTCGTTTCAAACAGTCCTTTATTACACACGAAGCAAACATACACACATCAGGTTGCAGACCACCAAATAAAAGCAATACGTAATTCTAGAGCGTTGCCTTTGCTATCTGTTGGTACTTCTCCTCGTTCTCGACGAAGTAGGCGATGAGCTTTTGTGCATCTGGCGTGCACTTCTTCACGGCCTCATGAGAGGTGTACTCCTTGACCCACCGGCGCAGAGCAGGGAACTCGTCGTCGCTTCCCATCAGCCCAACTCCGAAGGCCTCCTCCATGGCGTCGAGCCAGAAGGCCAGCGCGCTGGCCGCGATGTCCACCAAGCCCAGGGACTCACCTCCAAAGAACCTCTTCCCATCGAGCTGCGCCTCCAGCACCGCCAGCATCTCCCTCGCCTCCTTCACAAACCCCTCCCGCACCTCGCCCTCCGTCCAGAACGACATCCAGAACGGCTTTGATACCTGTTATATGTTACCAACTCCATCAATCGCGTGAAACAAATCAGAAACACGAATAACTAATGCTGTTAACGAAGAGGGATATATATATATATAAAAATATATATACATACTTATATATATACGAACATACTTATATATATGATGAGTACCTTGTTTTCGACGAAGTGGGCCCAGAAGCGTGCCATGGCGCGGTCGTAGGGGTCGGCGGGGAGGATGCGGGGCCCGTCGAAGGCCTCGTCGACGTACTCGACGATGAGGAGGGACTCGCTGACGGTGCGGTCGTCGTGGAGGAGGACGGGGACCGTCTTGTGGATGGGGTTGTGCCTCAGCAGCAGCTCGCTCTTGTTGTAAAGGTCCTCGGTGATGAGCTCGAACGGGACGCCCTTGAGCGCCAGCGCCACCTCCGCGCGGTGCGCGAACGGGCTGCCGAACGCCGTGATGAGCTTCACCGGAGACATCGTACGTTACGATGAATGATATGATTTCCTGCCGAGGTTTAGCGCTCTGGTCGCTTCTGCTTATATGCAGTTCTCGATTATTTGCCGTTGGAGGGTTGGCTGAACCGTGTCGGTATTTATACAGCGAGCAGCGAGGGGTTGTTCGATCTCTTGTTCTCCGTGAGGTTCCTGGTCAAGAGCTTCTATTCCAGATTCTTCCATCTAAGCACCTGCTTTTTTTACTTTATTATTATTACCAGCTAGAGGATGCTACTTGATGAAGAAAGGTCATTAGGATTGGTGCGGCTCCAGTCAAAGACAGAGGATTTGATTTACCCGCCAGAATGAATCAGATTGGTCGGATAAATTAGTTTACGCCGCGTACCCTGTCATAAGCAATGACCTCAACGTCTTTTTCGGATGAAAGCAATGACCTCAGGATGCATGTTATGCTTCCATCTACTCCTTAGTTTGTCCATATGTAGAGTATCCAGTGACACTAGATCGGTTTTATTGTACGCTGGTATGATGCCTGGATATATTAATTCGCCTAGATATGTGTGTTCTATTAGAATTGTGGGGTAGTTTGCATGTGGTGACAGTTGTTCGTCCGACACAAACCGTAGGTCTTGTGTAAATCCTCCTGCTAGTATTGTGGGGTACTAGTCAATAGGTGGTGATAACTTGTTAGTCCGACACACGCTGCAGGTCTTGTGTAATCTCCCTTTGCTAGAACGCGGTGTACGTAGGACCCTAATAGTACCTGGGTCTGAGTATTCTCTCTTTTACTAACAACTAGGCATATTGCTTTCGCTCGTGACATGGGCAATAAAAGAGGTTCTGGTGTTCGGGTGGTAGGGGAGAACATGTCTACAAGTGTATAGGAGTATTCTATACTTACACACAAATGGCTATATCCATCTACTTTTTCGTTACATTTACACCTTATATGTCTATGATAAAATATAAATACAAAAAATAAGGCACATGTGCTGTTTAAAATTACATTTGAATACAACATAAGTTGACGGTCTGTATAAAAATGGTCAACATATAATCTCTACATGTGTTTTTTATGTAGGAAACAATCTCTATGTAATTGCAAGTTGTTGCTTGACATAGGGTGTGTTTGTCTCTCCCTCCGATCCTAGATTACATAGTGCAACTTATAGGCTAAGACCAATATTAATATTAATATTTCGTGTGTCCTTTGCATCAGGTAGTTAAGTGTTGCAGGAAGAAAACAAAATAAAATAGTGAGCGAAGGAGTGTTTGGAGAGTTCAGATCAGAAGTCAAGAGACTCCTAGAGGCAGCACCCTGCTGCTGCTAGCCCACCTGTCTACGACACCTGTGAGATACAGGGCCCTAGGCCCCTGAGCATGCGCCAATTCTTGGCACTTTAATATAGGTAGTTAATTAATGGACAAGAAAAGAAACATACCAGTTATGTCGTGTATTTTTTTTCAACCTGTCATTACAACTCAAGATTACCAAATAAAAACATGGCTCTTGCTGGAAAATGGTCTCATGGAGCCATGGAGGTAATATATTATGGACAGGTTTTTAGCGTACTCCCTTATATGTATATACAGATGAAACATCCAAATAAAAACATGGCCAATTAATTTCCGGTGTCTCATCGAGTTCCAAAATATTCTAGACCTGTTAGTTTGCTGCCGAAGAAATATAGTACACCATGTGCAACACATTTTGTAATTTGTACAGCAAAATTAGTACATCGTGTGCAAAAGAAATAGTATTCCATTAGTTAGCTAAATTTATATTTGTTGCTCTTATTACCCAACATTTCATATCACCTATTGTTGTTGGCGCAGCGTAGCGCGCTAACCTGTCTAGTTTGAGTTAAAATCAGGGAGACACTATGGTCATTGTATTCAGTAGCGCAACACTGAATGGCCTGCACTGCAGTTCGCAAATGACGTGTTTGAAAACAGTCATGAGGAAATTCTGAGATTTTGATCCGCTTTCTCCAGTTCAGTGCACAGCTGTTCAGAGGGGTCTGATGTTTTGACAAAGCTGGATGGCTGTGGTTTGACTCTTTCATTAATTAAACTTGTTGATTTCATTTCCATAGGAGAAAACTCAAGTACAAACTGCAGAATGATGTCTATGGTTCCCTTGGAACAGTGTCTGCATTGACCAAGGATGGTGATGATTCCATGATATGATGGACGAAATGCAGAATTACAGGACCTTCAACAACTGAACCTCAAACACCAGTGGCTCCTTGGCATGAGACAGCAGACTCCGCCGTGGTCCAAACTGTAATAACATACAAGGCAAGCAGAAGAGTAGTTGTAAATGAACTATACACACACTTGCAAAATATACATTCTAGAGATGCGTTGTACTAATATATTCCTTCACCAAAATAGAACTAATTAATCCTATCGAAGTAATTAAAAACAAAAAGGACACGAACTAGGGTTCATCAAGGCTATATTGTTATACCTCTTCTGGTATGGGCTTCAAGGTCTCACTGATGTAGCCAACTTCAGGAGGAATTAAAGCCCTCCTCTTGCCTGCACACAAAGTCATGAAGAAAAAATATAACAAAATTGCATTTTTGAATTGTCAAGATTCACAGCACCCTCTGTATGCTGTCTGGACTCTAGAACTAAGCTGGTATTCAAAGTACCTCCGACCTTCATCCCGATTAAGACGTCTTTAAGGCCTCGGATCATCTGTACACAAAATTAGCTAGACTACATCAAACAAACTCACATAACCAGAAACTGATGCAGAGCGAACTACAGCTACAGGAGATCTGAACTTCTGAATTATTTGAAAAATTTTCATCAGTGAAGCTATAACCTCTTCTCCTCCAAGTGGAAGCGTCACTGGCTTGCTCTCACCGCTGAACTGGTCCACCGTGCTGTATGATAGAATTCAGGGAAAACTGATCAAACTGAAACTGCAACTGTTTTCTGTGTATGGACTGCATATACTCAATGGCACTCCGTTCACCTATGCACGAAATAACCATTTGCGCGGCGACAGACATAGTTGAACTGAACCAGATCGCCTTCCTGTGCTTCAGGCCCCTCACCTTCGACGACATCTTCAGATCAATAGGAACAATCGTACCATGAGTAGTTAGAAACTTGGCTGAAAACTCTGCAAGAACATGTCACAGCTACTTGTACCTTCTAGTTTGACTCCACTGTCCAGCTTCCGGTACCTGAAAACTTCAAAATGAAATCAAGAGATCAGATTCCTCAACCACTGAATTCACAGATCAATCCGTTGCGACTCCTTACGGTAGGCGATGCGCATTACCTGATAACATCAGCGTCCGGCATTGCTGCCTTCACCGGCATGGAGAGGGAAAGAGGATCGATAGAGGCCGCTGCGCCAAGAACCACCATTCCTGAAACTGCGCTCCGCCTATAGAGCCCACAGGTTGCCTTCAGAGAAAAAGCCTTCTTCCTGCGGCAAGACAGACGAGACTGAGAGGTGCACGGGAATGGATTGGCGAGTGACGTGAGCCACGCAGACTCCATTGTTGCGAGTTGCGACTTTGAGGAACGTTACGGACGGGGAAGGAAGTCTCAAGCGGATAATGGGTTGGGTGGTGCAGGTACTCGAGCCGAAAAGAAAACAAGACAAATAGAAACACGTGAGACAAGATACCAGCAAGACGAGATGGCCGAGTTGGTCTAAGGCGCTAGATTAAGGTTCTGGTCCGAAAGGGCGTGGGTTCAAATCCCACTCTCGTCAATACTTTTGTTTTCGCTACCATTTTCTTTAACTTCGCCAAACAATTTCTGTTTTTGTTATGATTTTTTTTTCCTTCCAGTTAAAAATCTCCCTGGATGCAGAGACCAAGAAATATATTTAAACATGTTTAGAACCATAACTTCCTCTCTCTATAACATAAGGTGTACTGTAACTCATTTGGTGCAGAGACCAAAAAAACATATTTAAATATATTTTTTGGTGCGTAAGAACAACAATCAATAAAAACTAGAAGAAGATAATAAGAGTGTGCTTAGGTGACGGTGAGACACCACCTTAGGCTAGTCTCAATGGAAAAGTTCATGAAGGTTTCATAGTATGAAATTCAATAACATATTGGCAAAACTGCTGACTTAGCAAGGTAATTAATATGGGAGTTTCATAAAATGAGAAAAGTAGTTTCATCCATATGATACTCATGTGGCACAGTTATTGAGTTCCTTGTCTAGGTAGCTATGGGCCTGTTCGGTTGGCTGCAGCAGCCAGCAGCTGCTGCTGCATCAACTCCAAAAGCAGCCACGGCTAGCTAGCAAAACAGTCGTTGCATCCGTAACGGCTAGCAGCAGCAAGTAGCCGAACAGGCCCTATATAATAAGAGTGTGCATTGATAGTGGCTTAAGTTGCGGCATCAGACTTCATCGCCACATGCTAGCAAGAAAAAACAACACAAAACTATCATATTTCGTGTGGTGCACTTGGGGCATGGTTGGTTGCGATGCGCACCTCGACGTAGAATGGTCGGACAGTGCAGGCTCAAAGAACCAGTGAACCAGGATGTGTTCGTGTAGGTACGCATGATTGGTTGTGTTTGTTGTTGATCATGTATGATATGAGTGTTTGTTTGGATGGTATGCAAGTATCCATGTTCTATATCTGACGCATAGGTCCATGCACCATGCGTGCACCAAGCCGTCTCGGCTTGTGAGGGAAGGTAGATTTCTGCACATGAAGGGATGCGGATGGGAGGGACCAAACTAGGTCAAAGTGCACAAAAGGATGTCAGATGATCCCCAAGACGACTCTCTCCTAGTTAGCAATACACCTTAAGATTCCAAGGCAACCAAATAGCAGCCAATTTTCTTTCGATGACACCACAGCTCTACTGGCGGCAAATGGTGGCGGCCAACCAAACAAGCTCCAAATATGTTCGTTTACACCTATTGCCCATTCATGTGAAGGGGAGCCGATGAGAAGTTGCCTTGTTTATTTGGACCAAAGAAGAAAAGAAAATAGGCTACATCGTATATCAGGAGGAACGAGTAGCAATGTAGCATGACTGGATTAGCATAGGACAAGAGGGACCAAAAGTAGAAAACGCAAGACATGAGGGACCAAGATGGGCTGCCTTGTTTCATTTTTTTTTCTCCCTTTCCTGCTGAACTCGCCGGGCCGCTTGTGTGGCACAATCGACGGAGAAAGCGGCGGCGTAGCTGCTGCCTCGCAGTGGGGGCGAAGGGGGGATCGACTGCTCCGGAGAAAGCGGCGCCGCGGTGGAGTACTGTTGGCTCATCTTGAGCTCTCGGCGACTGGGCATCGAGGGCGCCTGCCGGCGTCCGAGCAGGCGGCGATTGTGGCAGGTCACCGACGACCACATCGCTGAGTCGAAGGAAGCCTTCAGCCTCTTCGACAAGGTCGCGGACCGTACTTCCCATCCGATCCCCCCTCTCCCTCTCCTTCTTTCATCCTTGATCTCGATCTCTTCACTCCTTAGACAAGGACTGGATGCTGCACAGATCGTGTGTTTTGCTTAGCCTGGATTTTGGGGTTTTCCGGATATTCGATATAGGTTTCTTTTTTATTAGGAAATGATACTGTGGCCCTTCATATCTTACTGCAGTCTACTGAAAATCGCGAAATGATGCCAGGGCTCTTACAATTTTAGACTTTTAGTTAGACCATAGGTTGAATTGGCACATTTTTAGGTCGCGTGGCTGCATATATTAAGTTACTAGCTTGCAGTTAACATGGCAATTGAATTTTCATCCTATTAGAACATTCTTCTATCGAGTCACTGCATTTTTGGTGGGTATGATCTACACCAATTCCTTTCACCTACTTATGGTAAGCTGTAAGCACTAAGCAGCCAACATCTTAAAAATAAATCCTTAAAGAAATTTTCCATGTGCTTTTAATAATGGGAATAGGGATTCATCATGATCTCTAGATAAATGCATCTGGCATCCAAGGGTCGTAGTCTTCAACCTGTATTTATCACCTAATGTGTGAAGCAAATGTCGATCACTGAAATCTTTTGGAGGGGGAGAAAACTTGCTTTAGGACTTACCTGCTTTAATGTAGATATAGGGAATGCATCACTAACTTCCCTGCTTATTGAAATTGAATTAAACTGCACAGTAATGAACATTAGCATACTTAAAGTAACAAATATTTTTCTGTCAAAGTGCCTCGATTTGTCCCTGATTGAGTCCAGTTATCTAAATTGGAGATAAAGATTGGATGCGTCTAATATCTTTACTAATAAATGAGTACTGAAAGTTAATGCATCATAAATAGTAGGGAGAGAGTGCAAAGCATATCAGTTCCTATTGTGCTTTTCGTACCATGGTTGTTCCTTTCTTGATTTAGAACTTGTGAATTTGATATGCTTGTGCACTTTTTATTATTTTGACCTATTAGGAAAATTGATTTTTATACCTCATTTAATGTTTATCACAATAACCCAGTAATGTTTTCCTGTATGGAGAACAGTCTTTTGTCCCATTGTATTGCAATTCACAGTCTAACATCTGTATTCAATATGGTTATTATTTCACCAAACTTGCAGATCCATATTGGTGTCAATGTTAGTTTAGAACATGCTGGTGCTGATTTGACTCTGTACTTGTGTTCTGTGTAAATTTCAGTCATTTATGAGCAACTTTAAAATAACGTCACTGAACTCATTCTTGTTCCTTCCACTACTGTTTTGTGTCAGTGAATTTCCATGTTCTTGCTGTTTGTATTGCATACTGACTAAGCCTTTACCTTGGACAGAGTTGTAGGTTGCATCCTAGCCATGGACTGCAACAATGATGATCTTGATAAGAAAAATGAAGCAACAGAAGCTCAAGTATACGTTCCTCAGGATGCCCAGGGGATTGTCCTTGCTTTTCTTCCTGGTAGGGTTGTTGTCCAGCTTCACAGTGTGTGCACGTTCTGGCGAGACTGCATTGAAGAGCCTAGTTTTGTGGACCATCACCTCAAAAATGCTTGCCACTTCCACCAGTCCATTGCTTGTTTCACCTCGCTTGATCATGGCCTAGTCCACATGTACACATTTGATCCTGCCACAATAAATTTCAAAAGCGTGGAACTTGTGTTCTCAAATAGGTTTCACATGTCAGCCCCCTGCAATGGCTTGATGTGCGCATATGATATAAAAGGCGACGCTGAGGTGCTGAACCCCACAACAAGGAAGCATTTGAGGCTGCCAGATTCTGTTCTCAAGTCACGGTCTCTTTGCTCTGAATATTTTGTTGGATTTGTTCACTCCACAAAAGAATACAAGGTGGTCTCTGTTCGTCACTGTGTGCGGTTTTTGGCATTCGAAATATGGACTATTGGTGCACTGTCATGGAGGACAATACGTGAATCTGCAGAGCTTCTAAAGGCAACGAAGGCAGTCGTTGTTAGTGGTAGCATGTACTGGCTACTTCTTAACGAGTCATCCTCTGGCTTTTCTCGAGAAATCCTTATGCTCAACCTGACAGATGAGACATTCACAAAAATTCCCATCCCAGATGCTGTAAGAAAATGTGATTTGCATCTATTTGAGGGGGAAGGAAAGGCTCTTTTGTTGTCAAATCATTATGATATATCATCTGACAGCGTAGTTTCAGATATTTGGGTGGTGGACATTACTCATCAAGACTGGATCCACTTGCATAGAGCTCCTAAGATGCCAGTGGGGATGAGCCCATTTTTCCAGCTCAAGACGAAGATCTTCTTTGGCAACCAGAAGAGACTCCTCTGTGTAGATATTCAGGATTGTACAGTTTCGTACATCAATATGCCTCCTGGTGAGACTTTGGTATCTTGTGGCATGTTTGTGGAGAGTTTTGCACCTGCTGTGAGAGGCTTTGTGAGCTCAACCGTGTCATCCTATGGTAACAGTTCTGTTTTCAATGAACCATCCTCAGCAGACCCTGGACCATCGTTTCGAGGAGCTGGATCATCCTCGACCCGCCGTGGTCAATCTTCTGGTCTCACTGGATGGTCCTCAGTCGACCTTGAACGATCCTTTAAGAGAACAAAGAGAACAATGAACATGGTGTGGAAGATATCGAAACATATAGCAATCTAGGAGCAGCTAGCTCGGTCTCTTCCTGGACTGTACATTCAGCTGGTTCCTTTTGCCTCATACAAGTTGCCATCTGTTGTATGCAAGATGCGATGCTGTATTTGGTTGTTGTGGAAGTAAGAAGCCATGTCAATAGGATAGTGTACAAAGGGAACTGAATAAACAGCAAGCTAGGAGGCGCCTGGCTTGGTCTCTGTAAGTCTGGATTATCCTCTCTGTACTATACATCAGCTGGTTCTTTTTGCCTCATACAAGATGCCATCCTTTATGTATGCTGTATTTGTTCATCGCTGTGGTACTGGTTGGCAGTAAGAACTAAGAAGCCATGGCAATGGGGCAGTGTACAAAAGGATTTGAATAAGCAGCAAGCTAGTGACATGGCTGCGACTATAACCTGTAAGTTTTGGGTAATGTTTACCCCTGCTTGTGGAGTTTGTACAGCTGAAAAATGTTGTGGTTATTGTTTTGCTTTGTACCATGTAAGCTGTTCCTGTATCTGTATGTATGTATGTATGTATGTATGTATCCATTGCGCTTGTGAACAAACTTATGTTTAGATTGTAAGAAAAAACACTGTAGCATAAGAAAAATATTGTAGCATTCGCCGGGAAACGTGTTTTGTGAGGGAGGAATAGTGAAAAGTTGGAATGAATAGTGAATAGTTGGGAATCTGAACATGGCCTAAACTGCATCAGTAGTCAGTACAAGTTGTTGTTTCTATTATTATTATATTATAACAGGCCAGACAACCTTAAATCTATGTGAGCAACTGGAATATAATTTTGTTGAGCAATATGCTGCTCATATAGTCGGCAAGGACAGCGACGGCGGGAAGCCAAAGTACGGCCAGCAACATTGGCCGGCAGCGCCGCCGGCACACCTTGCCTGGCAGATCTTCTCCAGCTGGAAACTCTTGACGTCGATTTTGAACAGCTCAGCGTCCCTGACGCGGTTGCTCGCCCTGAACGCCGGCTTCTGCTCGCTGACCTCAAGGATCAAGCACCCATTGGCCGCTCCCCGGACGCAGAACGGCCGGTGGTGCGCCGTCGGCCACGGCAGCGGGATCGTCTTCTCCAGCTGCCACCGCGGCGCACCGCCGCTGCCATCTTCGATCGTGTAGTAATGGAGATCGGCTTTCCCCCCTGGGTGGTGGAAGTCGTGCGCGAACACGCCGACCTTCCCGTCCGGCGCCTCGACGACGGCGACGTGGTCCTCCCAGTATCCGGCCGGCGAGGGGATGATGGAGAGTTTGAGCGACATGGCGCGCATGTCGAGCACGAGCCACCTGTTGGTGAGGCAATCCACCCAGTAGAACCGGCCGTGCGCGTAGTGCCGCCGGTTCCAGACGGTGTTCATCGGGCAGCTGAACGGCGACCGGTGCCGGCGCCAGATGAAGCATTCCGGCGAGGGGAGCTCCCGCCACCGCCCGTCGCGGGAGGAGAAGGCGAACACCGCGACCTTCCTCTGGCACCTCGCCGTCCAGAACACGGTGAAGGGCGGCGGCGCATCGGCGTCCGCGTCGTCGCAGGCCTCGTCGGCGGCGGGGCCGAGGAAAGGCTCGCACCCGCGGCGGCCGCCGAAGACGTTGATCACGCCGTCGACAGTGTCGGCGAGATCCTCCGGGATGGGAGGGAGAAGGGCGTAGCGGCGGGAGATTGGGTCGCAGACGGCGAGCTCGGTGAAGACGGTGCCCCTCTCTGTCCCGGCCACCGCGCGGTCGAGGAGGAAGCGGCCGTCGCGGTGGTCCCGGACCAACCACTCCTTGGAGGAGGAGGGATCCGAGGGGAGGAAGCCGAACGAGAAATCGGCGGCGGCGGCGACTGCGCGGGCGGCGGCCGCGGCCGGGTGCGGCGGCTCCGCGGGGTGGAAGCCGGTGCCGTCGCCGTCGTCTCCGGCGCCGTCGCGTGTGAGGGAGAAGGTGAAGACGCCGAGGAGTGCGCCGGGGTCACGGCGGTGGAGGGAGCGGTGGCGGCGGAGGAATCGAGGGGAGGAGACGAGCGCGCGGAGGTCGCGGCCGGCGGCGGCGGCGCGGGCCAGGGCGGAGCGGGAGGGGAGGCGGAGCAGGATCTCGTCGGTGATCTCCTCGGGGATCTCGCGGGCCGCCGGCTCCTCCTCGCCTTTGCCGGCGACGACGCATCCTTCCTCGCCGCGGGCCATGGGCGCCTTGGCTTTGGCTGCTCAGCTGAGCTCTCAGCTGCTGCTGGAGTGAGTGCGTGGTGCGTGTGCTCTGGGGGACCTCGCTCGCTTGGTTTTAGAGACCAGAGAGGCAGAGGCGTTGCGCGAGCTCCGCCCGCGCAATAATTTAAGCAAGCGAGATGTGGTGGGCCAGCGGACCCGTGGGTTGGGTGACTGGGTCGCCAAGTCGTGGCATCTGGGCCCACTGACAGCGAGAGGATATCTGTCTAGAGATCATTATATATACTTAAATTTGAAAGGGATAGGATGAGTGGTTTGAGAAACAATTTGGTAGTACAATGATTGATAGACTATGGCTAATCTTTAATCCCATCGTGACAGATCCTCTGCGGTCTGCACTGATGAGTGGCGAGCTAGGGTTTGAGTTGCGGTTTGACACGCCGATGGCTAAGCCATTTCGAACCACGGCGATTTGATGGCTAAAACTAAAAGCATCGGATTAGTCTATGTAGTACTAGTAGGCTAGTAGCTTCTTCCACGTGGAGAGTGGACAGGATTAAGCCTCTCACTTTGCGGCCGGGTAGGTTTGCGGTTGCCGTTTGTGGGCTAAAAGCAAGTATTATAAAGGGCTGAAGCATGCTAAATTCTATGTGAAAGAAAGAGAAAATAGGAGAGAGAGAGGGAAGCGGACGTCTCACCATGCGCCCTGTGCAGCCGGCTGAGAGCCCTCTCACCCTTCCTATTGGCTGTGTAGTGCTCCTGCCCATTGAATATTGATGAGGTCCATCGTAGCCTGCGCAGGCATGTCTCTCTCCCAGCCAGCAGCGGGCTGAGACCATTAACCTTGCTCTAACCTAGCTAGAGGAACTCTGTTGCTTTAAAATGCTGCAAAGCAACACGAAATAGTGTAGCTTGCGCAAGCAATAGCTAAAGAAAATGTCAATGGTGAAATGTATTATAACCACCATATTTAGTAAAGTTAAAAACATTATATAATAATATAGTGCAATATGATTATTTTTATTTTGCACCAATAAGAACATTTTTTAAAGACTACAAAAAATTACAAGTTGTATATGGAAAATCAGTACAATATGATTTTTTTTATTTTACACTAATACGCATCTTATCTTATCATGACCGGGATAATATTGTAGAAAAACCGTACAGTGTGATTGTTTTTTTTATTTTGCACTAATAAACACCTTGTTTTATTACTACTAAAATTGACGACGTTGACAACAAAAATACTCACCAAATTATGGTGTGTGGGCCCAATGATACTGAAAGAAAAATTAATAAAACGCCAATACTAGTTCAGTGTTGAGTGAGAAAGGATGTTGCAGAAAAAACAGTACAGTGTTGAGTGGGGGCCTCTTGAAAAAGAAGTTCCTTGTTGGGCTTGAGAATTCGCCACCTTGAAATCGAAGCATCTGTGTGCTAGTCACTTGCTTGTCTTTTTTCTGGATAGGATAAAACACGCACCCACGACGCGCAATGCACAACTTGCAAATAATTCATCCACTTTCATATGTACTCCAATAAAGTACGGTCTTAACTTTCGTGAGAGTAAGACAAAAGTACGGTCTTAACTTTCGTGAGAGTTAGATTAGATAAAAGTATGGCCCCATAAGATTTGTAAATATAATCGATCCTGATAATAAATTAAACTTTGTATCATCATCCAAATTTACGCAATGCCTATGGCACACTAAGTTTTTATTTTTTTCTCACATGATTTAATTTACTCTTTTCCTATCGATATATTTAATTTTATTGCCCAAATTTCATAATGTACCGTACAACATATATCGAATGCTTTGAACTAAAAATATAATAGCTAGAACTATGATCCTAGCTAGATCTGGTTCTTTGATTCGTAGTCAAGGAAAATTGATCCTGACAGCCTTGGGACGTGATGGATGGGTTGTAGATTTTTTTTTAGATATTTTATTTGAATGCGAGGAGCACTTCTAATTTTCCCATGCGACATATCTTATAGTATGGTTTTGGACTGTGTGGTTGGCAAGTGGTGGTTGATATATGGTTCTCATCGATGCCAAATTGGTTGAGACAGAGAAGCTCTGTGCGTCGTATTGCAAGCCCATGGCCCCGCCACTGTTCACGTCCCAATCTGTATCATTCACGTCGTTAAGAGGCGTAAGCGTCACAAAAAAAAAATTGCTACGTGAAATAATCTGCAGAGAAAGGCTCGAGAGATCGAGCATGACAGGCTCTGTTACTGTACGAGAGGTATGTGGTTTAATTTTGCACCAAGTCAAAAGAAGAAATTAAATGAAATCGGTGTGTGGTTGTGGTCTGTCCACCCGTATTTCATAGAATAGGACAGAAGAGAAGCGTTTGCACCAAGCCAAAATATTCCTCGTCCTATATAAACCTGAACGTGACAGGTTTGGTGTGGCGCACGTTGTTGTGAATGCGATGCTCACAGGTCACAGCTACCGTACGTCGGTACGTGGCTGCTGCTTACAGGAGTAGTACTCGTGTTGTTATATATATACTACTACTACTACTAGTAGTTACTTCGCAGATCGCACCGTGTTCTTGTGTGCCCACTTTTTCTTAGCTTAACAGTATCTCTCTCTTAACTTTTCTCTTCGTTTTGTTCTAGAGAGAGGACCCGTGACAGAAACAACAAGAGAGCTACGTACGTAAGGTTACGGTTCAGTGACGACGACGTGAAATATAAAGTCATAGTTTGTGGTGGTCATTGATGCTAATCTTGGCGCGTGTGAAGACACTCAAGACGTCGGAGGACCTGAAGCACAAATATGATTGACATGATGATGCGTTACTAGCTCGTAGCTCGATCAACCTATTTTAAACACACGATCAAAATTATAGAGAAAACACACCAATATTTGCGATATCAAGTGAATATGCTTAAAATTTCTTATGAAATATAGTTCAACCATTTAACTTGTTCGATGCTGTTGATGCTGTTATGTAATATTTTTCTTTATGAATTTGGTCGAATTTATCTGAACTTGACAAACTTATTAGAAGTTTTTATAATTGTGGACGCTGAGAGTAACAGCTATAACGTTAAAAAAATGTTATAAAGCAGTGGACTGAACGATCTGATGATATGAACGTGATAGTATGTCCTATGATGTGGAGAACCCTGACCTGGGGCGGACCAGTACAGGTCCAATGCATAGTGGCCATTCCGTGGGCCGAATACACTAAGTTTTCTAGACCTTTATTGTGCTACAGTGTAAAAATCCTGCCCACGCATAGGGCCATGGCCCTATTGGCCCCACCTTTCTATCTGCCACTAACCCTAAGGCTTTTCATCTAAGGAAAAAGTCTTTTTTACAACTCTCAACTATTTAGCTCGTCCGAATTTCAATCTTAATGTATAAAACCAGAAATCTTTCAACCCTGAACTATCAAAACCGTTTGTTTTTCAACCTTCTCCGGTTTTGAAGGTTGTTTGCGAAACAAAAGTCCATTTACACCCTTGAACTATAGATTTCGTTCAATTTTTAACCTTGAACTATAACGTTCGTTCAATTTTCAACCTTGGAATGATTGCTCTCTATGTATGGATTCCTAACCGCGCTTGTGCTAAGTCCATTTTTCAACCTCCATCGGCCACGCTGCACCTCGGTATTCATGGGTGAGAAGGATATGGAGAACGATGACGAGAAGTTAGTGCTCGCAAGTGTCGCCATCGCCATGGCGGGGACGAGGGAGTCCGTCGTGGTAGAGGTTGAAAATTGAACGAACGCTATAGTTCAAGGTTGAAAATTAAACGAAAGCTATAGTTTAAGGGTGTAAAATGAACTTTTGTTTCGGAAACCACCTTCAAAACTGGAGAAGGTTGAAAAAAACGGTTTTGATAGTTCAAGGTTGAAAGATTTCTGGTTTTGTATATTAAGGCTGAAATTCGGACGTGCTTAAAAGTCGAAAGTCGAAGGTTGTAAAATAGAATTTTTCCTTCATCTAATATGTGTGTATTGCGGCCCTCTATCATCGATACCCGGCGGCCCGGCCCAAACCAAACCAGAAAACCACTATCGGGCCAAGCGGACAACCCAACACTAATCAATCAACGGGCAAAACCCCCAACCCATTTCCAAACCCCTCCCTTCCTCCTCGCCTTCCCAACCGCGCCGCCGCCACCGCCACCGCCACCGCCACCATGCTCCGCGCCGCCCTCACCTCCGGCGGCGGCCGCCTCACCGCCCTCTTCCCTCGCCACCACGCCCGTCTCCTCTCCACCACCTCCTCCTCCCCATCCACCATCGCGGCCCTCTTCTCTGACCCCACCCCTCCCGCGGACCCCGCCGCCGCGATCCAGTCCGCCGGCTTCGATCTCTCCCAGCCGAACACCGTCCCGGAGCTCCTCCTCGACCCGGTCCTCTCGGGAAACTACCCTGCGGCCTCGCGCTTCTTCTCATGGGCCGCCTCCGACCCCGCCGCCAAGGCCGCGCTCAACTCGCGGTCCTTCAACTCCATGCTCCAGCTCGCCGCCGCGCACGGCGACGCCGACCGCTTCTGGTCGCTCGTCGCCTCCATGCGGTCCAGGGGCTACGGGATCTCCAAGCCCGCCTTCCGGGCCGCTTCCGAGAGCTTCCGGAGCAAGGATATGGGCAGGGACGCCGAGCTGCTGCAGGAGGCATTCGGCGCGCACGGCAGGAACGCGGCGGCGGCCGAGGTATGCAAGGTCCTCCGGGCGCCGGGCAAGGACGACTCGTCAAAGCTAGCTACGCTGAGTGAGTCGAGTGTTGAGGTGACTGATGAGCTCGTGGCATTAGTAGTGGAGAAGGTGGGGCAGTTCCCGCACCAGGCGATGGTGTTCTTCCGGTGGGTGGAGCAGTCGGCTGGGGCTGGCGTCAGTTGGGGCAAGGTTTACAATGCGATGGCGAGGGTTCTTGGCCGTGAGGATTGCATCGAGGAGTTCCGTGAGGTCATACGGAAGATGAGGAGCAAGGGGCTCGAGATGGATCGAGATGTGTACGTTACTGTCACTGACCGATTCCTCAAGCGCAAGATGGTTGAGGATGCTGTGGACCTATTCCGATTCATGACAAGCAGGCCAGAGAAGCTCTTGACGGATGATTTCATATTCTTGCTGAAGAAGGTTGTAGTGACCGGTGATTTGGATCTCAAGTTGGTGACGAGAGTCTTGCGGTCCTACCATCATGCTGGCTATGAGGTCAAGGATTCAGCTTTTGATTCTGTTATCAAGTCGTTGAGGAGTGTGGGAAGGCTTGGGGAGAGTGGGAGAGTTCTGAAGGCGATGCAGGAAGGTGGTTTTCAACCAGATGGTGCTGATCATGAGAAGGCTGTTGTTGCAATGTGTGATGCTGCCAATCTGGAAGAAGCACGGAATTATTTGACTGATGTGGAAGAGTCAGGGCATAAGTTGGGTCCAAAGATCTGGTCTTGTTTAGTTCAAAAGTATTCTCTTGGTGACAATGTGGATACGGCAGTGTCGTGCTTCCATGAAATGCTGGAAAAATATGGCAATGAGGATGTGGGTTCTGCTCTTGAGGCGCTTGTTTCTGGATTACTCAGAAAGAAAGGGTCAAAGGAAGCATTCAAAGTTCTGAAGAACATGGTAACAGAGAAGAGTGTGGTTCCTTGGCAAACTACGTACAAGTATTTGATCCACAAGTTGGTCCGCCAGGGGCATCAGAAAGAAGCATTTGAAGTGCTAGGTTTAATGAAAAGCCATGGTTATCCACCTTTTGTTGATCCTTTTATCCCACATATTTCAAAGTCTGGGACTGTGGATGATGCCATCGGTTTGCTGAATGCAACATCTTCGAGGGGATTACCATCAAGAATAGTTTATGTGCGCTTATTTCAAGCTTTGTTCAAAGAAGAGAGGCATGAAGTTGCCCAGCAGCTGCTTTCCCAGTCTCCTGCTGGCATCCAAAACCATGCTGATGTTTGTGATATTTTCAATAGGATGAAGCTGGAAGAGCCTGCCGCAGCAGCATTGGCAGATGGCTGATACATGTCTAAATGGAGTTTTTGATGTGCACATTTTGAATGGCAAGCTGAATTTGCCTTTTTGACTTTGTAATAGGGATTTGAGCTGACAGCAGAGGTCGGGATGTCAGAAACATCTTTGCTGAAATGCTTGCACTTTTCCAAAGAAATAAGTTGCATTCTTTTCTTTAAAAAAATTCTCAGTAGTTTATTTATGTTTGAGCTTCCATATTTCCATGCCTCATGCAGTTTAGCTCTGAGAATCAATAGCTTTTGGCTATATGTTACTTTGCTGTTGGCATATACAAATTTGGGTTCTTATAAATTCAAAATGTGTGTATACAATTTTTTGGTTTGGCTGCAACATGAAATATCTTGTGTTATTTTGACTGCATATATACAACTCTGCTTGAACTCTACATGGTAAATACTGAATTAATAAAATGTGTGACAACATATCTGTGGCTATCTATGCAAACACTCTTTTTCACATAGGCTGACCATCTGTGTTAAAAATGGGCTGGCAGCTATGGTGGTCAAGAGCTGAAACAAACTGAGACGATGACAAGCTATCACCAGATCATATCCACAGCTGATAATTGCTGTCATCTTTTAATCTAACTGAATCAATAAATGCCTGCCTTGCGCTGCTTCTAGCTTGTGCCTGGAATTGCATTTAAAAGCTACATGTCAGTGCTGCTCTGTTCCGGATCAAAGATGGTAATGATGAGTCACATGTCGCTCAGGATAGAACTACACGAGTAGTAGATGATATTGGTAAGTTACTCTGAACATCTATCATTTGTATGCTAAATTCAGCAGTTTATTCTTGGGAGGAACCAGTCGTGTTTGAAAGGGTACCTTTTCCTGTGTGTTAAATTCAGCAATTTATTCATATGAGGAACCAATTGTGTCTGAAAGGGTACCTTTTCTTGACGCAATCTCCTTCTCGACTTCTCCAAATATCTCCCTCAACCTATTGGTGGAATTCACCATAACATTCTTTGCAGCCTTCTTCTGGTGCTTAGCGCCCTTCAACCAGGCAATCCCTAATAACACCTTGAGGCTGCAGGTGTTCGGTCTCAAGGGTGTGCTTGTCATTTGGTACTTCAACTGGATCTGCAATATCAGCAAACAACTGGGAGTAAAACATGGGAGCACTTTGGACAAAACCAGCTTGGGTTATCTTACACTGGAGTAGTCTTCATGCTGAATGCCTTGGAGAGTCATCACCTCCTCAACGACCCAGCCATCTTGGTTTGGTAACTTATATTTTTGTTGAGTGGTTGTTGCTTCCCCTCCATATCTTGACAAGTTTTTGTCAAACCTAAAGCTGATACACCTTTGGTATTTATCACGGTTTAGAAGCTCCCATTCTGTCACCGAGTAGTCAACACAACCCGCTCTCTCCATCACTTTGTGTTCCAGTAAACCTCCGGAGAACATCTCCATCAAGGCACTGACCTGCAAATACAGAATCATCAAGATTTTAGTATATTCCTAAATTTTATAGTATAGGGTTCCAGAGGTGAGTTCATTGACAAGACAACAAGACTCACGTCAACAGAAAGAACTGCCGAGTAGACTTCTGACATCTTTACGTCATCGTTAGCCAATCGAGCACCTTCTTCAGAGGGGAGCTCTTTCAGTTCAGATTCTTTATCAATTGTCTCACCTTTCTGTTCAAGACCAGATGACCGCATTTTCCATATTGCCATGATAATCCTGTCAGAAATGTTTGATATGTTAACGTAAACATATGGCAAGAAGCCTATGGTAGTATGGAAGAATGGTAGTTCACTCGGTGCTTTGTAGAATCTGAACAAAGTATAGCAATCTATCACTATGGGATATATTGGTAATAGAAAAGGAAGTTATTATTAATTTGCTGCATTGTTTCTTTTTCTGAAAAATATCTGAGATGACTTGATATTGGTTATACAGTTGTCTATGTATGTGTGTTCATACAATATCTGGAGAATACTTGTCTTAGGTTAGCCATCATACTATGCTTGAATAGAAGCAACACCGACTGTACCTTAAATAGCCTACACAAGGAAAAAATTCCAGGTTTCTATGTCAGCCATGCTGCCTCGTCTAAGTTGAGGATAAAAATTTCGGCAAAGCATTGATGATATTCCTTATTTAAAGTCATTTAATTTAAGTGGTGTGATGCAATGATAATAAAATCATTTTATACTGAAATTGTCTTAAAAAAATGTATATTATGGTTCAAATCTCTTCAGAGTTCTGCATATCAGCATGAGAATTAGATGAGTGGGTACTTCATACCTGTGAGCGTCATTGAATGAAACAAATGTCTGGAAATGGAATTTTAGTCTTCCTTGAGGATCCAATGCTTTGGCTCCATGCCTGGCTTCAAGACCTCTGTCCTTCCTAAGGATGATCATCAAGGATGGACTGCCAACAGTTGCAAGTTTTGGTGGAACAACCTGGATATCATCGATGTCTTCCCAAAGAAAGAAAAATTTTGTTTTCCGGCCAAATATGTTGGAGTAAAATCCAGTTATTCTTGGAGAAAGAAAGAGGCGCCCCTGTTAAAAATGATAACTGCCTCAGTTCTTGATTAGTCTGACCAAAAGCAGGTGCAAAGGATAAGAAGATAACAAATCGCGGTGAGTGCCAGGTTCGTCACAATCATCAAAATGTGTACAGTGCATACAGGTCTGCATATTGGAAGTTGAAATAAATGATAATAATATGCTTCACTAAATTATGAGATATTCCAAGCAAAATTTCAGCAGTACTGTGATAAATCAATGCAGACTCAACACATACAAAGTTTGAACATTAGTGAAACCTAATTACCTGAAGTGGCATTTTCCGTTTTAGATGACAGGTAAAATCGTCAATGAGGAATTCTTCAGGAGGAAGGCTAAAGAGCTTACGGAATGCTGAATTTGTCTGAGCCGAGCGCAAGTGCATCTGAACATGCAGTCATTCAATGCAAGGTCAGTAATAGAATGAATTTTTATGGCACTAAAATAAATTTTAGACAATTTTTTATCAATCAAATTTTTGAACAACTCATACCTTCTTGCCAACTTCTTTCCCCATTTTTTCTAGATAATTCAAAACAACTTCAGTTCCCCGTGAATTATTCAAAAAGATCCGCAGATGCAGTTTTGGCTGGTGCCCTTGGGGAAACCTTCCATCAAGAGGAAGCCACATATCACCCAAATCGGACAGATTATTTTTCACAAAGTTGACTTCTGTTTGACCAATAGGGGCTTCATTGCTCGGCCCATCTGAATCATGCACAACCACATCCAACCTTGCTGGAGGGTCATCCATTGCATCAAATTCAAATATCTCTACAGATTTGAAAAGGCAAAGAATCAAGTAAATTCTTGGAGAAGGTCAAGAAATGCTTTATTTTGCATGTCAGAAGAAACTCAACGTACAAATACTTACCATTCCATTTTGGTTCGGACGTCTGGTATTTGACAGAGCTAGTTTTCCTCTTTCCATTGCAGGTAAAAATTACATAAGGATCTGGCATGCCAGGTGTACCTGCACCTACTACACCACTTCCCTCAATAAGTGCAATTGTCAATAACCAACCATCACCGTGAGCTTTGATTCCATGGTCACTGCCTAACATTGAAACAGGAAACATGTAAATTATGTCTTCGTCCCAGGAAATGGAGAATTTTGCAAGTTACAGTAAAAATGAATGAATTATAGTTCCAATATGAATAATTTGTTCTACTAAAATCATTTGGAGGATTCCATCTATTTGAGAAAGGGCTTTTCACTTCATTCTAGACGTCTACTAGATTGGCCATCACAAAGACATGTAAATATCCACTGGTTTTAGAATAGAGATTGTTACCACGTTGTTTCCAGGCTTGCAAAAACCGACGCCCTACTTTGATGATGTTATGCCCCTGAATGATCAGAATGATACAAAATACAACCTCTCCAATGGAATCTGGGAGATCAATACCAAAATATTCAAGTCCCCCGTGAACCATAGTGGATTTGGCTAAATGGAGATGTGTCATAATATACAGTGCTGTACTGAGAGAGAATATGAACGCGAAGCTCCCAAGGAAGCGAGTAATCAGCTTCAAGTTCGATTCTTTCTGAGACTGCAATGAAGCTAAAATCTTATCTTTGCTATTAGCATCATCAAGCTCAGCTACTTTAATTTTCCGGGATAGTATTTCAGAGAACTGTGAATATCCTTCTGTAATGCCTTGTTTTGCCCCATTCTCGATCATTCCTTTCAGCATTGTACTCTGAACAAAGTTCAGACGCCAACTTACAGTAAGTTGTGTGGTTTGTTCTTCAGATGGAAGCTGGGGACCAGGTGTTATACGGTATAATATCTCCACCTTGAAACAATTACCACAAGGAACATCAGGAGTGCTAACACTTGACAAAACTGCAAAAGAATTTCCAGTTGCCTTCAAGTATTTCTGCTCTTCAGTAGCTTTAACAGATTTAACTAATTTGCTTGCAGCTTTTGTGTAAGTTAATGTTCTTTTCAAACAATTCTCGTTGTTCTCATGTTTCCAGGGCTCGATGTGAAACCCACTTGTTCCTTGAAGTTCGGCAACTTCTGGCCAGAAATCTGAATTTGCAGAAAACAACAATGAGTTCAGTTCAGCTGGTGCAGTAATATAAGATTGGTCCACCAATACACCTCCAGGCAAGTTTGCCGCCATTTCACAAGCTTGGTCTTTGGACTCCGTAGTTTTCAGTAGTTCATCAAGACTGGTCTCAGGCAGCATGCAACTATCTCCATTTTGAGAAACTCAGAATTCATGTGTGCATCTCGAAACTGGTCTGTGGACAGAGGATCTGATATTATTGAGTTTGCAGCATCAGCAGATTTCCTGAAGTATCGAGACATGACCTCCACTACTGATGACGTATCAGCTATGGAACTACAGTCATCTTCTTCGGGCTCCAGAAGAATGGATTGCTCTGTGCTAACACAGGATGGCGGCCCCGTGCTTCTAGGGCCCATTTTCTCCATGATGCTTCGGTCCATGCCATCCAAACTTCTGAGCGACGATCGATCCATGCTGGTACAGACTGAAAGGTCCAGACTGCCAGTAGTAGTTGATAAGGATAAGTTCGTAGTTGCAATTGACCTGTGTGAGCTGCACGATATATCATCGATGAGTTGCGGCAGAGCTTGATGTGCATCCTCACAAAGGGTGGCCCTAACTGATAAGTATACAGTCAGGCAAATTTCACCTGCAAGGAAATATAATTAAACAGTGAATAACGCTAGCCTGAATCACCACCGCATTTACTTTCCAGAAAGTTTGAAATGGTATCAGCAGTCAAGCATTCATCAGACTGTAGGTACAATAACAGTGGTAGGTTGGGGACAAAGACTTGCGAAACTGAAAAAAACAGTCAATTAGGGAGGCATTGCGCTAGAAAGTCGCAAATTTTGACTATAGACAACAAGATGAAGATAATATGATTGTATTTCCCTGAACATGTAGGAGGTCTATTATGAGGTGTAACCCATGTATAACATCTAGAGTATTCTCCTACCAACATTTCCTTTGTTTCGGTTTCTTTGGGTTCTATTACCCGGTGAAGCATTGATTTGACGATTCCATGGCAAGAGGAAAAACGGATGGGAGTACCGCGCCTCTTCCTCCTGAACTTGCCGCCGCTCCTGGGCTGGAGCTGGTACCACTTGGTGCCGAGCGAAAGGTCCTCCGTCTCCATGATGGTGGTGAGGGGCAGCCGCACCCGCCCCAGGAACTCGGCGCCGAAGAAGCGGTCCTCGTTGAGCACGGAGACGACGAGCTCCTCGGCGACGTCGCCGACGAGGAACCCGAACTCCTCGTCCCACACGGGGCTGAGGCTCCGCTTCACCACCGTGGTCGCCCGCGGGCGCCGCCGCCCCAGCTGCAGCCGCACGTAGGGGTCGCTGTAGCCGTTGAGGTAGATCGCCGGCAGGCCCCGCGCCTCGATCACGTGCACGCGCAGCAGCATCGGCGCGTCGTGGTGGTCGGGCTCCATCCGACCTGGAGGGCCCGCCGCCGCCGCCGGCCTCGCCATCTTGGGGGCGGGGAGCGTCGACGAAGAAGAAGAGGAGAGATCGAGAAATGGCGGGTGATTCGCCACCTCCGTCGAGAAATGGCGGGTAATTTGCCAGACCTCCGTGGAATTTGGGGATTTGGATGAGGCGAGAGGTGGGGGATTACCCCCAGCGACCGTTTGAATTCGAGACGCGTTTATCCCGTGGCACATTTCGCGCCTCGTGATTCGTGCGGAGCGGGGAGGATCTGCGGGGCCCTGGGATGGTTCCAGCCCAACGCGTGGGACCTGCTCCGAGAAGCACGGGTTGCCTCAGGTTAAACTGAGATCGAAGGATCAGGCGATCAGCGAAGAATGAATCGGACGCACTATAGGATGTTGTGTAAAAATGTAGAGGGTCCAACTCCAACCAAATTACGACGGAATCTTAATTTTTTTAACGAAATACGGAAATACCCAATATTCTTGCATTTCAAAGAAGTTAAGTTTTGCGTGATCCATCTGGCAAATCGCGATTTAAAGATGAACACAAACTAGCCCTTTTTCCCTATTACCGAGCAGGCAAGCACAATGTCTGAATCTCAAAACGTACATGAAGGATAGAAATGAAACAGATCGAACCAGAGTTACCAGACTAATAGACAGGGAAGCTGATAGCGTATGATCACAGGAGCAAAGAGCAACTGGTTCAAAATTAGTAAATTCTCGAATGGTTTCTCCCCAGTGGTCAGCTTGACAATCCTCCTCACTACGATTGTGAATATCAGAAAGAGAGGAGAGTCCAGGTGCTTGAACATAATAGCTGATTTCTTTCTTGCTTTTGTATGATGATGGCTGAGCTCCCCGACGATACGCAGCATATGCAGTTGTAGCAAGATCACTCGTTGCATTGGCATCACAGTTACTCTTTCCCAAAGTCTGCGCTGTAGTGTGCACTGGATTCCAGCTTCTTTGCATCATTTAGCTTCCGCACAGCCTGAAATGAAGTTTGTGGGGATTTCAAGAGTTAGAACGCCTGAACACTGTACATATAGAAATGTGTAAGAGATAGCCTGCCTACCTTCATGAAGTCCTCATGTACCACATAGTCCCTTTCTGCCCGAATTGCAGCCATACCAGCTTCGGTGCAGACATTCCGAAGATCAGCCCCGTTGAAACCCTAAGACCAAACAAGAGTTAGGAGGCACTAGGCAGTAAGATTTGGAGAAGTTAGTAACCAAGCAATTAACTCACTTCTGCAAGTTTCACAACAGCTTCATAATCAATTTCCCCATGCTTGGCGATTCCGGCAGCATGAATTTTAAGGACTTCCATTCTTGCCTGCTCATTTGGCAGTGGAATCTCAATCTTCCTGTCCAAACGTCCAGGACGCAGGAGGGCAGGGTCCAGAACATCAGGTCGGTTTGTAGCCATGATCATCTTTACCTGTTCAAACACAAATATCTTGTCAAGCTCAATGCATACAGAACCAACAAAAGACAAGGTGTGCTGCACAACATCCTTATAAATATAATGCAGAGCGATTGTCATGTGATTAATTCTTCCAAGCCCACAAAACCAATAGCGATAACAAGAAAGGTCTCATCCTGTTAGCAATATCCTCAATTAGAGTTTCAGCTCAAGTGTCAGCTGACCATGCAGAATCTAACCAGGCCAATAAGTAGCTAACTCACTACCAAGTATACAGAAAAATAATAACATCCACATAGATGGATATTTCCAACCAAAAAATCAGCGTACACCAATGACAAAGCAACATAGAAACAATGTACGTTCAGAAATCCTGTATTCCCATTGTTGAAATAAAGCTTCATTATGCAAAAATTTGGTTAGATTCGCTTGCATTTGCAGATTGTATTAATACACTGAGTAAATATCAACATATCTAAAATAGTAAAATTTACCTTCCCAAGCTCGTCAAATCCATCCAACTGGTTAAGGAGCTCCATCAACGTCCGCTGGATCTCACGATCGGCACTAGTTCCCTCACTAAATCTTCGCCCACCAATGGCATCAATTTCATCCATGAAGATGATGCATGGCTAAGTAGAACAATTTGACAAAAAAAAATTATTAGAATGATTTAAGTAAGATGAATGATGCCACAAGTTAAACGGCAAGGGAAGTGCATTATTGATTTGGTAGAGTCCCAACTACTAAAATGAAGCCATTGGTTCCAGTTGTTTATTTTCATGTAAAGCTGACAATTTGGCAATTCGAATGTAGGGGGTGGTTTCCATATAGTTGTTCTCATGCAAAACTAACTCGTTAGAAAAAAAATATAGCTTTCATTTCATGTTGACAGAAAACATATGATTTATTTAATTGCACAATATATTTGTTAAAAAAACTGTTCTAGTATTGCATAAAAGCCTGCATATATCATTGTGCTAGTGTCTTCCAGATAAATGGAAATATGATTTGACGCCACAATATTATCATCAAATAAATATGCATGGTATTTAGAGGTAAACTCTTTATTATGCCCGTGGTAGTCTCTTTCAGATAATGAACAGTCAGTTAGATCCAATTAGATTTGCAGAAATAAAAATGGAGCAATATTAGGACTTTGATACTTACTTGGTGATCGCGTGCATAGCCAAACATTTCTCTAATCAAACGAGCACTTTCTCCAATGTACTTGTCAATGATAGCACTAGAAACAATCTGTTTCAAAGATTATATAAGCAATATATTTTAAGTGTAAGAAAGATATGTTATCAATGAAGTGAAAAAGCAACACACCTTCAAAAAGTTGGCATCGATGTTACTGGCAATAGCCCTTGCCAATAGTGTCTTTCCGGTCCCTGGAGGGCCATAAAGAAGAACACCCTAAATCAAGTAAAATAAACAAAACATTTATTTCCAGTCAGAACATTAGATATTTAACTTTCACCTCATATACATAATTTGGGGGTCTAAGCAAATATATTGCATTTACCTTAGGAGGCTTAATTCCCACCCGAAGGAAGAGTTCAGGGTTCATAAGCGGTAACTCAATGGACTCCCTTAGTTCTCTGATCTGATCGGACAAACCGCCTACAGCAGAGTAACTGACATTTCCTGGGTCTTCATGAAGCATGTTATATACCACAGGATCAACCTAAAAGATCACCATTCCAGGTAATTAAAATCAATTTCTCTATATAGCCATTGAATCATTGATCATATTATAGAAATCTAAGAATAGTCCAACCAAAAAATAAATAAAATGATTCAGATAAACAAACATACCTCGCGTGGTAGAGTGCGCATTATAGTCAATGTCGTCATGTCAAGTACAACACGAGTTCCAGATGTCAACTTCTCCTTGTCCACTTTACTTCGGCAACCAACCACATATCGTGGACCACTGCTGGCCTTCACAATGACTTGAATAAACAGGTGTGTCAGTTTTTTAGTTACTGTAGTGTACTAGTGATGATTAATAGAAACATAAACTAAAAGTATATTTTTCAAAATTCAAATAGAAGTGACAATGAAAAGAACTTAGTTGCTAACTAAGAACAATTCAATCATTGTCGTTAGTTATTACCAAGTGAAAAGGAACAGCAATCCAGATAGGTAGCAGTGGGGAAAGGGGACCAGTCGAAAGCAACTGTAAACTAAATACATTTTAAACCACAGAGGATACTTTTTACTTACAACGTTCATTATCAAGAGGTCGGAGAACCTCTCCAATTATTTGCCCCACGCTTTGCAGCGATTTCAAATCATCTTCAGTCTTGGCGAAATCCTTCTTTGCATTTTTTAGGCTTTCCCTCACTGCATCCAAAAGGAAAAGCA
The DNA here is from genome assembly GCA_015342445.1 of Digitaria exilis. Lineage (NCBI taxonomy): Eukaryota > Viridiplantae > Streptophyta > Magnoliopsida > Poales > Poaceae > Digitaria > Digitaria exilis. The sequence goes on from JACEFO010001965.1 coordinate 2,740,650, forward strand.
AATCAAACTAAATAAAGTAGAAGGGGTTTCTCAGAAACCAAGCAAACTGCTTAGATTACCCCCTATGAAAAAAGGCATCTTTTAGCAACAAGGCTATAATTTTGGCTGTTCACCATACTTATGAAGGAAAAAGTATTCCTAGAGCACAGTAGCCTAGTAGCAACAGACGGGTCCTGTAGTTTGTTTCCTATATTATACTAACAAAGAAGAAATAGAAGCTTCAAATGTGAATAATGTTATCACTGGGACTTAGTACACCGCATGTTATAACTTAGCTCTCGAATACCACATTACCACATAATCAGATACAGAGGGACAAACTTAGACTGGAGTACTCATAACATACAATTTCCTAATCCACAGACAAGCATCCTGAAAAGTGGGACTACTCTAGGATTGCTGGACATACAACTCAGCTCAATCTGCAATATAACTTGAATACCCAACCCTCAACTAAAATCAACCAAAGCAAAATGTATAGGATCCATGAAAAAGAATCTTCACCAAATTTAACTCTTACATTTCAGAGTTACGACAAAATTCAGTGTCTAATCGATGCTCCAACAAACATATCTAGTATTTCATTGTTTAACTACAAACTCATGGACGCCAAATGGGCAAATACATTGAGAGCTCAATAAATACTGCGTGGCTCAATTAGGGTACAAGAAATATTAGGCCCAATTATCATCATAACTACCAAGGTTGACCAAAATAAACCCTAAGGTCACTTCATACTTGCAGAGCTTCAGATCCACATCGAGCACCCATCATCCGGACCACCAGATTCAGCGCCCCAAAACTAAATCTACTGAATCAACAGTTCCAGCCAACACTTAACAGTCACGTGCCCGATCTAAACCCGAAGCTCCTCGCCAAAACAAACGGTGACCCCCTAGTAAACCCTCGAAATCACCGAAGACGCCGTACCACAGCTTCCGATTTCCGAATATTACTAAAAAAACATTCGGCATCCAAAACAGTAGATCCCGCGCACACAGCCACTAATCCCCAAGAGATAGACGGGAATCGGCCGCTCCGAACCCTAGGGAGACTGAAATCGAGCGGGGTGGGCTAAGTGAGATGCGGGAGGGGAGCGGGGACGACTCACCGGTGCCGACGCGTGACTCGAGCTCCCTGCAGTTGAGCAGCTTCTTGCGGTAGTCGGTGATGGCGGTCCGGCGGCGCGTGGCGGCGGCGTCCTCCCCGTCGGCCATCTCGTTCTCCCGCAGTCTCGGCCCCTCCTCTCACGTTTTGCTTCTGTCGCAAGAAGAGAATCGCGCAGCTCTCTTCGCTTCTTCGGTTACGTAAAATAGGCAACAGCGATTATCCACTTGAGCTTATGTAGACTGCAGAGCAGAATGTGCCGCATTCTATGAACCGGAAACGTAAACCTTATTCGACCCGCAAACTGGTTTAGGAAGCGTGGTGGGCCGTGCTTTTCGTTGGGCTGGTGGGCTACACTACTTTTGATGCTTGATTCCGTTTATATAAGGGATTTTGGCGTTCTTGCCCTAGTTTTGAAGGCTATTGGTGATTTTGCCCTCATTTTTTGGGACTGTCTACTGTCCACCCAGGTGAAATGAGGCAATCTAACACCTGGGTGAAAACAAACAATGTTTTACCCAAATTTGCTAGTCCTACAGTTCAGGTGAAACAAGACAAACTTTCACCCAGGTGATAGTTTGCCAAAATTCACCTGAACACAGAAAATGGACACATTTGGGTGAAACAAACAAATTGACACCCAAAAATAAAATAGCCAACAAAATGAAAATGTACATGTATGTATGTATGTCTTCAAGAAATTAAATGTACTGTTCATTAAGTGTGCTGAAATGAAAATGAACAAATAAAAAATAAAAAGGCTCAGTAAATGAAGTTGATAAAAATGGAGAGGTGCAAAGTTCTAATCACCCTGCCAGCTTCCTTGCAAGGCAGCAGGAAGGGCTTCTCAAAGTTGGTACATCTCTTGTATGTCAGCCTTGAAGTGACGTGAAACATGTTGATGATGGCACACGGACTATAGACACTACATCGAATTTTGGTCACGACATGAGACATGAAACAAAGCTAAACAGACTACACAGCAAAAACATAACTGACATGTATGTGAAAACATGTAGTGAAGTGACATCAAATGCAATGTCCAGGAAAAAAAAGGGTCTCACCTGGCCAAGCTCGATAATGGAAGATGAAATGAACCGTTATGCCATGTATGTGTTGCTAGCTACAAATAAAACATTTTTCATGAGAGGCATTTTACTATCCAGCATACATCCAGACCAATCAAGTTTGGTAAAATACATGCTAACCACTGGCATATAACATTGAGGCAAAAAAAAAGAGGAAGAGGAAGCTCACATTTTTTCCTTGTATTTCAATTTGAGCAGAAAGAACAGATGATAGGGGCAGCCTGGTGGATTCCATTTCTCTACATAGCAAGAAATAGTAGAACCAAAACCAAATGTCAGGGTCCAGGGGGCACAGGCAAATGACTAAAAATGTACTGAAAAAATAAATCACATTTAAAATAAGTATAGATGCAAGGACAAAACAGCCATAAAACATAAAATATGTACTGACCATAGAAAAACAAAATACAGTGACAATGCACAGTTTACATAAAAGCAACGAAAAAACAGAAAAAAAAACTTGAATAAAACACTAAAAAAATGCCAGATATTATTTTGTCATAACTCAACTTAGGCACATAACTTATGTATGCAACTTTACTTTGGACAAAAAATGGAAAAAATGAAAAAAAAAGAAAAAATAAAAATAAAAATACAAATTCAATATTGAAATGTACAATTGTGGTAAACAATATACTAACATTACAAAAATAAAGAAATACAGACATGATGAACCACATCCATTTCATCAAACACCTTTTTGAGGACGAAAACATAAAAAGGAAAAAATAAAATTGAAAAAGAAAAAAGGAAAAAGAAAAAAGTAAAAAAAACCAATGAAATACAACATTGAGATTAAACAACACACTAACAGTAAAAAAAAGTGAAATACAATATAAGACAGACAAAGGTACCTGTGCCCTGATGTGGTTGATACTGTCAGCAGAGGTTGTGGTGTACGGACATGTTGAAGCAAAGTTACGAAGAAATTCCACAGCGCGTCACGTCAGAGAGACAAGTTGCTCAACCAGACGCCTAGGCCCATTTATAAGAAACATCATAAGGCCCATTTATAATAAACATCATAAGGCCCAAAAAACAAAACGTGACAGTCTAAACACTAGGGGCAAAAAAGGAAAGATAAAAAACCATAACTTGATAGACAAGTTGCTCAACCAGACGTAGGAAAGAAAGGATACTACTTACCTCTTCCTGTGGAGGGCTGCTCGGGAGATTAGTCTAGATCTGAAGAAAAATATGGGGGGTCCCCTAACATGGGGGGCCTTCAAATCCAGATCCAATCAGTAATACAAATATCCTGGAGAATCAGCAAGGCAAAAACAAAAAGATGTCACAAGTAAGTTTCCTTCAAACCATCAGATCTGTGGAATTAGTATTGGTATGGATTAAAGCAGGATATTAATGAATTTATTCAATCAATAAATTTCTAAAAGCCCAAAAGATTTCAGAGTTTGTTTGTACAGAGTCCTAATTCAATTATAAAATGCAGGAACTTGCCTTTGCAAGAATGACAGGAGGAGAAGAAATTATCACAGGTCAAGAAGGAACAAAACAGATGAAAAGAATGGGAGAATCAAAATTTCATGGAACAAGTGAAGATGAACTCAGTTCAAACCTGACTACAAAGGTAATCTACAAAAAGAAATGAATGAATTGTAAAAGGAAACAACCAAAATATTGTGTGGGTAGTATTCTGACAGTGATTGTGTGTGTAGAATGATAGGATTCAACAATCTTTAGAAAGTGTGGCAGGGGTGTAGATGTGGCGCGAAGAATGGACAAATAGCCTGATTAATGACGAAGCAGAAAACAGTCTAGCTAATGTGTACATGTCTTCACAGGTGAAAAAAGTGTTTTGCCTTGTTTCATGCTGATAATACATTAAAACTTTAACTAATGTAATAACAAGCAACTTTTAGCAGGGATTCTACACGGATTTACTGATGGACCAGATAAGGCATTCACAGGAGGGGGCAGGGAGTCAAATGTATGGCCAGGTATAGATTAAAAAATAGAAATATTCTTAATGCATTAGTTTCAATTAAAGACATGAAGTTTGAATTGACATTAAATAAGTTGTATTGGATTGAATTAAACACTGTATGATGACAGGGAGAAACACAGTCGTTCATGGATTTGCTCATTGGTGACCATGGTTTTGGTGGCTTCCAACATAGAGACAAATCTGATTTTGCACAACTGAATGTACAACCAACAGAAGCAACAAATGACAGAGCACAGGTATTTTCTGGAAAAACTAGGCAAAAACTTATACAGCAGAAACAACAATCAAATACTAACCTGTTTTTTATTACTCATGAAGTTGATGATGCACAACCTTCATTCAGATGTTGAAACTGCAAGTAGTACAATTGATACAACATCAAAATCTGAGGTAAGTGAAAATAGCTGTTTAAAAACATAAAGATATGATTCTACTGCTAAAAAATTCATGAGAAGGGAAAATACTTGTGCAGCTAAGAACAACAGTAGATGCTGATGGAGAAAGCATTATGAACAATGAGGATGCAATGTGGCAAGATAACATTTTTGGAACAATGCAGCTACAAGAGGTGAAACGAAAAATTTAGATAATGCTTATAATAGATGTGCATGTAAAAAAATATATGAGACTGAACCAAAATATTAGCGTTCTCACTACATTTACATGTTCAATGACAGGTGGAAATGCTGCAAAATGATGCTGAAAGAACATTGGCCATATCAGATGAAAGAATTGTGCAAGCAGAAGAAGATAAAGAACTTACAGAGGAAGAGGTTGAAGCTTTCATCCGTAGTGAGCTCCAAGCAGCAGCCGATGGGAACAATGCGGATATAGACAGTAAATACACACCTCAATTTGGAATGGAATTTAAAAGTAGAGATGATGCACACCACTTTTTCTCGTTCTATGGTTTCCTTGCTGGCTTTGAAGTGGTTGTAGCACACGTATATCGGACACAAGACAATAAAAGAAATAAGGAGATATACAAACAGGAGATGAGATGTCACAGATATGGTAAGAATTCAAAGAGGCAACAAGACATAATTGCACAGGACACATTAATGGTGGAGGCAACAAATGATGAAAAGAAAAAAAGGAGAACAAATGTACAGGTAAAAACTGATTGCAAGTGTGTCATGGTCGTGAAAGAAGAAAATGGAATATGGAAAGTTGCTAGACTGGATTTGGAGCACAACCATGAACTAAGTCCTCAAAATCGCAATCAACTATTCAGTGGGAGAAAGTACATGACAGACATGGAAAAGGCCATAATTCGAACATTGAATGACAACAACATACCAACAAGGAAAATGATAAGTATACTGTCTTACCTAAGAGGAGGTCTGACTGCGCTTCCATACAAGACAAAAGATGTGCAAAATCTGAGAACAAAAATAAACAGAGAAGTTACAGGAAATGATATGACACAAGCTTTGGAATACTTCAGAAGAAGAAAAACAGAAGATCCAACATTCTACTACAGGTTTAAAGTGGATGAAAACATGAAAGTGAAGAATATTTTTTGGAGGGAGGGGATCTCACTAGATTGGTATGCAGAATATGGTGAGTGTGTTAGCTTTGACACAACGTACATGACCAACAGATACAATCTTCCTTTTGCTCCATTTGTTGGGATAACAGGCCACGCTCAAACTTGCTTGTTTGGATGTGCATTCCTGTCAGATGAAACAACAGATACGTTTAGATGGGTGTTTGAAACATTCCTTGAATCAATGGGGAATAAACATCCACAGACAATTATAACAGATCAGGACAAGGCTATGAAAGCAGCAATAGAGAGAGTGTTTCCAGATACAGTTCATAGAAATTGCTTTTTCCATATAAAGTCAAAGTGCTACAACAAGAACTTGAAATGTTTTGCTGTGAATCCAGGCTTACCAGAGATGTTTGAAGACACAGTGAACTTCTCAGTTACAGTGGAAGAATTTGAGTACCTGTGGATGAAAATGATATCAGATTTCAACCTTGAGAATAACAAATACTTTAGCAAAATGTGGGAAATGAGGCAAAGGTTCATACCTGTATACTTCAAAAATGACTTTTTCCCCTTCATTCAGAGCACGGGCAGAAGTGAGGGGACAAACTCAAGGTTCAAGGACAATGTCGGGCCGACATATAGTATTGTCAGTTTTTTGAGAGAGTACCAAAGAATAGTAGACACAATCAGGATCAAGGAGGAAATTGAGGACAACCAGTCTAAACAGAAGGTGCCTAAGGAAATGTACTATGGATACAAAATAGAAGAGCAAGCTATGCAACTATACAATAGGAACATATTTAACAAGTTTATTGGCCAACTAAAACAGACGGAGAGGTACAAGTATAAAGAGATACAAAAGGGAAAGTGTTTCGAAGTATGGTATAAATCAAATCAGACGAAGCAACAAGAAAGAATTAGAAAATACATAGTGCAAACTGACCTTGTTGAAGGAAATGAAGAGTTCAATTGCGTTTGTTCAAAATTCAGCAAAGATGGGATACTCTGCGGCCATATCCTGAAAGTAATTGTAGAAGAGGAAATCAAAACAATCCCTGAGAAATATTTTATAGATAGATGGAGAAAGAAAGAGAAGAAATTTCATATGGCAGCAAGAGATGAAAGTAATGAGACACATGAACTTCTAAGATTTAACATACTGTGAAGGACAGCAGCTGTATTAACATCTAAAGGAGCAAAGCGAGATATAGCAACAAAGTACCTTGCAGAAGAGTTTCAGAGAATTGGCAAGCAACTAGATATCTTGTTGGCTGAACCAGGCCCAGAACATTCACATGGTACAACTGAAGAAGAAGAAATACAAGGACCGGTAACAGAAAGAAGGGCAGATGATACAAACACAACCCAGCTTCATGATGCACAGAGAATTCAGCAGAAGGGAAGGCCAAAAAAACCAACAAGGTTGATGCCTTTGGTTGAACAAGAAAGAGCTAAGATGGCAAAGGCAACAGCAAAGAAAAAGAGGAACAAAAATGCAGCCACCTTGAGTAAGTATCTTAACGTAAAAAATAGATTTGTATAGCTCAAACTCAACTATTGCTGTAAACAAAGGAGTGTTTGCTAAAAACAAAAAAAATGTTGTAGGTCCACAGGCAAAGAGCAAGAAAAAGACAAAGAAAGGAGGCGAAAAGGAATGAAGAATGAACCTAAAGAGAAGGGCTTTTTCAGAGAACAGTATATGAAGATATAGACTAGAGGAAAAATTATTCATTTAGTATCAGACAATTATCTGGAATATTTTGTGTAAAAATATATTACAGCTATCTGTAATACTTTATCCCCCATATGAACTTACGGTACCGGTAACACCAGCCCAAGCGTTAAAACTGAATAGCATTGTGCAGGGATTTTTTTATATTCCAAGTATATATTTTATTCTATAGAAACAGGACAAAACAGGTGTCTGAGAAAGCAAATTAGACCATCTAGAAGGAGAACAAAAAGGAAAAACAGTCTCAATGAAACAGCGGTAGCATGAATACACTAACATTCTACAGAATGAACGAAAAAACTAAACGACAAGAACATGAGTATATTATTCAGAGAAGCACACACTTTACATGCATCAGTTACAAATGTGTGTGCAAAATGGCTAAAGCACCATCATCACATAAATGCTACATGCGTATCGACCCCTGAGGGCTTCATCAAAAAGTAAAATTCATAATACAACGACCATAAAACATAATACTAGCAATCAGATTATTGTTTGGCTGTATGATATGAAAACTAAAAAAATCCTTTACACCATGGAACTAATCGCACTACAAGAATACAAGACGCCATCAAAATAAACATGCATACTAGATAAGGCGTGTCATTGTCCCCTGTCTGGGTAGGCAACCATGGACAGGGGGCATATACCAAGCAAACATCCAGCAAGAACATGACATACTAACAATCTTAACTAAAAAAGATCATCATGGGGGCTGCTAGGACCGTTAGTGGACCAGTAATGAGCAGTGGTGATATAAAAAGCACTATATCAGGCACCCACCAAGATAGAGTCTGATATAAGTACTAACGAGCAGACCTAGATGATTTCAAATGCCTTATACCAGTTAAATGAAGTTATATTAAATATACATCGAAGAGAATCAATATACTAAAAAAGGGAATTATATTGATGAAACCAACACAAAAAAAAACAACAGCAGACACAAAAAAAAATTGTGCTGAGTACTAATTTAAAACTATGGCAACAGAAAGAAAATAATTAAGGCTAATCATAAAAAAGAACCATTCAGCGCCACCATGCCCGGGCATTACACGGCATACACAATATGGCTGAAATCGCCATGCCAAATCCACTATGGTGGGTTTTTGTTGGCTATGCTTACATGGTTTGATTCATCATTAGGCTTAATTAAACAAAACATAAGCAACAAGCATCACAAGCAGTGAGGGGAGCATTACGCAGTTTAAACATGAAAATAACCATACATGAAACTTACAATCATGCATTTAGTGCTTCTGCACTAAGTGTTGCATTGTCTATGATTACAGTATATGAACAGACATGAGACATTACTACTGAACATGAAATATTATATTGAACATCTGAAATTACAATGTTATGATTGCAACATCACCAAACTGAACATAGGGGACATCGCGCAGTATTGCACAAGAACTTAGAGACTTGTGCCCTATGGGACCAGGCGTGGATCGATTCCCTATGAGAAATACTGATATTAACAAATAATAAAACAAAATGTGTTGAGTGCTAATTTTAGATAGAATAAACACAACTGGAATGGAGAATAACATAGAAGAACAAAAAAGATTCACCTCTCGGTATAGCTTGTTGACAAGAGCCTTGTCCTTCTGGTTTTTGGAACTAAAATACAGCTCATGGCCAAGATTGACTCTAATATTGGGAATATCAGAACATGAAAATATCTGCCTAAGGTCAACATTTCCATCCCACAATTCCATGAATTTGATGCTGAAAATGCCACAATCATCACTACAGAAACAAAAAAAAATAGAGCGTATATGACTGCACAAATGTACAAATATAAAAGAACTGTATATAACAATAGAATTAGTAGGTGAAAAGATTACCCATTTTCCTGTTTGGGCAGAGGAGGGAAAAAGGTTGAAAAACTTGATAGATCAAGGTTCCCTTCGGCATGCAGGAACCATGCAATTTTGAAGTTTCTTATCTGCATAGAAAAATGAATAGGCATTGGGCAGTAAAGTGGATGACAGCAAAAATAACAAATAAAAAACAAGAAAAAACTGATCTTACAATTTGGTCTCTGACTTCATCATAAAAGGTGTCGGACTGGTTGTATATAGAGTCCATGAAAATGAACGATTTGTTCTTCAAATTGACAAGAAATACAATCCAGTGTTCGGCATGGCAGATTGGGAAAAATAGCTAAAAATATAAGTAACAAATGCAATAGTCAGTGTTTTAAAAAATGAAAATGAGAACAAGATAATTTGTTGGTTGCGCATTATAAGAAACAAACAGAACCACCATATCAGCAAGGTGTAGCTTCAGAGCGGAGTTGGCCCCCATGAAAGAAGTCTTGACAACATCTTCATGGTATTGGTTGTCGTAGTGAAGCATGGAATACTAAATAGTTACAGTTAAAAAGAAAGAAAAGGCCAATTAATTTCAAAACTGATGCACATGGATATAAAAAAAGTAAAGTTATGAAAGTTATGTACCCCAACTTTTGGATAAAAATAATGCTTTCTGGATCGCCTAGGATGACAAAGCTCAAAAAAATTGCGACAGTGTCCAGCAATAAAAAAATTATCGCAATGTCCAAGGGGTTCTATTGACTGGCCCAGGGATTCAAAATTAACTTTGGTCTTTGCAAATTGCACAGCAATCTCACTGAAAGGAAAAGAAAATCAGAAGGGGAAAAAAGTTAACTCAAAACTGCAGAACTCCATGCATAGTGTTTAAAAATGAATATAATATAGTTGTACAACAGGAAAACTAAAGACAAATATAGACCTAGAAGAAAAAATATGAACTTCCCTTTTACTAAAGGAATTGACAGATAGTTGGCATTGTTGCAATTATATTTAATGAAGGCAAGAATACAATGTTATGACAAAAAAATATCAAAGAGTATATGAAAAAACAAAGGAAAATGAATACCTTTTCCACTGACTGTATGCAAGGCCACATATGATTTTATAAAACTTTAGACTAACAGCAGTGACTGGGAACCGGTTTGGATTTGACCTTGGAGCCTTGGGAATGTTTGGTGTGCCATGTGGTTTGGTTGGTGGCTTTGATTTAGCTACGATTGGCTGAGAAGATGTAACATTGTGAAAAAAATTTGAATTGTACATATGATCAGATAGCTTGGACAAATTCGAGCACTTTTCAGAAAAGTTCACCTTTCTGAGCAGTTGAACAGTTTGGGGGTCCTAAAAACATGTAGGAAAATAAATTATGGATTAATATGTTTAAAAAGGAAATGATCTTAAAATATAGAAAAAAACATGGAAAAACTAAAAAGTTGAACACACTGAATGGGATCAGCAATTATCCTCAAATTTTAATGATGTTTCACTGTTTCAGTACCGAGAGAACACAGAAGCTGAATTATCGCACTAAACAATTTACTAATGCAAGCTCTCAGGGTCGAGGACAATGAACAGGTACGGTAGCTATTACACAGGCTAGTTTACATAAGAAAGCATGTGCAATAGACAAGTTTAAAATAGAACTAACTCAGATATACTATGATAAAAACAACAATGAAAAGTATGCAAAACAATATTTCGGAATGCCAAATAATAAGCAAAATAACTAGCAGCCGCACGCAAGACAGCCACGCAGAAGAACATGCATGATTAAAAATTAAAATATTCATGAACGCATATTAAATGGGAATTCACATAAATGAAATAAAAAGGAAAGTGACCAGAACAGCAAAAGGATTGTGACCTTTACAATGACAGGGACACCATGATTTGGTGTGCTGCACGGTGTCATATGAACTACTGGTGGTGCTGCTTGGCCTGGTTTACTGACAGGTCTGTCTTCTTCTTTTGCAGAGTCAGAATCAGATAGATGAAGGTCAAAAAGTCCCACTGGGTTGAATAAGTCAGTGCATGGCCAGTCTTTGCGCTTGTCTGACTCAGCAAAATGGAACCTCTTATTCATAGGATGTATGGGGACTGTGAAGGGAAAAAATCAAAAGACATTAAATAAATAAAAATGATTAAATGGAGAAAAAAGTCAATGGTTTGAGAACTGACCAGGGTTGGAATTGGGATAAATATCAGTGTTGGCATTTATGACTATTGGGGTGTCAACAACAGGGAATTTTGCAATGCATTGCTTCACATCCTTGATTTCACTAAGTTGTTTCCCTTCACAATTCTTAGAAAAAAAAGTGGGAAAGTAAGAAAATTTAGAAAAACATTGAATAGGTACAATTGAACGGGTCTTGAAATGATATACCTTCATCTGATCAGAACCGTTGGAGCCATTCCATCTTCGCTTCTTTAATGGTTTCACATCAGCTTGTAAACCTTCACTTGAAAAGGGCTTTTGAGCCTTATCCTCAAGAACTTCAAGAGCAATAGTTGAATTTCCAACAGCACAATCCTACAGGTTCAGAATATGGAGGGTCAGTGAAAAAGGAAAATAAAATTAAGTAAATAGAGAAAAGATAACATGTTGGGGGAAGATATAAAAAAAACCTTAATAACACAATCAACAGGTTGTTGTGAAGGGATTGGTGATACTGGACTTGGCTTACTAGCATTGCCTCCAGGAAATTCAAGCTGACTATGCGAAGTGCCCTGAGAAGCAAATAAGAACGCTCGTGGAAAATCTTGATTGTTGGCCTCAACAGAAATGATTCTCTTGTTCATATGGTGAGCAGGAGCTGTCCAATTGAATGAAAAAAATAGTTAATGAACCATGGGAAAAAAATAGGCAAAAAAAAACTTTCTTTACCACATGTGGCTCCAGTATACCAGCACTCTAGCCACCACAAGGGAACAGGTAGTAATGTTATTTGTATGAGGAAGGAAAGACATGCAAATAACACCAATCAAAACCACAAATCATGAACAATTTCCTTTATGCTAATTCTGCCAAAAATAATTAACTCAAAATATTGAAACCATTTACAACTCAGGTGTGCTTAACTCAGAATCAGACACATATGGAGTAACTATCCAACTGATCTTGTGCCTCATCACAAAACACAAATCCGTCAAAAGAAATTCATGCGTGAATTTTGAAACAAAATTATTAGGCTCTCAACTTAAGTTCACATCATGATGTACTAGCCACTAACAACATATGAAAAGATAAATTGAAATTCCAATGAGCAGACAAAGATAACATAAAACTATTTTATCTGACAAAAATAAAACTAGGCAATAGGACTTTTTAAAAAATGGAACTAACTTACGAGATTTGTGGGTGGCAGCACTTCCAGGATTATCAAATGCTTTCTTGACGGCTGGGGTATCAATAATGAGCAAGGGTGGCCTGCGTGTATTCCCAATATCGCTTGCGATAGGTTGATCAACAACCTTAGGAGGATGTTTCTCATCCTGTTTTCTCAGAAAAAAATAAATTACAATAAAAGGGTGTTGCACAAATAAAGCTTGATAGCATGTGCGCTGCAGAGAACAATTAAAAAAAGATAGGGGACAATTTTCAATAGTCAAAAACAGTAACTAAATTAATCAAAGATTGGATGTAAAGCTTAGACTTAAAAACATCAAAAAACTACTAAGTGGTTAGGTGACTAACTGATTCAACACAAATATCTGTTCACACAAGCAGAAAAAGACTCCATAAGATAGGGAATGACAATAATAACTATAATCCAATTAAGGTAAGCTAGCACACATAACAGAACACAGGTCTAACTAAGCCTGATGATAAAAAAAAGAACCGTGTAGTGCCACCACGCCGGGCATTACACGGCAGAGACGATATGGGAGAAATCGCCATGCCAAATCCACTCTGGTGGGTTTTCGTTGGCTATGCTTACACGGTTCGATTCATCATTAGTCTTAATGAAACAAAACATAAACAACAAGCATCACCAGCAGCGAAAAAGAAAGCATCCCACAGTATTAAAAAGGGGTACTCAAAAAGGTATTTAAAAGCTCGCAGGACAACAGAACAAAGAATACAGGTCAAACATAACTGTTGCAACTTCAATATACATAGCAAATATACCATGGTAATAGGGTTGCTGGTGATAATATCATTGCAACAAAGGCCTTGCTGGGTGGAGTTGCCAATAAAATTGGACACTTTCAGGCCCCTTTCTAAAAAAATTAACATGATAAAACTAGGATTAGCTGTCTTGTGTCAGGTACGCATTTACGTCAAAAAGAAAAACAGAAAAGGAGAATATACGAATTTACCTATGAGGGGGAGGATGAAGCCTTTACTAGCATAATTGTTAACAATAGATTCACAAGCAATTTGGAGAATGCTGATCACTAGATTTTCAGGGCTAGTTGTGAACCTGTTCTTGTGGAAAACATCAATGATTGTATTTATTGCCTGTCATTTGTTAATTTCAATCAGCTTGGGAGAGCAAAAAAAAAACAAAAGGAAAAGAAAGAAAAAAATGAAAAAAGCAAGCAATAAACCTCGTCGTGCAAACAATATCCAAAATAATCGATGAGCTTCTTCTTCAAAGAAAGATCGTCATTACTTCCTTTGTCGACTCTGAGTTCCTCAATAGAGGATGACCTCTAACAGGTTTGATGTAAATTTGTTTGATAAGCATAGCATTAAAACAAAAATAATGTCTATGAAAGAAACATGCATCAATGAAGTCTACATGATAAATCAAGTAGCAGGCATACAGCTTAACTAGAAATAAAGACCGACAAAACTTACTGCCAACCCTTCAAATCAGTCCAATAAGGGATAAAATTACATAGGTATATAAACAAAGAGAAGTAAAAATGGCCCCTTCATGCAACTCCAGCAAAGGATAAAATTGCATATACAAATCAAACAATAAAAGTGAAAATTTCAGCTAATTTAACTATATAGAAAAAGAACATGCTATGCAGGTAGGCCATAAATGATAGGAATCAGCACTTCACAAAAAGAATATGCCTGACCTAGGACAAGCAGTATGTTTAGAAAGCATACTCTTGACATGATCTAATTTTTGCAAGCTATGGGCATCATCCATATATCGTATATACTATACTGGTAGCAAAAGTGCAAAGAGGGACAGATGGTGTTAAGAGAGACAAATGTATTATGTTAAGAAAAGATAGCCCATATCATGATGCATTGAAACAAAGAGTTAAATTGAATCACAGTTCGAAGGATGTAATAACCTGCAATTAGCACTAAAAATGGCCACTAACTGAAAACACCCCAGTACCCAATAAATAATGCACACGGCAATAGGCTACAAAGGAAACAAATGACTTAGAAACAACTCTAACTTAAGATAAGCAGATAGAGAAGGATGGTGGCGTTAGTTAATTAAACCAACATCAGGGTAAAACCTATGAATACTATAGTCACCGCAAACCAGCACACATAGCGGAAGACGGGAGAAAACCAGCACACATGGCATATGACACGACAAAAGAAAAGGCCCAGTGCACAATAAAAGTGCACACTACATGAAGTAGAGCAAATCAATACCTTACTCTTACAGAAACGAATAAACTCTTCCATCAACTTGATTTCAGGGGAAGATATGAAAACCTACAATGATAGAAAAAATAAATAAATTGTAAAGAACAGACAGGCCTAAGAACATATTTCGAATTAAAGGAATAGTGAAAAAAGGTACCTCGGGTGATACACTGGCCTTAACGGGAGGGCGCACAGTGCCGGTGAAAGGTTGAAGCAATGGTGAACCAGCAGTATTCATCGTGCAAAAAGAATGGATCCTGCGTAAATACAAACGAGGGAGTGTGCGTTATTGAAGAAAACAAAGAAATTCTGAATTAACAAAACCTAACATCCTTACATCAGAGATGTAGTCAGCAAAAAAAATATACAAAATCGTAACCGTGTATATGATGAAATTCAACACCAACAGCTGAACATACAACAGGTCAAAGCTAAATATTCAACAAACTCGAAACTTAACAGATCATCGCTGAACCAAAAAGTTCAGTGAAGAAATCCTAATCTAAAAGAACAACATAAAAAAAATAAATGGTTAGTATTTTTAGGTAATCTAAAAAAGCGTGGTGGAAATATGTGGTGGCACTACACATGAAACAATGCTGCTAGTCCTCAAATCAGTTTCACAAAATCAAAAACAAAATCCTTACACAGCTAACTTTCATTTGTTTAGAAAGGTGCAAATGGACTGTTATTTTTGACAGGAAACTTTAAACCACGCAGTTGTAATACAAACCATTGCTAACATGAACCAGTTGTGAAGAATATCAGTTTCTAGCATGCAAAAATGGATAATGAAACATGTAAGGTGATAAAATTGATCCAAAATTGTACCAACAAAGCATAAAGACATCAAACTGCAATAGAAATCCACAGTTGAACACTATAAAAGATGGTTACACACACAAAAAAAACGAAAAACAAAATGGACCAAACTTGGGAAACCTCACAAGGAAGAGGATCTACCAAAATCAACAGTTGAACGCCGAACAAGTGCAGTTAGCAGAACCAATCAAGAGATGCAAGCAGGCACTGCCAGGATCACGGGAAACATTTCTTAATCAACATTTTCTGGGGACGATAAAACATCCCAACTAAATCACACAAAATTCAGTAAGGACTAGGAGGCAAAACCTCAATTCGTAAGTGTGCTAAGTACTGACCACACTGATGCACGGGCACAAAGTTCTCCTAAGCCCAAACAACAAGTGCGCTGAGGGTGGCATGAATAAGCAACCAGATTGCGCCTACTCGAACATCATGCCGTAAAGCATAGCTATGAAACCGGGCATGCACCGATGCATGCCGCACAACAGCAACTAGTACAAGGACAAAAACTAGATCCGCACAGGAAAAAAACCTAAATCGCCAGATCCATGATCCCTGGCCCATGAAATCGAGACCACATCAACCATGAGAATGGGGATTCGAAGAAATGGATCCCAAATCACAGAATAGAGAGAGAGATTAGATCTGCGATGTACCTGGAGAAATGGATCCGCTAAACAGGGCCCTGAGCAGCGCAGATCGACGATGAGAGTACACGCTCGCCGCTCCCTCCGAGCTCGCCAGGCCGCTCCCTCCGAGCTCACGGCATGCCCCGCGAATGGAAGCCTCCAACCCTGAGCCCCTCTGCCGAGGAGAGACGACAGCCGGCGAGGGGAAGTGGACGGCGAGGGACGGAGGCAGCAGTGCAGGCCGCTGGCCGGAACCCTAGACGCCTCTGCGTCGCCTCGACTGGGATTTGAGCGTGGGGGAGGCGAAATGGCGAGTGGAATCCTCCAGGTCTCGAGGTGGAAGAGGAGACGACGAGGCGCGCTTCCCAAAATACAAACAGTAACAGCTGACAGTGGGCCACATATTAAAGCGACGCAAATGGGAGGACAACCGGGGAGGGAAATCGCACGGACGAGGTCGCGGGACAAAAAATATCAACGGCAGAAAGAAGCGGGTGAAAGTAGCGCTCCTTTCGCCCGGGCGACATTTAGCTTTCCCTCATTTTTTGGGTTGTGTGATTTTACCCTTGTTTTTTGAAATCGAAGAAGCAGTTTGCCCCTATTATGTGAGGAGGACTTAACGGTGTCAAATGTGCTGTGAAAAGACGAGATTGCCCTTGCGAATTTGCCCCTAATATTCAAAGTAGTTTTGTGATTTTGCCCCTGTTTCTAGCCAAAAATGGGCGCAACACTTTGACATAACTCGATTTTTTTTTACAGATTCAAAACTGAAACAAAAGCACTTTTCAAATATGAAACAAATTTGACAAAATTTGTCAAAATTTTGACAGCAACATGACACTTTTTTGCATTAATATTCAACCACATGTCAAATCAATTACCAAGTCATATATTGGGAAAGCAACAACATGCACATGAGTCTAACAAAAGAACCACATCACTCCCTAACATGTTTAGATGTCATCACATCTTATCCATACCACATATTGGCGTACATGTTCACCAAAGGCACCAACTAGTACGTCCAAACACCAACTAAGTACATATTCAAGCATCTATGCCTAACAATGAACCCAAGCTCCCTGAGCCTCCTCTTCCTCTAGCTCCTCCCCTTCCCCTTCCTCTTCTCCCTCTGGCTCCACTTGCTGTTCCTCCTCCCCTTTCCCTTGCACTTGTTGTTCCCCTTGCTCTTCCACTTGCACTTCATATTACAAGAATAAAATGTATTAGTTGACAAGTGGATGGTTAAGAAATAAATGGGCAATATAATTGGAAAAAAATGATGAATCATGAGTCACACTGACGTTTGTGCCAGACTTGGGTCCTGGCTCCCCTCTCCTGGTTCATTTTGTGAGGATGTCATCATTCTTTTTTGACTAGCAGTAGGACCTCCTTGGCAAGTCTTGGCTGTGTGCCCTAGCTCATGGCATTCAGAACATTTCCTTTTCTTACTAGTGCCAGCCTCATCAAATGCCTTGATCCTAGATTTTCTTGGTCTCCCTGGTTTCCTTCTCAACTTGGGCTTCTTAATTTTGTACCCTAAGTCAACATGTGGCCAGCTATCCTTAGATGTCATTGGACTGAAAGTACATGCATAAGCCTTTTTGAACCTATCAACGGAGAAGTATTCATGGACAAACTCATCCATTTGCACATCCCTACTTAGCTTTGAAATGAAAGCTAAAGCATGATTGCAGGGCTTTCCAGTCACTTGCCAAGCCCTACAACTACATGTCTTCTGCTGCAAGTTGACTGCATGCCTAAATCTATTCACTATGACTTCAGCTGTTCCAGCCCCACATATTAGCACATCATGGTCTTTGATAGTCTTGGATTTAGCATTTAGAGCCTTGACAAAGGAAGGGATGATTACACCTGACATTTTGCTACCAATATTGGCTCTCAAAACAAATTTCTCAATAATCATCTGTCTTATCTTATCAAGCATCTCTACAATTTGATAATCCTTGCATTTTGACACCCAACTATTGAAGCCTTCAGAGAGGTTGTTGTTGATGTAATCCACCTTGCAATCTTCATGGAATTTGCTTCTACTCCACACATATGGATGATTCTCATCCAACCAGGCAAGTGCTTTAGGATCTTTTTCCTCTATCTTACCCATGAAATAGTTGAACTTGTCGGTTGTAAAGCTCTTGGCAGCACACCACATATTCTTACCATAGAGCTCACCAGTGAACCCATTTTTCTTCATGTTCTTCCACAAGTGCCTCATGCACTCTCTATGTTGCACTCCAGGGTATACATCCTCTACAGCCCCCTCTATCCCTTTGCCTGCATCTGTACTAATGACCAAACCAGTGGGATGACCAATAGCCTTTTTCAGCATGTTGACAAACCAAGTCCAGCTTTCCGTGCTCTCTGTTTCAATCACTCCATATGCCACTGAAAAAAGGCAGTTTTTACCATCCACAGCCACAGCTACTGCCATCTGACCTCTTGATCTTCCTGTCAGGTGAGTGGCATCAATGGCAATGTAGGGCCTGCACCCTTGCAAAAATCCATCAATGCAAGGTTTAAGAGCCACAAAGAACCTCATGAAGCATACATCACCATTGTGCTCTTTAGTGTCTAGCTCAACCACACTACCAGGTACTGATCTCAGCAACTCTGCTTGATATGTGGGTAGCAAATCATAGCTGTCATCCCACTTTCCATAAATAATGTCAAATGCTCTAAGCTTGCCTCTAACAACTCTGTAATATGGAACTTCCACTGAGTACTTTTTCTTAAGCCTATCCTGCAACTCCTTTGGTCCCATTTTTGGCTCTTCCCGCAATAGGTCCACCACTCTATCAGCTACCCATTTATTGGAAGCCATTGTGTCACCACAATTGTTGACTGAAGCACAAGTATGCTTTGGTCCACTCGTCTTAACCTGCAACAAAAGACAGCCACACAAATTACCATTTGATGAGTAATGACAGCAACAAAAAGTATCATTTTCAGCAGAAAAACAACCATAAAAGTATCATATACCTTGTAACCAATGTACTTCTTGCCTGTACATGCATAAAACTTCCATGGACAACCCTTCTTAGCTCTCTTGCAAATGGCTCTAAATCTAGTTTTATCCTTTTTGACTGTATGAATAGCATGATCATTCAAGATAGCATGATGGGTAACTGCTGATTTGCATTGATCGACATCTGGAAACACCACATTGACATCAATACATGGGTCATCAACATCATATGAAAATGGGGGAGGATCAAACTCGTCATCATCATCAACTATTTCAGCATCAGGGTCAAACTCAGGGTCAGAGCAGTCATCATCAGAGTCTAAAGATGCAGCCAAATCAGTGTCATAGCTACTATCACTTGGTGCCACAAGTGAATCGGTGTCAGAGTATATGCCCTCCTCATCAACACCTACACTCTCATATCCCTTTCTCTTTTTTTTAGATGTGGATTTGACTCTTACATTTGTGGCTGTCTCACTTGTGGCTCTCACATTTGTGGTTGTCTCACATGTGGGTCTCACATTTGTGGCTGTCTCACTTGTGGCTCTATTCCTTGTAGAAGGGTGACACCTACGTTTTGTTGGTGAAAACTGTAATGGACCCTCGAAATCCTCCATTTGGGCATTAATTTGGACTACCCCATTCTCTAAATTTAATTGCAACCATTCAAATAGCTGTTCATCCGATTTTATCTCAATAGACCGATTGTCCAACGTACGCCACAATGTTATGTACTGTTTTGAACCCCACATGTAATGTTCAGCAATGAAATCAACTAATTCCAGCAGTGCATAGTTTTGTATGTCAACAATTTGTGTTGCCAATGCTCTACCCTGCATCCATGACTTTGGCCCCCCATCAGGCAAGCTGAAAAATGATTTCACCCTAACAATAAGTTGCAAAGCTTTGTGGTTTGGCCTACAAATCATAGACCAAAAGTTAGCTAATTCGCCCTAAAGACAAAGAAAAGTAAGCTAATTCGTTTATTTTTTTTATCCCAAATCCATGGCAAACAAGAGCAGTATCAAGAGCAGTCCCAAGAAAAGTACCTATTCTCTTCCATGGTGAGCTCCCCTTGCGCCTCTTTCATGGTAAGCTCCTCTGGCGCCCGTCGGTAGCTGCCCGTTAGCCTCAGGGCCTCCTTGCACCCCTGCGCTCGCACCGCCTCTAGCAGAGCGCCGCCACCCCCTCGCGCCTCCAGCCGCGAGCCGCTGCGCCGCCAACCGCACACGCCGCGCCTGCCAGCTGCCCGCACGAGCCAGCTAGCCGCTGGCGTCGCCAGCTGCACGCGCTGCCAGCCGCTGGCCTGCGCTCCCCCAGCTGCCGCCACCTAGGGTTCGTGAGATGAGGGGAAAAAACAAGCAGATAAGGTGCGGTAGTGACAGGAAGGAGAAAAGAAAGAGTTGAGGGCACTATGGACTTTTTCCAGTTCTCTAAACATGTTTTTTATTTTTTTACCGCCTCTCCCACTAACAGAGTTAAAAGTAGGGGCAAATGGTGAGTTCGTTTTCAAAAAACAGGGGTAAAATCGCACAACCCAAAAAATAAGGGCAAAATCACCAATAACCTTCAAAACTGGGGCAAGAACGCCAAAATCCCTTTATATAAACTTGTCATCAGAAGGCCTGTGGATTGTGCTATGTAAAATTAGCCTCGGTTTGTCAGTGAGCTTATTGATCACACAACAGCAACCTGAGATAAAGACAAACTGAATAAGTTCTTTACTCCACCTGACAGGGACATGATAGCTTCGATTCCTTTGTGCACCAGGCGTTAAGATGATTTTGGGGCCTGGCAACATGAACGGAAGGGAGTTTTAACAGTACGTTCAACATACAACATGCTTGTAACACGGAAGGCGATGATTGAGAATCTAGGAGCATCATACCGAGGCAAGGCAGAGGAAGTCTGGTCTACTCTACGGAACACACAAGTCCCATAAAAAATTCGTGTCTTCTTGTGGAGGCTGGCAAAACAATCTCTCCCAACAGGGGACACCCTTCACCATAGAAAGATGGTGGATGGTAGTACATGCTTCATTTGCGGAGCTGAGGACTCTTGGAAACATTCGTTGTTGGAGTGTCATATGTCGCGATGTGTTTAGGCGCTTGAAAGGGAGAATATCTCGTGGCACTGATGAAGTCCATGCCTCATGAAGACTTAACACGGGTCTTGGTGACGCTATGGGCACTGTGGTATGCAAGGCGTAAGGCGTGGCATGAGAACGTCTGCTAGAGCCCGCTCTCTACCCACAATTTTGTGACTAGTTTCATCTCCGACCTGTAATTAGCCGAGCAGCCCAAGGAGAAGAAAGGTGTCAAGCGGGATCGAGCGTCGAGATGGATACCACCACCTGAGGACCTAATGAAAATAAATGTTGATGCTGCAATATCAAAGAACATGGGTTTCTCTTCTGCTGCTGTAGTTTGCCGTGACGCCCAAGGCCGGTTCCAGGGTGCTTCGATGGTGGTTTTTGAGGGTCTATTGGATCCTGAAACTGTGGAGTCAATGGCTTGCAGAGAAGGCCTTGCACTAGCAAGTGATCTGGGGATTCATAGGTTATGTCTGGCATTGGGCAACGTCAATGTGACCCGAAGCTTGCACGAGGTCAACATGGGTGTCTTTGGGCACATTAGTCAGGAGATCAAAGCAGGGGCGAGAAGCTTTGAGTTAGTTGATTTTGTTCATGAAAATAAATTATCAAACTATGATGCTCACAATGTAGCGAGGAGCAATGTAATTGTTGAACCTGGCAGGCACGTTTGGCTGCTGTCACCGTCCGAGGACATTTGTAATATACTGAACCAAGTCCATCAATAAAGAGCTTGGTTTCCTAAAAAAAATATGAACTTATCATCATTACAGTTTTGCAAAAAGACAAAACGTGTTATTATTGCACCGCCCCACGAGCAAAAAACTTACCAAGTTGTTCTTGTGGACATTTCCACGCTATATACCAAGATGAATTCTTTTGTTCTATAAATGTTTATGCTCCTTTTTTTCTATAAATTAGACTGATTATTTATTTTTACCTTGGATAAAGCTACCATTACTCAGATGCCGCACAATCGTCGCCCATCATGACTTAAATACAATTAGGAAGGGAGCCCACAATCGGGTCCTCAACCGCTAACACGTCACGACCCTATGCTGCCACAACATGGGCAACTTTATTCCAATATCGAGTGATGTGTTTAACAGAGAACTCAAGAAAATTTAGCTCATCACATTTTTAAGTTCAAACACTAAACTACCCATCGACGATAGCTCAAAATCGTAATAAAATGTGTTCCTCACCAACATGGTGTCCGTTTCAAGAATTACTCTGGCAATACCCAGATCAACAACCATTTGGGTGCCCTGCAAGCATGCAATAATCTCAGCTGGTAGTGATCCCATAAGGTGGTCCAAGTGGCTCCTTCCTGCTGCAACCACGTCTCCGTCTGCATCACGTATTATGAAACCCCATCCTCCTGAGCCGATTGCTAGATCAAAGACTACGTCACAATTGAATCAAAAACTCCTCGGTTGATTTCGCCCACTTGTCACATTTTAGAATTTTCAAACTACAATTCTTAGCGAAAACCTTATCGATTTCTGCTGCATATGACACTATGTTGTGTGCTAGTGCTTGCAATGGTCGCCTCCCCTCTCCTTCCCGTATCCTATTTCTTTCTTTTCACCAGTCCATAGTCAAATGGATATCGTTCTCTGCATAGTCTCAGGTTGCTAGAGAATATTGCTAAGAACCTCAAGGGGTGTTTGCAAAGTGGTTAGGACCGCTCGCTCTTCATTCAGACTAAGTTCCCTCCATAGTTTCTTTACTTCTTTGCACTTAAAGAATAAATGAGCTCCGTCTTCATCAAGCCGCTGACATATAACACATCTAGTGTCCACTTTCAACCTGCGCCTTTAAAGCTCAGTCTCAGAGCATGACTGTTATGTGACAAATCTCCATAGGAAATGCTTTAGCTTATTTGGGCATCTCGTGTTGCATAATCTTCCCCATAAGCTGGTCGTGGCATCCGCTTTCTCCCTTAGACTTGAACTTGGAGCGTTGACCTCTTGACATTCATAGATCATCTTGGTAGACTCTGTAGGCGATTTTGACAGGCGACCATGTTTATCGTAAGGTCATACGAGCACATTCTGCCTAGACCCATGTTTATCTTAAAACTTAAGATTTAACTAGTACTACTAGAAGATCACTGCACATGGAAGTTGCTTGATCCTAGTTAGCACTAGAGACGATTTAGCTGTTGAAGGAGGGCCCTGGGGAGCCATGTCAATTCAACTCCAGACTCATAAAGCATAAGGTAAAATATATCGTGTTATAAGGAATTACTTGTGAGATCAGTCTTTTCTATTTTGAGAAACTTGTGAGATCAGTCTGGCCGCAATAATTTAACTTAGTTTGTATACTATACTAATAAGGGAACGTATGGCATGAGAACTGTTCCCAAGAACTATGAGAACTCAAATTTGGGCCGCATGATCTTTATCCAAAGGGAAGGTGTGATGCGGGATTTACAAAAGTATAATTAAGGGGTGATGATTTTACAAATCCCTTCTTCCACCTCTCTCTGCGCTCCCCTTGGATGAAGATTATGCGGCCCAGATTTGAGTTCTCATACTTCTCACGGGAATTGAGTTCTCATGGAATACTTGCCTACTAACAAAAGGGATAAAGAAAACCTGTTTTTTTTTCTTTCAAAAGCACTGATACAGTACAGCTTTTTAACTGTATGTTTGCATACCAAACAAAAAAACATCTTTCAAGCCACATGATTTTCTTCGTCTTCTTATGCATCTTTCAACTATTACTTTGGGATGGGAATATGCCATAGAATATGCTGGCAGCTGAAATAAAAGCCGTAAGACTTATATTTGCCTGTGGAGCAAGAAAATCAAAACTTAGCTGGACAGTTGGTTAGGGAAACAACAAATGTCAAAACGAGAAAGGAAATAGCAACTAGAAAAATCCAAATACTCTTTCTAGGGTATCAGGCAACGAAAAAGAGCTCTAGGCAATTCACCTATGTTTTGTGAAAAAAACATTATTCAGTCTAATTAAAAAAGATTATTCAGCCTGGCGTGTAGATATACTCCAATACTCCATGTCGCAAAAGGAATCAAAGAAAATTCATCTTGAAGCGGCCTATAAAGTATTTGCATTTTTCACTTAAAGCGTTGTTCAGGACACTGTTGGCTGCTCTATAGTTTTTCATTTTTCTAAGAAAGGAAAATATATTTTCCATTTGCGGGCGCGAAAAAGTGGAGCGGTGTCCGCGTGACGCATGCTTCCCCCCTTCCGCCCCGAGCAGACGCAACACTGAAGACGGCTGCGCGATCAGTCATAAACAGAAGCAAGACCGTGGAAGCAAAGGAGCCCACGGGACGGCACCGAGGAGCAAACACAACGCGCCTCAGGTGGCCTCCGTCCGATCACCCACCGAATCTACCTCACTTCGCGCCTCCGGTGCCGCGCCGGGCCCCGCCGAATCGGGGCTTGGGGGGTTCGCCTCTTCCCGCGGCAATGGGGGCTGACAGCGAGGACGCCGTGAAGCAGCTCAGCCTCCTCATGGACCAAGGTGCGTGCTTTCTTGCTGAAGCATGAAGCGAAGCTTCGTCGCGGCCTTCTTTGCGATTGCTGCGGTGTTTGCGTCTTTCTGATTTGTTTCTCTTGGTCTGGATCTTTGCAGTGGACACGCCGCTGAAGAGATCGTTTCAGGTATGGATCTGGGGTGCCATGTTTCCATTTCGTTGGGAAAGCATGGATCTTGCTGGTGTTTCTCGGAGAATTTTGCCTATGAAGTCGGATCAAAGTGTAGGATAGCTAATTTCAGTGAGATTTGATCTGATTTAGTGAGGGAGGCTGGGAGAGAGTGCTAATTGGTATATTGTTAATTCTTAGGATCTGCTTATCACGGGTCAAAATGGCACAATTCATTTCATCTATGGCCTTCTCTTTGTTAATAGTACATGCTAGAGATGTGGTGATGTAGCTATAATCCGCAACGCAAGTGTGTGTTTGTTGATGTTGCTTGATCTGTGACAAGTATGTGGTATGTAAGTTGCTGCATTGCCAACGGACTGGTCAGGGTTGGCGGTATTTGTCTATTTGACCTTGTCTTTTATGATAGTTGTACATGGCTTTGTATGCTCTATTACGTTCGTTATAGTTCCCTGGATCGATATCAGATGGGAACCCCGTGAATCATGCTTCCACCTTCTGAGACAAGTGGGGTGGTAGGATTGTGCTGATCTCTAGTCCGTTATGTATGCTAGGTTCATTTGGATGCATTCAGCAGTTGGTATCCAATGCACCCTCTGTTTAGGTTCGCAGATAACCGTTGTCTAGGAGCTTTTTTGTGTTGTAGAATGGTTCCCCCCCTTTTGTTTTTAATGTTAACCAAACTTGCCGCCTTAAGTCTGTTATATTTCCGTTACTAGTCAGCGAGTTTCGGAAATGTGATAAAGTAATGGAAACCTTCAGAAACCGACAAGGGCTGTGATTGACTGGATAAACTAAAGCGGTGAAGCTCATATCTTGCCTAATTTAACCAATTTGGGCTCTACAATTTCTATCTATTTTCCATTTATTTTTCTTTAAAAACTCTCCAATGGGGGTAAAAAGTGAAAACTAGACCCAAAAACTGGAAACTAGTTGAGTTTCTTGTCTTATTGATTTACCTGTAATTTTTGCACATAGACATCATGAAAATGGTACAAAGCACAAATCTTCCTTACCTTTTTATTTTCTTTATCAAAGGGTGGCCAAGCAAATAAACCTTAGTTATTTGGCCCATCATGAAGTCATTTACCAGGAAATTCCCATAATCAAGAACTGATGATCTGTGAACATAAACTGCTACTGCAATAATTATAGACTATTACTTGGAGTAGGTGCGTCTTGATCCATTTTAAATAGATAGAGTTTGTTATGATTGGTTGTTGCTAACATGCTTTATGAGTTTACATTGTGTCAATAGGAGGATGATTGGTGTATTGAGTTCGATAGATTCTTCTTTCAATGTTGCAATTACTGGTTGACAAAACTACTATAGAGACTACCTCGTTCATAGTGTTTTCTTAACCTTGCACTTTATTACCATCATGCTTGATTATATGGATATGGTAACCTCCCCCCCCCCCCCCCCCAAAAAAAAAAAAAATGGTGATTCCTTGACTTCAATGACATTTGGTGTAATATGATTGTTTGATCTTTAAATAATCTGTGATTCATAGATCTATCCAGGGGGATATAAATTCTAACAACATCTTGTTTGTTTCAGAATGTGCACCAGGGCAATCAGAAAGAAACACTTGTACGCTTCCTTAAGGCTAGAGAGTGGAACGCATCGAAGGCTCATAAAATGGTACTATTTCAACCAAAGTTTCCAACCATGGGCAAACTGATTACTTAAGTGGATACTAACATGTTTTTTCTATAGATTGTTGATTCTTTGAATTGGAGAATTGAAAATGAAATTGATACTGTGCTAGAGGTGAGCAATCCCTTCTAGCATATGTTACTGTATCTTTGTTAGCCAGAAAGATATGAACGACTCCCTTTTGTTCCAGAATTAGATTTTTTTTTCTCATCTTAGCTAAGTGGTTACACTATTATACCATGTATCATTTCCCATCGTCTACCTGTGTCTGCTATGCTTCTTTAGTGTATTCTTTTTTTTTGCTCACCACTGTTTGCACTATTCATCTGCAGAGACCTATAGTCCCAGTAGATTTGTACAGATCAATACGTGATTCACAACTAGTTGGTCTGTCAGGCTACACAAAGGAGGTATAGCAGTTTACTTCTAACAATAGTCTATGTATTGGTTGAATAATTAATTTGAGAACAATGCAAGACGTATCTTACCCTGTCTGAATTGATTATGAAGCAATCATCTGTGTTATACGCTTGCCTTGTTATTGCTAGTGTACTCAGTTGCTAGTAGTTGAATCGTTCTGGACGCATGTCAAAATTCATCAAAGAGAATACATCAGTTTTCACTAGAATAAATATCCTGATTATAGATAGCATTGAAGAGGTTGTAGTTAACTTATGTTGGTCTCCACTCTTTCATGGAGTGACGTCGTACTGACAGCAACGCTGAAATATACCTTAACTATGCCCATATTAAGATCTGTAGGTTTGAAGTATGGTGGGTGCGTGTCTTACAAGTTTTATTTCAACTGTGATAACTGCAGTTGAACTTGATGATATTTGGTAATTCTGTAGGATTATAGGTAACCTTTTCACACAAAATTGTGATAACATCAAAGAACCATTAGTTCAATATTTATAATATTGGTCTGCACTGTTTCCCTATACTTTACTTATCATGTGTTTTTGAGGTTCTTAATTCAAAAAATAAATAATGAAAGGAAGCCTGCTATTTAGTAATTGTATATTCTGTTTTCTTGTATTCATTTCTTTCCTTTGATCTTTGTTTCTGTCATTGGCAGGGTCTTCCTGTTTTTGCTATTGGTGTTGGACAGAGTACATATGACAAAGCTTCGGTAATTACTTAGATTCATGCTATTTGTTGAGTAGGACACTTTGATCAAACTGGTTACTTTTACTTTATTATGTGTAAAGAGGCTACGGTGGCATATTCTTTCTGAGATCTGTTGATGTAAATAATAATCATTTTTTTAGATAATGGAACAAAGGTCCCAGCCTCTACATCATCAAAGATGGTGTACACAGCAAAAATAATAATCATTTGACTTGCTTTTATTTGTGGCCTTATGCTTCTTTTACTGAATTATGTTTTGTCAACTAAAAGTAGCACTATTTTATCTTCAGGTCCACTACTATGTGCAGTCTCATATCCAGATTAATGAATATCGTGATCGTATAGTTTTGGTGAGTATCCAACAAAATGCTCTTAGCTTAATGCATTGTTCTATTGGTATATGAATTATTTCGTGATGATTTTATCTATATCGTATGTAGCCTAGGCTGACACAGAAGTATGGCCGGCCCATTACCAACTGTATAAAAGTTCTGGATATGACTGGTTTAAAGTTATCGGCGCTGAGCCAAATAAAGGTATGCTTTGCGATCATGTTACCCAAAGCCTGTTCTTTAATGAGTTTATACACAAATCTTGTATATACATATATGGACATGTAAAATATCTAAATAAGTAACTTGAATAGAATAATAATATACTATATTAGTAATAAACTTGGAGGATAAATTAAATACTGGAACTTGGTATATCTTAACCTCTTACTTACATGCATGAAGAACTACGTCCAACTCACCTCTGTATTCCATGAAAGCGAAGTGTTGACACTGAAGTTCGGGGAATAATTTTTTCACGTGTCCCATTTTTTAGAAAATAATTTATTCTGTCCTGTTGCTTTGGGTAGTGATTGGTGCTATGTTCTCTTGTTAATATATTTTAATTTGATTTACAGATGTTGACTTCAATATCGACAGTTGATGATCTGAATTACCCTGAAAAGACAGAGACCTATTATGTAGTTAACGTGCCATACATATTTTCTGCTTGTTGGAAGGTACTATCCATTTTCTACAGCTGCTCAGACCTATGATCTCACTAGTGAGCAAAAACTAATGACAATTAATTTGAGCATGCTGCTAGGTTGTGAAGCCCTTATTGCAGGAGAGGACTAAGAAGAAGGTTAAAGTTTTGAGTGGTTGTGGGAGAGATGAACTTCTAAAGGTAAATTAACTGGAAATATTTTCTTCCTTCTTAGCTCATTTTTTTCACTTGGATCCTTCATCTCTGGGTGCAATGTTATCCGTCTTCCACAACTATGAGTAGCTATAAGCCCTATAAGGAATGCTGCATAACACTGTTTTTTTTTCTCTATTGGTATTCAGAAAACATAGTGAACAGTCGCAATGTTTGACTTTTGTAGATTATGGACTACTCAGCGCTTCCCCATTTCTGCCGCCGGGAGGGCTCTGGATCATCAAAGCATTCATCTTCGGATGTTGACAACTGCTTCTCCCCTGACCATCCTTTCCACAAAGAACTCTATGGTCACATCCAGGAGCAAGCGTCGCACAGGGAGCTCATCAAGATGGGATCGTTGCACGTCAGCATTCCCGAGCCGGACCCGAACGACGCGAAGATCGTTGAGGTCATCCAGGCCGAGTTCCAGAAGATCGGCGAGCAGGATGAATCTGGCAACGGCCACAAGGCTTAGCATGTGCTAAGGAAGGCCGTCTCCGGGGCGCGCCTTGACCGGTGCCACCGGTGAGCTCTGATGAAATCAGTAGCTGCTGTTCATCGTGTACTTTGGTTGATGGTCCCCAGTCTCCTGGGGAATATAGTAGCAAAGCCTTGCGCTTCCGTGGCGCAAGCTCGAGTTCATAGCTGGAGAAGCTGAGTAAACCAGTCGGTGTATATTAGATGGATATGGAGCCATAAGCACCTTTTTGCTAGTGTAACCAACATACAGTTTAGCTGGTATATGGGAGGAAATCCATGGATCGTTGGATGGGATCATCGTAAGCGCCTTTTGCATAGTTTTTTTTTTTTCATGAAGTGTTTGCGCTGTGAATGGCAATTTCTCTTTCCAGTTCCAATAGAACGGGCGCCTTGCGGTGAATTACTAGAGGAACCAGAGTCCAGAGGGTTACCAAGAAGCAATTGCCCGTGCAGCCCTGCAAATCTGACGTCGGTAGGTAGCATATGTCTGATCTTGACGAGATCGCGCGGTTTGATCGTTGTTCGCGGCGGCGCGCCGGGGAGGCAGGGACCGGACGACACGAAGGCGAGACCGTCCCGCACCGCGAGCCCGGACCACGGCCAACTGAACCCGAGCGTCGTCGGCTGGCTTTGCAGGCCGGCGGCCGCGTTCGTCTGGTTGTGGCATGGGGGAGTGAAACCCAGAGAGGCCAGACGATGCAGGTGAGCAGGTGCTAATCATGACGATATTTTGATTTAAGAGGCTCTGTAGCGCCTCGCTTCCAACTGAGCGCATCTGGTGTAGTGGTATCATAGTACCCTCCCACGGTACTGACCGGGGTTCGATTCCCCGGATGCGCACAAATTCTGTTTTTACCCTTTATTTAACTTTTTATGGTATCATCAGCAAAACACCATGAACTCGAAATGTTTTGGAGAAAGATTTTGGTTAGTCATGAGCAAAGAATGTTAATTCGATTTTTTATGGTATCATCAGAAAACACCATGAACTCGTAATGTTTTCGACAAAGATTTTGGTTAGCCATGAGCCCATGAGCAAAGGACTTTTTCCTTGTAATCAGGGATTCCTCGTTTTGTATGACACAAGTTGTCAAAGGAGCAGAAAAGAGACAAGGGTGCTTTTCGGCCTTCTTTTTCAGTTTTGAGATACCAAACCTTTGTGCAAGGATCAAAAGGTGAGAGAAAAACTCACTGGCTCACCATCTCTCCAAAAGTCGGCCATGTTGGAGAAAACGTTGCCGATAATTTGTTTTCTGAAGCCCTCATGTTAGGTCTGAAAGCATATATGCAGGTCAAGTCTAATCTATCAAAATGGGCCTTGCTTTTCCGAGGGAAGTATTGGCTTTACAAAAAGCAATGGCTGGCGAGACACAGGAATATGCTTGAGCAGTACTTGTCAGGGAGGGTTGAAACTTTCGAGAGTATCACTACCAGTGATTTCTTTTTTCGAAATTTACCCAGTGAATTATTATGATAAGCAGAGAGCATCACAAAACACTCTTGTTTGCAAGGCAGCATCAACCTCGGGAAGACTTGTTGCAAACAGCAAAAGATTATGGGGGTTTTCCATGCTGGGCAAGTGATCCTTAACTTGAGCACATCAGCCTCTGCTTCTTCAGAGGTTGCATGCAGTGGCAGGCTAATGGCCGATGAGGTCAGATGCTTTGAGTGCCATATTATGCATGTATAGGACAGTGATTCTACACAACTTAGTGGGGAAGGAAAGGCTCTAATTCTAAGTCATGTGTGCCCATTAAAATTACATGATGAATTATTTACATCTGGAAATTAGTAAAAAACATAAATACTGAGTCAAAGATCCTAGTAACAGATTCTCCAATATGAATGGGAAGTTGATGACTACTGTATAAGTTTTTATTTTATTTTAAAAATATGTATAAGGAATTCTCATTTGGAAATTTAAACCTTACTGTTCAGGTTTGGGGAAATAAAAGCAGTGAATCATTACAAGGGTATATACTATAACCTTACTGGACTTCCTAAGATGAGAAAAGAGGGAAAATGAGTCGTCGCTGACTAGAAGAGGTGAGCTTGAAGTTTCAGTATTGAAAAGATCAGGCTGAATTATGAACCAATAAGCTTTATTAATTTATATCCACAGAAATGAGGAATGCAGATGCTAGTCATGCAAAGCAAACTAAAATACTGAACTGTGCTCTGAACCATCTATTGAATTTTGGTACCACGATTTTCTATAAAGAATCAGTGTTAATAAACTGCATGCACTTGTCCAGCCTCAAGCCTGGAGCAGCAACTAGCTCTTCATGAGCGCCATGAGCATCCAGTCCAAGAAGCATGGTCCTAACACACTATACAGTTTGCAGCCATGGGTGCTAATCTGTGGTTATGTTGCTAATGCTAGAAAAATCAATGTACATGGAAGAAGCGCAGCCGAGTACTGTACAATCCACCCCAATGCCTGAACTCTCTGCAAAATAAAAAACACAAATAACGATTAATTAATTAGTCCACACCGATGAGGAAGAAAAGAAAAATAAAACAATGATGGATAACATCGGCAATGATATTTGTGTATTTTTATGCACATATAAATATATTGTTTATACCAGTCATATTGCATTGAGACGTGCGCTGCGCCATATGGTCCTTAAAAATGCAAGTACCATGTGGTGTACCACACGTCCCAATGCACCATGCCTGGTATTGGCTGATGGTGCCTATGCCCAACTTGAGGAGGATGCCAAAGACGAGAGAACAAACTGAACAACCAAAAGCAGAGCATGTGTGTACCTTGAACCTCACGAGAGACGACGGCGCCGGCGCCGCGGCGGCGGAGGACGGCACGAGCCCCTTGAGGCCGATGTTAATGGAGACGCTGCCGTCGGGCTTGAAGAGACCATAGTGCCTCTCCGTGGTGGGCCCAGGCTTAAGATCCTCATTGAAGAGCGCGAAGATGTATGCCTTGGCGACCCTGTCAGGCCTGTACGGCGTCCCCTTCCTCAGGAACAGCCTCTTCCTGAGGTTCCGGTTGTACGTCACGGCGTTGGGCATGCCAGCTCCGGCCTCCGTCGCGTCTCCGGCCGACGCCCACCCCGTCTCCGCCACCCTCACCTCCATCCCCGGATACCCCGCCTTCTCCAGCGCGAAGTATGCCGCATCAAGCTGTGCCTCGAACATGTTGTCATACTTCAAGTTCGTCTTGGGATCTACAATCCCGGCGTTGGGCTTGAACAGAGCGTAGTTGATGTCGATGTGCGAAGGGTCACTCATGTACGCCAGGAAAGGATACGCGTTGACGTAGAACGGCGCGCCGGTCTTGGAGAAGAAATCCAGCAACGGTCGGAGGTACACCATGAGGTCGTCCTTGAAGACGCAAGCAGAGGGAGGGTACGAGTTGGCGAAGACGGCCTCGGAGTGCGGCGTCGAGAGCTCGATCTTGGCGTCGAGGCGGAGCATCCTGAGCGCGTCGTGCACGTTCACCACGGCGCCCACGAGCGCCTCGGCGAGCCCCGTGTCGCCGCCGCCGAGCACCTCGTTCCCGACGGTGATGCCGACGATCCGCGTCGATGGGTAGTAGGGCTGCACGTTCTCGTTCAGCCAGTCCATGGCCTTGCTTGGGTTGGCAGCCATGTCCTTGAGGAACTCGTTGGGGATGGCCACCACCAGGTTGAGGCCGCTCCCACGGAACGCGTCGAGCACCGTGTGGTCCGCGTCGTAGATCTTCACGTTGCGGATTCGGGCGAGCTTTAGGAGACGCACCACGTCGGAGGGTGGTGGGAGGTTGTCGGCGATGCGCCCGTAGTTGATACCGTACGTGCCCACGAACGAGTGGATCCCTGAAGAAAAATGCATGAGCATTAAGCAAGCAGCGCCATGTGTGTGTTCGTGTTAAATAAATTGAACTCAAGAACACGACGAATTAAACATCTATTATTGATTTGCATCGAAGAAATTAAAGAATCTATTGACCTTGGTCGGAGCGGTGGGAGACGTTGGTAGTGGTGATGACTTGTTGAGCGTGGCAGGGGAAGGCGAGGATGCAGCAGCAGAGGAGCAGGAGTAACCGGCGGCATCCGTCGCCGGACTTCCACCGTGGCGGCGCCATCACCGCCGTCTCCCACGAGCTTGGGCGAGCAGCAGTGGCGGCGAGGTGCGGGAGGGAAGGAGGAGGGAGAGGAGGGAGGCGTGGTGGCAGCGGAGGGGGTGAGCATTAGAGCAAGCGGGCGGCGTGCGTGGCACGTTGCGTGGGGGGAAGGGCATGGCGGTGGCGGCACGGCGGCCATGGAGGAGGTTAACTTAAATGAGGAGGACTTGTCCCCCGCGCGCACGCCGGAGGTGAGGAGGAGGGGAGAGGTGGCGGGTTGCTTGCCCGGCGGGGATCGGTGGTGATAGGGGTTGCCAAGAATGGAATGGCGGGTGGCCGAGGGGGAATGGTATCGGGTCTCTTGCGTTGCCTTGCCTGTCCGCATGCGGACGCGTCTTGCCGCTGCCTGTGTGTGCTCCACTGCTCCGCCACCTGCGCGCACTGTGTCCTCTGCTCTCCTCTGTACTACTAGTACTAGTCTACACTGACTTTCCTTTGGTGAGAGAGTGAGCGAGGAAGAAGACGATGACTCTGCAGAGATGCGAGGATCGGAAGGAAGCAGAGCAAGTGAAAGGAATGAAACCTTGGCAGCGACAAGGTACATGATCAGAGCCACGTCAACGGATAAGCAAGGAGCAGTGGCCATTAATCGTGGCGAAGAGAAGTGTTTTTTTTTTTAAAAAAATCATGGTGAAGAGAGAAAGATAACTGATTAGGAAGTGCGCAACTTGTCTCTGGAGCCAAAGTTAGCAAGCACGTGTTTATTTCTCCCTTCCTACTCTTTCTAGGAAAATCAAGCACAAACCTTTCAGCCTCCAACTTTGCCATGATCTGATCTTCTTCACAAAACAGCACAAAACTTTGCCCTTTACACACGTATTTAGCCTTTGCAGTGTAAAACTAGTGCTGTAAAGAGGTAGTGATCTCTCTATCGTTTTTTTTTTTTGTTTGGGAGCAAGTCTATCGATCATTTCGGCACAGTTTAGGGCCCTAAAGTGAGGGTCTTTTGCCACAAAAGGGAGAAGTGGACAGGCGTCTCGTCTGCAGTGAGTTGCCAGAAATTTAGGAAGATCACAGTTTGGTTGCAGACATTTATCTGATCAGACGACACAACTTTGTGAATCAGCACGGGACAATGTGTGGCCTTTGTTCCATGCACGGAAAGTGACGAGACCGGTCTTTAGATCCCATGCCAGTGTTACTCTCTTGAAAAGGATAACCATTATGATAAGGAGATATTGTTAAAGGACACAGAGTTGCTGCTACTCTTGGTGGACCAAAAAATCAGGATGCTAAGACTTCAGAGAAGTGTAATCAGCGCAAAGGTTCACCCGATATTGAACGAACAAAGAATCATACAATAAAATTATATATATAAAATGCTTGAACGTAGTGTAATCACATGATGGAGAAAGACGTCAGCTCCACATCAACACATCATTTTTTTCCATAAATATGGACATGAGAAACCAAACAGTAAAAAGGAAACACAATTTTAAACCATCGAAAGGAGAAAAAAATGACGCCAAAGGGTAATAGTACACGTGAAGTAATCACCACTTTCTCTTTTCCTCTCTTCTGGTGGTGCTTGACCTACCAGACCAGTCGATGTAATGTAATCATGCAATCTGCCTTCCAAACCCCCTAAGGCCTCGTTTGGGTTATTCTGGATTGAGGTGGAATGAGACTATGAGAGGGATTGAAGAGGAATTTAGTTCATTTTAGATTCCATCCTCCTCATTCCCCTCCATCCCTTTATCCAAATGAGCCCTAAATTGGACCATGCGACAAGTTGGAGAGATTGTGAAGTAGACATGTATTTAGATTCGCCCAAATGACCTTTTTCGGGGATGCTCGTACAAGAGGATAAGGAAATAACTAGTTGAGGGGCAAGATGGGATAGAGTGATAATGAAAGGCATTGGATAATGGATACACCTCCCACTTCATTCTCAGCACCACCAAGCAAGGGTCTACAGAGAAAGAAACTTGTGTTGGATTTAGGGGGTGCCCTTTTTATTTATTTACAATTAAGAGAATTAAAATCCCACTAATAAATGCTAGGGAGTTATCACTAGAAGAAAAAGCTACATCAGTACCGGGCTAAAACCCTTTATTAGCACTGGTTAAACAACCGATACATTAGTTTTGTCGGTACATATTGGGCAGCCCATTTAGTACCTTGCAACAACCAGTACTCAATGGTTTTGAGCCAGAAAAAGGAACCAGAAAAAAGAAAAAAATTGCACTTACGGGAGGAAGTCACAAGTCACGTTAATTTTTCACGCATAAATGTGCGTGTACGGTTCATGGGATTCGATCTCACGACCTTGGCATCGTGCGTAGCCTCCTCTATCATCCCACCCATAGAGCACATGTTGTTAAGAGAGATGTTATCCTCTTAAAGTAACCCAGGGTGGACCATTCAGTATCGTCTCGTAACACCAATCAACACTAAATGGCACCATTTAGTACCAGATGATGTTACGAGCCGGTACTAAATGCGTAAGGAGCCTTGGGGGACTACTAGACCATTTAGTACCAGATTTTAACACCACCCGTTACTAAATGCTACTCCCTCCGTTCCAGAATATAGCAACGTTTAGCTTTTTCCAAAGTCAAACATTAATAACTTTGACCATAAATAGCACAAAAATTATAAAGATTAAGAATTATGTTTATGGATCGGTCACGAAAGGAACTATTATAACATGTACATTTTCACTCAAAATAAATTATATTTTTGAAAATAGTGTTGGTCAAAGTTAAAGAATGTTTGACTTTAAAAAAGTCTAAACGTTGCTATATTCTGGAATGGAAGTAGTACAATTTAGTACCAGGTAGTGCCACAAAGTGATACTAAATGGTTCCGGAGGGCTTTATATTTACCAACGGGTACTGGGTTTTAAGCAGCTTGTACTAATGCAAGGTGGACATATGTTCCATTTTCTTGTAGTGTATGTGAATAGGCCTATATGGGTAATTGAAGAGGATCCCACCTAACTTAAATGGTGGATTGTTTGTACACCATGATGTTGGTAAACAGATATTGGCAGACCACGTGCACACTCGCTCGCCTCGCTAGGCCCAAGGTGTGACGAGACAAGACAGACATGATATGTTGTGTGGAATGTTTTGCAGCAATTGAGATTAATGATGGGTTGATTGATGGTGTTAACGAAGTTGATGGCTGGCAAATGAATAGGGGAGATTTTGTATAAATTGAGATTAATGGCTGGTTGATTGCTGGTCGACCTTGATGGTGTTAACGAACTTGATGGATGGTAAATGAATGGGGTCTATTTGACTATTATTTGTCACTGATGCGTTAGTGATCATTGCTGGAGTTGATGACTAACAAATGGGGGGATTTGACCATTATCACTAACACATTAATGATGATCCTTATTCTCCTTAGGCCAACCCCAACCCATCTACTAGGATGGTGTCCATAGCATTAAATAGCCTACCACATAAGCAATTTGGTGATGTGGCTAGGAAATTAAAGAGGAGAGAGAAGGACATGGTGTCTTGCATGAGAAACCATGTCTACACAAGAACCAAGAAATGAAACTTGATGATAGGAGGAGGCAAGGAGAGAGAACATATGTGGTCGGATGGTAATTTAATTTTAAGAAACTATGCATTGGGGAGGTAGTTTCTATAAGTAGTATCTATATGACATGGATGTATAGAAACTAGTTGATGATGTCTTGGGCTGGGGATAGCCTTATGACCTCCTGGTTCATCCTCTCTCCTCCTCGTGCACGCCTATATAAGCTTATGCTTATGCGTCTAGGTTTATCCTCCATCTCATCTTGCATAGTACCTATATAAGGGGCTCCTCACCTCCTTCTCTATTCATACATTCACAAACCCAAGGTATTCATACTCAAGAAACCTCTCCCTTCTCCTCTGCTTCTTCCTGCATTTCCATCGCTAGCACTGCACGAACAGTTTTGGCGAGAGCGTGTTGCACGCTGGGAAGCATGATCACGCGATTGCCGGTGGCCGCTTTTTGAACGACTCCTTCGTCTATGACTACTTCGTCCATTTTTGGTGACCTTTCGCGGGACTACACTAAGAACATCTTCCTGCATCGACTGTCTGGCTGCATCAAGCAAGACCAGCCAAATAGTATATCTATTCCAACTGGTATCAATGCACCCAGTGCCTCTGGCATTGGTTCTGTTTCGGGGTACATATTGAAACTTTTTTTTGTTTATTATGTTCTTTTTAAAAAAGTATATTAATCATGAACACATGCACATAATATGTTTCACTCACTATATTCATTGAAATATTATTGTTATACACCATTTATTTTGGAATTAAAATTTACCCAAAAATGCCTAATTTCTAGCAACTTGCATTGGACGCACCATCACATGCTTATATCAAGGCTATGTTCGTGCCCATGCATTGTTATTGGACAACAAGATTTTTATACTAAAAACCGATGAATCACACGATAAGATAATAAGATTGTAGACATATTTTGATCTTTTCAGTTTGTAGTGTGGGTATTTGTTTTCTACAAAATTGAAACCCTTTGACAACCTATCTTTTTGTCTCAATAGAGTCTTTCAGTTCCATGCTTCAGTCCTCTTCCCCATTACTTAGAAAAAGTGAGCCACCGATTCAGGTACAATATACTATCATTACCGCATGGAGAATTAAACAACCAACCTGTAATCGCAATGACCCAATTGCAAGAGTTGAGCTCTACCAATAGTTGACTCTTGCAAAACCAGCAAAATAATTGCCTCCCTTCAAGACCTTAATGGTTGTCGTTATCATTGTTGTGTGCATGATGGTCCATTGACTACCGCTACTATAGATGGGTTCTCTCATTTTCATGTCCAGTATGTACATCATTGCTACTTACCATACCATTTAAATGTAATTTTTTTTATTTTCAGTTTTCAAAACTTATATGGTCTGACAGTGTACAAAAAAATTAAGTTTATATTTGTGCGCTACAGCTAGTAATAGGAATAACAAAAGGGTTATGTTGATTTTTTTCTTGTAAAAAGTCCAAATTACTCCCATCAAGCATACATCAAGTCCAGATAAGCCCCCTAGATAATTGCTTAGTTCAACTTAATCTCTAAACTATGTCATTTGGTTCAATTTACCCTGTAATGCAAGTTTAATTTTAATCTAAAATTTTACATGCTTATAGAGGACATAACATTGTATGAAGAAAATGCATAATCATTTTTTTGTATCTCTAGAATTAAATAAAAATTAAATGTCCTAACCTATCACAATAATGATAAAAAATCGGTAATATATCTTTTCTTACATGTGTTGCAACGTTTGCTATCGTTTTGTTAAATTTTAACTTGACACCAGTTTTCTACATGGAGAAATAAAAAAAATAAAATTACTATGGGTGGGACACTCGAACCAAATGATATAGTTTAAAGGAGTAAATGAACCGACATATATTTTAGTGAGTTATCCAAACTTTGGCTATAAGGGAGTAATTTAGGACATTTCCTTTTCTTTTTGCTAGCACTAATAGTTAGGTTTCACTACTACAATCGAGCACTGTAATGACGGGCAAAATGACACTGTAATGACGGGCGTCCCGTCCGTTATTAAGTTGTCGTCATTGCAGTGGCGCCACTGCAATGACGGTCAATGCGTCCGTTATTAGAAATAGCAACTGCAATGACGGGCAGGATGACGTCATCA
Organism: Digitaria exilis; assembly: GCA_015342445.1. Taxonomy (NCBI): domain Eukaryota; kingdom Viridiplantae; phylum Streptophyta; class Magnoliopsida; order Poales; family Poaceae; genus Digitaria; species Digitaria exilis. The sequence continues at coordinate 2,779,864 of JACEFO010001965.1, forward strand.
CGCCCGTCATTAGAAATAGCCACTGTAATGACGGACATGTGACGTCATCACTGTAATAACAGGCGGATGACGTCATCATGTGCGTTATTGTAGTGCTCATTTTCAATAAGGCCGAAATGCACCGAAAAATAGTAAAAAAATATATTTATATGCTAGGGGGCCCCACCAGTCAACTACCACCATCCCCTCACCCCACCAATAACGTTTAGATGAAATTCTCAACTTGACGGTAGCGAGATTCGAACCCATGACCTCTCTCACACACACAACCCCTTCTACCACTACACCACACACTGACTTTTGTCTACTATCAATTTTCTTTCCCCACATATTATACTCACCCGAGTGTAAATCGTTTGTTTGAGGCTCTAAACGAATTCAAATTAAAAACTTATCAAACACAAAGTTTCATAACTTTTCGAGATGTACAACTTTCATGTTGATAGTTTCTCCATCCGAGATCATTTACAAAATTGGGATTTCAAATTTGAACTCTTTCAAACTTAGTTTTCGTCGACTAGATGATTTTAAATAAAAAACTTATTAACTATAAAGTTTCGTAACTTTTCCAAATCAACAACTCTTATTTTCTCATTTTCTCCATCCGAGTTCGTTCAAAAAAATTCAAATTTTAAATTTGATAAATCTAGTGCTTGATTTTTAATAACGGACGTAGTGACGTCAGCATCTCACCGTCATTGAAAATGGTTTGTAACGGACGCATGACGTCACCTCTCGTTTGTGCATTTTTAGTAACGTACTGGTGACGTCACCTCTAAAGTTAGCCCTAGGCTCGATTTTAACAACGGACGGTGATGACATCAGCCGCATCCGTTATTAAAGATTGTATTTGTAATAACAGTCCATGATGATGTTAGCAGTGATACCGTTATTAAAGATGGTATTTGTAATAACGGACAAAGATGATGTCAGCGTCGTCTGTTATTATTGTGAACCATCTATTTGTAATAATGGATGCGATGATGACGTCATGGTTGCCTGTTATTGTAGTGGTCACAGCAATGACGCTACACCGATGACATCAGCAACAATGCACTGCAATGACGTTTTTTCGGGTGCCCGTTATTGCTAGAAAAAGAGAAGAGTCATTGCAAATGATTTGTGTAGTAGTGTTTGAAGGACACTTCCGCCATAGTAAAAAAGCACATGTTTCTCCAAGAAAACACATAAGAAGCAATTGATTCCACACTTTTTCTTATTCTACTGAGTCACATGCGATGGCCTAAGGCTGTTGCATCTTGCAGTATTGTATGCATGGGTTTGTGGCCAAACTACCCATGGTCAAAGGCTGTTGCATCATGCAGTACTGCATGCATGGGTTCAAGGCGAGCGTCTGTTGTGTCATGCAGTACTGCATGCACGGGTTCATGGCGCCCGATGCCATCACCGATGGCAAATGCCATGGCTGATGTGTAGCGGTAGCGGCGCTTGCGCAAAGAGCAAGAAGTGCAAACAATGCAAACATCTTGGCTGCCATGGTTGCCTTCTGCTTCCTAAAAATAGTAAGATGCCCTTGTTGGTATATATTTTTGGTGGCAATGGACCAAGGATTTATCCGTGTCCTATATATAGATGTTTACATGATAAAAGGACCATGTAGATCTAAAACAATTTTTGGCATTTGCAGAACTGAAGGTTGGACGCCGAATACGCTTGAGGTGACATGTCATCTAGTCAGATTCTGATATTATATCGAGTCGATATTTGTGTGACTCATCGAGTAAAAGGTATAGTTAAGTATTCAAGTTTTTTTTTGGGAAAAAGTTCAAATTACTCTCATCATATATACATATAGTCCGGATAACCCCCAAGATAATTTCTTTGTTCAACTTACCCTCTAAACTATGCCATTTGATACAGATGCAATATGAGTTTTAATTTATAATTTTACATGCTTCTGCTGGACAACACATTAATGCAAGAAGAATACATATTACGATTTTATTACCACTACAACTTGTTGTATAGTTTTGTATTCTTAGGATAAGCTTATTTTTAAATGATGTTACCACCAAAATAATGGTGCAATAACCATGTGGTGTATCTTTTCTAAGTTGTGCTACAATGTTTGCTATCATCTCGCTAAATTTAAGCTTAGTTGCCCGCTTGTTCATAGAGAAATAAAAAAAGATAAATTGTATTACTGGGACAAAAGAGCAAAATGACATAGTTGGGGGGGGGGTTTAAAATGAACCAAGAAATATTTTAGTCGGTTATATAAACTTTGACTTTAAAGGAGTAATTTAGGTTTTTCCTTTTTCTTTTCACTTCCACTAGTGGCCCAGACCAAAGCACACTTTCTCTTGTAGTGTAAAGCTCTCGGTTCCTCCAAGAATATAAACATAACAGAATATAATAGATAATGGATGAAAAGCCATTGATTCCACACTTTTTCTTATTCTACTGAGTCACATGCGATGGCATGTAACATTTTTATTATCGGTTACATCATAAGGATATCTATCTAGAATGTAACTCCAGCAAAGGGTTGCTGAAAGAACATAGGCAGGATCGCCGTAGCCATCGGGTTGAACATAAAGGGTTGCTGCATAACCTGCGAGATGGCACCACAGTGGCATTGTTGGAACGACATCATCATCTGAGTCCAGTACTGCTGAAGCGGCTGCTGCATCATCATCGATGCCGGTGAGGCAAAGCTGCCCACGGTGAAAGGTTGTTGCATCGTCATGCAGTACTGCATGCAAGGGTTTGTGGCCAAACTGCCCATGGCGAAGGGTTGTTGCATCATGCAGTACTGCATGCATGGGTTTGTGGCCAAACTGCCCATGGCCAAAGGCTGTTGCATCCTGCAGTATAGCATGCATGGGTTTGTGGCCAAACTGCCCATGGCCAAAGGTTGTTGCATCATGCAGTACTGCATACATGGGTTCATGGTGAGCGTCTGTTGCGTCATGCAGTACTGCATGCACGGGTTCATGGCGCTCGATGCCATCACCGATGGCAAATGCCATGGCAGATGTGTAGCGGTAGCGGCGCTTGAGCAAAGAGCAAGAAGTGCACACAATGCAAACATCTTGGTTGCCATGGTTGCCTTCTGCTTCCTAAAAACAGTAAGATGCTCTTGTTGGTATATATTTTTGGTGGCGATGGACCAAGGATTCATCCGGGTCATATATATAGATGTTTACATGTTAAAAGGACCATGTAGATCTAAAACAATTTTTGGCATTTGCAGAACTGAAGGTTGGACGCCGAATACGCTTGAGGTGACATGTCATCTAGTCAGATTCTGATATTATCCTAACTGATTTTGGGCATATATGATTGCCTCCGAGATAATCCGCATCATGGGGGTGCATGGAAAAAGTATTTTATGGTTCTTATCTTTAGTAATAGGGTGAGAGTGGCATGACGAGTTGTTTTTAAGGATGTGTCAGAGTTTGTTTGACTTTAGCTAAAGTAAGTTAGTCTCATTGTGAATAGTTGAGGTGGATTCAGAAGCTTCTGCAACGGAATTTGTCCAAGGCTTATGTGCTTTACATGTCATAACTCATATACGCATTGACTCTAAATGGTCTACTAGCACACAATTTCTCCAGCGATGATTTGCTTTGCATGTCAATTGGGTTATTATTTTGCTAACCATGCGAGTCACATCAACCATAGCATTCAATCAGGTGGTCAAGGTCGTCTCATGACTTAGGGATGTCAAATGGAACAATAGCTCCATGTGGTATATCGACACAGGCTTAGTTTTTTTGGAAGTGACCCATGTGCACCTACGTAGTGGAGTAAATTGGATACAAAAGTTGACAATGCCCATGTAATGGCTAGTTTTTTTCTTCACTTTTCAAAGCATCTATGAATTGAAAGTTTACACTAAACATATCGAGTTGATATTTGTGTGACTCATCGAGTAAAAGGTATAGTTAAGTATTCAAGTTTTTTTTTGGGAAAAAGTCCAAATTACTCTCATCATATATACATATAGTCCGGATAACCCCCAAGATAATTTCTTTGTTCAACTTACCCTCTAAACTATGCCATTTGATACAGATGCAATATGAGTTTTAATTTATAATTTTACATGCTTCTGCTGGACAACACATTAATGCAAGAAGAATACATATTACGATTTTATTACCACTACAACTTGTTGTATAGTTTTGTATTCTTAGGATAAGCTTATTTTTAAATGATGTTACCACCAAAATAATGGTGCAATAACCATGTGGTGTATCTTTTCTAAGTTGTGCTACAATGTTTGCTATCATCTCGCTAAATTTAAGCTTAGTTGCCCGCTTGTTCATAGAGAAATAAAAAAAGATAAATTGTATTACTGGGACAAAAGAGCAAAATGACATAGTTGGGGGGGGGGTTTAAAATGAACCAAGAAATATTTTAGTCGGTTATATAAACTTTGACTTTAAAGGAGTAATTTAGGTTTTTCCTTTTTCTTTTCACTTCCACTAGTGGCCCAGACCAAAGCACACTTTCTCTTGTAGTGTAAAGCTCTCGGTTCCTCCAAGAATATAAACATAACAGAATATAATAGATAATGGATGAAAAGCCATTGATTCCACACTTTTTCTTATTCTACTGAGTCACATGCGATGGCATGTAACATTTTTATTATCGGTTACATCATAAGGATATCTATCTAGAATGTAACTCCAGCAAAGGGTTGCTGAAAGAACATAGGCAGGATCGCCGTAGCCATCGGGTTGAACATAAAGGGTTGCTGCATAACCTGCGAGATGGCACCACAGTGGCATTGTTGGAACGACATCATCATCTGAGTCCAGTACTGCTGAAGCGGCTGCTGCATCATCATCGATGCCGGTGAGGCAAAGCTGCCCACGGTGAAAGGTTGTTGCATCGTCATGCAGTACTGCATGCAAGGGTTTGTGGCCAAACTGCCCATGGCGAAGGGTTGTTGCATCATGCAGTACTGCATGCATGGGTTTGTGGCCAAACTGCCCATGGCCAAAGGCTGTTGCATCCTGCAGTATAGCATGCATGGGTTTGTGGCCAAACTGCCCATGGCCAAAGGTTGTTGCATCATGCAGTACTGCATACATGGGTTCATGGTGAGCGTCTGTTGCGTCATGCAGTACTGCATGCACGGGTTCATGGCGCTCGATGCCATCACCGATGGCAAATGCCATGGCAGATGTGTAGCGGTAGCGGCGCTTGAGCAAAGAGCAAGAAGTGCACACAATGCAAACATCTTGGTTGCCATGGTTGCCTTCTGCTTCCTAAAAACAGTAAGATGCTCTTGTTGGTATATATTTTTGGTGGCGATGGACCAAGGATTCATCCGGGTCATATATATAGATGTTTACATGTTAAAAGGACCATGTAGATCTAAAACAATTTTTGGCATTTGCAGAACTGAAGGTTGGACGCCGAATACGCTTGAGGTGACATGTCATCTAGTCAGATTCTGATATTATCCTAACTGATTTTGGGCATATATGATTGCCTCCGAGATAATCCGCATCATGGGGGTGCATGGAAAAAGTATTTTATGGTTCTTATCTTTAGTAATAGGGTGAGAGTGGCATGACGAGTTGTTTTTAAGGATGTGTCAGAGTTTGTTTGACTTTAGCTAAAGTAAGTTAGTCTCATTGTGAATAGTTGAGGTGGATTCAGAAGCTTCTGCAACGGAATTTGTCCAAGGCTTATGTGCTTTACATGTCATAACTCATATACGCATTGACTCTAAATGGTCTACTAGCACACAATTTCTCCAGCGATGATTTGCTTTGCATGTCAATTGGGTTATTATTTTGCTAACCATGCGAGTCACATCAACCATAGCATTCAATCAGGTGGTCAAGGTCGTCTCATGACTTAGGGATGTCAAATGGAACAATAGCTCCATGTGGTATATCGACACAGGCTTAGTTTTTTTGGAAGTGACCCATGTGCACCTACGTAGTGGAGTAAATTGGATACAAAAGTTGACAATGCCCATGTAATGGCTAGTTTTTTTCTTCACTTTTCAAAGCATCTATGAATTGAAAGTTTACACTAAACATATCGAGTTGATATTTGTGTGACTCATCGAGTAAAAGGTATAGTTAAGTATTCAAGTTTTTTTTTGGGAAAAAGTCCAAATTACTCTCATCATATATACATATAGTCCGGATAACCCCCAAGATAATTTCTTTGTTCAACTTACCCTCTAAACTATGCCATTTGATACAGATGCAATATGAGTTTTAATTTATAATTTTACATGCTTCTGCTGGACAACACATTAATGCAAGAAGAATACATATTACGATTTTATTACCACTACAACTTGTTGTATAGTTTTGTATTCTTAGGATAAGCTTATTTTTAAATGATGTTACCACCAAAATAATGGTGCAATAACCATGTGGTGTATCTTTTCTAAGTTGTGCTACAATGTTTGCTATCATCTCGCTAAATTTAAGCTTAGTTGCCCGCTTGTTCATAGAGAAATAAAAAAAGATAAATTGTATTACTGGGACAAAAGAGCAAAATGACATAGTTGGGGGGGGGGTTTAAAATGAACCAAGAAATATTTTAGTCGGTTATATAAACTTTGACTTTAAAGGAGTAATTTAGGTTTTTCCTTTTTCTTTTCACTTCCACTAGTGGCCCAGACCAAAGCACACTTTCTCTTGTAGTGTAAAGCTCTCGGTTCCTCCAAGAATATAAACATAACAGAATATAATAGATAATGGATGAAAAGCCATTGATTCCACACTTTTTCTTATTCTACTGAGTCACATGCGATGGCATGTAACATTTTTATTATCGGTTACATCATAAGGATATCTATCTAGAATGTAACTCCAGCAAAGGGTTGCTGAAAGAACATAGGCAGGATCGCCGTAGCCATCGGGTTGAACATAAAGGGTTGCTGCATAACCTGCGAGATGGCACCACAGTGGCATTGTTGGAACGACATCATCATCTGAGTCCAGTACTGCTGAAGCGGCTGCTGCATCATCATCGATGCCGGTGAGGCAAAGCTGCCCACGGTGAAAGGTTGTTGCATCGTCATGCAGTACTGCATGCAAGGGTTTGTGGCCAAACTGCCCATGGCGAAGGGTTGTTGCATCATGCAGTACTGCATGCATGGGTTTGTGGCCAAACTGCCCATGGCCAAAGGCTGTTGCATCCTGCAGTATAGCATGCATGGGTTTGTGGCCAAACTGCCCATGGCCAAAGGTTGTTGCATCATGCAGTACTGCATACATGGGTTCATGGTGAGCGTCTGTTGCGTCATGCAGTACTGCATGCACGGGTTCATGGCGCTCGATGCCATCACCGATGGCAAATGCCATGGCAGATGTGTAGCGGTAGCGGCGCTTGAGCAAAGAGCAAGAAGTGCACACAATGCAAACATCTTGGTTGCCATGGTTGCCTTCTGCTTCCTAAAAACAGTAAGATGCTCTTGTTGGTATATATTTTTGGTGGCGATGGACCAAGGATTCATCCGGGTCATATATATAGATGTTTACATGTTAAAAGGACCATGTAGATCTAAAACAATTTTTGGCATTTGCAGAACTGAAGGTTGGACGCCGAATACGCTTGAGGTGACATGTCATCTAGTCAGATTCTGATATTATCCTAACTGATTTTGGGCATATATGATTGCCTCCGAGATAATCCGCATCATGGGGGTGCATGGAAAAAGTATTTTATGGTTCTTATCTTTAGTAATAGGGTGAGAGTGGCATGACGAGTTGTTTTTAAGGATGTGTCAGAGTTTGTTTGACTTTAGCTAAAGTAAGTTAGTCTCATTGTGAATAGTTGAGGTGGATTCAGAAGCTTCTGCAACGGAATTTGTCCAAGGCTTATGTGCTTTACATGTCATAACTCATATACGCATTGACTCTAAATGGTCTACTAGCACACAATTTCTCCAGCGATGATTTGCTTTGCATGTCAATTGGGTTATTATTTTGCTAACCATGCGAGTCACATCAACCATAGCATTCAATCAGGTGGTCAAGGTCGTCTCATGACTTAGGGATGTCAAATGGAACAATAGCTCCATGTGGTATATCGACACAGGCTTAGTTTTTTTGGAAGTGACCCATGTGCACCTACGTAGTGGAGTAAATTGGATACAAAAGTTGACAATGCCCATGTAATGGCTAGTTTTTTTCTTCACTTTTCAAAGCATCTATGAATTGAAAGTTTACACTAAACATATCGAGTTGATATTTGTGTGACTCATCGAGTAAAAGGTATAGTTAAGTATTCAAGTTTTTTTTTGGGAAAAAGTCCAAATTACTCTCATCATATATACATATAGTCCGGATAACCCCCAAGATAATTTCTTTGTTCAACTTACCCTCTAAACTATGCCATTTGATACAGATGCAATATGAGTTTTAATTTATAATTTTACATGCTTCTGCTGGACAACACATTAATGCAAGAAGAATACATATTACGATTTTATTACCACTACAACTTGTTGTATAGTTTTGTATTCTTAGGATAAGCTTATTTTTAAATGATGTTACCACCAAAATAATGGTGCAATAACCATGTGGTGTATCTTTTCTAAGTTGTGCTACAATGTTTGCTATCATCTCGCTAAATTTAAGCTTAGTTGCCCGCTTGTTCATAGAGAAATAAAAAAAGATAAATTGTATTACTGGGACAAAAGAGCAAAATGACATAGTTGGGGGGGGGGTTTAAAATGAACCAAGAAATATTTTAGTCGGTTATATAAACTTTGACTTTAAAGGAGTAATTTAGGTTTTTCCTTTTTCTTTTCACTTCCACTAGTGGCCCAGACCAAAGCACACTTTCTCTTGTAGTGTAAAGCTCTCGGTTCCTCCAAGAATATAAACATAACAGAATATAATAGATAATGGATGAAAAGCCATTGATTCCACACTTTTTCTTATTCTACTGAGTCACATGCGATGGCATGTAACATTTTTATTATCGGTTACATCATAAGGATGTCTATCTAGAATGTAACTCCAGCAAAGGGTTGCTGAAAGAACATAGGCAGGATCGCCGTAGCCATCGGGTTGAACATAAAGGGTTGCTGCATAACCTGCGAGATGGCACCACAGTGGCATTGTTGGAACGACATCATTATCTGAGTCCAGTACTGCTGAAGCGGCTGCTGCATCATCATCGATGCCGGTGAGGCAAAGCTGCCCACGGTGAAAGGTTGTTGCATCGTCATGCAGTACTGCATGCAAGGGTTTGTGGCCAAACTGCCCATGGCGAAGGGTTGTTGCATCATGCAGTACTGCATGCATGGGTTTGTGGCCAAACTGCCCATGGCCAAAGGCTGTTGCATCCTGCAGTATAGCATGCATGGGTTTGTGGCCAAACTGCCCATGGCCAAAGGTTGTTGCATCATGCAGTACTGCATACATGGGTTCATGGTGAGCATCTGTTGCGTCATGCAGTACTGCATGCACGGGTTCATGGCGCTCGATGCCATCACCGATGGCAAATGCCATGGCAGATGTGTAGCGGTAGCGGCGCTTGAGCAAAGAGCAAGAAGTGCAAACAATGCAAACATCTTGGCTGCCATGGTTGTCTGCTTCCTAAAAACAGTAAGATGCTCTTGTTGGTATATATTTTTGGTGGCGATGGACCGAGGATTCATCCGGGTCCTATATATAGATGTTTATATGACAAAAGGACCATGTAGATCTAAAACGATTTTTGGCATTTGAAGAACTGAAAGTTGGACGCCGAGCACGCTTGAGGTGACATGTCATCTAGTCAGATTCTGATATTATCCTAACTGATTTTGGGCATATATGATTGCCTCCGAGATAATCCGCATCATGGGGGTGCATGGAAAAAGTATTTTATGGTTCTTATCTTTAGTAATAGGGTGAGAGTGGCATGACGAGTTGTTTTTAAGGATGTGTCAGAGTTTGTTTGACTTTAGCTAAAGTAAGTTAGTCTCATTGTGAATAGTTGTGGTGGATTCAGAAGCTTCTGCAACGGAATTTGTCCAAGGCTGATGTGCTTTACATGTCATAACTCATATACGCATTGACTCTAAATGGTCTACTAGCACACAATTTCTCCAGCGATGATTTGCTTTGCATGTCAATTGGGTTATTATTTTGCTAACCATGCGAGTCACATCAACCATAGCATTCAATCAGGTGGTCAAGGTCGTCTCATGACTTAGGGATGTCAAATGGAACAATAGCTCTATGTGGTATATCGACACAGGCTTAGTTTTTTCGGAAGTGACCCATGTGCACCTACGTAGTGGAGTAAATTGGATACAAAAGTTGACAATGCCCATGTAATGGCTAGTTTTTTTCTTCACTTTTCAAAGCATCTATGAATTGAAAGTTTACACTAAACATATCGAGTTGATATTTGTGTGACTCATCGAGTAAAAGGTATAGTTAAGTATTCAAGTTCTTTTTGGGAAAAAGTCCAAATTACTCTCATCATATATACATATAGTCCGGATAACCCCCAAGATAATTGCTTTGTTCAACTTACCCTCTAAACTATGCCATTTGATACAGATGCAATATGAGTTTTAGTTTATAATTTTACATGCTTCTGCTGGACAACACATTAATGCATGAAGAATACATATTACCATTTTATTACCACTACCACTTGTTGTATAGTTTTGTATTCTTAGGATAAACTTATTTTTAAATGATGTTACCACCAAAATAATGGTGCAATAACCATGTGATGTATCTTTTCTAAGTTGTGTTACAATGTTTGCTATCGTCTCGCTAAATTAAGCTTAGTTGCCCGCTTGTTCATAGAGAAATAAAAAAAAGATAAATTGTATTACTGGGACAAAAGAGCAAAATGACATAGTTGGGGGGGGGTTAAAATGAACCAAGAAATATTTTAGTCGGTTATATGAACTTTGACTTTAAAGGAGTAATTTAGGTTTTTCCTTTTTCTTTTCACTTCCACTAGTTGCCCAGACCAAAGCACACTTTCTCTTGTAGTGTAAAGCTCTCGGTTCCTCCAAGAATATAAACATAACAGAATATAATAGATAATGGATGAAAAGCCATTGATTCCACACTTTTTCTTATTCTACTGAGTCACATGCGATGGCATGTAACATTTTTATTATCGGTTACATCATAAGGATGTCTATCTAGAATGTAACTCCAGCAAAGGGTTGCTGAAAGAACATAGGCAGGATCGCCGTAGCCATCGGGTTGAACATAAAGGGTTGCTGCATAACCTGCGAGATGGCACCACAGTGGCATTGTTGGGACGACATCATCATCTGAGTCCAGTACTGCTGAAGCGGCTGCTGCATCATCATCGATGCCGGTGAGGCAAAGCTGCCCACGGTGAAAGGTTGTTGCATCGTCATGCAGTACTGCATGCAAGGGTTTGTGGCCAAACTGCCCATGGCGAAGGGTTGTTGCATCATGCAGTACTGCATGCATGGGTTTGTGGCCAAACTGCCCATGGCCAAAGGCTGTTGCATCCTGCAGTATAGCATGCATGGGTTTGTGGCCAAACTGCCCATGGCCAAAGGTTGTTGCATCATGCAGTACTGCATACATGGGTTCATGGCGAGCGTCTGTTGCGTCATGCAGTACTGCATGCACGGGTTCATGGCGCTCGATGCCATCACCGATGGCAAATGCCATGGCAGATGTGTAGCGGTAGCGGCGCTTGAGCAAAGAGCAAGAAGTGCACACAATGCAAACATCTTGGTTGCCATGGTTGCCTTCTGCTTCCTAAAAACAGTAAGATGCTCTTGTTGGTATATATTTTTGGTGGCGATGGACCGAGGATTCATCCGGGTCATATATATAGATGTTTACATGTTGAAAGGACCATGTAGATCTAAAACAATTTTTGGCATTTGCAGAACTGAAGGTTGGACGCCGAATACGCTTGAGGTGACATGTCATCTAGTCAGATTCTGATATTATCCTAACTGATTTTGGGCATATATGATTGCCTCCGAGATAATCCGCATCATGGGGGTGCATGGAAAAAGTATTTTATGGTTCTTATCTTTAGTAATAGGGTGAGAGTGGCATGACGAGTTGTTTTTAAGGATGTGTCAGAGTTTGTTTGACTTTAGCTAAAGTAAGTTAGTCTCATTGTGAATAGTTGTGGTGGATTCAGAAGCTTCTGCAACGGAATTTGTCCAAGGCTGATGTGCTTTACATGTCATAACTCATATACGCATTGACTCTAAATGGTCTACTAGCACACAATTTCTCCAGCGATGATTTGCTTTGCATGTCAATTGGGTTATTATTTTGCTAACCATGCGAGTCACATCAACCATAACATTCAATCAGGTGGTCAAGGTCGTCTCATGACTTAGGGATGTCAAATGGAACAATAGCTCTATGTGGTATATCGACACAGGCTTAGTTTTTTCGGAAGTGACCCATGTGCACCTACGTAGTGGAGTAAATTGGATACAAAAGTTGACAATGCCCATGTAATGGCTAGTTTTTTTCTTCACTTTTCAAAGCATCTATGAATTGAAAGTTTACACTAAACATATCGAGTTGATATTTGTGTGCCTCATCGAGTAAAAGGTATAGTTAAGTATTCAAGTTCTTTTTGGGAAAAAGTCCAAATTACTCTCATCATATATACATATAGTCCGGATAACCCCCAAGATAATTTCTTTGTTCAACTTACCCTCTAAACTATGCCATTTGATACAGATGCAATATGAGTTTTAGTTTATAATTTTACATGCTTCTGCTGGACAACACATTAATGCATGAAGAATACATATTACCATTTTATTACCACTACCACTTGTTGTATAGTTTTGTATTCTTAGGATAAACTTATTTTTAAATGATGTTACCACCAAAATAATGGTGCAATAACCATGTGATGTATCTTTTCTAAGTTGTGTTACAATGTTTGCTATCGTCTCGCTAAATTAAGCTTAGTTGCCCGCTTGTTCATAGAGAAATAAAAAAAAGATAAATTGTATTACTGGGACAAAAGAGCAAAATGACATAGTTGGGGGGGGGGTTAAAATGAACCAAGAAATATTTTAGTCGGTTATATGAACTTTGACTTTAAAGGAGTAATTTAGGTTTTTCCTTTTTCTTTTCACTTCCACTAGTGGCCCAGACCAAAGCACACTTTCTCTTGTAGTGTAAAGCTCTCGGTTCCTCCAAGAATATAAACATAACAGAATATAATAGATAATGGATGAAAAGCCATTGATTCCACACTTTTTCTTATTCTACTGAGTCACATGCGATGGCATGTAACATTTTTATTATCGGTTACATCATAAGGATGTCTATCTAGAATGTAACTCCAGCAAAGGGTTGCTGAAAGAACATAGGCAGGATCGCCGTAGCCATCGGGTTGAACATAAAGGGTTGCTGCATAACCTACGAGATGGCACCACAGTGGCATTGTTGGGACGACATCATCATCTGAGTCCAGTACTGCTGAAGCCGCTGCTGCATCATCATCGATGCCGGTGAGGCAAAGCTGCCCACGGTGAAAGGTTGTTGCATCGTCATGCAGTACTGCATGCAAGGGTTTGTGGCCAAACTGCCCATGGCGAAGGGTTGTTGCATCATGCAGTACTGCATGCATGGGTTTGTGGCCAAACTGCCCATGGCCAAAGGCTGTTGCATCCTGCAGTATAGCATGCATGGGTTTGTGGCCAAACTGCCCATGGCCAAAGGTTGTTGCATCATGCAGTACTGCATACATGGGTTCATGGTGAGCGTCTGTTGCGTCATGCAGTACTGCATGCACGGGTTCATGGCGCTCGATGCCATCACCGATGGCAAATGCCATGGCAGATGTGTAGCGGTAGCGGCGCTTGAGCAAAGAGCAAGAAGTGCACACAATGCAAACATCTTGGTTGCCATGGTTGCCTTCTGCTTCCTAAAAACAGTAAGATGCTCTTGTTGGTATATATTTTTGGTGGCGATGGACCGAGGATTCATCCGGGTCCTATATATAGATGTTTATATGACAAAAGGACCATGTAGATCTAAAACGATTTTTGGCATTTGAAGAACTGAAAGTTGGACGCCGAGCACGCTTGAGGTGACATGTCATCTAGTCAGATTCTGATATTATCCTAACTGATTTTGGGCATATATGATTGCCTCCGAGATAATCCGCATCATGGGGGTGCATGGAAAAAGTATTTTATGGTTCTTATCTTTAGTAATAGGGTGAGAGTGGCATGACGAGTTGTTTTTAAGGATGTGACAGAGTTTGTTTGATTTTAGCTAAAGTAAGTTAGTCTCATTGTAAATAGCCGAGGTGTATTGGGTAGCTTCTGCAACAGAATTTGTCCAAGGTTGATGTGCTTCTTTTTCTTTTGCGAATCACATAGTACAGGCGAAGTTGCTCACATATACGCATGCACACTTGGCCCTACAAACATAGACACACAACCCTCGCTTTCGACGAGTACGACACTTACCACTGAAAGAATAATGCCGTTTAAATCCTGGAACAAATCCAGAAAAATATTTTACATGTCATAACTCATATATGCATAGACTCTAAATAGTCTTTTTAGAACTGAATTTGTCTAGAAGTGATTTGCTTTGCATGTCAATTGGATGATTATTTTCATTACCATGAGAGTCACAAACCATAGCATTCAAGAGATCTTCTCTTTGACTTAATTCGACATCACTAATGGTTTGATTTTTCTTACCCGAGCCCGGCCTTATATATGGTTATGTTGGGTAAATCCAAATTTATTATGTATATATTTTTTAGAGTCGGGTAGTCAAGGTTTTTGTTTGTGTTCATGCCAGTTCCATAACTTATGTGAGTCACAATTTTTTTTGACACGTGAACACAAATTTTGTCTTCTGTACGCTCCACACATTTTTAATTATATATTTTCTTATGCACGAGGTTATTGCTATTCGAGATAGATAAAGAATAATTTGAGCGCTGGCTTCCGGCCAAGCTGTGCTGGACAGCCCCGACGCGCGTCCTCCCTTCCCGGCCGCTGCTTTCCCCTTCCTTTCTCCGCTCCGCTCGGGTCTTCCTTTCCTAGCGACGAGAACAGCGCGAGCGGCCACCGCGAGATCTTTGTTGGGCATTTCGCCGGCGATGAGCATCCGTCAGGTTTGTCCGCCTATTCCTTCCTTTCCCAGTTTCCCTGTCTGCGGAGCGAATCGAACACCCCAAACCCTTATGTATGCCTTTTGTATTTGGATCTGACCATGATTTACCGGCTAAACTTCAATTTTCTTTTGAAAAAAATATCATCGGAGTGAACATGTCACGCCCCCATGTGTTATACTGGGTCCGCCCCTGGCCGGTGTTGGTAGATGGTAGTAATGCAAGTAGTTTACATGATGATACACCTTGTTTTAATATCTTCTGTAATGATGGATATCTGGAATCGGCGTCCTGCCCAATCTAGTCAGATCTTACATGACTTTTCTCTTTTATCAGAAAGCTGGCAAGAATGAGTCTCGCTCATCTTCCAAGGATCCAGCATTGCTGAATGATTCCGAGTAAGGTGCTTCTTTCCTTTCTGTTTGTATCTGCCTTTAAGATCAGAATAATTTGGGAAAAGAAGGAATGTAGTAATCCTTAAATGAGGATGTTCACCACAAATTATGCTAGACGCACAGTGGGCGAGTTTGGTACCAAAGTGAATGGTATATGTGCAAGAATTTGTGTGTGTGGCTTGTAAAAAGGAAAGGAACCATGCTAAAAAAGTACTAATGCTTTAGCTCCATATCTGGCATAAGATGTATCCTTTCCATGTATTGTATCCTAGAGGAGTCCTGGTGCATCCTGGACTACATAGCTATTTTCGAATAAAATTGTATAATGCATCCGTATATATTCGAAGAGTCATTATGCTATTTACATTCAACATACTCAGGGAGAAAATTAAAACTCAAAAGTCGTCAGGCCAGCACTCTTCCATCAAAAGAGATGAAGAGGAGTCAAACTGTGAGAGTACAAAGCCTCGAAAAGTTGGCAGCACTCCTTCATACAGCTTCACCTTCAAGTGTGATGAGAGATCTGAAAAAAGAAGAGAGGTAAACTTTTTATTTAGCTATTCAGTTTGCTGATTCCATTTGAAATATGTATATTGCCTATTTTGTTTACCCGATTCTGCAATAAAATAGTTCTATTCGAAGCTTGAGGAGAAGATTCATGCAAAAGAGTTAGAAATAAGCAGTTTGCAAGCTAAATCAAAGGTACCCTTATAACCTTATTTGCCTTCTTTTGGGAAATGCTGCTTTCCAGTATCACATCTCTTATGTTTCTTGCTGATATTGTTTCTTTGAAATGCACAGGAAAATGAAGAAGCAGAACTCAAAATGCTACGAAAGAGTTTGAATTTCAAGGCAACACCAATGCCTAGCTTCTATAAGGAACCAACTCCTGCAAAGGTTGAAGTGAAAAAGGTATTTTAATGATCATGGCTACTAGCTGTAGTCACTTATACTTTGAGTGAACTTGTGATTGATATGCCTTATGAGCATGTATGGAATCATAACCCGTTCGCTCATGCAGGGTGATTCTATGTTACAATCACCCGCTCACTTTCTTGCATTTTCAAAATATGTATTTTACAGAAATCTTTTTAAGAAAAGGAGGCAAGTGGAAAACACCGTATAGTTTACCGGAACCTGGAACCTTAAATTCTCATGATGAAAAAAAAAACCTGTTACTGGGATGGAGGTGGTAACTGTAGTTGGATATTTTGTTTCTCTGTTTACATTTTTCATATTGCAAGAACTTCATGTGTGCAGGAAATGTTCTGGTTTTTATCATCTTGAGGGTCAGAACTTGCACATGACCTTGGCGTGTATAATTTAGTACTCTCCACTGGCTAGTCTGGCTTCATAGTATCCACATTCCTCAGGAATAAGCAATAGTTATTGCCAATTGGAACACACTACTCAAATAAAGTTAATCTCTTGTTACAGTTTTTTGTTACTTGCCACAGCGACTAGCGACTCTCCTTAAGTTCTTGTTTCTGTGATATGGATCAACTTTAATGTCATCATTCTTGGTGTTTGCTGATGCTATTGTTATTCCAAATACGTCATTCATTATTAAACAAGAACATGGTACAGAAGTACAGAACCACACAACTTTGTAAAAAATTGGAAGGGAAATCAACTTATACATATGACAGCACTCAGCAGACTAAACTTGCAGGGCAGCTGAGATAACCAAATGCATCTTACTAGTTTAGTTCTGATACGTGCGGTAGAAGATTTTCTTTTGTCTACATGTATATATATATATTACTGATGGCCAAATGTGGAGTTTATATTTCATAAGAACCTTCTGTTTTCTAGCTTTGATACGACAATATATTACT
The DNA here is from genome assembly GCA_015342445.1 of Digitaria exilis. Lineage (NCBI taxonomy): Eukaryota > Viridiplantae > Streptophyta > Magnoliopsida > Poales > Poaceae > Digitaria > Digitaria exilis. The sequence continues at coordinate 2,797,166 of JACEFO010001965.1, forward strand.
CACCAGGTGCTGGTATTTATTGTAGATCCCCCCAACCAGAGCTAAATCGCCAAAGCTTGGCCGTTTTAAAAACAAGTCCACACCAGATACTGAAGAAAATACTAGTATGGACCAAATTGGCCGTCTGAGCCTTGACGAAAAGGTTTCTCAGAATGGTGTGAAAAGGTCAGCCCCTTTGAATTCAGCAAAGAAGCCCCAGAGGAAGTCACTCCCCGGATTGCCATCACAGGAAACTGGTCCTCTCGATGCCACAGCTACAGGGCAAGGGCAGCCAATGAGCACCAAACCGATTGCAGTTGATGCAGAGACAGGATCAGTTACAGGGCAGCTTGAGGAACATAGATGAAGACAGATTCTGTTTAGGGGTCTATTGGAGCCGAAGCTAATCCTGATGAACAGATTGCTGTTTAGCGAAATCCACGCTGACCACACCTACTGATTTGTGATGGATGGTTTGCCTCAGCTTTGTATAATATTGTGCTTGTCTACTAAGGTAACTTGTGATCTGTATTATGCTATTATAGTCATGTTTCGTTTCGCTGGAGTTGAGCCTGTATGCTGCTTATCTATATAGCTTGTTGTTCATGTATATATCCTGATTATCCTAGTCGTTTGCTCGCAAGATCAAATGATACTGCATAATTGAAGTGCCAGCAAATGATAACGCCCTAATTCTGTGTCCCTGCTTTATTAGTCAGTTGTAGGCTTTTTATACATGTTTTTTTAATATTGCAAGAGATAATTTCTGACTTTGCAATAGGTATTTTTTAATATTGCGACGGAGAAAAGTTCTTATCGGACGTCCCATCACTAGTAGTTCTACTATCTAATATATTTCTATCAAATCTCTATCCATTTATATTACAACATAACGAAGTATACCAACAAATCAACCTGCTCCCTGCGCGCCAATCATGCAAAGCTACATGGTGCCTTTGAGCGTTGTACGGCATGCAAGCCTTCAGAGCTCAGTTACTAGAGAGTGGAAAACACTGAATCCGGACGAGCGTGCTTGCACAAGCTTCAAAAGACAGGTCTCTCCTGGCCCTCCCGCAGGTACATCTCGGCAACTGTAAAGATGATGTAGGGGCACTGTACATCTCACCCCTAGGGCACGCGATATTCATCAAACTTTTTCTATTTATATTTTTTCTCCCACTCATATAACACGCTTTCCATGACTTTACTACAGTATTTTCCTAACTCTATAGTATTTTCCCCCCAGTCCATACACACCAGGATCAAGACAATGGCACCACATGATCTCGACACGAGCACGGTGCCGATCTCTACATCCGCCGCCTGCTAGCTGAACGCCTGAACCTGATGCATGAAGCCCGCAAATCGCCGGAAGCTTTGCGCGAGATTTCGCCTAGGTTTCAGCAATTTGGTCGGTCGGCCCAACAGTGGCGTACACATTGGTGGAGGCCCATTCTTTCCTACCCTTCCTTTACTTCTGATCCTTTTTTTTTCTTCAAAATTTCAGCTCTTCCAATTCTACTGAGATTCAGATTTACATATTTGATTTTATTCTCTGAGAACTGGTAACAATTATTTTGGATTTTTAAACCTGAGACTCAGATTTACGATATCTTTGATTCTATTCTTTGATAATTGATCGCGGTGATTATTTTGTACACAGAAATTCATCGTTAAACCATCAGCGGAAGCTAGTTCAACCAATTTGAAGACAAGTTCAGCTTTTCATAAAAGAAAGACAAAACCCCACGTTTCAACCTCTCTGAAAGAACTATTAACTTCGTCACAAAAATGCTGCACGAAGTGATCCAGCATAGTCTATCCAATTACCAGTCCTCCCTCCATAGTTATTTGAAAAAAAAATGTATAAAACGATATATAGGCTAGTATTATTGGCTGTGTTCAGATGAAGTGGGGGAAAAAATGCATGTGTGTTATATGAGAGAGATGAATAGAAAAGGTGAAAGGAGAATTTTTAGAAAAGGTAAAAAGTACTTTTATAACCTGAACATGGAGCACACTTCAATTGCGAGGTGACATGAACCTAACCCAGAAGGAACTTCATAATCGTAAGCAATAACCATTTTTCCAGTATAAAGATTCAAGCATGAAGCAGCCGTGACTTCATACTTCGTGCAAGTGTGTCAGGATTGTCTCATAAAATTTAAGCACATCCCAAAGGATCAACTTGTACACACAACAAATAAATCCAGGGCAAGAAGAAAGTTTCAACATAAACACATACTTCATTTATTCATAGAGGGTCGCCAAACTTACAGTACCCAACAATCTGCCTGTAAAAATTGGGATCCGGCAAAAAAACAACCATACAAGGTTGTCAACGCAAGGCTTCTAGTATGCGCCTTGCGATGGCCGAGATCACCATGAACAACAGGCATCCCAAAGAGACTGTAAAAAAGATGCAACCCTACATGACCTTACACACCATGAGAGAACAGCACACAACACATGAAGACTCGACATACTCAAACTCGACAACCAAACACACTGCACAAGTTCACAGACGCTCCGGCGTCAGCAGCTCTGGAAATGATGTCTTCCACCAGCATCGATGGTTGAGTTAGAATTCTGATACTCCAGAGCTGCCAATGGATAGCCAGGGTCTGCAACTTCATAACCAGGAAGCAGTAAAATGAAAAAGAACTTGGACACTACGGCAACCTAAAAAAACCTTAGGACTATAATGGCAAGGACCAGTGTCTGGGTCGAGGGGCAGTATGCCAGTGATGGCAACCAAGGCTCAAAAAACAGATTAACCTCCTGTGAGGTGATCTGTGAAAAACGAGCACTCGGCTAGAAAGCACCCCCTAAAACAACCAGTCCTTGAACAATGCGGAAGCCCACCATCATGACTCGCACGCGAGCCAAAAAACTGAGATCATCTGGTTGCGCTACTGCTATGGATGTATATCTGCAGCTGGAAGCAGCTCTCGGTAGAGACGAGCACCTCCAGCACCGGACCATCTTGCCTGCCTAAGCAAGGATGTCACACCACCAGAGCTTCTTCTCCAGTGATGCAATGTTGTGGTTGCCAATCATGCTGCAGAACTGGAGATTGAGGCCCTCCAGAGACTGGCCCAGGTTGCCCAAGAACGGCACACTCTTCTGAGTAACCTTAGAGCAGCCAGACAGTGAGAGAACACGGAGCTTGAGGTGACTTGCGGATGACAGGATGGCAACACCATAGTCACTAACCATGCAGTTTGAAAGATCAAGCTCAGCAAGCTCAATGCAGCTCTCAGCTATGGTGAAGAGGCTAGCATCTGTTATCTTACTGCAACCCTCAAGGCTAACTTTCTTCAGAGATTTTCCATGTGCCTTCACCAGGGAGGAAACGGCTACATCAGTGATGTTCTTGCAACCACTCAAGTCAACCTTGATCAGACCAGCCTCAGAAGACTGAATCAAAGGAAGAAGCCCACCGTCCGTGACCTCACCAAGACCGCTCAGGTCAACCTGCTCCAACTGGGGGCAAATCATCCCCACCACAGCCAAGCTTGCATCAGTGAAACCTGGGCAATCCTTGATTGTCAGGAAACGAAGTGATTTGCAAAGAGGAAGCTTTGCAGGCGCAGAGCAGATATCCTTGATTCCTGTGCATTTCACCAAAGAGAGAGCCCTGAACCTCTGGCTGCAGCTGCGGAGGAAAGAAAGAATACCAACAAGAGTAACCCGGTTGCACTCCTCAAGCTGCAAGTTCTCAAACACCTTTGCTGATTCCGAGAAAGCTGTAAGTCCAGCATCCGACACATGTACACACTTCCTGAGGCAAAGCTGCTTCAAGCTTGGGCAGAACTTGGCAATAGAAGAGAGAGCAAGATCAGTGACCCCAGGGCAAGAGGTAACACTCATGCACTTGAGATTCTGCAGGCCAGCTGCATTAGCCATCACCCAGAAACCCCTCTCACCAACAGTAGCGAGACGAGTAAGTGTAAGGTCAGTGACAGCCTTCCCATAGTATCCAATCACAGCAAGCGAAGCATCAGTGATGTTCAATCCCTGGAGCCGGATCTTGGCAAGCGAGGCGGTAGCAGAGCACACCAGGCTGGAGATGCCTTGGTCACCAACATGAACGCAGTTCTTGATGTTCACAGCCTGCAACTTCGTGCAGCAGCGGCCAATCGCCCTGAGGCCCTCGTTGCCGACACCGGAGCATGCCTCGATGGTCAGAGACACCAAATTGGGACACCCCTGCGCGACGGCGACTAGACCCTTGTCCGTGATTAGTGGGCAGCGAGAGATGTCCAGACGCTCCAGCGAAGGGCACCCAACGGCGACCTCAGCAAGCCCAGCATCGGTGATAAGAGGCACATCCCAGAGGGCAAGCGAACTGAGGTTGGGGCTGCCGCGAGCAACCGCCGAGAGTCCCTGGTCCGTGACGCCACGGGTCGGGTGGCTGCCGCGGACGGCGAGCTTCTCCAACCCACCACGGGATCCAGCGACGACGGCCATGGCGGCCAGGCGTACATCGGTGGCCTCCTTGCCCTCGAGCACCCTCTCAACGCACGGATCCGCGGGGGTCTCGTCCTTGTCCTCCTCCTCCATGACGAACTCCTCGTTAAGGTCGGGGAGCGCCGGGGTGTCCACCGCCGCGGCGGCCTGGCCGAGCTCGGAAGCCCGGATGCTGCCGAGGAGCGCGAGCCAGCGGCGGGAGACGCAGGCGGAGGTGCCGCGGTCGCGGCCGCCGGGCACGCGGCGCAGGATCTCGAAGAGGCACTCGTCAGGGAGCGCGTCGAGGGATGGCAGCACCGCCAGCTGCTGCCTCTGCTTCTTGGCGGCCCTCACGCACTCAGCGGCCGCCGCGGCAACCGCCGACGCGGCCACCAGCGTGCGCTTCCGCTGCTGCACGGCGGCGCGGCAGAAGAGCCCTGACAGCTCCGCCGGCGCCGAGACGAGGCACCCGCCATCTGATCCAAGAACCGCAACCAAATTAGCCATCAGAACGGTCGTCGAACACATGCAATCACTTACTCCCAACAGACTCCCCAAATCAACCAACAAGACTTCCAAGAAAAGAAATTTAAAATAAAAGGCTCAAAGAAGAGATTTTCTCCTTACCTCCGTAAGCGTAGAACGCAGGCATGTCTCCGAATCTCCCAAGAACAAAGGGACCCCTTCCCCTCCCACTGGAATCAAGACCAGAAGCACGAACAGCAGCACAGCGACCGCCGGATCTGAGGCGCCGGTGAGGGCCGGAAGCATTTACAGCCCGCCGGAGCAAGGAAAACGGAACCCTATCGCCGGCCGGCGACAGGGAAAAAAGGGAGCGAAGGAAGGGGAAGGGGGGAACCACTGTGGGGGGAGAGGGGGAGGAGACCGCGACCTGGGAGAGGAAAAAGAAGAGGGCGAAGATATGGGGGACGAATATAGACTGGTCAGTCCGCTAGAGAGAGAAAGGGTGGGAGGATGAGAGAGAAAGTGAGGGCCGCTTGCGTGTGGTGGGCGGGGCCGGACGGCCGGCCGGGGTGGATGGATCGGGGATTCGGGGGAGGAAGGAGGAGGCCGCCCTTGGCGAGCCCCAAGGGGCGGGGCGAGGCGGTGCGCGGGGGCCTCGACGTCGCGTCGCGTGCCCCCCGTGGCGCTGGCGCCAAGTTGCAGCAGGGGTGTGGGGTGGATTCATGGAACCTCGGCGCTGGACCTGGATGGATACGGCCGGCGTAGGGTTGTTTGGGCTGGACCGCTGGATGCAGCATGGAAGGCACGAGCGCAGCATCCATGCATGCATGATGATCTTGGGACGGATGTGTGGGTTCTTGCGGTTTTCTTTCGTAAGGTTGTTCTGCCCACTCGATGGGGTGCTTGCATAGTTGTGTTGGGGAAAAGCGTTGTAAGAGTATGATTTGCAGGATTAAGAAGTGAAGAGAGGTCAACAAAAAGTTTCGTCGCGAGGGCCGCCATGAAGATGAAGGCTTTTCTAATGTTTCGAGTTAAAAAGACGAAGCCGCGAGGGAACCTCGTCTCGAGGTTGGCGGGCCATAACACGGTACGGAGTCAGAGACGAAGTCACAGGGGAGCTTCGTCATAACACAACGGGAGGAGTTCCGTTACGAGGCCAAAGCCATTGAAAAGATTTTTACGTGGACGAAGCTGGTATAGGGCTTCAGGAATATGAAAGGAGCCTGCATGGAGGTTTTGAGTTGAGGTTAGGGCTCTGGTAGATGGAAACAAACGTAATGGAAGGGAAGGAGTTTTCAAGACAAGGGCAAATATTTGTATGAGAGAGCCTTTTGGCGGGAAATAACTGTCGGATAGGATGACCGAGTCCTATTTATTTTGGCGGGAAGTAACGGTCGACTGATGATGTAAACGAGGTTGCCCTCCTATAAATAGTAGGCAAACAGCCGCTGAAAGAGGCATGTAATCTTTGACCTGTGAAATAAAACTTCCATCATTATTGTTAGCACGCCTGAGAATCTCGTGTTACAACAAGTTGCATGTTTGTTGATGAGCGACGAATTTTAGTTTTTTTTTCTTGCCTTTTTTAGGGATTTTCACCTTCTAGGTAAGGATATCCTCTTGGATGGCTCACAGATTCTCCTTATTGAATGTAGTATATTCCCTTTTTATTGTATCGTAAAAATGAGAGTGTTTTGAGTTGAATATATATGAGGGATAAAGTGTATTAAATTAAATTTTATTTGCACACTCCCTTATTTGAACGTTGACCTATCAGGTTTGTACAAAATCTCCCTTGTTTAAATTAGTAATTAATTAATTTTACTATAACATCTTTATTTTTACCCAAAGTTACTGAAAATGAAATAGCATCAATTTAATTGAACTAAATTCATCATCATTTTTGGTGCATTTATTTTAGTGTTGTAGATATTAATATATTTCTCATGTAATTTGGTCAAAATTAATGAAGTTTAACTTAGAAAAAAATTCATAATACCGTAGATTTTGGAATGATTGAGTTAGTTGAAATGCATTATTATAGAACAATCTTGACGTTTTATGTGTAGATGCTTCTTATCTAGCGACTGATAATGAAATTATCAATCTTGACGTTTTATGTGTACCTAGTGCATTGGGCCATCGTCAATTTTTCTTTAAAACTTTGCTATTTCATCTAATTTGTTTACATTTTTATGGAAACATGTAATTTACATATATATCTTTATATATTGAATATAAATAAGAATGAGACCCATTAAACAACGTGAAAACCGTCGCTGGCGTCCCAACGCATCACGCACGTTTCGTCACCCTCCTAAATCGCGTGCAGCGAACCTAGCCCCCCTTCTCCCCGGCGGCCGGCCCCACGCTTTCCCTCTCGCCCGCCTACCCCACCACCCACTCTTTCCATTCACCAGCACGGCCAGATGCGCTGCACCGCGGAGCACCCAACTCCCCACCCCAAAAAAGAAATCCACCCCAATCCCCCTTGTGATTCTCGCCTATCCAGTCCGGCTCTCCGCTCCCACCCAAAGCATCGACTCGTACCAGTCCAGGTGCATGGTTTGCTCTGCTAAATAAGTAATTATATGCATAGAATGCGGCCACTAGCCCTGGCCTTTTGTGCTTAGCAGCCTAACATAATAATCTATCAATCTCCCACTTGCGTGTCTAGAGGTGAGGTGTGTTGGGGGATTTGTCTAATCGCCCAGTGGATCCATGATTTGTGCTGCTATAATCCCCCCTTGGCTTTGTTAATCGTTACTCGCGATACGCCCCCGATCCGGAGCTTGTCGTGGAGTAGAGCGTCGAGACGGGGTCTCCGTTGTGCAAAAATGCAGAGCTCAGACTATCTCCAAGAGATCTGGTATACTATCTATGTTGGCTAAAAAAAAAGAGGAAAGAAAAAACTGTTTCCAACATATGAGGCAAACGGTTAGCTATCCATCCACGCTAGCTATTTTCCACCCACGCCTAGGCATATTTGTCTAGCACCCACGCTAGCCATTGCTGCATGACATTTAGATAAGCTGTTGGATTCCACCGTTCTTTTGCTAGCTATTTTATTTTATACAGTAGCTAAATCAAAACTTTAGCTAGTCTCTTTTTAGATAATCTGTTGGAGATGGATCAGTCCCACGGAAAAAGTAGCATATTGTTGCGCTGTTCGTAATCTGGCGTGGCTTCTGTACGACCAAATTGGGTTGGGTCCATGATGATCGTCGACACGGAAACGCTTCTTTTTTTAAACGGCCTAATTGTGTAATCGGTGACGACAGAAAATTTGGCAGGAAGGTTCCGGCACCCACACGAGGAAGCGTCGCCGGAACCGATCGAGCAAGCAAGGGAAGCTCACCTGGCCAATGGCCACGCCCATTTCTTTGCGACCGATCGGTTGCGTTCGGTGCTCATGCCAGGCGTGGCGCACGGTGGCATGGCGTCCCGGTCCTGGCGCGTGCAGTCACATGGGCACAAGCGGCCGGCACAACCATCCGACCGCCGATGCGCCGCCGTCTCCGGCTCGCGGAGTCGCGGAGGAAATTCGCGGCAGACTTCCGGCTACCAGCAGGAGTGCCGGAGCTCAAGTCCTGCCTGCTTGCCTCTGGGCTCTGGCTGCGTGCAGGCATCCATGCCATTTGCCATGCGTGCCTTATGGGTAACGTGACACGCGGTATGGTAGGCAACACGAGAGCCAAGGGTGCACACTATGCACAGGGCAGCCGAGCGGCCGAACAGGGGTGTGGAAACGGCCGCGCACCGCCTCTCCCATGCCTGCGCTGCGCACGCCTGACGGCCGAAGTTCATGGGGGCGCACATGATCAATGCCGATGGATTGCCGTTTTTCTCCACCCCGTCGCGATCGGACGCGGGACCGACGGCCAACCAGGCCGGGGGCTACAGGCCACACGCCTACGTGGCGTGCCGCGGTCCACGCGCCTACGTGGCGTGCCGCGGTCCACGCGCCCGCGCACGCGTCGCTGTCAGCGGATGCAATGGCCGCGTGCCAGCCTCCCTGGGTTACCCCAATCTCACTGGCAGGAAGGGCCGGCGATTCAGCGGTTGGAACAGCCACGCACGGCGGCGTCGGCTGTCAGGCCTCGGAAAAGGGAGCCGGCCGGGTGATCCCCCTCACGCCGTGGTCACTGGTCAGAGCCGTCATCTCTTTAAAATTTCGCGGCGAGGGTTCCGGTATTCCCGGAATGGGTGATCGCGTCCGTGTCAAGTGTGTGAGGATTCCGTCGCGTCCCTTTCGTGACCTTCTGCGACGGCACGCGGAGGCAGCAGGTGCGCTCCGCCACGGATGGTCACCGGACTCACTCGCCGGAGTGGGAAAAACCGTCGCGGTCGTTGCCGCTGCTCGGCGCGACACCACCACTCGGGAGGCCCTTCACGCTTGGCGCTCGGCGCTCGTGGTGTCTGTCACTCACTCGGAGAGAGACTGGCGCACTGAGCCACCAGGGAAGCATCATCTCCAGGCTCCAGAGTCCACACCGGCAGCAAGCGTGTTTCAGAATTGTTAGGATGAGTTTAGTTCATCCAACTTCTCCTAAAAAATTACTATTCATCTAATTTTTCCCTATTATCTCGTCCCTCCCACTCATAGAACATGTTTCCAAGTACGATCTACAGTGTTTTTTTAGATCTACGGTGTTTTTTCTCGTAATCTAAACTCGTTAGACTGGTGAGCGCCGTTGAAAAAGAGGGCTCGCAGTCGCAGTACATCATGGATGGTGGCCCAGGAATACGGATGGGCCACGGCCCAACTGGTTTGACTCCAGAATGGGCCGTCGATCGTCTTCTCCAAAGCCGACGAGACCAACGCCACGGACCAGGCGCGATCTGCCAGGCTCCTCGATGTCTCTCTCTCCTTCCTCGGTTCCAAAAGCTTCCAACCGAAATGCAGCAGTAACATTGGTGGGAACTTGCATGGTCTGGTCTCGTGAGCAGATCAGAGATCTCTAGCCCCTCCGGCGTGCGATGTCCCCGTTTTCATTTACTATTTCTTTTTTTGAACGAAAGGTTTCATTTACTATAGGCGAACTGCCTAGTCACATGGCAGCATCGCATCAGGTGATGCGTGCCGCCTCAGCAGCACAGCCTTGGGCAGGGTACGGAGAGATCCACGAGATATTTCAGGTGCCGGACAAGTGACACTGACACATGCGTGCTCGCGTGGATAGGCAGGCTAGCAAACCGTTAGCGTTGGGTTTACCCACGAACGGTAAGAGCCGGCGAGTACGCGTCCGTGATTAAGCCGAGTGATGTAGTACATGTTTATGCTAAGGAGGGGCGGCAGAATTAAGCCGAGTGATGTACATGTTCTAATAAACATAGTGAGAATAAGATGAGCTGGATATAAGTTTGGCCAGATTCTGGCATGCCAACGTTTTAGAAACGAATCAGTTAGGCTCTTGATAGCAACACGTTAGTATGCGTTAGCCAGCATACAGTCAAATGATTATATAACCAGGCTATTAACTGGTTGTTGGTGATATGGTAATAGCATGCATATAGCTAGCATTGGCTATATTATTGGTCATGCTCGTAGGGAAAGAAGACAAAGAATAATAAAATCTTGTATTCTCTCCGTCTATAAAATAATGCAACTCTCGTTTCCAGAGGAGTCACACAATTTTAAGTTTACCTTAATTAATACAAAATAATACTAACGTTTATGGTACAAAATAAGTCGTTAGATTAACCATGGGATGCATTTTCATACCTAAATCTATTTGAAGATATAAATGTTCATAATTTATTATATAAATTTGGTCAAATTTGAAATCGCTTGACTACTCGGTAAGTGAGAGTTACGTTGTTTTGTGGACAGAGGGAGTAGTTCATCGAGGAGTTAAAAGAACCTCTTTTAAATAATGGAATCCTTTTTTATGTAAATCATTTAAACCAAGGAAATATGAATATCGAATGTAAACATGACAATAAGTAATTTATTGATATATTCCTAGTAACATGTTTAGCCTGCTTTGACTCAGCATGGTGAGCTATATATTTGGTCTATGGAAAGACCTCAATGAGTGATTGAGATCCCAAGATGGGGTTAATCTTGTACCGACTAAACCCTGCATCCAGGAATAACCGATGCCACTTTTCCTCATCTCGCTCCGCACCCGTTGTCAGCACCATCATGCATATATCATTCAATGCTTGAGCTTCAAATGTCTGTTTGGACGCTGACCCTGCCACCGTATCTATGATTATCACCTTCCTGTTTGCTCCAGTGGAAATAGCTTCATTCGATCGTTTTAAGATTCTAACACAATCCTCATCACTCCAATTATGCAGCACAAACTGTAACAAGTTAAGTAAATCAAGTAGAGTATGTCTTGAAAAGGAAAAAAATAGCATGATTAAGCTGTAGGACGTTTACCTTGAGCAACACAACATCAGCTTGGGGAACAAACTCCATCATGTCACCTGCAACAAACTCTACCACACCATCAACCGGCAAGCCATCCACCACTTGGGGAAGCTCCAACACCGAGCACCTCACATGTGGGAAAGCCTTTGCAATGGCCTTCGCCGTGGTGCCATCCCCACCGCCGACGTCGACCAGAGACGTCACTCCGGCGAACACCTCGGCGCCGCCGCACTCACGCACGACGATCTCCGCCGTGAAGCGGCTGCAGGCGCCCATGGCGTCGTTGAACAGGGTACCGAACTCCAAGTCACGGCCCGTGTAGGCGAAAAAACCCGCTCCATGCGCCATCTTGAATGGCGTCTCTGCATCGGCATCGTCCTCGTTCTTCATCAGCCATTCGGGTAGGCGTTGGGACGCTGCAAAATGGAATGGTGAAGTGGCCATGACTGTGAACTTAGAAAGACATGTCGACGCCGTCTGCTGGTTGCCGTCGATGTCGTCTTCCACGAGGAGACGTGACACAGGGGTGAGACTGTACACGCCGGGCTCGCTCTCTCTGAATATTCCTGAGGCTACCAGCAGCTTCATGAGGCGAGACAAGCATGGCCATTTGCTTTTGGGGATGGGAGATAGAGCTACTTGAAGATCGGAGAGGGAGGCGCCGCCGCCGCAGCGGTGGATGGCGGTGGGGATCCCGAGCTTGATCACGGAATGCAGCGCCATGGATTTGAGGTAGCCGAAGGTGTGGCACCAGAGGTCTGCGTGAGCTTGCAGAAGCTCAGCGTTGTTGGTGGTGGCAGCCATCGTCAGAGGCATGGGACGGTTTTGAGCCATGCTTCTGTTTGATCCTAAGGAGCTTTAGTGGCAATGGTGAGGTGGTCTCTCGCGATGAGTGGTCAGTTGGAGAGCAAGGTATTTGTAGACCCCATGGCATCATTCGTTTAGCATTCTCTTCAGTCTTACTCGATGTGTTTCTCCACAAGAAAATGTCATTTGAATATCTTTCGGAAATCTTTATTGTATTGAAATGAGCCAGACAGCAACCCATCTACGGAATCATACAGGGTATGCGCATACTATAATATTGGATAAGAGGAGGAATACATACGTGGAGAAAAAAAAAGCGATCAAGATCACAATATGTCATCCAAAAACCATTTTTTAAAAAACGAACAGTACCATCAAGGATATTGAGAAATACCCCCTCTGTCCCTCTTTATTGATCGTTTGAAAACTCTCACAGTTGCGTTTCCTGATAGACAAGCAGGACAGAGTAGTCCTATTGGAGTGCGATTCGGTGATCGGCGTGGCCGGCGTGGGCCGGTTCTGACCTCGGCGATCTACGATCACATCACATGCATCAGGTGATGCCGTCTCTCTGGACTTTCTCTGGCGTACGGAGAAATCCCACTTGCCACTTGCCAAAGGGAAACAGATTTTTTTTTCTCTGTGTACTGCAGCTGCAGCGCGAAGGGCACAGGAGCGGACGCAGGAATTTAACATTTGGTGTACATACATATTTGCGGATCGAACGCCCATAGCATATATCAAATAAAAGTAGCATGATAACAAAAGGCACAGGAGGAACCGTAACATAGTTGCATAATCCATTATCCATACAATATCTGAAACTATCAACTAATTAAAAAAATTACAGATTAACTCGACGAGGTGGCTTTTGAAAGCGAGTAATAACGTCTTCATCAGTAACACGTAGGAAAAATTCCTTCTCAATAAATGTAACCAGGCAATTGTTCAAGTAATCATCACCCATGCTATTTCTGTTCTTGTTTTTCACAAAGGTCATAGCTGAAAATACCCTTTCAACACTTGCTGTTGCAACAGGTAACAACAACACTAATTTTAGAAGCTTGTAGACATAGGAGTGTCGGTCATGCAAACCTGTTTCAACAAGTATAACTGAAAGTTCTGCAATATTCTTCACATTGCTAAATCTGTCATCATTACGCACATCAGTAATGAAGTTACCCAGTTGAAAGGAGAGACGCCTCAAATCAGTAGCTGTGAAGTCTTTGGGATAATATTTAGCAAGTTTAATCAAGCTCTCCTTGTCAAAAGCAGCAAATGAATCTTTAGGATTGAACGATGACATGTAAATCAGCAAATCAGTGTTTACCTCATCAAATCTTTCATTCAGCTCCTTCAATTGCCTATCAATGATACCCAAGAACATATCCACTTTGAAACGATGATAATTTGTGAGTTTGGCATATTTCCTTTGTGATCTCCCAGCTGACTTGTATATGTCATCCATTTGAGGAACATCTATTTCACGCTTCACACAAAAAGAAGTGACATCAGCAAGAAAGCCATCACATCCATCATCTTGCCGTAATAATTCAAGTTGAGTCTTTGTCAAAGATATGAGTGAAACAACATTAAGGATATCCTGATCCCTCTTTTGCAAAGCACAATTCAAATCATCTGTATACCCAAATATAGTGTTCAACAAATGTGCAAGGAACACAAATTCAAATGACTCAAGTGAACACAAAGCCATTTCAGCCTTTCCAGATTCTTTAAATTCAGGATCATCACTAATTGCTTGCAACACTAGTCGAATTGGCCGATACATAAGAATAACATGTTGTATCGTTTTGTAGTGAGATCCCCACCGAGTGTCACCTGACCTTCCTAACCCCATCTCTTGATTCAAACCACGCCCGCTTTCAATTTCACCCAACTCTAATGCTTCAATTACATGTTCTGCTTGAGCAACTCGAAGCATTTGTAGCCTCTTACAAGAATTCCCGATGGCAGCCAATAAGAACCCAAGCTGCTCAAAGAAACACTTGCAATCTTGATTCTCCTTAGCAACAGCCACAAGAGTTAATTGAAGTTGATGTGCAAAGCAGTGAACATAATAAGCAGAGAGAGATTCATCCATAATTAATTTTTTTAGACCATTAATTGAACCTTTCATGTTGCTAGCCCCATCATATCCCTGTCCACGAACTCTACTCAAGCTCAATGAATGCTCCATAAGTAAACCTTCAATAGCATTTTTTAGTGTCAAAGATGCAGTGTTCTCCACATGAACAACACTAAGAAACCATTCAACTACGTTTCCTTTCTTATCAACATAGCGCAAGCAAAGGGCCAATTGCTCATTTTGGTAGACATCACTAGATTCATCCGCAAGTATTGCAAAGTAGTCATCACCAAGATCTTCAATGATAAGTTTGGTGGTCTCTTTGGCACGGCAGCTGATGAGCTCTTTCTGTATCCTATGGGATGTCAATTTGTTGTTTTTTGGAGCATTTTTCAGAACAACCCTGTCAACATCCTCAAAAATTCCTGCTAGCCAATTTAAAAGTTCAAGAAAATTTCCTTTGTTCAAAGAGTCTTCACTTTCATCATGTCCACGACACGCTAGCCCTTGCCTCAAAAGAAACCTCAAGCACTTCAGTGAATACCTCAGGCGAGCTCTATACATAGTTTTCTGCATTGTGCTTTGCTTCTTAAATTTATTTCTAATTGATGTTCCCGCTCTAGAGAACAAATCAAATTTCTGTTGTGCTAGACAGCGCGACTTGCACGCAGCATGCGTCTCAAATTTACTTGTATGATTCCAAAGCCTAAAGCCCCCATCCACAAAACTATTTCCACCTTTAGAATTTTTATTCTTGAACAGGTAGCAAACGAAGCAAAAGGCAGCATCTAACTTTACACTGTACTCAAGCCAAGCATAGTTGTCAAACCAACCAGGTACAAATCGACGACTACCTCCAACAAATTTTCTTGGAAAATCATGTTTTCGAGGTTGACATGGTCCCATTGCTATATATTTGCTCCTCACATCTGCTCGATCATTAACATTATAACTCGATATAGCAATTCTCTTCCCAGGATCATGTGGAAGCCACTCAACATCATAAAATGCATCTTCATCAGAAAATGAGTCATCGTCACTGTCATGAACTTCCTCATGTGCTACTGCTGCTGCTGCATCTCCCACAACTTGAGGTTCAGGTTTAGTGCTTGGCTGTGTTTCTGGTTCCTCTTCAATTTCATTTTGTGTTAGTAGTGCTGTTGGTTCCTCTTCAGTTTCATTATGTGCCTCCAAGTGAACAGAAGGGGAATTGCTTTGAACTCTACTTTCCACAGTTTGCAGGTTGGGTGTTGACGTACTAGTTGTCTTTGCTTTCTTTGAAGCTCTAGTCCATAATGATTTCAAATCAATCTCCTTCATTTTTCTTTGCTTGCTGGCTGCCTGTACAATTCGCATATACTTCAGTTACTTGCATCGAACATAAACAAAAACAAGTGAAATCAATTGGCAATTGCCCGATTCGCATCTCATACAAACCTTTGGTGTTGCTGAATTAGCTGTAATCGTAGCAGGTGCCTGCAGAGTCGCCATGGCCTCCTCCTCAATGCCTGTTGTGGCCTCGGCAGCGGCTGCCCCCATGCCCGCCGACGTCATGGTCAGCGCCTCCTCCGTGCCCACCGCACCCATAGCCGGTGGGGCATCTTCTTCCTCGACACCCATTGTGGCTTCCATGTCAATGGAGTCCCAATCCCAGCTCAAATCGATTGCAATTTCAAACCCTAAGTTGAGGTGGAGGAATAGGAGAGGAGCAAATTGGGGATCTCGCCCCGCATCTGTTCTGAACGGACACCAAGTGAGAGCAACAATGACGGGACACAGGAGCGACTCCGTGCGTGCGAGCGACCGAGCGTGGCGCTGCTAGCCACCGTGCAGGCCTTCTTGGACCAGCCCAGGACATGAGTTTGAGAGAAATTTGGTTGGTAAGTGGGCTGATTTTCTAATTTGGGCTGCAGTATACAAATCGTGGCCCTATTGCTAGTATACATATATGTATATACATAAGAACTGGTATTTTTTTTATCAAAAATATTGGGTGTACATATGTACACCCATGTCCACACGTTGTGTCCGCCACTGGAAGGGCATGAGCCACGAGGGCACAGCTCAGCACATGGAGTCATGGACAGACACGGCAGCACAGGGCAGCGGATGTTGTGCCGTTGCGCGCGTACGAGCTGTGCTGATGGACTTGAAAAGGTTGGGCCGTCGGCGTCGCACACACCACCCACACATCACCATATGCCAAGCCCATCATACGGGCCCAAGCGCCGACGGCCTATCACACGGGCCCAAGCGCCGACGGCCCGCAGAAACGAGACCAAGACGATGCGATGGGGCTCCACGACAAATCACACAAGGTGATCACATGAGCGAGTGAGAAGCAATTCACTTGTTGATTTCAATTCCTCGCAGTTGATTTTTGCGGTCGAGGATGCCTCCAAAAAGGGTGCATCCAAGCTCGAAAAAAAGGAAATCACTTGCTCAGAATGGCTACACGAATTTTGGTTTCTAAAACGAAAGAAAAATTTTGGCTTGATAAGTAATAGGTTTGGTTTGTGCGCAAATAAAAATTTAATAGGTTTGGTTGTCCAATTCGTAAATGCAAACGCATTTGTTTAAATCAGTTAGTTAAAAAAAATCCAAATAGCCCATTCGTTCACAAACTGTGTGGATTCTTTTTTTATTTTGGACCTAACAATTTCTATGCTATTCAAGATAAATGGTTTCTTACGTCATCGAAAGACACTAAAAAAATACTAGAAAAAGACGAGGGGAACAAAATTACGCCCGGATTCCCGTCCCACTCACCAACTACGACCCCGACCGCCGTCGGAGAGCAATGGGCGCGGCCGCGGCACCCGTGCCGCCGGGCGATCGAGAGGCGGAGGGGCTGCCGGTGAGGTCCACGAGGTCGCCGGCGAGCGTGGCGGCGGACTTCGCCATGGGCGGCGCGGCGGCCGTCGTGGCCAAGACGGGGGCCGCGCCGGTGGAGCGCGTCAAGCTGCTGCTGCAGAACCAGGGCGAGATGCTGCGGCGGGGCACCCTCAGGCGACCCTACGAGGGCATCGCCCAGACCTTCGCGCGCGTCCTCCGCGAGGAGGGCGCCGCCGCGCTCTGGCGCGGCAACCAGGCCAACGTCATCCGCTACTTTCCCACCCAGGTCCGGCCTCCTATTACGCCATTCTCCTCTCTTCCTGTCACGCTGTTTGTGGATGTGATGTGGACTCTTTTTACTAAATTCTCACCAAATTAACCAGCAATTAATCTTATGCATAGATTAGGAATTCAGTGCAAATGGTTGGGTTCAATTCAAGGCCGCTGATTTCCTGTACTGTACAGTGTACACACATTTCTGTATGGACTCAATTGTTCATGATCCCACATACCAAAAAAAAAAAAATCTGCATTTCTAAGGTATTATCTGGCTGGTGACCTCCATCGTTGCCCACCACACAATGTTCTGTTTCATTTTAAAACGCAATTTTTAAAAATAATACTAGGAAAGTAGGAAGTACGGCTAGCCTGGGATTGTAATATGACTGGTTATGTGTTTATTGGGGAGTCCCTATGTATGTAGGAGTGCTTCACATCTGAACTACTATATAGATTGGTCTTCATAAATAATTAAACAAAGCCAAGTTTTTTGGCATGTGTATTACTTGTAGTCATGATATTAGAGGGACCTGGCTTAACGTTTGCATCCTTATGTTTTTATGCACCATACTACAGAGACAAGATTTTGTGTAAAGAGCACACCTGCAACTTTATGGAGGCTACGAAGTTGAACCATATGACAGACCCTTGCTATCGTTACTGCCACTTTTCTAGCCAATGCTGACAATAAATATACATCATCGGTAAACAACAAAGCTTGTGCCTCTATTTTCGTGCAGTTTCTTGTAACAGGCTAATAGCTAAGAGTAATAACTTACTTTTGCATTACCAAAGTATCAAACATAGCCCAACCTTAACTCTTTGGGCAATGGATCTCAACTTATTTTTCTGTCATGTGAAAGCTTCAAAATCTAAATGAAACCTCAATTCTACAGGCTTTTAACTTTGCATTCAAGGGCTACTTTAAAAGCTTCTTTGGCTACGACAGGGAGAAAGACGGCAAATGGAAGTGGTTGGCTGGAAATGTAGCTGCTGGTAGTGCTGCAGGAGCTACAACTTCATTACTACTATACCATCTAGATTATGCACGGACAATGCTAGCTACTGATGCGATTGAATCCCGAGGAAACAAACGCCAGTTCAGGGGACTGCTGGATGTGTACAGGAAGACACTTGCAACCGATGGCATATCTGGACTATACAGAGGTTTCAGTGTGTCTATTGTGGGCATCACCCTGTACCGGGGCCTATATTTTGGCTTCTATGACACCATGAAACCTCTTGTTCTAGTAGGACCATTGGAGGTAATGCCATTCTTGCGACATAGTTTCACTTTCACAGAGGACGTTTGAAGCTGAATCTACCTGACTCTTAACTTTGGTTGCAATTCTAGGGGAATTTCTTTGCCAGCTTTGCCTTGGGCTGGGCAATAACTACTTTCTCAGGGGCCTGCGCCTATCCATTTGACACCGTCCGTCGTAGGATGATGTTAACTTCAGGACAACCATTCAAATACAAGAACGGCTTGCATGCAGTAAAACAGATAGTTCTAACTGAAGGGTTCTTCACATTATTCAGAGGAGTTGGTGCAAATATTCTGTCAGGAATGGCAGGAGCTGGAGTTCTTTCTGGATACGACCAGCTCCAACAGTTTGCAAGCAGGCATGGTCACAATTTTGAGCGCAAGATGAAAGGGGCATTGAAATGATGTGCATATGGGTATCAATATATTCAATCATTGGTCGATCATTCGAATGTAATGCGCAAGCAAGAAATTTCTGGCCCAAAGAACTTAACACAAGGTAATGGAGGAAAAATACAAAATTTCCAGGTGGTGAATCTCCTTGCTGCCCCAACGTGATTGACTGTAGATTGGGTTATCTATATCGAATCTGTAATCCTTGATGAAATGTCACTAGTCTCTGGAATGGAAGTTTGCAGGCTCCAAAATGCTTCTTAGTTTCAAAACCCAGTTAACCCTAGCAAACCCAGGTCATACAAAAAAAAAACAGTAACTGCCCTGATTCTCTTGGTTTCATGATTCTTTCTGCTCCTTTGTAAAGCTTGCAATCAGTGGCCTCCAAAAGTAATTGATACAACAGGAAGGTGAAATAAAGATTCACATTCTCCACTTTGCTCCAGTCCACTTGATTAAATTGTACATACTTAGTGAAACTAGAAAATGAGAATTGTTAGCCCTTGTTTATGTGACTAACTGCTGATTTAATTGAAAGCATGTACATTTAGTAATTTGATAAAGAGTATGATATCTCCTTGGCTTGGATTACAGATCTTTTTAGAATATTTCCTGCTGATGACCTTGTGAATCTAGATTTTTTTTTGTGCAGTTCTTTTAATCTTTAAACAGCAGAGCATGAGATCACCATGCAGCTGGGAGGTGCATCGATCCAAATGAATTTGTAAATCAAGTTTTTATGACTGCACACGTCCTAGAAAAGGTGCCAAGTTCATTTTCTGGTTTCCAAATTTAAGTGACTGCGTTCTTTTTGGGGTAAAAAATATTGTAGCTGTAGGAAAACACTGCAGCTAAGTCCTAGGAAGCGTGTTCTGTGAGAGAAAAAAATAGGTGAATAGTGAAAAGTTGGAATGAATAATGTTTAGTTTGTAATCCGAACCGGGTTGATTGTTTGTCCCATTAATAAACCCATGGATTTTCAATATTAAACCGATATTCTTTTTTGTTGAAAGCCCACCCATGCTTATTTTAGCATGGTGTGTTTGTGCTTCAGAAAATTCAGTTTCTACTTTCTACTTAGTATCATTAAAATTGTACAGGATGCTTGTTTGCAATTTATTACCTAGTATGGCTATACAACTGGGAATCGCCTCACAATGCAGAGTTTGATGGTGTCTACTGTCTAGTGCATATGCACATGAAACTTCTATGAAGACTACCATTGAGAATCATCTTACAATGCAACGTTTGATGGTGTCTAGTGCATTGATTTTTGTGTTGAAACCATTCATTACATGATATTTAGCTTCTCTCTTTTCACTCTATATTACCATATCATTTCCTACGTACCATAATACCCAAATGTCCAATGTAGGATTATAATTAATCCGAATATAATTAATCTTATGACCATCCAAGTTAGACGGTTGGGATTGCCCTTATCCATCTCTTAGTTTTCGAGCTTTTTTCCACGACTTAACATCCATCTTCGTCTTTTCTTGGTGAGGAGACTTATTTCGGCACAACACATCGAATGCTTACAAGCGTACGCTAGCTAGCAAAGAGAGACATAAGCATCACGCGCACGCGTGTACCCTGCATCCGGCCTCCGTATCCACACGCATCACTTGACAGTGTCAGCATCACCATTTGCTTTGTTACACACTTACACGACACGACGTCAATGCAAGTCTCGCTACTGGACCTTGACCTCGGTGACGTTCCGCTTGCGTTCCCCGGTGCGCGGCACGGTGACGTAGAGCACCCCATCCTTCACCTCCGCGGTGATCCCCTCGGCGCGGGCGTCGTCGGGGAGCATCAGGCTGGCGTGGTACCCGCTCGCCGCCCACCACTCGCCGTCGTCGCCTTCCTCCCCGTGCTCCCTCTTCTCGCCCTCGATCACCAGCACGCCGTCCTCCACGGCCACGCGCACGTCGTCCTTCCCCAACCCCGGCACCTCGAACCGCAGCCTGTACCTCGCATCGTCCTCCCTCACCTTCCCCGTCAGCAGCCGCGTCGGCGCCAGCCGCTCCAGTGGGCGGCTCAGTGTCTCCGCCACGTGCGACAGCGCGCTCCCGAGACCTGCATGCGTCGTGCTCGCCGGCGTTCATGGCGTCAGTCACCGGCGTTCATGGCGGCGGCGGCGGTTAAGCTACAAGTGTTGCCAAAGATGGCGAGGGAATTGAGTGGTAAACGTGCCGTGCATACCGTCGACGAAGCGGAACGGGGTGAAGTCGCGGAGGTCTCGCCATGGCCAGCGGCCGCCGCTGCGTGCGGGGACGGACTGGCCCGACACGGCGACCTCCCGGTGGTTCGAATCGCCTCCGGCGGCGGAGTCCACCGGCGCCGACGTTGAGGAAAGGAAACGAGGGGTCACGCCTGACGCCGGGGATGCGACGTACGCTGGCCTCGCCAGCGCCAGAGCGCGGCCGCCGGCGAGGGCTCTGTTGAGGCAGAGGCGAGCTAGAGCCATGTCAAACTAAATGGATTTGCTTCTGCCGAGCTGGTCAGCTGGGCACCTGATGGCTTCCTCACTCTGCTTGGTTTTTTGGAGATCCAGATGGCGATGGTGTGTGCATATAAAGCGGCAGAGGAGGGCATCACGCAAGCTGAGAAGGCCGGAGAGGCATCTGGAAAGGAAACGGCCACTTCTATCAGCTTCTGGGCGAGCCCGCGGATCGATGAAAAAGGAGATTTGACACAAAGAGAGTACACAACTCCTCTAGAGAAGATGATAATGCTGGGCTTCAGTGCTTCCATTATCTTTGTTTCTTCTTATTTTGCCCTAAAATATGCCCAAAAAAAAAGGAACCAGCAGGTAGACGCAGTGCAGCTAAATAGGCCTACTGTTCTTCCCGCAAACATTCTGATTTTCTATCTGGAAGTCCATTACACCCTAAAGTCAACAAACATGAGATCTAAGAGGAAAGGAACACCGCAAATCGAAGGCTGTGAGCACTGAGCACAATTACTAGCCAGTAAAAACCAAAGAATATTTTACATTTGCTTAAGAGGGATGCCATCATGTCTCCAAGACAATCCACATTCATGACCACACAAGCTTTGGCAGCCAAGTAAAGTTGCGTACATTTCAGCGATTTCATAACGTAGCCTCAAACAATACATTTTTCATCAACCAAATCTAATCGTATAGCCCTTCCTGCTCCCAGCTGACCACGAGGAAGTCCACCATTTCCTGATAACAGACAGCCCAATGCACAAGTCAATGCATTGCCTCAAACAGGATGCATACATATACGTCAGAAAGGAAGATGGAAGGTAGCTTCTCAAGAGATCTTACGCTAAGAGGGATCGGTTGTGCAAATGGTTTCGTGCTTCCGAGCAGACTCTCATATGTGGCGTTATGACTGCAGTCACGAGGCATATATTAGTGCAAAAGGCATCAATCAGAAACTACCATAATTTTGAAGTATTAGACAAGATTCCGCCATTCTGGAATGCCAGTAAACTGACAGCCAGGTAACAAGCAAATTCGTAAACATAGCGTATCATCCGTAAACACAATACATCACAGCTTGAGGCAGAGTTCCATAACAAAAGATAAAGGAAAATCTGATGACTGACCTTATTTTTGGTTCCTGACTTTGTTGGCCCTGCGAATTGCGCCTTCGTTTTCCAATCCACTGTTGTCTAGTCTGGTGCCATAGTAGAAGACCTATGGTTGTACAAATGAGGGGGCCAAATTTCAGCCATAGGTGGTTTCTAACTGCTGTACCATATAAAATGTTGTGATGAACAGTTGTGCGAAATCACTTGCCCTTCATGGTTGGGCTTCAGCCATTCAGGAGTCATAAAGATCAAGCGAATGACTATGTGGCTGTCTGGCCACTACTGAGGTTTACTGAGCTTATTGCCAGGCAGAGACTTAATATTTTAATAATTTCAAATGACTCAAATTTCAAGATTATATAGCATAATTAACAAATACCAGCAACTAAGTAATTATAGGAGCATGGTATGGTGTTGTAATAACTAATGTGTACAGCTATGCTAGATAATAATTTTCAAATATGTTCACCAAACCGCATCTAGTAAAATTACCATTTTTCAAAGTAGTAGCTGAATTTTCTGGATGACAAACAAATCAAGCTGAAATGCAATCTAAATGAGGACGAATGGAACTTTAACAAATAAATACTTGTTTAAGACATGTTGTCTGGAAATTCATGGCGGTAGAACAAATAATTAAAGAAGATGATACGGGTACATTGACTTGGCAAGTGCAAAGATTGCAACTCTTTTACCTTGATTTACAAATTCATTCGGGTTGCTGCTACTTCCAGCAGAATGCTGATCATTAGATTGTGCTGCCATGCTGAATGAAGACAAACTATGTCGGGATTGAAGGGCACTGTTCTCCATTTCGTGCGGACTTGAACTCCAAAAGTCGTCAGACAAATGGCGCCTTTTCACTGAGCGCCCTTGAATTCTTAAACCTTTTGAAGGCTCATCAACAGCTATTATTGGCGTTGGGTGGGCACAACCAAAACAACCTCTGCTCTGTTGCAGACCAGGATCGGCCAATAAATGATTAGTATCAGGCACTTGAGACAGGAAGCTTGCACAAAATTTTCAAGGAAAAGATAACACGCACAATAAAAAAGAATCTTACATTGAAAACATTAATTAGACAATTCCTGGCAGTGGATTAATACAAGCTCTGAACCGGCTACCAAGCCCTGATCAGTCGGAAATTATGAGTGTGGATGGTTATCTTTAGGTATGCTCTAAACTTACAATCTAAGGCCCTTTCCCTCCACCACCAAGGACAAACAAAAAACTTTAGCTGAGGCTAGCTATAACCCAGAATATCAGATCTGCAAAGAATAAGAAAATTTTATACTTTCTATTTCACATCATATAAAAATTGATGTAAATAGTTCCATTTGCATTTACAAAACCTAACAAATACTTAGCCCAATTCCATCTATACAAATTGAGCAATAATGTATTTAAGGTACGGGTAATAGTTGTTCACTGACTAAATCTAGGCATGAAACCAGATACAAATATAAACTGAAGTAACTTTTTAGATGACAGTCTGCTACTGCAGGTAACCAGCTTGCACAGTCATCAGTAACCAGTATTTAATCAAATAAAGATATGTACTCCTTATCAAAGTACAAATAATCTCCATGCATCATTCAATTGTGGTCGGTTAGGTGCAGAAACAGTAGTTACGAATTCGCCTTTTGTAGTTTCACAAAAGAAGGATACACTAAAACATGCCTAACACCAACCTTTGTTTCTCTTTTCTGTTGTACTATAGTTGCTTTTGGAGGCAACTAGTTGCAAGCTTAAGGAAGCAGGAAAGGAAAAAGGAGGTGAAGGCAGACCCAACACGAAAGTAAAAGTATCAGGGCGATAACCAGCATTGCTGGAAAGTAATCTTAGCGGAGATAATGGCCACAACTGTAGAAACAACCAGAACAAATGGAATTCCATAGCAAATCAATAATCTTCATCATCAATTTCGTACAGCTAACCGTAACGAGGCCATTCCATTATCCCTTCTACAAGAGCTGTCTAGACTTAAACTAGGACTTAACACTATCTTGGAGCCTTCTAAGTATCCATTTCAAGCAGAGATTATTGAGGTCACAAATTTCCTCAACGGCTACAGCGCCAAGCCAATCGCGAAGGTACAGATAATCCAACCCACAGCCAATCGCGCAAGAGCAGCGGCAAGCAGACAAGCCCAGCAATCACCCCCCGCGTGCGTACGAGAGAGAGGGCAGGAGGGAGGGAGACGTACCCGACGCAGGCGACGAAGCGGCGCACCCAGGAGGAGAGCGACCCGCAGCTCAGCAGCATAGCATCCGGCTCCGCCGCGCCGTCGACGGCGGCTCAGGCTACTACAGCAGTCGCGCCCGCCCACCCGCCCGCCGGTCCCGCGATCCCCGGAACCCTACCCTCGTCTGCCACCGCCGGCTGGATTGGGGATTCACCTCTCGTCGTCGCCGGACGGAAGAGAGAGAAAAAAATAAAAGTCTCTCGCTTCTTCCACGCGAGTACTCTCTCTCTCTCTCCTCGATTAGCTGACGCGGCGTGCTGCGATAATGGCGGCCTCCCTCCCTCCTTATCTGCAGCAGCTCGCCTCGCTTTCGGAGGGAGACGAATCATTGCGACCGGCCGGGCTGGCTGAGTGGCTGGATGGCGGCCCGTTGGCGCCGTACGTGGGGCGATCTGGAGCGTCCGCTGCCGGATCAACGGCCCAAAGCGGTGACGGGCGGGGCCCGTGGACTAGCTGGATCGTTTCGGCTTGGGGGCAACGAATCGGGATTACGTGGCGTTAATAGCGACGAGCATCGCGAGGTCGGAATCCTGGCGTGCAAGCCGCGGCCTGGCCGTGGTTTGGGATATATACTTCACTCTAATCTGAAGCTCTGAATTGGGTACTTGGACGCCATCTAGATAGGTTACTGACTTTACTGTACGAGTTCTGCATTATCTCCTTCATGCTCGACTACCTTTTTTTTTATTAGAAGGAACGGCAATGATGCTCGACTATTACAGTCGAAGGTTTTATACGGATGAAGGTTTCAGCCTTTCAGGTCAGCTCTGCCCATGGTGACGAGGTTTCAGGTTTCCAATTAGTGTAACATGACTGCAACTGAGTTTGAATGCTCATTTCTTCCTGCCTGAATTTTGGGTTGCACTGCTGAAGGGTACCTGGAGGTTGTCTCTGAAAGAGTGTAAACACTTGATCATTTTATCCATCTCACATCATTTTTTAAAAAGCTTCCGGTGAGTAAAACTTGTGGAGTACATCTTATTTGGTTTCCGGTTTGGAAAACAAAGAAAAATAAAGATGGATATTCTGCAGCTAGCAAAAAGGCACTAAGCTATCGAAAAGTTTGGGGGAGAAAGTACAGCAATTTAGCTATCATGTAACCAAATTTAGATTAAAAATTTACAATTAATTTTATTATAAAAAAGGACGACGATCTACAATTATCTGATTGTTTGATATCGGCTAGTTCAATAGATAACTTGCTGAGGTGGTGCAATGGATGACGCTAGCTCGTTCGAGTTCTAGCACCTTCATGTTCGGATGGCTGGTTTCCAGCGCAGCCGGCTGGTTTTGGCACCGGAATGGGGGCTGACTGGTGGGCCTAGCCGGCCAGCCCAGCCACACCAGCCGGCGAGCCCAGGATGGAGTAGAATTAGTAACTTGCCACCGGCACGCTCGGCAGCAGGTGAACCTCATCACGCTGACGGCCTACCTGATGGCTGGCCTTTGGGTCCCACACTCACGCATTCCATTCCATCAAGTTGCTGGGCGCCTCGGCTTGATGTCCCTATGCAGAACGCATTGCTCCCAGCTTCCCACTCCTGATTGGTACAGCAGGGCAGATCCAATCCCGAGTACGATCTCACGTCTAAATTGGAACCAAAGTATCATTATTAGATATCGATACATTGTTTGAGTTGTAGACTCGTAGAGACGATTACTCAGGCCATGTTCAGATTTCCAACTATTCACTATTCATTCTAACTTTTCACTATTCATTCCAACTTTTCACTATTTTTTCCTCACAAAACACGTTTCCCAGCGAATGCTACAGTGTTTTTCTTATGCTACAGTATTTTTTCCTACAATCTAAACACACCCTCAATGGAAGAAACTTACCTAACTGTCCACGACAGCACGATGTTCGCGTTTTAGAGAATAGTGTTGCAATGGCGGATCATCCAAATGGCATCTGACAGGGTCCAAAGCCGCAATTTTGTACCTGCTAGATTGCGACTTCTGAAGTCTAACCACTCTTCTCAAACTTCCCAATTCTTCCTTTGATCTAAAAAAAAATCAGCGAACAACATTTCTATGAATGTGTTTGAATCAGCAAGATATGACCAATATAAAAGTTGTATATCTTGAGAAGTGATACAACTTTATTGTTCAAAATATTTTTTACTTAAATTAATTTACGGCTTCAAAATGTGCTTTGAAAATTGTCTTTAGTGAGGGTTTTTAGAAATACACTCGGTAAACATATTCTTTACCGAGAGTACCAAAAATTGTATTTTAGAAAACGTCCAACAAACTCAGTTTTTACCTAGTGTTTTTTTACCAAGTGTTTATTTTAATACACTCGACAAAGACTTGTGTAAGTACTCGATAAATTGCAATCGACCAACAAATTGTCACTCGGGAAATAACTTTTTTCGGTAGTGGCGGCAATACCACTTCAATAAGCGGCGGCAAAGCCTCTTCTTCAACTCTCGAAATATAGATCCCGGACTTTGTAAAAAAAAAATATAGATCCCGGACTCATGACAAGAAAAAACAAATCTCGGCGACGGGCAGCACGGAAGAAGCACGGTGGCGGTCATCCTGCTTCTCCGCCATCGTTTCCTCCTCCTCCTCCCTCGGGATCTTCGTGCACTGACGTAGGTGAGTCTCGAATTTTTTTAATTTTATTCTTTTTTTAATAATATTATAATAAAAGCCGGTCCACACCAATATTTGCACCGGGTAACCGTTTTGGCCACGCCACCCCGACTGGCGCGACAGGGGCCGCGCCAGTGCATGTGGCGCGACAGGGCCGCCACGCTGGCCGCGGGCGCCAGCGAGGCGGCCAGTGGGCCAGCGGCTGCCGCGCCACACCGCCTGGCGCGGCAAGGCCCTACCGCGCCACCCCGCCTGGTGCGGCAAGGGTGTTTTGAACTGGGGCCGCGGGCTCCTCTTCTTCCTCCCTCTCTTCTTTCTCCTCCGTCCAGAGCGACGCCGCTCGTGCTGCAGCCGCCGCCTGGAGCTCCACCCCCCCATTTTGGTCCATTTTTTGCGGATTAAACTTGGGGAAATCGGTCCCCCCATCTCCGGTAAGCTTCTCCCCTCTTGAATCTTGTGTGTTGGACCTTATTTGTTAGTTTTTTTTATTAGAGTTTGGTTGGTTAGGGTTAGATGGTGAAATGAAATACTTGTTACATTTGTTATGATTTGCTTAGAGATGGTGAAATGAACGCGTTGGTTAGAGTTTGGTTAGGGTTTTATGGTGAAATGGAAAAGTTGTCCCATTTCATATGCTTTGTTTTTAGAGATGATGAAATGGAAGAGTTTGTCCCTATTGTTATGGTTTGCTTAGAGTTTGGTCCTCATTCACTTTATTTTTGTATATATTTGCAGTTCTGTGATTGACTTTGATAATCTTACCGTTGTCCATGAGAGGATGCTACGCCAGAGGGGTTATGGTCAGTATCCATCTGTGGAGGATGCACATGGCCCTGTTCCGCCGGCCCTTCCCGTTCCAAATTGTTGTTGCGGCGTGCCAGCGGAGGTCAAACAATCTAGGCACCCAAAGACTGCAGGACGAGCGTACTATATATGCAGGTTCAAATATAAGAGGGCGAGATATCCCTATGAGTCCCTGCCTTGTTGGTTTTTCCAATGGATTGATGGCCCAGAGAAATTTAATCCTAGGATCCGTCTGTTTCCATATGAGAGTGAAAAACTGGTGCCATAACATGAGTTTCGGCGTTGGGTTGCTCCCCCACTAAACCCCCCTCCAATGACCGTAGACGAGAGGATGGCCGCTGCACGAAGGCGTAGGAAGGATCCTCCGCTCTGCCATTGTGGAGTCCGTGCTACCTTGGTGGTGCCTCCCCATGGTGGTTCCCTTAGCGGTCGGCTAAAGTACTCCCCATTCTTCCGGTGCTCGATAAAGACGATGGTTAGTTTGCATTTGTATTCTTTGTGCATAATACTTATACCTATATGTTTTTTATGCAGTCATATTATTTTTTCATAATCTGAAACTAACTAAACTTGCAGGACGGTTGGCCAGTATGTCAGTTCAATGAGTACGTTCAGGGCCCGCGGTCAGTTTGGCCAAGTGATGAGGAGGTGCGTGCGTATGAGACTGGTAAGGCTCCATGGCCGTGTACGAAGTATCCTAAAAAGAGATGCAAGTGTGGTATTTTGGCCGAGCGTGGTGTGGTTCGCTCAGAGCTTGGTTATGGATGGTATTGCGGCAATGGAAACGCTTTTTGGGTGAGTGATATGATATTTATGTTTGATTTATCTTTTGGAGTTCACTGTTGCACAGTCCTGTATTGATGAAGCGATATTGTTTGCGCAGGAGGGCTGGACATGTGATTGGGAATGGTTCAGTGGTCATGATGAGCTTGTTGCTAGGTTCAGATGTTTGGGTCAACGAGACAAAGAAAGAGAAACTAGAGAATTGAGGGACAAGATAAGGAACAAGTATGATGTCCAATTGCCAGATGATGAGCTTCTATTTGGTACCATTCTTGACGAGTACATCAAGGAGAAGAGGTGTAGGCCCCCTATTCTAGAGGCTCATGACACGCTTATCAAGTATTGGAGGCTGAATAGGATATTGTATCCAAGACCTCTATCCAGAGATGAGAGGGCTGAGAAGCGAAGGAAGTTGGAGGAGGAAAGACATTTGGAGAGGCAGGTACATGATCGGGCAAGAGAGGCACAACTAGAGGCTATGAGGGCTCTTGTTGGGGACTTGCCCTGTAACATGACAATTAGGAAGGGTGCTTTGGAGAGGAGCAGTTATGGATTCGTTGCGATGAGGGATGCACAGAGAGATGCGGTGAGGGCTCCTGGGTCTATTTTGCGAAAAGAAAAAGACAAAGGGAAGTCTACGGGCTTACCCGTGACATTTGCACCAGTTGAGCCTGCGGTTAACAAGGGCAAGGGAGTGGTGGTTATCAGCTCGGATGAAGATGATGGTT
Source organism: Digitaria exilis (assembly GCA_015342445.1). NCBI lineage: Eukaryota > Viridiplantae > Streptophyta > Magnoliopsida > Poales > Poaceae > Digitaria > Digitaria exilis. The sequence goes on from JACEFO010001965.1 coordinate 2,826,839, forward strand.
GGGGTGACGATGAGGTACTCTCTGGTTGTGAGTCGGACTAGCCGTATGGTGTATCTTTTATTGTATCATCGTTCTATTATTTTTATTTGTGTAATGGACTTTGACTTTAGTCCTGCAAGTATTATTTGTATTTGTGTAATGGACTTTGACTTTAGTCCTGCAAGTACTATTTGTATTTGTGTATTGGACTTTGACTTTAGTCCTGCAACTATTATTTGTATTTCTCTAATGGACCTAGAGTTTAGTCCTTCAACTATATTTGAAACGGACCTAGAGTTTAGTCCTTTAGTTTTATGCGGCACAACGTCGAACACGACAACAACACCAAAGTTCAGGGCGTCCTCTGCCGCGCCATGCCGCCTGGCGCGGCCAAAGAGTACTGCCGCGCCAGGCGGCTAGGCGCGGCAGGCCTGCCGCGCCAGGAGGTCCAGCGCGGCAAGTCGTGTCTAGCTGCCTGGCGTGGCAGCGCTGCCGTGCCTGGCCGCCTGGCACGGCAGTACTCTTTGGCCGCGCCAGGCGGCATGGCGTGGCAGAGTGCACGCCCTAGAATTCTTTTCTTCTTTGCTTTGCTTGCTGTGGTTGTGTTCGACGTTCAACTCGGCATTCAACATGTATATAGACATGAATATAAGGTTCACTAGAGTGCAATACACATAGTTCATCACAGAGTTTAATACATCGCAAAGTTCAACACACATAGTTCACCACAGAGTTTAATACATAGCAAAGTTCAACACACATAGTTCACCACAGAGTTTAAAACATAGCATACTTTAACACAGTCAAGTTCAATACACATGGTTCAACACGAAGTCTTGATTCAATGCCGTGGCGGCCTCTGATCTGGTGGGCTGAAGACATTTGCTGCCCGACGCTGCCTACGTGCCCCGGTCTGTAGGCGATTGGCACTGCTGGGAACGTCAGAGCGGTCACGCCGACGACGTCGCCGAGGTAGTGCATCGCCATCCGTGTCCTATTAATGAAACATGTCAAATGAAAATGTCTTAATAAATAATTCAACATTTTATAGGAATAACAGTAAACGATAATACACAGCGTTGACGTACCTGGCTGGACTCTCCCTGAGTCTGCGTCATGTTCATCTGGCTTGACTCTCCCTGGGTCTGAGTGTATGGCGGGGCGTCATCCATGTGCTGACTCAAGATGAACTGATCTGCGAATCCCGGGGCTGGTGAGTCCTCTAAGTCTTCCCCAGGCATGTCCTCGTCACTTGCGTGTGGCGATGCAGGTGCCTTGCCAGCCCTATGCGAGGAGGATGGTCTAGCCATAGCCGAAGATCCACCACCCTTGGGCTGAGAATCAGACGATCCACCAGGGCACGTGCGGGGTCCACGGGGTTGGCAGTCACGCAGTTAAGCTTCAAGGCCATCCTTCGGCAGGTTCTTCTAACCCTCTGCATAAAGATATAGTTAGTAATTTGAGGAAATAGACACAAAAGTAAACAAAACTGGAAATGACTCTACCTCCACGAAAGATCGGAGAAATCGCACATCATTGCCCTGGCGCATGGCCACCCCAGCATCATTGACGATGCGTGAAAGTTGTCGTCCCTATGTGCATGCACAATGTATTAAGAACAGTTGCACGAGGACGTACACATTATGTAACAGTTATTAATAAATACCGAGTGGTCGTGTAGAGGTGCACGCTCCGGCTGATTGCCCCAGCGAGTGTCGACGTCGTAGTCGTCCTCCGCGTCTGTGTCCACATATTCCATGTTGTACTCCACCCTATTGACACGGCTTATGTCCTTATTATTGGCAACATGTGGAATCTCTATATGACATTGCTTTAGTAGATCGAGCTCACGAGCAGTGTACGTCACAGAGCCACGCTTATGAGCACCATCCGCTATATGCCGCACGAATGTGTCATCATCATGCGGAGGGCAAATGTTGGTTGGTATAGGAGGTGGTACAACATGATGACTGTCTCCTAGAGGTGGTGCACTGTCCCTTTCTAACTCTTCTCCCTCGGATTCATACCCATTATTGTCATACCCATCATTGTCATCCCCACCGTCAGAACCTTCTGAAATATCATCATTATCCTCCTCAGCTTCCTCCCTCTCAAATACATCATTAGGAAAATAATCATGTGCCGCGTCTGGTTCTATCTCATCAAAGCTAAAGGCCTCGCTATCAGAATCATCAGCACACTCTGTTCCCTTTGATTGCATTTGCTCTTGTTGGATCACACCAATACCTAGCTGTGAGATTGTTGACTCCTGTGTCCCAAGCTGAGGCACTAACTCTCTACCTCCCTCTCTACCGGAAGTTTTTCGGCTAGTAACAACCACGTCCAAATAAGACACACTAGCTTGCTCTACTAATCTTTTAAATCGATCCCATTCCACATCAGTTTTCAAATCCACTAGAGCGTATGCCGCTCTTCCTCTACCACAATCAATACGGCCTTTCAAGCTGATCTCATCATCTACCCCACAACTAAAATGACTCCGAGCACATTCAACTATCTCATGCAAACACGGGGCAACTTCAAACATTCGCGTGACATCTTTCATATTCTCAAACTCCCAATTCTCTTTCACAACCCCATCATGAAACCAACGGACTAAACAAACCATCTACAAAATAACCATTTCAACCAGAATTAGACAAACAACATGAGTTTTCACAAATGCATTTCTACAAACCTAATCCCTTCACAACATCGTAGAATAAAAGCATGCAACAAATTCTACACGTTCAAATCGAGGGCAGAGCCAATACTACGTTCATCCTAACCATCACATTGTAAGAAACAAACGTATAAATCACTACAATTTCAAAACATATCACAAACCCTAAAACTCTTAAACCTACTCATATCTTCCAAATCCCATGGTGGAACAAGGAAAAAAAGGTAGGAATACCTTCACGGGAGGGAGGGGAACGATTTCCCCCGCTTTTCCCGGCCAAAAACGGCCGGATTTGGCCGGAATATGGCCGGCGGCGACGCCTCCTTTCTGTTCGCGCGTACAGAAGAAGGAAGGGAGGAGGAAGAAAGAGAAGAGGGCCCACGGCCCCAGTTCAAAACGCTCTTGCCGCGCCAGGCGGGGTGGCGCGGCAGGACCTTGCCGCGTCAGGCGGTGTGGCGTGGCAGCCGCTGGCCCACTGGCCGCCTCGCTGGCGCCCGCGGCCAGCGTGGCGGCCCTGCCGCGCCACATGCACTAGCGTGGCAGGGTGATTTGGCCGCGTCAGTCGGGGTGGCGCGGCCAAAACGGCTACCCAGTGCAAATATTGGTGTGGACCGCCTTTTATTATAATATTATTAAAAAATAAAATTTAAAAAAAAATCGTGAGTCTCCATACTCCTCTCTCAATCCACCCACTCCAGAAGGAGGATAAGAAATGGAACCCTAGAGGCATAGCCTTACCCTAGCATGCGTAGAACTTGCATTCCGCACGTAGTACAGAGATTCTTCCAAGCGAGTTCGATTATGTGCTTATACGAAACTAATTTTGGTTCGATTCCACATATATACCCGAAAATCCCCGTTCCCTTCCATTTGCAAGGTTTCGGGGGGTGTGAGCGACAGGGATGCAGTGGTCAGGCCGCTGCCGTGGATCTGGCAGGATTGAGGCATCCAGCCTCTGATCCATGGCTGAATTAAAAGCTCTACTTATTCTTGCTTGCCTGATTTATTAGTTTGATTTCTCTGTTTCCAGCAAACTGGTTAGGGCATGGCGGGATCATCTTGGTGCTGTTTGAGACGCCCTCTGGCTTTGCACTGCTGAAATATTATGGCGTCTCTCTCTTTTACAGCAACGCCTTGCAGGTACTTTGATTTGTTAATTGTTTTACTAATGCACTTTCTTTCTCTTGTCCTTGTCCTTGTCATTGTTCTAGCCTATCCCAACTTGTTTGGGGCCGACAGGCTATGTTGTTGTTGTCATCATCGTCATCTTTATCACTGATCTATTTTTCATGTTTTTTCTCAAACTTCTGCAGGACATATGGTCAGAGTTTACGACGTCAAGGAGAGAGACTGTCAGTAGCCTTATGTGTCTTGCATGTCCTAATTCTTATTTATGTTCTTCTATTCATTGATTAAAGGGAAGAATGGAAGGGGAAACTCTGCCAGTAGCCCTTATGTCCTGCATGTCCTAATTCCTATTTATGTTATTCTATTCACTGATTAAAGGGAACAATGAACGAGCTTATTGGTTGCTACATCTACATGTCCTTCTGTCGAGTTACCATACTCATATTTGTTTGTTTGTTTGTTTATTATTTATTTATTAGGCTGTCCACCTGCTAGATTTTCAAATATTTAAGGACAAGTCTGGCCATCAACCTCGAAACTGGTCTCAGTAACAAGCTTGTTAAGATGATCAGGTCGCATTATAGCAGTGGGCAGAAACTTGCAGTTGGGAGAAGTGACTACAAAACAATCATTGAAGCTAAATTGGTGAGTGTGTGTGCTTCCCTTGTTTACTTATGTCTGAAAGTCTTCTGTCTTTGTCATAATTCTTGTGGATTTTTCAGAAAATACACTGCCTGTTTGATGAAACCGTGATGGAGTTGATGTGGGGCCTGAAGCACATAATGAAGAGTTTAGTGCCCACTGAAACATGTGAGCTGACTACGGAGGACCGCCAACATATGAGTAAAGGAATGCAATCTATCCTGAATAGCTATGACTTTGAGGTGGAGCCAGAGATGGTGAGCTCATTTCTTCTTTTCCCATATTTCAGATAGGTGCTTTTCTATTTTCTTGTATCATTACTTTGAGCGTTACCCAAAAAAAAAATATCATTACTTTGAGCCCACCCCATATGTGCAGGTTGATGAAGATCTTATCAATATAGCGACTGCTCTATATGAGTCTGACTACCGCGTGAATACTTTTGCTGAGTATTTGCACCGTGGTGCTAAATATCTTAATGAGATATCTGGTATTGATTGTCAGAGTTGGGATCTACAAAAACTTGCTGCCGCCCTAAAATTACTATCTTATCCTCACCATGAAATTGAAACTGGCACTTCTAATGAGGTAAATAGTAATAATGCTATCCAGATGTACAGTAAGCTTACGGCTGTGCATTTACTAAAAACTGTCACCGTGTGCAATGTGTGAAACCATTGTTTTGTTTCAGATGTTGTCGGAAGATATGAAAAGTACATTGGTGGATCAAGCACACAAGTATGAACGTAAGCTCCATAAGGTGTCATGCTTGAATATATACAATGAGATCCTGTTTGCCCGTGCTGTCAGGAGCGAGGCGCTGGTGTCCTTGAAGGCCAAAGGTGCATGTGCTACCCAGTAATTTGTGAGAAAAAGCTTGTAGATATTATTCTACAAAATTTTGTAATGATACCAAAGGCCCTATTCCACCGCGAGCTCCAAGCCTTCCTTCGCTGCCACTGCAAAATGAAACACGATCTAAGATATTGTCTTTTTAGATGAGATGTTTGCGTCAAGCTCTTTTTCTCATAGCAACTAAGTACACCCTGTTACCCGCAAAAAAAAAACTAAGTACGCCCTGTATTTTTTATAAGATGTAGAATTTAAAAATTCGGACCTCATAATTTTCAAATAAGAGCAGCCGCGCCGGGCGGACGGAATTCTTTTGATCTCTCGTGGATTTTGGGCCTGGAATACAATTGGGCTGGATTACATTGCACGCTTATCTTGCTTGCTATGCTGGCAATCGCAGCATGCATGACGCGTCGTACGTACACGCGTACTCGCCCCCGCGTATTTTTGGCGTACAGGGGTATAACCACGACAAGACGCATCATTAGTCCCGTATCGCTTTACTACGCTGCGAGAACCAGGCTAAGTATGCGCGACGCAGCCCACCACTAGGGTTGGAAGGAGGGTACTGGGCCTGACCCCACGTCGTTAAAAGCGATAGGCTCAGGTGGGTGAGTGATGGGCCTTGGGCCCATCCTCAAGTTGATACCCGAACCCTGACCCCTCCCACGTAGCTGTTGGACTCCTAACTCAGGCGATGCCGCTGCCCCGTGCTACTTGATGTGTGTTGGACTCCTAACTCAGGCGATGCCGCTGCCCCGTGCTACTTGATGTGGGGCGACGTTGGGCTCGACACAGCCTTCCTTCCCAACTTCTTTTTGCTACCATTTTTTTATTTACACTATATTTATATTAAAGTTCTAGCTAAACTTTATTTATACTATTTTTTTAATTAAAATATACTTAGATGATACATGTGTGTTGCTATGATAAATATTAATTGACTTGATGTAGGGCGACGTTGGGCTCGACACGGCCTTCCTTCCTAACTCCTTTTTTCTATCATTTTTTTATTTACACTATATTTATATTAAAATTCTAGCTAAACTTTATTTATACTATTTTTTTAATTAAAATATACTTAGATGATACATGTGTGTTGCTATGATAAATATTAATTGTTTTAAAAGTACAGCATATTATATCATACAACGCGACATCATCTCAAATTTAAACATCTTTTTCTCTAGAATTTTATTTATGTTATGTTATTTTTTATATTAGAATATACTAGTATGATACGTAGTAAATATTAATTGTTTCAAAAGGACAACCATACTATATCATAGAACATGACATCTCAAAAAATATACTTGGATGATACATGTGCGTTGCTATGATAAATATTAATTGTTTTAAAAGTACGGTCATATTATATCATAGAACGCGACATCATCTCAAATTTAAACATCTTTTTCTCTAGAATTTTATTTATGTTATGTTATTTTTTATATTAGAATATATTAGTATGATACACAGTAAATATTAATTGTTTCAAAAGTACAACCATATTATATCATAGAACATGACATCTCAAATTCTAGCATTCGTCAGGAACTAAGCCTAGCTCAGCTGGTAAGGGTCCATGTGGTGGAACCTGGCCACCCGAGTTCGAGTCCTCGACTTGGCACGGGTTTCACATTTTTCTGGATTTATCTCAGGATTTAACCAGCATTGTTCTTTTAGTGGTAGGCAACGTCCCCATCGATTGCGGGGCGTCTGTGGGTGACTTCGTCAGTCTCAAGATTAGCCGACTCAGTCTCTTGGAGGTGCTCGTAGGGGTAGGATTGCATACATATATTCATAGGGGTGAGTGTGTGTGAGTCCTCGACTCGGCACGGGTGTCATATTTTCCTGGATTTATTCCAGAATTTAACCGGCATTTTTCTTTTAGTGGTAGGCAACGTCCCCGTCGATTGCGAGGCGCCTGTGGGTGACTTCGTCAGTCTCAAGATTAGCCGACTCAGTCTCTTGGAGGTGCTCGTAGGGGTAGGATTACGTACATATATTCATAAGGAATTCATAGGGGGTGAGTGTGTATGCATTTGTACGAGAGTCTTTGATTGTAGTGTCATTCTAAAAAAATTCTAGCATCGTCTGATCCGAGTTCGTGAGAATTCCATTCCTTAAGTGCCCTCTCAAACACTATTGCTACCTAAGCACCATCATACATGTGCTGGTGCTGGCATGCGTGTACCTTTTGCTCAGCTGACTATCAGTAGAGGATGGCTAGATGTTGAAGTCAGATGGAAGTTTGCATAATTTGTACGCCGATGTTGGTTTTGCACATGACATGTTGCCATCATAGAACACAACGTCATCTCAAATCCTAATGTCTGATCAGAGTTTGTGAGCATTCCATTCCATACGTGGCTCTGGCCTCCCAAACACCATTGCTACCTAAGCACCATCATATATACATGTGCTGGCAGGTGCTGACCCATTGTCTAGCCCAGGGCTATACCTAAGAATTTGAGGCATTGGTGCGAAACAGAGACCCTAAATTTTGAAAATACAAGGGATCCAAAATGTTTTTTTTGTTTGAGGGCTAAGATTGATGAGTGCCTGTTATCTTGATCGTGGGGACATATGCATGAGAGGGTAGGGGAGAAGAACTGAAAAGTCGCAGTATACCTACGAAGATGACTAAACTCATCTCATGGAGACATGGAGTCACGTTGCTTGTCTGCTTGAGAAATGAAGCTACAGCCATACAAGAACAATCATCTATCTTATTACATGGGAAATGAGATTACGCTGCATGAAAGAAAATGAATCGCAATTGGAGTAGTTTGATTTTGTTTTTTTTTCTGCATAGTTGTTAATTAAAATATTTGACAACTTCAATGGTTTAGACATGACCTGATAACATGATCACAGAATTTATTGGACTGGATTTTGAGTTTAATTGGCTCTAGCGGAAAACTGTGTTAATCAAGAACAACATTGTATCTTTGTTAGATACTAATATACTATGCTCACTAGATCAGGAATGAATTACATGCAAGCAAATCTATAAAGCATGAATAGAATTGCTCTAGCACTGTCAGAATGAACAACTAGCAGCACAGGTTTACATCTTGTTGCTCTGAGCTAAAGCTGATCTACACTTTGCTATGCCAAAACATCTAGATCGATCAGTTCGCTGACGAACTCCTCCTCCAGCAAGGCCGGATCAAACTGCACGAGGGGCTCTGGGAAGATCGGTGGACACTCCAGGCCGCACACGTCGACGTGACGTCGTCGTCGATCTCGATCATACTGCTTGTCGTTCTGCTGCGCTCAGGTGACGAAGCGACCGTCAAAATCTCAGCAAAGAACTCGTGAAGGTTGACTCCCACTCTCCTACGGCGTCGCCGTCGTCGACAGCTGAACCACCTCGCCGTGACGGCTGGACGACGCTTGCTTGTCACGTTGGCTTCTTCTTCTTCCTCGTGCTGGGCAGAGCACGGTGCCATGGCGGCGCTCTGCTGATGATCTTGGCACTCTGGCGCTGCGGCCTGCGGGCTCATCACATCCCAGCAAGTTCTCCGTCTCGAGGTGGCTCAGCAGCTCGCTCTCCAGGCGAATCACGAGAAGCCAGTTCAGTCCCGCCAACAGCTGTCAGACGAACGGGCTCGGACCACGACGACGCGCGCGGGGCGGACGGAATCGTTCCGTTATCTCGCAATGGATTTTGGGCCTGGCGTAGAACTGGGCCGAGCCCATATTACATGGTACTGGCGGTACCGCATACAGGCGAGTCGTACGTACACAGGTAGACGAGTACGTACTGGCTTCACTCCGCGTATGACGGACGCCGATACAAATAGTCCCGTATCGGTTTTTCCTGCTCAGGGAGCCAGGCTCAAATAACCCAGTCGCAGCCTACATCTCGGTTGGAAGGAGGATCCTGGGCCTGAGCCACCGCTGTTAAAAGCGACTGGCCTAGATCGGAGGAGTGGGCGCCTATAGGCCCGCTCCAAGTGGCACCGAAATTCTAGGCCCCTCCCACGGTGTTGGGCATCCTAACTCCCGAGACTTATGCCGCCGGTTTATGTTCCCCTAGCGGGTTAGCCTATGGCAAACACTAATTAACCAATGGCTGTCTCGGGGAGAGAGGCCTCTCCGCCGTGGGGCAGCGTCTGGCTCGACTCAGCCCTCCATCCAACCTCTTTTTTATGTTTTCGCTCATGATATGTTACTCTTTATGTATTTTATCATTCTTTATTTTATATCATCATATTTAACAATTTAATTTATTCAAAAAATTACTACAATATATTGAAAACATAAACTACGCTTATAATGTCTTTTCAGCCTGCCCACCAAACTGGTTGGGCCGGGCAGGGCCAAGACCCATGGCGATTTACTAAATCACATGCACATCCCACAAACCCGAATACTATTTAGATTAGAGGCTGTGGGAACGAGGCTCAAGTATCCGCGACGCAGCCTACCTTCGGGTTGGAAGGAGGGTACTGGGTCTGACCCCACGTCGTTAAAAGTGATAGGCTCAGGTGGGTGAGTGATGGGCTATTTGGACCCATCCTCAAGTTGATACCCGAAACCCTGGCCCCTCCCACATAGCTGTTGGGCTCCTGAGGCAATGCCGCTGGCCCCTTACTACTTGATGTGGGGCGACGTTGGGCTCGACACAGCCTTCCTCCTAACTCTTTTTTTCTAAAATTTTTTATTTATACTATTTTATATTAAAATATACTTGGATGATACGTGTGTTGTTGTGATAAATATTAATTGTTTTAAAAGTACAACCATATTATATCATAGAACACGACATCATCTCAAATTTAAAAATATTTTTCTCCACAATTTTATTTATGTTATTTTTATATTAGAATATACTATGATGATACACATGCAGTAAATATTAATTGTTTCAAAAGTATAACCATATTATATCATAGAACATGACATCTCAAATTCTAACATCGGATCCAAGTTCGTGAGAATTCCATTCCGTACGCTACTTGATGTGGGGGATGTTGGGCTCAACACAGCTTGTATCTACACTATTTTTATATTAAAATACTAGCTAAAACTTATTTCTACTATTTTTCATATTAGGATATACTTGTATGATACATGTGCGTACTACGATAAATATTAATTGTTTTAAAAGTACAACCATGTTATATCATAGAACACGACATCATCTCTAAAATTTTATTTATGTTATGTTATTTTTTGTATTAGAATATACTAGGATGATACGCATGCAGTAAATATTAATTGTTTCAAAAGTAAAACCATATTATATCATTGAAAAATGACATCAAATATTCTAACGTCTTATCCGTGTTCGTGAGAATTCCGTTCCGGAAGTGGGCCCCCGCCTCTCAGACACTATTGCTACCTACTCACCATCATGCATGTGCTGGCAGGCGTGGACCTTCTGCTCAGCTGACTATCTATCAGGTAGAGGTTGGCTTGAGGTTGAAGTCAGATGGAAGATGGAGACATGGAGTCACCTTGCTTGTCTGCTTGAGAAAATAAGCCGCAGCCATAAAAAAACAAGGAGAAAGTCTAAATTACTCCATTCAAGTATACCCAAAGTTTGGATAACCCCCTAAACTATGCTTTGGTTAATTTTACCCCTAAACTATACCATTTGGTTTAATTTACACCTTAATAGATTTTATCCTTTTTGTTTCTTTGTGCATAAGTGGAATCTTGAGTTGAAATTTTGCAAGATGAAATTAGACATCATAACAAATGCTATATAAATATATCATAGGTTTATCATTATTTTAACAAGATAGGATATTTAATAATAAATTAATACTTTAAGATACAAATTCTGAAAAACATAAAGAAAAAATCATAAATATTTTCTTGACCTGAATTATGATGGCCCCTACCATCATGCAAAATTTTGAATTATATTCAACTTATGTATGGAGATATAAAAAAGAAAAATTGCTTTAGGGGGTAAAATTAACCAAATCGCATAGTTTAGGGGGTTAATTAAACTAAAAAATAGTTTAAGGGGTTATCTAAACTTTTGCTATACTTGAGGGGAGTATATGGGCAATGAGATTATGATGCATGAAAGAAAATGATTCGCAATTGGACTAGTTTGATTTTGTTTCTTCTGCATAGATGTTAATTGAAATATTTGACAACTTCAATGGTTTAGACATGACCTGATAACATGATTATTACGGAATTTATTGGACTGGATTTTGAGTTTAATTGGCTCTACCGGAAAACCATTAATCAAGAACAACATTATACCTTTATTAGATACTATGCTCGCTAGATCAGGAATTACATGCACACAAATCCATAAAGAATGACTAGAATTGCACTAGCACAATCAGAAACAAATAGCAGCACAGGTTCGCTGATGAACTTGTTGCTCTGAACTAAAGCTGATCTACACTTGCTATGCCAAAACGTCTAGACCGATCAGTTCGCTGATGAACTCCTCCAGGAAGGCCGGATCAAACTGCACGAGGGAATCCGAGAACGTAAGCTGTGATCAGACGAAGGTTTGTCGAAAGAAAAGAAAAAATTGCCGAGGAAAGGCTCATAGTGATCCCTGCTTTCTGACGGCGACGGCGAAGGCAGGACCGGTGGCGGTTCCCTCCGCTGCCGACGCGCCCTCGCCAGAGCCTCTCTGACACCTGGTATTATTGAAATATACTACGTGTAAGGTAGGTTGCACATCCTACTATCAAAAGCTGCGTCGTTGAAGTATAAATCTGTGAACTAGTCATTGCTCTGCATGCCGAGTATCCCTGAAATTGCTAGAATGTGCAAAATTTGCAATCCAACGTCTGGTATTTTTCTGAAGTTTCACTTGTAGTTCTGACAAAGTGGCTTACCTTTGCTCCGGTAGAGTTTCATTCAGTTAAGGAATATTTTCTTGTCAACGGTTTTCAGTTGTGCAAATACAGTAAAATTTAAGTCATTCTCGAAGAATCTTTAATAAAAAAGCAAGCCATAATAGAAAATTAATATTTATGAATAAGATGAGTTGTCAAAGTTGAACGCAAAAAAAAGTCAAGCGACTTATAATTTGAAATGGATGGACTAATAGCTTTGATTTGGGACAAGCCTCTGTGTCAGGGAGCCTTGATGTGGGGCAACATTTGGCTCGCTCCAGTCCTTCTTCAAACCCTTTTTTTCACCAATCATCTTCATTTCAATTATAAGTTGCTTCACCTTTTTATCTCAAGTTTGATCACTTATCTTATTTAAAACATTTGTGCAAATACAATTAAATTTAAGTCATTTTCGAAGAATCTTTAATAAAGAAAGCAAGCTATAAAAGAAAATAAATATTTCTGAATAAGACGAGTTGTCAAAGTTGAGCTCAAAAAATTCAAACGGATTATAATTTGAAATGGATGGAATAATTTGGATAGGTGGCCGATACACGTTGCAACAATAAACTCTTTCTATGACGCTATTTGTAATAGCTAGCTGGAGCAGAATATTGGTTCCATGTTCTTTGCAGCAAAATCATTATTGAAATATACACCACCAGTGTAACGTAGGTTGCACATCCTACTATCAAAAGATGCATCGTTGAAGTATAAATATGTGAACTAGTCATTGCTCTGCATACCGAGTATCCCTGAAATTGCTAGAATGTGCACAATTTGCAATCCAACCTCTGGTATTTTTCTGAAGTTTCACCTGTAGTTCTGACAAAGTGGGTTACCTTTGCTCTGGTACAGTTTCATTCAATTAAGGAATATTTTTATTGTTAACGTTTTTCAGTGTTGGATATTGACTTTAACTTTATCTCACAATATTTGACCATTTATCTTATTTAAAAATTTATTACTAATAAAAACATAAATTATGTTCAAAATATTGTTTATAATAAAATAAGTAACAAACACAGCATAAATGATAGTTATATATTTAAATAAGACAAATAATAAAACATTATGACTAAATATAATAGTTAAATGTATTTCGATACCAAATTAGTGCTTTGCATGTTAAAATCTCCAAAAGTTGTCAGTATATTTCAAGTTAGAAACACCTTTGAGCTAGCCAAATCAACGATTACAAATGGATAATCAAGTCGGATAAAAAGTTTGCTGCCAACGAAAAGATTGGCTACGGTAAAGCAAGGCAACGGCTAGTTTATCCACCACACAAGTCCAACAAAACAACTCCATGTAAATGTCATTCGAAGGGGCTGCTTGGTTGGATTCCAAAGCATGTCAAGGCAAAATTAGGGTATGAGTGTATGACCATAAAACTAGGTGTGCGAAAGTTTCTTGCCCAGGTTAGTTGTAGCAAAAAAAAAAAATGGCATGCCTATATTTTTGATGTTTTGGAACTAAACTAATCAGGCCCTAAAGCGTGACGACGATGGCTAATGACAAAAGAGGTAGTCAAGAACATATGCACAAAAAGTCAAAAATAATGTAGGGGCAATGATTTTTGACATTGAAATTATGGAAAGGGAGTGACCAAGTACTCCTACCAAAGTTGTTTCAACTTTCAAGCGCTCCTCAATTCGGTTTCAAGTGCCTATATGTAACTCGCTAACTCTTCTCTCCAATGACACGGACACTTGGAAAAGTCGGAACACAGAGTGAACGTAATAAGCTGTGGTTCACATTAACGTAAGCGGTCAATCAGATGGCGTCGGGGCCGGTGATCAGACGAAGGTTTGTCCAAAGAAGCGCGAGACGACGAAGGCTCATCGCGATCCCTTCTTCTTCTTCCTGACGGCAACGCCGCGGGCGGGACAAGTGGCAGCTCCCGCTGCTGCCGACGAACCTCGCGGACACCTGGGTGAATCCTGCGGCCAACGACCCCAAAATGGCAAAATGACGCCATCTCGGCGTCGACCCGGCAGCGCCAAGTGTCCCGACAACCACGGGCCTCCGGCGATATGGCAGCGCCTCCGCCTCGGCACATCGACGCAGGCCGCCATCAAGACGCGACGGCCCCGCCGCGTGCGCGCACTTCGCCACGGCGTTGGAGTACACGTGTACTTCCGCCCCGCGCAAGCACACGCGACACGCGCAACAAACAGACCGAGGCTCTCCGTTTCCTGTTTCACCTCTCGGCCTTTGTCATTCTCCGCCATGTCGCCGTGGATACATAGAAAATTGAGTCTAGGCAGAGGGTTTAGGAGGAACTGTGGTTGAGCACACAACAAAACAAGCATGAGGGTGGATGGGAATTATGGGACCAAAATCGATCATACGCTGGAAGCAGGGTGCTCGTGGACTCGATCAAAAGCCAACAAAACTCGTATCATTGTCATCGATTGGATCGAGAGAAGCAAATCACCTTAACTCGTAGAGTCCCAACAAGATCTGTCACCCACGCCACCGGAGCGAGGAAGATCCCGCGCGCACGCCAACGAGTGCGGACGACGACGAGGCGTGTCCTCTCTCTCAGTTTTGGGCCGGGCGTGCAATTGGGCCGGGTCACATTATACGCGCAGTCCGTACGTACGCATCTACTCCTCCGCGCGTATTACGACGGCAACGCAGTACCAGAGTAGTCCCGTATACACGAACGGAAACAGGTTCAAATACACGCGACCAAGACAACGTGTCGGGTTGGGAGGAGGGTCATGGGCCCTGTCCACCGCTGTTAAAAGCGTGGCCCAGGTCGGGGGGTGGGTGAAGCCTCATCCCATGTGGCACCAACACTCTGGGCCCCTCCCACATAGTTGGGCTCCACCGAGGCAATGCTGGTCAAACGTTTCCCCGGGCATGGCACATGTACATGTCGCCTTCCGGCGACACTAAATAGCATTGTCTCGGCCCTCCCGGCAACGCTAAAATACTAATAGCTTTGACTAGGGACGGCCTCGCCTTGATTATGTGGGGGCAACGTTTGGCTCGATCCAGCCCTCCTTTCAACCCTTTTTTTTTTCACAATCATACTCCCTTCATTTCAAACTATAAGTCGTTTGATTTTTTATCTCAAGTTTTATCACTTATCTTATTTAAAATATTTGTGCAAATACAGTAAAATTTAAGTCATCCTTGAAGAATCTTTAACAAAAAAAAACTATAATAAGTTTATCACTTATCTTATTCAAAGGGCGGAATAGCCAAATTCATCCCTGAACTGAAAGCTCAATTTCGTCATTAAACTACGAAAAAGGTCGTTTCCATCCTCAAACTTCCGCATCCTGCTCAATTTGGTCCCTGATCTGACGTGGATAGCCATAGTGGCACACCTAGTCAGCTAGGGGCTGTGAATTTTCGTTTTTACCCTTGCCGTAGGACACAAAGAAGAGGTTGTATAGGTTATTAGTAGCTGAAGTTGATAATTTGTAGTGGTAATTCGGCAAGAGACAAAAAAAAAACCGAGTGAAATTGACGTCAAAAGGTTGTTAGGTCAGAACTAGGAAAGAGATGACCAAGAGAAAAGGGTAAAAACGAAAATTCACATCTCCTTGCTGACTGGGCGATGATGAGGCACGCCACCATGGCGGTAGGGCTGGGCATTCGGTACTAACCGAACCGAACCAAAAGAACCGAGAGAGTTTGGTTCCTACAAAACTAGTACCGACCGGTTCTTCCCAGGATCAAGTACCGAGTCATTTCGTTTCGGTACTTTCGGTTCGGTTCCGAGTCCTAACCGAAGGAGCCGACCTCATGTACACACCAAAAAGATATATATATCATACAAGAAAAATTGGCCATGTAGCACCCAAAAGATTGCATCATCGTCAGAATCCAAGCAGCTTTTATCCTTCTGTTTTGACAGTGCTCTCTCCGGTTTCAGTGTACAGGGGGCATCTCGGGCATTAAGTTAGCTGTTGAGGCAACTTTGTTCATACAATTTGTGACCGTTAGAGTGGTTCAACGTACTCCAACTGCTTATGCTTCTGAGCTTTGACAGAAGCTGACCTTTACTGACCCAGCAGTTGCCTGCATAAAAGGGTGCTGCCTATATCTGTGTTTACCATACATGTTCAGTGATCTATTGGCATGATCAACTTGTACGGCATCAATGCACAGTTCACACCTTGCTTATTTGAGAAATGTAAGAGATGGTAAACTGATGCCTGTTCATAAAGCCAATGTGATCCTGATTCCTGAGTCACCTATTCCTTGGAGCGGGGTGTTGTTAGGTTGCCTTACCTGATAATCCTGATGAGCAGAACGAGTACATGCCTGGAGACCGCTGTGCTCTCCATGTGACCATGGTTCCGAAAACTGCCCGATGTGCTCTCCATGTGACCATGGTTCCGAATACTGCATCTGGGAGCATGTACGCTTCTGAAATTGTTCCGTGCTCAGTGAACGTAAGCTAGGATTTGGTCTTCACCAACTGTTCACCTCTGATGTTTCCCTTCATGTCATGCTCCGCCATATCGTCGAGGATAAATCGAGTCTCGGCAGAGGGTTTACTGGAAGCATTTTGTGTTTGAGTGCACAGCAAAAAGGCATGAGGGTGGGTGGGAATTATATAGCGACTAAAATCACGCAGCGTGGCCCTCGTGGACTCGATCAAACCAGACACAAATTAGCCCCTATCTTGAGAACAAGGCGGATTGAATCGAAAGAAGCAAATCACCTGAACCCGTAAAGTCCCTGCAAGATCCGTTGATCAAGAGCCTACCGCCACCCACGCCATCTGAGCCGAGGAAGATCCCGCACGCCAATGAGCGCGGACGACGACGAGGCGCGCCGGCGGCGGGTCTCCTCTCTCGCAGTTAATTTTGGGCCTAGCGTGCAATTGGGCCGGGTTTCATTATGCGCTCATCTGCTAGGCTCGCGCTACATGTGAGTCCGTACATACGCACACGCGTATTCCTTCACCCTCGCCGCGTATTACGACGACATACAGATAGTACCGTATCGGTACGTTACTCCAACGTAATCAGTCTCAAATACGTGCGACAGAGTTAACGTCTCGAGTGGGAAGGAGGGTCCTGGGCTTGTCCACCGCTGTTAAAAGCGACTGGCCCAGATCGGGGGACTGGGCTTTATGGGCCCATTCCATGTGGCACCGAAATTCTGGACCCCTCCCACGGTGTTGGGCTCCTAACCCCGAGACTATATGCCGCCGGTTATGTTCCCCTAGTGGGTTAGCCTATGGCAAACACAAATAAACCAATGGGCCGTCTTCGGGGAGGCCTCCGTGTTGTGGGGCAGCGTCTGGCTTAACCTCTTTTTTTTGTTATCATTTTTTTCTATAGACAAGTTTGCCCGTAAGACATGTTGCCCCACCACATATATTTTTATCATTTTACAATATATTGTAAGACACGCTGCCCCACGGTATATATGAATTCTTTTTACAATATATAAAAACTAAATCATGCTTACAATATATTCTTATAAAATAAGAAACAATAAAATAAATCATACTTGCATATCTAATAAGATGAATAATCAAACATCATGAGCAAAGACAATATATATAAATATTCCGATATTGACTTGTACTTGGTATGCTAAAATCTCCAAACGGTTCAATAGGTTGTATTGTAATTAAAAATACTATTATTAATACAAAGATATGTAGCTTTCATATGTATTATAGAAAAAAGTAGATGGCATGTTTGAATTATTATTGTTTCTGATATCATCCTATTATCCCTTCCGACATACTATGTTGCTCCTACCTACCAGAAGCAACGCCTCTGAGATAGACAAAACAACAGTTACAAATGGAGAATCCAATCGAGTAAAAGTTTGATGCAAACGACAAGATCAGCCAAAGCAAGAAAACTTTGCAACGGCTCGTTTGTCCACCACACTAATCCAACAAAGCAACTCCACGTAATTGCCATTCTAAAGCGTGATGGCAATGGCTAATGACAAAAAGGTACTCTAGAAACAGGTGCACAAAATAATGTAGGGAAAAAATGACTTTTGAGATTGAAATCATGGAAAGGAAGAGACGGTGTATCCTAACTACCAAAGTTCTTTCAAGTGGTCCTCACTTCGATTTCAAGTGCCTAACTCTTCTCTTCAAGGCATGCCTAGTTCTTCTCTTTAATAAAAAAAGCACATAGTTCCTGTCAATTGGATCTCTCTCTTTTTTTAAATGCTAAAATTGTGAATTCAATGACTATAGTACATTATCAGGCCTAATAATACCTTTAAGAACATAATTTCCGGATTGAAATTACAGAGGCGAGACAAAGAAATTGGCAAAGTAAAATTGTTGGTGTGTCCAACCAACCTTTCAGAAACAGAGCAATAAACCCACAGGGAAAAGTGAAAGATGCAGTGGTCAACCATAGTTGAGCCTGAGATCATGACACGGACACTCTTGCAAGGGTGTCTCCATTGGCGACGGCGCAGTGCCAGCTTGCAACTTTGCTTGCGAAGTTGCATTGCAAATGGCCATCGCCTTCACGGATCTCTGCTGGATTTATTTAAGCCGGGTCAAGGTCCACGAGAAAGGTAGCTGTTGCTTGCATCGCAACTAGCTCGAATTGGCGGGAGAAAATGATATTGATAGGTGATTAGTTAAGTTACCTGTCCGTCTCTACTCTTCTTGCTTCTTGGAATCTTCATGTCTGTCTTCGTATACACTTACTGCCATGCTTAATCATTAGGGATATAAGGGGAAAATGGCTTTGTTTTGTTTGTTTCCTTTATCATAACTTCGATTGTGATAATGTGACCATATGTAATATATGAGAACACAGATATATAAAAGCAAAATGATTAAAAGTGGAAAAGATAAGAATTTGTAGCGCATTACCGTTTTAGGGCTGAAAATGCTGCGTCCGAGCTCGATTTTATAAACCCACAGCCACTTATGAGCACCTGCTATTGGGAAGGCAGGAGTAATGGAGAATCAAAGAGTCACTAATTTTTTTAGGAGATGAAAAATAACAAATGGGGACATCCCTCCCACATGATGAGATCGAAATTAAAGAAACTCCGCCCATCCAACAACAGCCACCAGAGCATCCAGATTAGTCTGGCCGGGTTGAACAAATTCCAGCCAGCCTTTTCCCCACGATTCCAATGCTCTCTAGGGCCACTATTTTTTTATTGCGTGATAAGAGTACAGTGTTCAGTACAGAACTAAAAACAAATAATGCACCCCCTTTATCCTTTGTCAGGAAAATCTGATAAAACCAGGGCAACGACCGAGTCCTAGTTTATTCCGCTCCTGGTTCGCACACGCTCGCAGCATGGAACTTCTGATCCGTGGAAACAGTCCTCGAGAGAGTGAGTGGGGGAAAAAAAAGAGAAATAAATTTTATAGAAGTGGATAAAGGAAACTTCGTTGCAGCCGTGGGCTGTGTTCAGATTAAAAGTGCTTTTTCTAGATGAATAGTGCACTGAAAAGTGTGTTCTGTAAGTGGAATGAATAAGAAAAACTTGTTAAAGAAGTACTTTTTTCTAAATCTAACACAGCCGTGGACATGTCCTGCCTCCAAACCACTTGGGATCCGGCTGTTTCCATGTTCCAACCCCAACCGGCCGTTGCCTTGAATGAAGCTGCCTCGCAGGAAGACCAGACCGTGCCGGATCCAACTCCCATGAGCTCGGCGAAAAACAGGAGGAGAGCACGCGCGGAAGATGCATCGTGCCGTCCGCCTGGGCATCGTGCCCACCGGTCGTCGGACGCGAGGGCGTTCTTCTCGGTGGTCACTGGCACCATCTCGTCATCCTCCAGCTCACACACGGTGGAACAGATCGTGCGAGTGCGACCACGCGGCCACCGGCCGGCGGTCTCGTTTGCAGTTCACACGCGAACCCTCTTTTCCTTTCGCCTGCCCATGAATTTTCAGGTCGCAGGAGACTGTTTCGTTAACAACAATGGACAATGGATATTTGATCTCTACATTTTTTTTCCTTCTTATGTGAAAGATTATATAACTATGTACTGTAATCGATTAATCGATATACTCTGGGTCAGCTCTCTACCATACCAAAAGCATTGTTCCTGCAAAGCAAGAGAATCAAACGGTCCTTTTTTCAGGAGATGCGATAGCAAATGGGGAGCGAGGGCGGCCCTGCCATGCAAAATCCACGGCCAATCCAATAACCTTCCCTGAGATTCCGACACTCACGGCGCACTGGACCTTTGCTCCGCTAGCTGCTCAATGTTCTCATTTTTCTTTTTATTATAAAAATGCAAGAATAAAATCCAGATAAAATGGATGATTGCAAGAACGGAACGGAGGCGCAAGCCCTAGTTTATCCCCTGCTGATTCGCGTGCCCGGCACCAGCCTCAGCCCGGCACCAGCCTCAGCCTGTTCCCCGACCGCTCTCAGGCTCAGCTCGCTGCCTCGCCCTCAACGGACAGACAGCTCCATGCCTCCATGGCCGTCGCTGCGCCATGGTAACCAACAGAAGCCAGCGATACGACAGCCATCGGCGCCCCTGGGTTCTTTCCCGGGCCCACCGGTCCGACTCGTCGCCGATCGCCGTGACGGCGACTCTCGGTCGCCGTCGGCCGCCGCGGCATCGCCGCCCATCCGTCTCCAGCTCGAGACCAAGAAAATCAAACCGCAAGTCTTGGCGTCGTGCAGCCCCGTTCACACGGCGGCACCCTTTCCAGTTAACCCCCCGTGGCCACGAATTACCGCCCCCTTTAACCTTTTTCCTTTTGTAATTATTAACTTTTTACCGCGATTCCGTTTCAAAGAATCCGCGTCATCGAACAAACCCATCGTGTAAACATGAGACTCGTGATGGAAGAGGTGACTTCAATTTTTTTTAACCTCTTCTGATTAAATCGCAGCATATTTACAGAGCAAGAGCTTCCTCGCCCGACACGCAAAATTACAGAAGATTAATTTTGTAATCTACAAAGCACGAACACTAACAAAAAAAAAATCTATTAACATGCATCCAAGAAGGATGATGGAAGCCGGAAGTCAACAACAGCTTGCGCTTGCCTACCAAACACTCCGAACGCGAAGCTAATTCCCGGCTCTCCGGCGACCGAGGTCAGTAGGAGCAGGTGACCCGGTGGGCGGAGCGGTCGCGGAGCATGCCGCGGTAGAGCGCCTCCCGGTTCGCCGGCATCATCGTGGGCTCGTCCGACGACGACTCCGCCGCCGCGCCTCTACAGGTGCCCGCCGCCGCCGCCGGGGAGGAACGTGTGGGGCGTGGGGCGCCCTCATTGTCGACGACGTCGGCCGCGAACCGCACCCGCTTCTCCGCCTTGCGCTTCACCCTACCACCGCGCCGCCGCTTCTCTGAAAAATCCGAGGGGGAAAAAAAAATCAAAACAGAGCATCAGAAATCCCGCCCGTTCGCCGCAGGAGGAAGAAGAAGAAGAGACACGCTAGCTGTCGCCTGTCTGTCAAAGCCCAGAGAGGCGAAGCCGATCAGGGGTGGGCTCGTTCGTGCTTGCTTACCTGAGGAGGAGAGGCAGGGGCGGAGGGGCCCAGCGGAAGCGTCGTCGTCGGCGGTGGGGTGGGAGAGGTGGGCGCGGCAGAGGGAGAAGATGACGAGGGAGCCGGAGAAGGCGACGGCCGTGGCGGCGGCGAGCGCGAGGGAGCCCCCCATCGACGACGACGAGGAAGACGACGACATGGCGTCCGACGCCACCTCTCTCTTCTCGATCGGTAGGTAGGTGGGGGAAGAGGGAAGTCTCCTCCTCCTCCTCTCTCTCGTTAGGTGGGCGGCGTGACGGCCGTGACCTCGCCTTGGGGCGCTGGCGCTTTCCTTCTCCTTGAAGACGGCTGGCTGCTGGCTGGAGTCGCCGCGCTGGTTCGCTTTGCTTTCTCGGGACGGGGCGAGGCGGGGCGGTGTGGTGGTGGTGCGGGGGGTGCTCTGCCGCCAGCGCGAGAGGGGTAATAAAGGCCTGGCCGCGCACGGGGAGAATGGGAGGGGAAATCCTCCAAACTCAAAGGCAATTACGGCTATAACATCTTTTTCTGAGCTGACAGCCGACGGTTAATCCAATAATTTTTTTCTCTTTTTTGGGTAGAGTCCGTGGGGAGCTGGAGCCGGCAAAGTCTCGGACTGTCCATCGACCACACGAGATCGAGGCGCACGCGTATGGTCAGTTTTGATGTATTTCTTCCCTTTTTTCTCTCTCTTTTTGAGAGGACGTTTTGATGGATTTCACGGGTGGTGTCGTCTGGTTGCTAGAGATAATTGGGCAGGAGAAAAGTATTACTCCCTCCGTATCTTTTTATTTGTCGCCGCTAGTTCAAATCATAAGTGCTCAAAATATTTGACGCCGGTAGTCTAGGGGAAAGTTATTTTTTGTTTTTGCCCCTCGGTCAGACCCCCTTGGGTCTCTGCCGCCGCTCGCGTACGCTCGGCCTCGCCCCGTCGCGCTCCCTCTCCCGCCGCCTCCGCCGCGCCCTGGTCGCCGCTGGGTTCCCACCGGCGTCCCAACTCCTCTTCCTCCTCAACCACCGCCTCTCTCACCGCGCCTGCGCCTTCCTCGCATCCCTCCCCTTCTCTCTCCTTCCTCCTCCTCGCCAAGACTTGCGCCGTCCACTCCTGCTCGAATCCTCCTCCTCCGCCGGCGACGCGTTCTCGCCACGTTCAACGCCGCCGACGAGCTGCACCTGCTAGGCGGCGGCACAGCAGTTCCCCCTCGGATTCCATCTCCGTCCCCAACTCCGGCGGCGGCGACTGCGGCGGAAGGGCGGTGCTGGCGCTCTCGGCGTTCAGAGCAAATTGCAAGATTTGCGCAACTCCTCACCAGCAGCTTCGCCACCGCCGGCCTCGTCAAGCTCTACGCCGCCAACTAGGACATCTTCTTCCAGCACTTCGTGTAGTCCAGGTTTGTTGATTCAGTGCTCTCATTAACTTGTTGAGATTTCTCATTTGTCTTTATCGCTCTCATCAGCTCTGCATTGTTTGTTTCTTTGATGAAATTGTAAGTTGTCTAGTAGGTTAGTGGTATCAATTTGAAGCTAAGAAATTTGCTGATTGTGAGCAATGTCCTTCAGCATCAAAGAGGAACTCAGAAGATGATTCAGTTCAAATCTCAATTTTGCGGTTACTTGTTTGTTTGCAGTTTAACACTGCCTTTGCCAGTCCCAAGCCCGGATGAGAAAATGTGGAGGAAACTGCAAATAGCTCTGTGATTTCCATCTGGAGGCTGAGAAACATGACACTGATAGCGATGGTGGAAAGAATATTGTGTCCAAATACCTATGCAGAAAACCAAAATCTTTTCTTCAATGCAAGGCGGTCCACAAGATCAAGGCGATCAAGAAGAGATTTGCTGTAATTGTGATAGCCTTGTGGGCCTTGAGGACACCATCAGTCGTGTTGATGGTCACGTCGGTGTGGATCGACTCCGTCAGCATGCGGGAAAGGCAACCCAGGGTGCTCTTACTAGCAATCCTCTGCACCATGCCTTCATTTGGCCAGATCGACGAGGAAGATTCAGTTGTCTGTCAGCAGTATTAATTGGGAGGTGTTAGTTCAGTCCATGGAGACGCTTGTGCATAATACAGGAGCCTACAAAATGTTCAATGTTGAGCAAGGGATATGATTTTTTTTCTAAAAAAACACAAAGAAAAACAAGGTCAGGTAGGTACTTGCATTGTTTGTGGCTATCCTCAGGTCCAGAAACTCAACATCGATCGTGAAACGCCCAAGAGACATGACATCAGCTTGAAAGAGAAAGTCACCAGGCTCTTAATAATGCTGTTTTTTAGGTACGATCATGATCCTATTTTAACTTTGTTTGTGTTTATGAAGGATGCAAGTGCAACAAATACATTCCTCGTAAAGCAGAAGTAATAATGCTATCTGCTGAGATTACAGAGCTTCAATTTTCTTTCCTGATTAGCAGTTTATATATGTTTACTTTCCTGACATTTTCATGTACAAGTAAAACCTATGGTAGTTAATTCATAGGTTGGAATGAATTAACTGTGTTTTTTTTCTTTTGAGAAAGATTCCTAAGCAATGATCTGTAAAGCAGATCATTTATTGAAACAGTTAATTCAAGTGTAAACCTCCTAGACTCAGAACTTGGAATGAATTAACTGTGTTATGTTTTTCTTTTGAGAAAGATTCCTAAGCAAGATTCAGTGGGAAGATCGTAGCCATGAGATCATTAAACTCTTTGCAAGCCTAAAATGTTACAGCATGCCTAAAGTTAAATGGGCTATTCGTTGGGTATCATGTATGTAATCAAATGCTACTGACACAAGGAGCCCATCCGTTGGGTATCATTAGACTCTTTGCAGGCCTAAAATGTAACCGTATGATTGACAACCATCAAGATGGAAAATGGTAAGCTAATCGGCCTAAAATTAAATCGGGCACAGTATAAATGCATTTTTCAATTGAATATCTCTGTTATACTCGTATGAGCATACAGTACTGTTTACAACATAATATAGCCAACCGAGATTTTTTAGAAATGAAGCCAACCAAGATCAACCCAGAATAAATTACACAAATCTTTATTCATTTATTTTCGCCATAGTAGCATCCACCAAAGACGCTTCACACTTCAGCTGCAAAGGAAGACACCCTTGCCTCTCGAGCATCCCTTTTCTAATGTGTGGCACATCGTATTCGTTGCCGCCGCCGATTTTCATGACTTCCTTCATACAACTATGGAGAGTTAAGAAAATTCTATTTGACTGGATCACCGAATAATCTTCAAAGGCCTGATTGATGGCATAATAATGTCCATTCACAAGTTGCCAGAAATTGACATGAGAGTAAGTGGTAAAAGAAATTGAAAATTACCAAATTGACAACATCAACGAGATCTTCAGTTGTCTTGGCAGAAGTTTTGTACTAGATTGATTGGATCGAATTGAAGAAACCCAAATCCAATACATTAAAATCAGGAGAATTTGCGGGCTGACACACGAGTCTCATGTCAAATCCACCTTGCTGGGCAGCTTCACAGAATTGTCTATCCAAAGGTGAAAGGTGAGGTTTAGCATTATCTTGCTGAATGTAGATTGGCTTGTTAGCATCTTCAAGTGGCCATTTAGCTCGGATAGCTGGCAAAACCTTTTCAATCATGAACTCTCGAATAGTGTCCTTTTTGATTGATTGGATTGGTTTCATTTCAATGGTCCCAGCTGGTCTGTTGACACTTGATCTTTTGACATTTCAAGGGGGAAGCAGCCTATTTTTCCATCAAAAGTGCAAGTTCCATCAGGGTCAAACCTTGGCCGGGCAAGAACAGTCAAAATCTGAATCTTTGGGATATAGTTCTTGTTCTTGCACGTCCTTGTGGGATGTTCTTCACCTGGTACTGTATAATATCGCAATGTCTTCTTGGTGATGTAGAACCATTTCTCATCAATGAAGACATAATCAAACAGTCCTTTGAACACAGGATCATTTGGTACACTCCTTGGGTCAAGCATGGATAAGCACCACCTTAGACGATCCTTCTTGTTTTTGTCAGTCAAGTAAGGCTTTATTGAGTTTGAGACACGCTTTATCAAACCTTCCTTCTTCATTCTCTGAACCTTGGCCTTGCTGACACCTAAGTGTTTAGCCACATCTTCTATTGTTGTAGGGTTCGACAATGCAATATCTTGAAGCTTTGAAACATCGTCCACTTTTTTCTTTCGGCCACATTTGTTTTTCTCACTACTAACATCAACTGCAATACCTTGGTCTAGACAACCTTTTTCCTTTTTTCCAGATACGTTGTACTGTCCGAATAGGTACTGAGAATTGTACAGATACTTCTTTTGTGTCATTACTCTTCAGACTGCCATATCTAGCCCTTCCTAGCAAAGCATCAAAGATTGCTCTCCGTTTGTCAATAGTCACTAGGATGTTCTTGCGGGCATTGACTGCACTAAGTGTATTAGCCCCAGCACCATTTTCTTGCTCAAGTAGCTCATTCTCTTGACCTGGTAGATCAGGCTCATTCTCTTGACCTGGTAGATTAGGCTCATTCTCTTGAACAAGTGAATCATCCCCACCATCTTCTGGTACCACATTTAAATCAATCTCACCCATCATTATTTCGCCTAGATCAAGTGGATTATCAGATGTTGAAGTGGACGCCAATGCCTCACGTATCACCAAAGGTGACCTCAACCATGCTCTAGACCTAGGCGACAACATCATTCTGCTCAATGGGAAAGGTGGCAGGGTCGGACAAGGGGATTTCCTCTTCTTGCTCCTTTGACCTCCTTGAACATTTACAACACCTTCTTGCACCGTCCTGCATGAACAAACAAATGTGAATGCCAACTTTGTCAGCTACTGCATATGGTGTGCATTCATTCAACATGAACAATAACATGCAATTGATTTCAAGCATCCACAATATTTTGGGAAGGCAGAGACCTTATGACAAGAACCATAAACCAGTAAAGCCTTGGCATGCTGCACATATACACATTTCCAGTACACTGCAGTGATGCTGCTTGTGTTACCCAACTAATGAACTAGAACCTGAAGTATGCTACCCAATTAATCATGAACCTAGAGCCTGGAGTATTGTGCATTTCCCACTTTTCCAAACAGATGCAAGAAAGAAAGAAATTCAGGGAGGAAGCAATGATTCGTTCAACTACAGGCTATATTCATAAGCAAGAAGAGTTTGCAGGCAACTCTGTCCACACCGTATTGTACCTCGGGGATGTAGAATACGAATCCTGCTGCCGAATTGAACACCATCTTGGCGATGTAGACTGCCGCGATGACGATGCAGCTTTGGCCCGTGCAGCCATGGCGGAGATGCGTGCGAGGCGGTACTCAATGGGTAGAGCACGTTGCTCACCATCAACCTGTGGAATCGGTGGGGCGGGGTCGTCGGCGAGGTAGGGGCGTGGCATTCGGATGCTGAGCCAGGGCGATAGATTGGGATTGTTGGCTGGCCTGGACGGGGCATCAGAAGGAGATGCAGCACGGGAATTGTGACATCTCTGGTGTCAAAAGAATTAAAAAGTGCAATTAAAATCAATGCACAGGGAATTATGGGTTGAAATTCAAAAATCCATCCAAAATTCAATTTTAATTCAAAAACAAGGGTTGTTTGGTACCAACTGAAAACTCGAGATTTTTGTACTAAACATGAAAATCTCCAAAAATAAAAGTTGTTTTTCATCACAAATAAACCCTAGTCACTGTTTGGAACTTTTGAAAATTTTGCAGTTTAGTCCCTCAAAAACTCGATTTACCGTTCTGGGCACCTTTTTGTTTTTGGGTTGTTTGAGCTCGAAAAACTTGGAATTTCAGGTTCACCCCAAAAAGAAAGTTGTGTCCCATCTTCCAAACTCCAACTTTTATTTTTACACTTTTTCAAGTTCAGTTCAAATTTTTGGAGAAAATTCGAATTTGAAATCGGAGCTCCACGGGCATGCTACAGTGCCCCTGGCGCGCGCTGCGCTGGCCGGAGCTCGGCCGCCACGTGGCCGGCGAGCGGCGCAGGCGGCGCTGAGCTGGCCAAGCCGCGGCGGATGCTGGCGCTTGTCGCCTAGCTCTTGTCCGGCCACTCCCGAGCCGTCACTTCGCCGTCGTCGAGCCGCTCCGCCTCGCGCCGCGCGAACGCCATCATGCGGTCGGAGCGCCGCCGTGGCCACGCGCGCGCGCGTCGCGCTGAGCAGCTCCACAGGCCGCGATTCCACTCCGCTCCGCGCCAAATGCACTGTTGAAGATCCCCCCGACGTCACTCGAGGATCCCTCGCCCGGGGGAGTCGCTCGCGCGCTGCCCGAGCTCGCTCCGCATTCATGGCGGCCTGCTCGCGCCGCGCCGCGCGCTCGCACGCTCCCGAGGAGCACAGTGCCTCCCTTGCGTGCTCAATCACTCCACCAAGCACTCACACCCCTCCTCTCACTCGCTCACTTCACCATTTCCTCTTCCCCGCGCTCGCTCGGTCGTCTTCTTCCTCGCGCCGCGCGAACCGAGCCGAGCTTCTCCGAGAAATTCCCCTTCCACACTCCACCATTCCCAAATTCGTCCCGCACGAAGCTAGCCCTCTACTCCAGCTCCAAATCCCCCCCACTTTCCCCAAGCTATTGTCCTTTCTCCGGCGAGAATTTGAGATTTCCCCCAAATCGCGAATTCCGGCCGCCGGAGCACCCCCACGTCGAGACCCTACTCCGAGCCGTCCCCGAGGTCAACCGAGCACGCCATTGGCTTCCTCGAGCTCCACTGGTGCTCTAGGACCCTTCGAACCTCGGCGAACGACCCCGAGCTCACCGGCGTAGAAGCCGCGCGGCCGCGCCGCCACCACCTCGTCGCCGGCGCAACCCCGACCATCCCCGGCCTCCAAACCGTCACCAAACGACTCGTGGTGAGCCCAGGAAGCTTTTCCCCCACTTCCCCGAGCCTAGTTCGCCGCCGTTTGGCCGGCGCAACTCCGGCGAGAGCCGAGGGCCTTTCTTCATCGTCTTCGTTTGTCTAGGGGCCTCTGCGCAAAAGTTCAGGGACTCGTTCGCGAAGTTTTGAAAGTTCTAGGGTTCCCTGCGAAAATAGATTCTTAAAACTAGATTTGTTTTTCCCGAATCTTGTAAAATCCATTAAAAATCGTACAAAAATCAGAAAAATGCACAAAAATACTCTCTGGATACGTGAGAGTCTGAACTACAATCTCTGTTAGACATGTTTATACTTTTGATGAACTGTTTTTGAGCTAAAATTCAAACTATGAAAATAGAAAGTAGTGCACCATTTCAAATCCAGAGCTCCGCTAGGGTTGAGCTTTGGATATGTTGTGTGTAGTGACTTTGGACAGCTTGTGTCCAAAGGGGACCTAAAAATATGAACTGTAGCTCCAGTTATGAATTAAAATGTGATTTCTGTCTTTTTGCAGTGCAGAAATAATTAAAAATAATCTGTGCACTCAAAAATCACCATTTTGCTCCAGAGGACTAAAAACTTGTTAGCACACCTGTGAAAAATGAAAAACTTAATTTTTGCTCTGTTTAGGTTAGCAAATAAATAAATATGTGTTTTTGGATAGGAATTTATTGAGGACTACCCAAGGGTTATTTTGAGCCACCACTTGGCCAGAGCCCTCCTCATGCTATTGCCTAGCTTTGGTAGGAAAATCTCCTGAATTGGGTGAATTTTCGATTTTATATGATTTAAATTCGATTCTGCTAGCAGCTGTTTGATATATTTTTAATAAATTATGTGTAGCTCAGAATTAGCTAAATTTTGGAGTGAGCTCAGCTCTTATACTCCAGTAGCTGTCATAAAGTTTATAGATAAAAATGATGAACAGAATTGGAGAAACAAAAATGAGAAGTAATCCAGGTGGAAATTGATTTATATAAAAAGATAAAACCTTTTGGTTAATTAGTTAGAATAAAATGGATGGAATCTGAAATTCCAGAACAGCACCCTAATTTGTGAAGTAATCAATAGAATTCTTTTATATATGTACACAATCACCATCGAAATCAATAAAACTATTTCCACACCTACACCTTGTTTTTGTGAAAATCATAGTAATGCTTAAGCATGTCTAGGTGAATATGGCCTTCAAAGGCCTTAATCTTAGAATCTATAGGCAGCCTCCTTAAACTATGCATCTCATGTAGAAGGCGTCATCCCGGACGGCAACTACCACCTCATCCCCGTAGACGAGGAAGAAGTTCCGGAGCACGGTGCCGGCGAAGAAACGACCAACCCGGAGGCTAACCCCCAGTCCGAGCAAGAAGGCAAGCCCCGGAGCATAACCTAACCTTTACCAATTATGCATTATGACTTCTCTATGCTTGTGCATTTACGTTCAAGGAGTTGATTGAATACCTTAGCTACACATTTCCTAGTACCTATGACTTGCAATACTAGCAGGAAAGGATCGATAGGGCATTGCTTTAGGTCCGTTACAAGTCGAGTGATTTCCTGTCACTCGCGAGACATAGGAATTGCTTGTCTTTACTTATGTTGGAATCATAAGGATTGACGGGCAGGATGATAGATGTAGATCTCCCGTCCGTGTATGATAATTGATTAAGGTCGAAATGTGTGGATGAGTGTGTCAAGTTTTTGAATGTACCACATGCATGCCGGTATATGGGAGCCGGTAAGCCCGG
This sequence comes from Digitaria exilis, assembly GCA_015342445.1. Classification (NCBI taxonomy): domain Eukaryota; kingdom Viridiplantae; phylum Streptophyta; class Magnoliopsida; order Poales; family Poaceae; genus Digitaria; species Digitaria exilis. Next base: position 2,857,005 of record JACEFO010001965.1, read on the forward strand.
TACCAGATTGAAGCAGCTAGGGCCGATAGCCATCTCTCCTTGGAAACTTTGTTTTCCCCTGCCGTACACTTGTGGATATATGCGTGAGACTGTGAGTGAAGCAGTAAACCTTTATCCTAAGGAAATGGACCCGGTTCCGAATTGTGGATCGATGGGAAAGGTTGGGAAATGCTTGTACCTTTTATAGCAAGCAGAGTATCCGTGTGTGTTGGGTTTCCCCTGGCCAGGTAGCAGAAATTCGGTTCGAACTGTCCGCTTCTCGCGGTTAATGAGACTGCTTGACCGCCATGCTACATTGAGTAACAAGTGGAATTATGAGATTTATGAACTTGTTGTATGAATTAAATTGTATTGCACCACTTGTATGTTTAGAAAGGATGCTAATCTAGAATGGTTAAATTTACTAGAATATGATGCTAAAACTTGAAAGCAAGGACCTACTTTTAGTCGCTTTTTGGCAAACAAACCCACCAGCCAAAAGCCTCTCATTGTCTAGATGTCGGTGATGTAGCTTTCACCCGACGGGTAAGCCTTGCTGAGTCTTAGTATACTCAGCCTTGCTTGTGGCATTGATTTACAGGTACACCTTTGGATGTCGATGCTTTGTCTTGGCCTACCCAGGTTCCACCTGGCTGGCACATCGAATGGGTTCCGTCCTCTGCCGAGGATCGGGAGGAGTAGCATCGTGGCAGGCTTCAGCACGGTGTTATTGTATCGTCGTTAGATTATCTTCCGCTGCAATGAAACTTTTATTTCCGCTGCAAGACTTTGTACTCTGATTTAAATTTGAACTTGGTTTGTAATAACTTGTGATACCTATTTGTGTAAGTTAATTTGTGGAATGTTGTAATCTCTGGAACTCACCTTCGTGTGGGCGTGCTGTTGTTTCGATCGAGAAAAGAACGTGGTTAATCGGGTTTAATCCAACGGCGCTCCAGCTTATTCCGGATTAAGTGCCTGACTACTCGGTGAGTGGTCCCGGGGTACTTAACTTGGAATAATTTCGGAGTGGTCCGCCACAGGGATTGGACGGGACGGCGGCGGGGAGGACCTCGAATGGGGTGGCGGCGGCGGCGGTGGCTGGGAGGACCTCGAATGGGGCGGCGGCTTGGCTGGGATGACCTCGAATGGGGCGGCGGCAGCGGAGGCTTGAGGGGCGGCGAATCCACCACCAGGCGACGCCATGACGCGCGGCGGCGCAGCAGGGAAGGGATGTGTGGATAGGAGCTCTGTAACATTGGGCGAAGGGCAAAAAGGTAACTACACTGTTTCCTTAATTTTTTTAAAAACTGTCGGAAACGACATCCATATCCATACGGAGGGAGTATTTGAACTCTTTTACTACTTCTCCCTCCGTGTTCGAATGTATATTTAGATATCTTCAAAAATAATCTTAAAAGGTGCCGATTCTTGACAGCTTTTTTTTTTGTTGTTGACAATACAATGTGTGAACTTAATGCGAATGTATTTGTAGAGAGAAATTGCAATTTCCACGTGTTAAGTAGTATTTCTATTTTTGGAGATAAGAAAAGATGAAAATGCTTAAAAAGCTCTGACGCGTGCAGAGAAATTAATGCCGCACCTTTTAACAAAGCTTGTTGCACACTTTCCAATGCAAAAAACATTGTAACAAGGTTGCCAATAAACACCACGTGTGTATTATTTTGCTTTGGTTTGAAAACCTTCTTCAAAACATTATTTTGGTTCTATTATGAACTCTCTAGTTGACTATTTTTTATAACGGTTTTCTTTTACTCACGCTTGTTTTTTGCGTCTATCATTTGTCACGAACATGTACGCACATAGCATGTGTGTATAGTTTACCAAAAAAAACATTATTTATTCTAATTTTTTTCTATCGTACTATTTTTTCTACTCATAGAACACGCTTCCCAGGACTTAGCTACAATATTTTTCTGGATCTAAAGTGTTTTCCCCTAATCTATGTATTTTCAAAAATTCTTATATGGTGTCGATTCTAATTTGACTACTTTTATTTTTGTTGATGACGATAAAATGTGTGAACTAATTGCGAACGTATTCATGGAGACAAATTGCCATTTCCACATCTTCAGTGACATTTTTTTTTGGACTAGGGAAAAAATAAAAATGCTCCAACTATACAAATCTATACATTATTTGGCTTTGGTTTGAAAATTCTCTTAAAAACAATATTGGTTGTTATCATAATTTCTCTAGTTGACTATTTTACCCACTTGCTTATTTTTTTCCGTCTATCATTTGTCATAGCTGTAGTCCATAAACGTGTACACTATTTTCCTTCACATAATTGTATGCAACTCATTTATAAGTTACACCTCACGCACAAGGATAAAACACCCTACAACTATAGAAGAACTGAAAATTTAGTCCTTCAATCACTATCTTAGCACCTTATCGCTTAATTTTTTCATCTGTGTACTGAGAGCGGGAAGGGGCACAACCCTCTTCCTCCATATACTGTATAACAACAATACACTTCCTCTTCCCCATAATAAATGCATTTCTAGAATTCAAAATTATCCATAATAAATGCACATCTAGGAATAGGGCCACCTAACTTTAGTTCTCATTTTCTCTCATTCCAAAATGAAATAATTATATCTTTATAAGAGTATATATGTAATTGTTCACTAACAATGATATATTCACCAAAACTCTAGTAGTGTACATGGGCTCGAGGGAATAGTTAACACTTTTTGATAGAGTAAAAGAAAGTAAGTCGTCAGTCCTCACTACTCCATCCATCCTACATAAGTGTGATTCTAGGTTCAAGGTGAAGATGACAATGTTATGATGAAATTACACATATACCTCTATAAAGTTGTAATCATTACACTTTGGAAAGAGAGAGAGTAAAAAAAGACGACTAAAGTTGGTTTATTTTATACGAAGATATGCAGTTATTTTGGACAAATTTTAAACTCTAAAAATACATTTTATAATGGGATGTAGAGAGTAGTCATCAAAACAACAAGTGGAAATGTAGCATTAGGATTATCATAATAAAAATAAAAGACTCCTTCATCATGATGTCGAAGATACACATGGACTTATTAGAAAATTATAGTTTAAACCAAATAAAGAACTAGTACTTTTGTGAAATAAACAACTGATTTCCTAAAAGAAACTTGCGCTTCTAATTTTTAGCACAATTTTCTTTGTTTTAAAAATATGAATTTATTTCTGATGTTTCTTGTCCATGAGTTAAGCAAATTCCATCGATGGTGCCTTTTGACTTTATCAATCCTGGAAGGCATGGCACCACGACCACGAAGGCACAAAGCTACAAACCGCCCAAACCATAGAATAAGAAGACTTGCTCCTGAGGGAAGAGGTCTCCTTTACTGTGGTTGAACGGTCGATGATTTATTAATAGACGAACAGATCAGGAAGGGTGCCGAGTACCGACAGAATGTATCCACAGATTATCCGGAATTGACTTTTTTTTTCCTTTGTTTTACTCTTTACTCTATGGTAGCGCTGAATCTTCCCGTGGACCGTCACTCCGTCAGAGTAGTTTCCACGTCTGTGGTTTTTTTTTTGTCGAAAAATCTCCTCAACAAGAGCGGAAGGAGTTTAGGAGATCTATTTTCTTTTTAACTCGAGCATATTTTTTTTTCAATCAAGAAAGAAAAGGACACACAGATGAAAAATTAAACGCATGAATTTCACACCAATCGGTCCCAGATGGGGAAGGCGAAGTCGGAAACAAATTGGGAGTGTACGAGATGGCGTGGCGTCCCTGCGGTTTGGGTGTTGCAGCGACACCATCACACCAACCACCTGTTCTTCCACCGGCGTGCTCGTGCTGGGATCCCCGCCGCGACGGTGGCAGACGCCACGTACGGCCGGGGCGGTCCACGCCGGCGTGGTTCTTTCTTTCCCCCATTTGGGAACGTGTCTGGCTTCCGAATTCCGATGCCGTCCGTACGTGTCAGCCCACGGGTTGGCGCTTGCGCCGGTAGAGGAATCTTCGTCCGGGCGCGGCGGCGCAGGCGAGACGTGACGCGAGGGTCATCTAGAAGGCACGTTTCTTGAGAATTTGAGAGATCCCCTCGCCCTCCTGTGTTTTTTTATGCCAAATCATCTGGACCGTACAACGACGTGATGATCAGAGCACTCGTAGTGGTCTGTGACGTGCGGTAAGCACCAGTCAAAACCACTAGCGCGAGCTGAGCTCGTCGTGGCCTAGTGGTTTTGATTTTTCTTTCTTCCGCGGTGCCTTCGCTTCGCTGTGTTGACAAGTGATGATCTGGTGAGACGCTCAAGAGGCGGCCAATTATCGGGAAGTGCGTTAGGACAACGGGGTCGTCTGGGCTTTATTAATTACGTACTCCCTCCGTCCCATACACTTTTAGAGTTCAAAATTTGTCCTAAAATAATTACACTCTTTTTCTCTTTCTGAGGTGCAATGATTGCAACATGATAGGGGTAGTACTCCCTCCTTCCCTCAAAGCCTGTCGCTTTGGCAAAAAAAAATTCTCAGAAAGCTTGACGTCCTGGGAAGTTCCCAAGGAAACGAAGCATCTCGTTGTACAGGAAAAAGAGCAAGTGCAGATGTATGTCGTCAAATTTAATTTCTATTCTGCCTTTCACAGTAGTTTGGCACTTTCCAGTAGGTTCCTCAGTACTTCAGTCAATAAGGGCATTTTAGTAATTTGCTCAAAGTCTTCTCTCTCCTGTGAATTGCTATAGCGACAGCCTTTGAGGGAAGGAGGGAGTACTATTTAGGTGGGACCCACATATGTTTATGTGGGACCCACGGGATGTTTAGGCGGGACCCACGTGGGACCCGCGCTATGTTTAGGCGGGACCCACGTAGGACCCCCGTGGGACCCACGCGATGTTAGGCGGGACCCACGTGGGACCCACGTATTGTTTAGGTGGGACCCACATACCTTTAGATGGGACCCACATGAGAATATGTATTGTTTGGATAAGGGGTAATTTCGTAATTTCACGTTAGTATTGGTTTGCGTGTCTGATCTTAGAAGTGTAAATATTTTGAGACGGAGGGAGTAGTGCGCAAATGCGGCGGCGGCGCCGTTCGTGCCGCCGCGCCGGTGCGTTGGCCGAATCGCGTCGCATCATGCTGCTCGACGGCACCAGTTGTGTGTGTTCGATCAGAGCCGGCCAGGCCAAAGTGCCAAACCAACAAAACACACACAAGCTCGCAAATTCCCGCAGCAATCTATCAAGGTTCAGTTCTTCGAAAAGGAAGAAAAGGCCAAGCCTTAACAGGCGGCACAGGTGTTGTACTCCAGAGTGTTGGATGCCAATGCAATCAACATACTGGCATCACGTATACGTACGCGACGACGTTTCTACGTACGTGTGCGCGATTGCGCGAACGCACCGCCCGCCCCACAAAAAAGATCGCCCGCGGCTTACCGCTCGCGCCGGCCGGGAGTGGTGTGTGTGCCGCCGACGTCGCTGTCGGGACTCGGGCGGGACACTTGTCGCCGGTCGAGGCGAGCCGCCGCGGTGCGGCATCCTGCAAGCTCCTGTTGGTGCGCACCTGTGTCGTGTCGATCGAACCCCTCTTGTTGTCTCTGCCTGCTGCGTCGCGCTCGGAGAAATCGATCGATCGGCAAGCACGAGTGGGCGAGCTAGCCACCCGTCGAGGGTCGAGGAGGCGTCCATGCACGTGTTGTGGAGCTGCACAGTCATCAGTGCGTGCACGCTTGGGCTGGTCACAGAACGTGGCCGGTTGGGTTGGGTTTCAATTACGTGCGCGCCGTGGACGTGATCTCTTTCTGGAACACACAGATGGGTCGACGACGGGCGGCGGCGGAGGGCCACGAGACTAGAGAAAGAAAGCGACGGCGTCAGGTTGAGTACAGCTTCCTTCCCGTAAAAGTGGCCGAACGACTGCGCTGCGTCACGCTTTGCTGCCCGAGAATGACGCACAAACCCTCGTCACGAATTTCTCGCTTGAAAATATCAACGGAGGCGTGCGCGGACACAAGGACCTCGCAGGGGTGCTCGGCTCCTGCCTCCTCGCGCGGCCGACCCCATCCAGGACTCCTTCCTGGTCAGGTGTCCGTCCGTCACCGGAATGGCGTGCACGCGGCACGCTTCGAAACCCAGTACGGCGTGCGTCCACGTCAGTCGTCCCTGCGCCTTCGCTTTCGCAGCTGGTCAGTTGTGTTGTGTTGGCCGGGCTTTCGTGGGTCTAGGCTTATCTAGATCTGCGTCTACACAGATGGATTCTCACTGCAAATTCTCTCTGCTATTTGCTATTGCGAGGGGGGTTAATTTCTAGTACTACTAGTTTATCTGTGCCTGTCAAATATAAACCCACCTGTTGGCTGCCTCTGGTACAAAATCCTGGTTCAACTTGGAAGTGTGTCAAGCATGTCCTTGTCGACGACGACTTTTGGTCGTTTGGGTGCACAAGTGCGTTGGCGTCACCGGCAGGCAGTTGGTGGAGTACCTACGAGACCAGCTACGAGAAAGCGACACCCCGAGGTTCGCCACAGCTTCCTTCCTTCCTGTGCATAGCATAGCCTAGCATCAACCCAGGCGGGCGTTAGTGCACGTAGCAATACCCAGGCCAGCACGACCGACCGACCGACCCACCCGCGATCAACATGGCGCGAGTGCGACCACCGTACATACTACCCAACCGGACGGACGTCGGCCGACGGCCGGCCGGGGACCCCATGCGGCGGCTCGGCTGGGTCCATCCATCTTCATCGTCCATGGTTGCCTCTGGAGATGTCCTGTCCTGTCGCCGACGTCGCCTTTCCACGGCGCTTTTTCTCGGCCCTTTTGTTCCCTGTCCTGCAGCGCACCTCCGATCCGGCGGGGCCAGGTGAGGTGACGGCAGCTGCCACCGCCGGCCAGGGAGCCGTCGCGGTCGATCGGGGACACTTGTCGCTTGGAGGCCGCGCTCTGTGGCCAACTGGCCATATCTTGGGGCCGTACCGCACAGTCACAAGGCTCTCGAGCAGCGCCAGGTGTCCTCGACGAGATCCTTTCGGCAGCGCCCCCTGCGGCCACCTGTCCCGGCGACGTCCTGTGAATCTGTGATCCCCGGGCACGAGAGGAGCGAGTAGTAGGCAAAGGGAGACAGCGACCTGTCTCGGCGACGGCGACTGGACTGGCCTGACATGCCTGCCCGGATTCGGCCGGGACGGCGGCACGCCCGGATACGGGGTGTGGAAGTACACGTGTACAACTACAATGGATCATCGCCGAGGCGAAGTGCGGTCGCGTCTTGATGGCGGCCTGCGCCGTCGATGTGCCGCCATTGGGGCGAGATCGCCGGAGGCCCGTGGTTGTCGGGACACTTGGCGCTGACGGCTCGACCGACGCGACCGTCGAGATGGTATTTTGCCATTTTGGGGTCGTTTGGCCGCAGGATTCACCCAGGTGTCCGCGAGGTTCGTCGGCAGCAGCGGGAGCAGCCACTTGTCCCGCCCGCGCCGTCGCCGTCACAAACAAGAAGGGATAACGATGAGCCTTCGTCGTTTCGCGCTTCTTTGGACAAACCTTCGTCTCATCACCGGCCCCGACGCCATCTGATTGACAGCGTACGTTAATGTGAACCACAACTTATTACGTTCACTCTGTGTAGGCACTTGAAACCGAAGTGAGGAGCACTTGAAAGTTGAAACAACTTTGGTGGTCATGGACTCATGGTATTCCTTTCCATTGTCAAAAATCATTTTCCCTACCTAATTTTTGTGCTCCTGTTCTTGAGTACCCCTTCTGTCATTAGCCATCGTCATCAAGCTTTAGGGCCTGCTTAGTTTAGTTCCGAAACATACCAATATATGGGTATGTTATTTTTTTCGAGCTACAACCTGCTGGGCAAGAAACTTTGGCACACCTAGTTTTATGGTCATATCCTAATTTTGCCTTGACATGTTTTTTTTTCTTTTTTGGGAGAACAGGAGGGGTTGCCTTGACATGTTTTGATACAACCAGGCAGCCCCTTGGAATGTCGTTTACATGGAGTTGTTTTTGTTGGACTTATGTGGTGGACAAACTAGCCGTTGCCTTGCTTTACCGTATCCAAACTTATCGTTTGCAGCAAACTTTTTATCCGACTTGATTATCCATTTGTAATCGTTGATTTGGCTAGCTTAAAGGTGTTTCTCACTTGTAGCAACATATCAGTAGTATGTTGCAAGGGAACAAGAGGAAATATATTGACAACATTTGGTGATTTTTAACATGCAAAGTACTAATTTGGTATCGAAATACATATAACTATTATATTTGGTCATAATGTTTTATTATTTGTATTATTTAAACATACAAATATCATTTATGTTGGGTTTGTTACTTATTTTATCATAAACAATATTCTGAACATAATTTATGTTTTTTATTAGTAAGAAATTTTTAAATAAGACAAATGGTCAAATGTTGTGAGATAAAGTTTAAGTTAAAATCCAACACTGAAAACCGTTGACATAAAATATTCCTTAATTGAATGAAACTCTACCAGAGCAAAGGTAACCCACTTTGTCAGAACTACAAGTGAATCTTCAGAAAAATACCAGACGTTGGATTGCAAATTTTGCACATTCTAGCAATTTCAGATAATCGGCATGCAGAGCAATGACTAGTTCACAGATTTATACTTCAACGATGAAGCTTTTGGTAGTAGGATGTGCAACCTACGTTACACTAGTAGTATATTTCCATAATGCTTTTGGTACAAAGAACATGAAACCAATGTTCTGCTCCTGCTAGCCATTACAAATAGCGTCATAGAAAAAGTTTATTGTCGCAACGTGTTCGGCCAACTATCCAAATTATTTCATCCATTTCAGATTATAAGTTGCTTGACTTTTTGAATTCAACTTTGACAAGTCGTTTTATTCGTAAATTTAATTTTCTATTATGGCTTGTTTTTTTTATTAAAGATTCTTCGAGAATGACTTAAATTTTACTATATTTGCACAATTGTTTTGAATAAGATAAGTGATCAAACTTAAGATAAAAAGGTGAAACAACTTATATCTTGAAATGACGGAAGTATGATTGGTGAAAAAAAAGGTTGGGAAGGAGGGCGGTCGAGCCAACTTATATCTTGAAATGACGGAAGTATGATTGGTGAAAAAAAAAAGGTTGGGAAGGAGGGCAGGATCGAGCCAAACGTTGCCCCACATCAAGGCTCCATGACATGGCCTGTCCTGAATCAAAGCTATTAGTATTTTAGCGTTGCCGGGAGGCCCGAGGCAAAGCTATTGGTATTTTAGTGTTGCCGGGAGGCGACATATATACATGTGCCATGCCCGGGGAAACATTTGACCAGCATTGCCTCGGTGGAGCCCAACTATGTGGGAGGGGCCCAGTGTCGGTGCCACATGGGATGGGCTTCACCCACCCCCGACCTGGGCCACACTTTTAACAGCGGTGGACAGGCCCATGACCCTCCTACCAACCCGAAACGTTGGCTCCACCGCGTGTATTTGAACCTGATTCCGTTCATGTAAGGCACCGATACGGGACTATCTGGTACGGCTCGTAATACGCGGAGGAGAGTACTCTAGGTGCGAACGTACGGACGCGCGTATAATGTGATCCGGCCCAATTTGCACACCAGGCCCAGAAAACTGCCTGCCCGTATTCGGCCGGGACGGCACGCCGGCCCAGTCGCCCAGATATGCGCGGGAAGGAAGTACACGTGTACTCCAAAGTGCGCGCACGCGGCGAGCCTCTTGATCGCGCGCGGTCGACCGCGTCGACGTCGACGTGCCGAGGCGGAGGCGGCCACCGCTGGGGCCATGTCGCCGAAGGCCGGTGGTTGCCGGGACACTTGGCGCGGGCGGGTCAAATCGACGCGATCTGAAGTGCCTGCGTGATCATGGCATTTGGGGCTGGATTAGCTCAGGTGACGGCGAGGCTCCGGCGAGGGGCTCGTCGGCAGCAGAAAGCAGGGGTCACGATGAGCCTTTATTCGTTTCACGGGGAGCGATCTAGCTGCCACGTTCATGTGAACCACAGATTACGTTAATGTGAATCACAGCTTACGTGCTCACTTTGTTCCAAACTTGCAAGTGTCCGTGTCATGACTCATGACGGCAACCTCAACTATGGCCTCCAACGGCTATGGGTTTATATATCGTTAGCTTTTACCTTATATATTGCTCTATTTCTGAAAAGATGGTTGGGCAAGGCAAATTTACTCTGCCAATTCCTTGCCCTGCCTCTGTAATTTTGATCCAGAAATCACGCTCTTAAAGGTATTAGGTCTAATAAAGTACCAGCCACTGGATCCACAATTTTACAATTCAAAAATTAAAAGAGAGGGATCCAATTGAGAGAAACTAGGTGTTTTTTTATTACACAGAGAAGAACTAGACATATCATTGAAGAGGAGTTAGCCAGTTAGGCACTTGAAATCAAAGTGGGGAGCACTTGAAGGAACTTTTTTTTAGACCGACCACCTGAAAGAACTTTGGTGGTTATGATACACCGTCACTTCCTGTGCATAATATCAATGTCAAAAATCGTTTCTCTCTGCATTATTTTGTGCACCTGTTCGTCAGTACCTTTTTCTCATTACCCATCGCCATCAAGATTTAGAATGGCGTTTACAAATAGTAGTTGCTTTGTTGGATAGTGGGGTGGACAAAGTAGCCATTGCAAAGTTTTCTTGCTTTAACGTAGCTGATCTTGTCGTCTGCAGCAAACTTTTTATTCGATTTGATTATCCATTTGTACTCATTGATTTTATTTGGCTATCTTAAAGGTGTTGCTCCTGGTATGTACGTTACGCACTTGCACTAGCATGGAACAAGAGGAGTACATTACGCACCTGCAATAGCATAGTATGTTGCAAGGGACAAGAGGGAACATATTGACCACATTCGAACAAAGTACTAACTTTGGCCACAATGTTTAATTATTTTCTTATTTAAATATATATCATTTATTTTGTTTGTTGCCTGCTTTATTGTAAATAATATTTTAAACATAATTCATGTTTTCAATTTGTAATAAATTTTCAAATGGAAAAAGTCCAAATTACTTCCCTCAAGTATAACCAAAGTTTGGATAGCCCCCTAAACTATGACTTGATTTAGTTTACCCCTAAACTTTGTCATTTGGTTTAATTTACACCTTAATATATTTTATCTTTTATGTTTCTTTATGCACAACTAGAGTCTTAAGTTGAAATTTTGCAAGATAATACTAGACATCATAATACATGCTAGAAAAATATATCATGATTTTTTTATCACTATTTTGATAGGGTAAGACACTTAATAATAAATTAACAGTTAGGATACAAAGTTATACAAAAATCATAATGAAAGAAATTATAATATATTTTCTTGACATGCATTATGATGTCCCCAACCATCTTGCAAAATTTCGAATTAAAATTCAACTCATGTATGGAGATATTAAAAAAGACAAATTGCATTAGGGGGTAAAATGAACCAAATCGCATGGTTAGGGGATTAATTAAACTAAAAAATAGATTAGAGGGTTATTCAAACTTTTGCTATATTTGAGGGGAGTAATTTGGACATTTTCCTTTTTAAATAATACAAATGATCAAATATTGTGAGAAAAGGTTAAGAATGACAAATATTTTATGTGTAAAGAGCAATATAATATGTTCACTTTTAGTGCAACATTTTGTTTCTAGAATAAACGTTGACAAAAAAATAGTCCTTGATTGAATGAAACTTGTGAGAGCAAAGGTAACTCACTTTTTTAGAACTACAGGTGAAAATTCAGAAAAGCACCACACGTTAGATTGCAATTTTTGCACATTCTAGCAACAGGAATGTAGCAACCTGCATTACACTAGTACAGTAGTATATTGCAACAATGCTTTTGGTATAGAGAAAATGAAAACAATGTTTTGCTTGTACAGGTTGTTGTAGCCGCTGCCAATAGCATCAAAGAAAACACAAGCCAAAAAAGGGGTGGGAAGGAGAGCTGAGCAAAGCCAGAACGCTGCCCCACATCAAAGGAGGCTCCAGGGCACAAAGGCCTCTCCCGAGGCAAAGCCGTTGGTATTTTATAGTGTTTGCCGGGAGGCAGGAGCTAATGTCACCATTAGCAATTCGCCATGCAGATATATGTGAATCCCTGGGAACGATTTACCTTTTTTTTTTAGACAAAACACCCTTTATTACTCAGAATAGGTGTTACAAACGCCATCGGGCGCTGATAGAAACCATACATGTCTGCCAACATTAGCATGAATACAACTACAAGCTAAGTTATGTGTGTCAACATTCGACGCTCTACCTTCATGGACAAACTCACACATGCTAAAATCTCCCATTCGAGCTTTGATCTCCTTGATGATGTGACCATACAAACCCAGCCCTTCACCTCGGCTGCTTCCAATTACATTTGAGCTGTCACATGCGACCCTGAACTCTGATAGGAGTAAATCGGCTGCTAAGGCCAAAGCTTCCCGACAAGCTACTGCCTCCATGGTTTCAGGGTCGGTCATTCCATCCATCACCATCACCGATGCTCCCCTAAACCGGCCGGAGCAATCGCACGCAACTGCCGCTGCCGAAGCGATCCTCGAGTTATTCGAGAGGGTGGCATCCACATTTATCTTCATCAAGCCTGTTGGCGGTGGAATCCACCGGGCAGGACGGCCACGTCCATTCTTTTTCTCTCTCGTCGGAGGCTGCAAACATTGGAGCTCGGACACATACCTAGATATGAAGCTATGAGTTGACAACGGGCTCTAAAAGATCTCTTCATGTATCGTTTTTCTCCAAGCGTTCCATATAGCCCACAATGTTACTGTGACCCGAACAACAGACTGGTGGCCAAGAGGCTTCAGGAGCGCTAGCAGCCATCCTTTGCATCTTGTTTCCGTAATTCACCCATATGTTCAGTAATACTCTCGTCCTCCAGAGCCCATACACTTCTAGCCATATTACGCTCTAGGAGTGAATGTCTCCACGAGTCAATTTCTCCACAGATGGAGCACACAACATTATTGCCATGTGCGTGTGATAAAGTAAATTACACTTCTAGCCATATTACACTCTAGGAGTGAATGTCTCCACGAGTCAATTTCTCCACGGATGGAGCACACAATATTATTGCTATGTGCCTGTGATAAAGTAAATCCTTCGATGGTAGAGTACTTCTAGCCAGGCACCATTGGAAAATTTTCACCTTAGACGGTATCTTGATGCCCCAAAGCAAACTCCACTCCTGTTCTTCAGCTTTCGAGTTCGAACATCCCGGATGATCAAACCTATATTTATTCAGTGCAAGCATCTTGTAAGCTGACCGGACTGAAAAAATTCTGCTCCTCTCGTGATGCCACGCCCAAAAATCATCTTGACGTCCAGTGCTGAGCGGAATATTGATGATTGTCTCCACGTTTTACCTAGCATTGTCTCGGTTAGGAGCCCAGCTAGGTGGGAGGGGCCAGAGATTCGGCGGCAACATGGAATGAGCTTCGTCCAAACCCCTGATCTGGGCCACGCTTTTAACAACGTTGGACAAGGCCCAAGATCCTCCAACCAACCCGTTGGACAAGGCCCAAGATCCTCCAACCAACCCGAAACGTTGCCTCCGTCGCGTGTATTTGAACTTGACTATGTTCCGGTAATGTACGGTACGGGACTATCTAGAGTACAGCGATGCCGTCGCAATACGCGGTTACGTGCGTACATACGGACTGCCGCCTGTAGCTATAGCAGATGCGCGTACAATTAATCCGGCCCAGCCAGGCCCAAAACAGCCGCCGTCGTACTTCGCACTCGTTGGCGTGCGGGATTCTTCCTCGAATCCGGTGGCGTCCTCGACGGGTTTAGGTAATTCGATTAAGGGGGTGTTTAGATTGGGAAAGATTCCCTAAAAAAACAATGTAGACCCGAAAAAACACTGTAGATGAATAGTATTCTGTGAGTAGGAGAGATGAAATGAATAGTGAAAAGTTAGATGAATATTGTTTTTTTTGGAGAAAGTTGGTGAATCTAAACTCACCCTCAATCTGAGTTGATCTAAAGATAGGGATTAATTTTTTCGGGTTAGATCAAATCCACGAGCGCTCTGCGGCGTGACATGGTCTCTATAAACCCTAGTTTCTGTGCACTCAAAACACAAAATGCTTCCTAAACCCTGCCTAGACTCGATTCATCCTCGACGATATGGCGGAGCATGACAGGAAGGGAGACATCGTCGGCGAACAGGTAATAGAGAAGACCAAATCATAGCTTACGTTCACTGTGGACGAAACAATTTCCGAAGCGTACATGCTCCCAGATGTAGTTTCGGGACCATGGTCACATCACATCGGAGAGCACATCGGTCTCCAGGCATGTACAAACGTTCTGCTCATCAGGCTTATCAGGTAAGGCAACCTAACAACACCCAGCAGCGCTCCAAGGAATTGGTGACTCAGGAATCAGGATCACATTGGCTTTATGAACAGGCATCAGTTTACCATCTCTTGCATTTATCAAAGAAGCAATGTCACAGCATCTGCGAGGTGTGCATAAGTGCATTGATGCCGTACAAGTAGGTCATGTCAACAGATCAGTGAACATGTATGGTAAACACAGATATAGGCAGCACCCTTTTATGCAGGCAACTGCTGGGTCAGTAAAGGTCAGCTTCTGTTGAAAGCTCAGAAGCACAAACAGTTGGAGTAAGTTGAACAATGCCCCAATGTAACGGTGACAAAGTGTATGAACGAAGTTGCCTCAACAGCTAAATTGATGCCGGAGGTGCCCCCTGTACACTGAAACCAGAGAGAGCACTGTCAAAACAGATGGATAAAAGCTGATTGGATTCTGACGATGATGCATGGGTGGTACATGACCGAATTTTCTTGAATGATGTGTATATCAGTGTTCCATCGTGCACAGCACACAATGAGTTCCATTTTGCAAGGCACCAGTACTATCAGATTCCAGCTTTTTAAGGCTATGCCAATAAAAGGGAAAATTACAGTCCATCGGACGTGAATCAGTGTAACATAGATTTATCCAAAAGCCATTGGTTTTCAGAAGAACCATGTACTTCTCACAACAACACAGGAAGATAAGGAAATTGCCAATGAAAATACAATGATAGTTCCTTGTGAAAGATTTGGGGGGTGGGTGGGGGGGGGGGGTTGTAGTCAGTTTCCTACCACATTTTTAGCAGGAGAGCTTAACCTAGCCAAATAAAGAACAGGCAGCCTATTTCACATTATTTCCATCTTAAGACATGATCATGCTTATACTAACAAATGCTGTCATAAACTTTAACAGGCCACAAGGAGTGGGTAAGTTTGACAGCATTGCTTGGTCGATGGTCCAACTATGTTGTGTTGATGTCAAAGTTGCTTACGCTGAATCGAGCTTCTAGGATAATTTTATTCTCTAACACCCCAAAATGTAGACTAATGGAGATTCAGAGCAAATACTTCATGATTGTTGAAATATCCATGATTTGCTATGACTTATGAGAATTATCTATTAGAAAAAAAAATCAACTACTCCCCTGGGGAACATGGGTTGGCTAGTCACTGTCAGTTACAGGATAATACAATATGCCTTAAGTCATCTGTGTGATTGGATCCAAATCATGATAATTAAACCAATCCCAAATAAATAGTAATTCCTATAGTAATTCTCCTATTCCACAAACCCCTTTATGGTACAGTTGATAAAGAAGATTTTTAATTGCAGACTAGAAATAATAATATCATATAAGCTGAAGAAAAAGGCATAGAAAGAAATACTTGGCATAGGTTAACAAAGGACAGCTACCTGTACTCCAGTATGGACCCTTGATGATCTGACAAATATCACCTTTTTATTTCTGTCAAATAAGAATGAGAATGCCCTGCCTTTACTCTATCTTGAGGGCAAAATACTCACACTTTAGAGAAGTTACGTTAGAACCTACTCAACCAGGAATGTCATGCCTCAATACTATCTCTACAATCTGTCTCTGCCTCTCTGGTATGCAAAACCAACAAACCATTTAATCTAGGGAGAGACTTTTCTTCATTGTCTCATAAACAAGATAGGTAATACTTGCAGCTGGCACCACTTTAAGAAGATTCGGTACAAGCCCTTTGTAAAATCCAGAAATTCCCTCACGTCGTAGTGTTCTCCGGAAACAATCAGTCATTCCTCTATAAGGATCCTCTGAATTGGCTGGCTGAGCTTGCATTCTGTAAGTACCATTAATGAAAAAAAAGCCATGTATGGGTACGCACTGAGGAACATAGCTCCAAGGTTGTACAAGTATACATTGCTATCAACAAAATCTACTGCTCACCTTGTTCTGATGACTTGTAAGGGGTAAACACATGTTGCTCCTAGTGCTCCAGAGACAGTTCCACAGCCCAACTGAACTAAAGGTCCAGGATCTACATCATAAAATCATAACTTAGTGGCACAAGTTGAGAAGTAAGGGTGAAAGCATGAGCAGATTCTGGGAGTAGAAGTGTACCACTGTCCTTGAGGACATATGTCTTGGACATTTCTTTCAGTGTCTCATAAAGGGTAAGATCAATTCCAGCATAAGGGACCATGCCAAGCAATGATGGAACAAGGCCTCTGTAGAACGCTCGAGGACCTTCATGAATCCATATATCCCTTGATAGTGCACCAAGGCTAGGAATCCTGCCTCCCTCATAAGTCTGTAGACGAGTCTTCACTAAATCAATGGGATAAATCGCTGTCTGTGCAACAGCACCAGCCAAACCACCAGCCATGAGACGTCCAGAGGTACCAATATCACTCTTCTCTTCTCCCTTACTTTTCATTATGTACTCTTTAAGCATTTCGTAGGTGTAGAATCGTATAGCACTTTCTGGAGCAACTTTTACCACATTCAACCCATTCCCTCTGAAGAAGCCTAGTAGACCACCATCTCTCCATATACTCTTAACTGCATGCGCGACTGTAGTACGGTTTGTTTGCACTTGCATATTAACTTTGAGGCGATCAAGAGGCGCCGTTGCAGTACGAGATGCTGCACCAGCAATGCCTCCTGCAATAAGATATTTACTTGCACCTACATGCTTACTTATTCCTTCTGGTATAGCAGCCTGTTCACCTATATCTACAAGGCAGACTCTTTCCCAGTGATGATAAATGTTTTCAATGGTTGCTTCATGAGGGTAAAGCAAAAGAAAATCTCTCCATTCCTCAAAAGTGATAATGCCATCGTTGTCCTTATCAACATGTTCAACAAATCTTGCAAGCTCTTCATCACCAATTTCTATACCTGCAAACATTGATCTGATATTACTTGTAAGACATATCACAAAGACTAGATTTTTCAGCCAGTTCCTTGGAACACACTATTTACATTTCCTGCTAGCAAGCATAATGCATTTTTCAAAGTTAAAACAAACTTCAGATACAAGGTATTATTTCCTATTTTCAAAATGGTGAATTAGACAGACCCACATACGCTAGCCATATAGATACAACTTACATATGATCCTTTTGGATATTTTATGACTGTGGTGACAATTTAATATACATAAACGAAGACAGATTAAGATACAGGAACTGATTAAAATTTTGAAATGGTGAACAACATTGTAATACTAAAATCAAGTTTATGATCCAACAGTAGAAACCATGTTGTGGTACTTACATCAACTGATTACTAGGTTCAAACACAACTGTCATCAACAGTCAAATTAATACATTTCTTTTTCTCACATGGCACCGTCTAAACGATCCAAGTCATAAAGCTCAATGGCAAAGAAATATGCTCCGAATAGCATCATAATTCATAACTGCCAGACTCTATACCTATGCTAATTCTATTCATGACGTATGCATTGCATTATGCTTTCACTTTCGAAGGGAGACAATTTAGCTCCCACCACTAGCAACAAACAAAACTGAGCTAAGTTTATCATAGTTGCCGATGCATTTCTCAGTTAAAAAATGAACTTTCTCGGAGCCGACATAAAAAGAGAACATAATAACGAATCTCAGCATCAGGAAGCCCTGAACTTTCCACTCTAGTGCTAGCTAACAGCGAGAGTTGAGTACTGAACTACTGACACGACTGGGTAACTTTTTTTTACCTCAAAAAGAAACTATCACCATACAATATGTCTCCATCAATACTTCGTGTTGCATCCTGATGACCAAATTTGAGAAAGGATACCCAAATTATGAAAGGACCTTATCTTAAATTACTATTTTAAGGAGGCCCATGGCCTCACTAGAAGTTGAATCATCACAAAAGTTGAGGAACAGTTTTCACCAAAAATAAAACACCACCTTACTTGATGTGTCTGTCAAAATGTCACATTTGCATGTATCAGACACCAACTGTTGAGTTTAAACTTGGGTGCCTAAATTAGGGATACTGCAGCACAAGCATGCATTGGATTATGATTTAGCTTCTCAAGACGGGGACGATTTGGTTCCCACCACTACTAGGATTCTGGAAATACAGAACACAGAAATACTGAATGAACTATGTTTACCGGTTATCGCCCTTGTCAGCTACATTTCTCATGACATCTAATCTAAAGGAATTAAGGAGATATCGAATTTGCAGCTCACAAAAACAGTGCCTGTGTAATGCACTAAATCTCAGCTGAACCTCACTCGCACCACCAGCAGAAATTGAGCTACGACGCTTAAGGAATCGCTCAAAGAGGGAAGGGGAGAGGGTGGCATTGCGGTTACCAGCCTTGACGAGAGCGTGCCAGAGCTCCTCGGGGAGGATACAGCCGTTGTGCTCGACGTCGATGGCCTGGAAGATGCGGTAGAGCTCGAGCTCCTTGTCGTCCATGTACCTGCGGAAGTCGTCGTACCCGACGCGGCCGTCGCGGTCCCGGTCGCAGCCCCGGAGCAGCGCGCGCGCGTAGTCCTCGGCCCCGGCGCCGGCTTCCGGCCCCCCTTCGGGGACGCGCAGCGCGGCGAGGCCCGCCACGATCTGCGCGTGGTCGAGGTGGCCCCGCCCCGCGGCGTCGAAGAAGGCGAAGACGGCGCGGATCCGCTCCTCCCGCTCCGCCTCCGTCTCCCGCAGCGCCAGCAGCACGTGCTCCATCGTCGCCGCCTTCCCCGCCGCCACCGCCGCCGTGCCCCCGCACCCCCTCGCCGCCGGCTGGGTCGCCGCGGCCTTGGGTCCTACCGCCGCCGCCGCCGTCGCCGTCGCCGTTGCCGCCGCGGGGCGGGGCTCCACTGCCTGGACCGCCGCGCTGGACATAGCGGCCGGCGACGGGAGGTGGCGATCGAGGTCGACGCCGCCCAGCGCTGCGGGCTTGCGGTGTTGAATTCAATCAAACTCGGAAGGCTTGGCTTCCTGGGTTCGTTTGCTTCGCTAGCCGGCCTCCCCACCCCACTCCTCCACCCCGAGGGAATCGAATATCCGCGGCGCTCTCGTGACGACGATGCTCGATGCTACCTCAGCTCAGATGCTCAAAGCGTTCGCTAAAGCTGACCACCTCTCCGGGGAAAGAGACGGACGCTGCTGGGTGCTCGCTCCGAGCTCAACAGTGGACACGACTGGCTTTTTGGCAGCCTGCGTGTTCGATGGCGCGGGCGATGAACGAGAGAGATGGAGACATCTGACATCAGAGTCACCGATGATTAACACGTGCTCGTGCTTTGGTGTCTAAGTGGTCGCAACAACTAACCTCCATTCCTCCAATCTTCAAATCCAGGATGAATGAACATCAGTGGAGCTTGCTTTTTTCTAGAACACGAGTTCAAAGTCAAACACGAGAGACGTCGTCAAAAGGGCCCACGTAGCTCCCTCCTGGCTCCTGCCACGTAGGTTTTCTAGAACGTGGCAAGTGGCCATCTGTCAAGGACGGCGCTGTCACGCTCGGGGTAAAAGGCGGCAGGAAATGCCGAAGATCGTGGACGAATGAAAAAATGAGATGGATGGTGTCGAGAAGAAGATGCAGGTCAGCGGTCAGGTGACGGACGGCCGGTCCGCAGTGGAAGACGAGCGAGTGCGTGTGACGAGCAGGGTTAAAAATCCGCTACAGCACCGTTTTTTTTAAGGTAAAAACCAGACCGGTAAACCGGTCCTACCGACCGGTAAACCGAATAGGTGGTTTGCTAGGTTCGGTTAGAGAGTGATAACTAGGATTTTCTTGCTACTAGACCAGACCGGTTTGACTGGTTACCACGGTTATGGATTTTTAACCCTGGTGACGAGTGGGAGGGTCGCTGAGTTTGTGCCTTTACCCTTTTCCAAACGAAGAAGAACCGGAGAAGGGATGTGCCAAGAATGTGCTCTTTTCTACCGTCCACTTGTTGGAAAAGGCTCGTAGAGATTCTTACCTTTTAATTTATTTCTTTAGAGAACAGGTGACTTTTTTTAGAACTCGACTGACCCTGCCACTGACGTGCAGGCCCCACTGGCCGCCGAGTCATGGCTACTTATATTAAGGTCCTGATTCTGACACTAGAAGTTTTTTTTTCCGCACACTGACACTGGAAGTTGAAATTCTCGCTATTTTTTATTGTAACTGTAAACTCTTCAATCAAAATATTTGCATAGCATGAAATCTTCATCGATTCTCCCCACCCTCACAAAAAAAAACTCTGTTGACAAAGTAATTATGCTTTTTTGGCCAGGGGAAAATTCCAAAATTTAAAACGGCTAAGCAGCAAGTGCATGGCCGGAAGCCCAGAACCCGGAAACGCACAATCCTGGGCCTTCTGAGCTGCTTGCCTGCCACTACGCAGCCCAATTACTTGGCGGGCTCAACTAAACTAGTTTGGTAGGCGCACCATACAGAAAATCGTTAGCATGAAGTAATATTTTTTATGTTGTTTTCAAAAGAGGACTATTATAATGTATCAAATTATATAATAAAATAGAGTACCGAAAAATATAAAATTAACTTCAATGTATTTTTTGTCTCATAAAATCAATTAAACATATATCTGACTGATAAAATAGAGTCCTTTAAGTGTATTTCACATGTACCTTCGTGTATTTTTGTCTTTTTATGCATAAAAAAGGTTGATCAAGCTCATGTCATCATTATTCCTGCCAAAGAGCAGTATAGCAAAAGGCTCATTGGGTACTCATAACCAGCCATGTGGGCATTACACAAGAAAAAAAAGCCCTATGGACCACTGCTGTGCAAGACACCAGCTCAGGAGTCAAGACGGAGCCTCTAGAGTTTCTTTTAACGACGGAAACCACAACAAAGGAAGAAAAAAAACACTACAGGAACCTAGGCCCCTGGGATCCCTCGAAATCCTGGACCTTTAGTATAGTACTTCAATTCAATTCTCGCGTGAACTATATTAGCTTTTGCCTTTTGGTCTGCGTTGTCTTCTTTTTCTTTTTCTGCCTTTTCGGTTTGAGTAGTTGTTAAACTTTAGCATAGATACGTGGTTCAAGTTTAGCAAGAGATTACTTTTTTGACTTTAGACTCTCTTCTTTCCCTAGATATCTGTTCCCATTAGCACCCCTCACACGTAATGTTTTTCGCCTTTTTCTAATATACGGCTAAAGTTTAGCCCGGGGCCAAATAGAAAGTGCTGTAGTACTTTCATCCATTACGACTTGCATTCCTACACCAGGTCACCAGCAGCACTACTTATGCACATAAAAAGAGTGTTCCTGGAGCATTGGAGCTTATGTGTACTTCTCTCTTCGCTTAGATCCTGCAGTTGTTAATCGTGTGAACAATATAATGATTTAAGTTTGGGTGTGTGACAAGTACTTGTATGTAATGCGTAAGTAATGTGTAATATTGTGCACACATCGTCCTGCTTTGTACGCTTAAACACGTACTCCGTCCTCATGGAAAGGGATAGACGACAGACCACTAGTACGAAAGAGATCGATCAGCAAGCTCGCTCGAGCAATAAACTGTGACGAATGAATATGATGCTCAATTAATTAGCCAATTAAGCTCTTGTCTGATCGATCGGTAGCTCCGGCCCGCTGCATGTCATCAGTGTGGTATAGCCCATGCATGAAGATCAGCCACCAAAAAGACAAATAAAATTGTTAATGCCGTACTACAAACCAACATATTCCCAAACTCTTTCATACCCATAATGTTTGGATACCCCCTCTATTTTTTTACATATCGTATTTTGTTCTGTTTCTAAGTCAAATTTATCCAATGTTGACTAAATTTATTGAGAAATATAGCAACAGCTACGCTAGCAACTATATATGCTATCGAAATATATTATATGGTGTATTCAATGAAACAAAGTTTGTACTGTAAATGTTATTAGAATTCTCTATAAGTTCAATAAATTTTGGACAAGTTGACTTAGGACACCAAATATGATATGTAAAGAACAAAGAAAGTGTCTGTTTAATACCATATAAGACCACATGAATATAAAAAGTTTTGGCCAACCAGGCCCACTGCTAAACCACACTTGTCAGTAGCAGGCCAGCCAGCGATATCACTCATCTCAATCGCCATGCTCCTTAGAGCAAGGCTAATAATACAACGGCTTTATAAGCATATGATCTTTTCATGGTTTTTCTTGATTCATGTGCTTAAGCCGGCTATAAACGTACAATATGTTTCTTCTCTCTCCCCCTCATATCTTATCCACTTCAGCAATCTTTTTACCGTCCTCTATTCTACTTGCTCTTAATAATGCAATGGATCGACAGTATACACATGCAATATTATTTTTTGTCTTAATAATGTCTGTGGATGGTTAAGTTTCACAGGTGCCTTTGATGAGTGGAAATGTTAGTGTGCGATGAGCAATCAACGACCAGAAAAACAAACAGAACGAGAACTACCGGATAAAATTACTAGCAACCGGCAATGTTTGCAAATTGCAAGTTTACACTACGGGAAGCTGAAAGTTTGCAGTGTGCTTGAGTGTTTGCCGAGTATAAATCCTCGGGCACTCGACGAAAAGCAATCTTTGCCGAGTGCACCGACTGTAACACTCGGCAACAGGAAAACACACGGGAAAAGGGAAATATGCTGAGAGTTGGCACGCAGTAAAACAACGGCACTCGGCAAAGGGACGGAGAGACTCACGGGAAAGATTTGACGCTCAGTAAACACGAGTCACGTGACAGCCACATGTGTTCGCCGTTCAGATGGCCGCCGGTCGTTATAAGTTTGCCGAGTGTAGGCCGTCCGCCACTCGGCAAAGTGGTGAACATGCCGTCGATGTACGCACGACCGTTACCAACATCCCGTTAGAGCTGTGCGGAGGGTGAGACGGCGGACACTCGGCAAACCTTACCTTTGTGAGTGTCCACACCTGACATGACACTCGGCATAGGTTGCACGTGCTAAGCACGTGAGCCGTGGCCGGGAGCCGGTTCTTAATATTTTGCCGAGTGTCATGGCAGGGGGCAAACGCTCATTTTACCGTGTGCATCCTACGCAGCACTCGGCAAATATGAACTTTTGCCGAGTGTACACGCACGCATTCATTCATGCGCGCGCGAGAGAGAGATGGGAAGAGCGAATGTACATGTCGTCATCAGGTGCAGGGTCGTTTTCCACGGAGGACCGGAACGCATACGTAACGAGAGACGGCTGGCCATATATACGACAGTCGATCGGCCGGCATTGCATGCCCTGACGGTGACCGTATACCATGAAAGCTATAGCTTTTGATGCGGCAGGACGACGTACGGTCGACGGAGACCAACCGATGATCCATCGTCTGGCGAAGAATTTAAGAGAACGGTGACGCCCGATTTAGTAGGAGCAAAGTGCTAGCTGCTTCGAATCCGTGTAAGTATCGATCTCTCTCAAACTCAAAGGGAAAGCACGCACGTACGCAGGATCTTCCATAGCGTCGCGTCGCGTCACGTCCGTCTGATCAGTTGCTGTCCATGCGATCGATCGTCGCCGTCGATGGAACCGAGAAAACCGGCCGGCAGAAAGGACCTAGCTCTCATAATTTGCTAGTAGTACATCAGATTCTGGTCATCTCATCGGAGAATTCGTACTCTTCTCGACTGGTTTCAGTGAACATTGGCTTTGACAAGCGCGACAAGGACGGACTAATAGCCGTGCTTAGTGTAACGTCAGATCAGATCTAAAACCTCCTTAATCACTGAACAACATGCTTAGGTACGCCTGTCACTCTATAGTAGGTAGCTAGGGTACGTAGGGGTAGGGCGACGTTTTCACGTTGTCTCGTCTGAATATTGACAGCGCTGAGATCGATCAGCGACCGTCCTTGTCCTATTTGTCCTCGATAACTCCGATGTGCCTGCCGATCATCAAGCTCGGCCATTTCCTAATTGTATCGTCACAGCAGCCCTAACGTCTGGCTGGCTGTGTCTAGAAGCTAGCCTCGTTACTTGTAAGCTATAGCTAAATTGTCTCGTTTGGTGAAACAATGGAAAATGATGGAAATTTATAATAAATAGAAAAAATGCTTCACATACACACTGCTCATGTTCTTCGATATGATGCAGCAAGTTGGAGAGTGGACCTTTTAGAGCCTTTTGGGCTGCCCATTGGTTGGGCAACACGCATGGTCCAATCAGGCCATTTTTTTGGGCCCTGCGTGCTTTGCCTATTTGCTGCTGATTGCAAACAATATATTTAAAGATTATGAATAAGAGTGAGTCAAATATATATTAAAAGATAACGAAAGAGAAATCGACAGAGAGATCACATGTGTTCTTGGAATTGTTGTTGTAGATGCTCGAGTCCGATCATATGTTTGGCGTGTCCTGATTTTTTTTCCTTTTAGAAAAAGTATAATTCTTTCCATCCTCTGAGACCGCACAACCAAATATATTTACAGCATATTCAGATTTTCAGCTCATGAGAAACACAAGCAACTGTCTACTACATAAAGAAACAAAATCATAAGCAGAATCTATTACTGCTTATCATTTATTCATTCTAGACGGAGTTATCTAAAAAGCGACAATCTCCCGTGCTTTAATTTGTTTGTCACACGGATAGTTTTATCCGTGTCTTCGTTTCGGGATGCCCTAATGAGCCTCTTTCTGGAATATAACCTCGTCTCAAACAGCCAAAAGCGTGCCTAGACGACGATGTCCAAAGCTCAACCATGTGTTAAACTTCTCAGAATGTAGCCCCTTTGAGAGACCATATCTGTGCAACATTTCCAAGCTATGCTACATTGCTACACGTGCTGCAACTACAGAGGCCTAGATTACCCATGGATCTGGGGCATGCCAATTATCACTGAACGCACACACCCGACGCCCGTGTGTACTACTGAATCGGGTGGGCACTGATGCAAAACCATGCTCACGAAGAAACGCAGACCTGAAAAACTGTTTGAACTGGCGGCCATGGCAGCGTGGTCCGGCCTGGTGGTGGTGCCGAGCTCGTCGGGTCTTGTCTCTCCGGTGTTGTGCGGTGGGCTGCGTCGTCGCGCGTCTGGTGGCGCTCGCCTGATCACACGCACGAGAAAGCTCACGGTTGGAGCTGATCCCCAGCGATTAAAGCCAGCTTTATTGCGCTGTCTCCAGGCTTGTCCTTGCGCCTTCGCCTTTCCAGTAGGGGAAGATAACAGCAACAAAAGCTACTGCTGCTACAAGAAAAAAGTTAAAAAAAAAATTGTTAGGAAGATCGCAAGAAGCTAGCCGTGCAATTACGGCACAACTAACCACACACCATACCTGCTCTTTTTTCTTTTTCTCCCCTTTCACCAAACCACACTTTGATGCCCAGTTCAGATCTACTGATCCAAGGCATATAGATAGCCACAGGACGAACCTCAGCCGACCGGCCTTCTAATAATGCCTAGATTAGACAGGCGGGAGATTCATTACTAGTGTGAGATTGGAAAATGCTCAACCACTTGGGATCGTGTCAAGACTCAAGACTAATGGTCTTTTTGACTCTGTTTCATGTAGCCATCCCTGCATCGCCACATTAGTAGATTGTGTGCTTTTCGCGGCAATCGTGTCGCCCAACACTTCTGTTTTCTCCAAGAATGGAGATATGTCACTAATGTGAATGGCAGACTGGTTTATAGAGTAAAGAAAACATATCACAGCGTTTTCCGAGCACTGGTTTATCAAAGGTTAACTATTCTTATGATGCCGTAACTTAAATACATGTACTAACTTATTAAAGAAGGAAAGAAAATAATTGAAACCCAGGCAGCTTCCGGTGGCTCGCTAAGGTTCATAATTTTGCGGGAAATGATTTCTGGAGACCAGCTTGGTCGTATATGGTCCCAAAAAGAACTTATCCCTTTGTCCACTATATCAGACAAGACCAAACACTTTTTTTTTTCCTAATGTGAATGATGAGAAGAAAGGGAGCAAGAAATTTGAACCTGAGATATCTGGCTTAAAGCTTGCAACATGGCAATGCCCTTTTACTGCAAAATTACTACATGTACCTATTCTAAACTCAAGACTCATGAACCAGCACTTTAAAGGGTGCGGGAGAAGGGTGTACCTACAGGAGACAGTGTCAGAGGACGAGATCTCATAGAAGCTTCTTATGATCGAGTAAGAAGTAACCGACTGACACATGCCTGTCGAGCCAAACCGTATATGTACTGCAGGTACCTGTTTCTCATTAATTGAGTCGACAAGGGCAACGAACTTCCATCAATTTGATTCACCTTTTTATTTTACGCCACTTAACTTCTGTAGCAGAGGGGGCAGTTGCATGCCTGGTGAAATATGACCCTGCTCACGATTTATTGAGACCAAGGCTGTGTTCAGACTCAGGAAAAAGTACTTCTTCAACAAGTTTTTCCTATTCACCTCACTCACACAACACGCTTCCCAGTGCACTATTCATCTAAAACTTCCACCCACTTCTTTCAATCTGAACACAGCCTTCGCTTCAGTTCTGACATCATAGGAGGCCTGGTGCCCCCAGTCATGCATGAGTACATGACTACATAAAGAGATCAGAGTCAGGGTAAATGAAGTCAACAGAATGCACAGTTACAACACACGTGATATTCCAAGATGGGACTTACGTTTCTATAATCAGGCATAAGTCAAAACACATAAAGTTGTGAAATGATACCAGTATACAACCAAACAAAATGGCAACAATGTAAGCACCCAAACGGGAAAGTTGCGGGCAAGAGCAAGCACAACATTCAAGTATGCAAAGCGGCAAACTGGCAATCAACATTTTGAGCAAAGACTCCAGCTCCCTTTTGAAGAAGTCTGAAGAGTGTTTGGATACAGCAAAAGATATAGCTATTATAATGATTTGTCAGCCTAAGTCAGACTATAAACCACTACAGTTATGGGTGATTTCAGAAAACAGAAGACAGCCAAGTTCAAAGGAAACAAAATTTTCTGCAAATTCAAGCAACATGAATTCTTCAATGGAGAACAAGTGAAGTTATTATATATATGAAGTCAAAAGAGAACTATTGCCCAACCATATTCCTATTCTGCTGCCTGATTTCCATGTGAAAATATTGCAAAGACCAAATATTAAATATATTATCAAATTCTCCACCAATCCACGAGTTAGGCTGTTATATAAGCTGCCCAGCATGTCAAGAAAAAAACCCTCTAATACTTCTTCATAGAACAAACATTGATCAACACCTAGCGCACACCGTCGTCATCACCAGCCTGTACCTGCAGCTACCTCAGACAAGCTTAAATGCCAACCAACTCCAAGCAATTCCAGAGCTAACATCCCAGGACAAAGGCAAACTTGTCAAGTCTCTTGCAGGTGTACTGAAATCACTCTAAACACAAGCTATAATCAACTTAAAGAACACTTTCAGTATCCTATTATATACTTATATTGTAGAGAACAAAACTGGGTGATGCAACATGAGAGATTCCAAATGAAGCAAAAGAGGTTTGAAGACGCTATCTGACTATCTCGACAAAACGCACAAAATATTCTAATGCTCAATTTTTCAACATAAGTCTTACCATATATGTTGTGCAGTTGTGTCTACACGTCAAATGGCACTCAACCATATGATTGGCCCAGTAGCTCTGGAAAAGGAGATGTAGTTAATTCAAAACAGATGTACATTAACCCCACATATATAAACAACTAAAACTATAGGAGACTATGTGGATCAACTCATGTTTGCCCCACAAATAAATGTGACAGCCATGGGTGTAGGTGAGAGTGTTTATTACCACTGTACTAGCAGGGAAGGTGGTTATGCTCTACATACACACAGTTCACCGACAGCCCACCCCAGCAGACACTATGTGGCCCCCCTTCAGTTGCCCCTCCCCTGATTTCTCTCTTCCTCTTTTGCCCTAGTTTTATCCATCGACACACGCTTGGTATACTGCTGGTGACCCCAGCACTCCTGCTCTCCAGTCAGTGTATGCTGCCTTCTATCATGGTGAGTGGTATATCCACCCTCTACCTCTCTGACACACCTGGCTGCCTACGCAGCTAACCCCACATTTAACGCTCACTGCAGAAACAAGTACAGGTTGAGCAGTTTATATTCACTCAAACCAGAGCGTTCCTCCCCCACAAAGCTACACACTTCAGCTCAGAGGCGCCCCAGCAGAGCTCATCTCTGCCTCCTGTGTCCTCCATGACAGAGAATCTTCACTCCAGGAAAATGGTACAGCCAAAGAAGTTTCGTGGAGTGCGGCAGCGCCATTGGGGCTCCTGGGTCTCCGAGATAAGGCACCCCCTCCTGTAAGGCCCTTCTCTCCTACTAATTGTCAGCAAAGGTAATAAACTGCTATGCAACCATAATTCTGAATTGCAATGCACATACCTTTTTTGTGATGCATACAGTAAGAGGAGGGTGTGGCTGGGCACCTTTGAGACGGCAGAGGAGGCGGCGAGGGCGTATGATGAGGCCGCTGTACTGATGAGTGGCCGCAATGCCAAGACCAACTTCCCTGTCCAAAGGAGCAGCACAGGTGAGCCTGCCTCAGTTGCAGGAAGGGACGCTCGCAGCAATATCGGTGGTGGCTCCTCTACTGCCAACCTATCCCAGATTCTCAGTGCCAAGCTCCGTAAGTGCTGCAAGGCGCCATCGCCGTCCCTGACCTGCCTCCGCCTTGACCCTGAGAAGTCCCACATTGGTGTCTGGCAGAAGCGTGCAGGAGCCCGCGCGGACTCCAATTGGGTCATGACTGTGGAGCTCAACAAAGAGGCAGCGTCCACTGATGCAGCATTACAGTCCACATCAGCAACAACTTCTTCATCAGCAACAGCGATGGATGAGGAGAGGAGGATCGCTCTGCAAATGATAGAGGAGTTGTTGGTCAGCAGTAGCCCAGCTTCACCTTCACACGGAGACGACCAAGGTCGTTTCATCATCTGAAAAGCATGGATCAAACAGCACAATGAAGCCACAATCTCAGATCAGAGTTTCGGTAGGCTGGTTGGTACACAAGCAGTTCAGGACTTCAGGTCGCTTCAGTAATATAGATATGTGCCTATAACTAAATACAACTTACAAGAACTATAAGTTTGCAACTGTGTGCAGATCTACGTACTTGTGAAAAGCCCTAAGTATACATGTTCCTGTCAAGATACTTTGTTACACATCAATGTCAGTGATATAATTGCTTATAAAGGAAATAAATAGAGCATGATTGAGTTACTGTTCATCCTTTGTTTGGGCCCCGATGTTGAACTCTGTTAAGAAATCTCAACAGTACAGATTTGAAACATTAGAATCTTACTTTCTTTCTTCAAACAAAAAAAAAAGCTGAACAAATAAATCTCAAAATAGTATGAAGGCGATATTTGTGAACATCTCTGCTTTATGATAGAGTCGTTTCAAAGGGCAATGCACTCCAAGATATCATCACTATGTCAGTGTATTCATACCAACTCAGTACACATCTAGTGCAAGAAATACATGCGCATCTAACACAAATCAGCAAGGAGACAACACATGTTATTTCATTGTATCAACTAAAGCAGTCACTCCAGTGTAAGGCAGTTATACAGAAACGGATAGAATTCAGTGCAGAGAACAAGATGAAAATTATTTCACTAAAAAGAAGGCATTAGAAACTCAAGGTTTGGCATCAGATATATGGAAACACATTTTTGGCACTTCTAGCACCATCTTGCAGGAACAACGTGGTGTGGTTTTTTTTTTTTGTATGTTCATTTCCACATCACCAGGCACCACTGAATAGTAGTGGAGAATAAAGTGTTTCAAGATGTTCTCTTCTGCCAATCTTGTGTTAATGAATAGGTCATGAATAATAATAATATGTTCAACATCATATAACCATCACATCTCTGCAACCAGGACAGAGAAGTGCACTAAGGGTGAGAGCGATGAACCCAATGTGTGGACCATCAAAGCGTGCAACAAACACTTTAAAGGCCCTAAGGTCGTATTTCTCATCATTAAATAAGCAAATGTAATATACAAATAATTGATAATCATGATAGGCTACTACAGACAAAATATCATAATGACCACCATAACAATTGCATTAAGACTAGGAACAATCAATATTCAGGTCTCAGAATTTGGATCGGCATCTGGCACCAGCATCTCATGGCGAGAGTTGGAGCAACAATACCATGCCAGAATTGAGGTGTTCGTGTGCACGGTGTGCTGTTTCATGAGGAACGCATATAATCTTAATAAAAGAAGATGAGTGGCCTTAAACCTTGAGAAAATACAAAGAAAAGAATAATATAACAACCCAAACCGTTAATACACACATTGAGCTGAAATAATCAAAGGAATTTATGTTCAAGATAGACATACACATATGAAAAGATAAAGACAAAGAAAGACAATGAGTGTTTTTTTTTTCAGAACTCAAAAAACACAGCCAAAAAAACAAATATCAGCTCCATCGTTGGATTTGGAGGTTGGTGCAAAGCATGCAGTCAGTGCTAAGGGCCCAGCTAGTTAGTTGATTAGTCGTAATGTACGATTGCATTAGAGAAACGAACACAGAAGGGAACCAAATTCCCACCATAGTTGATCCATACTGAGTTGTTTGAACACGGCATTACATTCAGAACAAAATATAATAAAATAGCATTTGATTAAGACCTAAAGATCTCTGTTCATTTTGATAGATACTTTCTGGATAGCTATGTAAAAGAGCCAAGTTACTTCAAGGGAGTCAAGATGCTCACGTTTTTTATTAGTCCTTATCTAAACAGAATAATGATATGAACATGGAGCATTGTATGCTTACATTCTAATCCACCCCCCCCCCCCCCCCGCACACTATCTATGCTTGTCTCAACCACATGTTTCATATAAAGTAATGTTTGATGACTTCAGTTCATTCAGTGGGCGCTAGCTGTTTCCCCTTGAAATTTCTGAATTTCCAGTTACTACCATTCTTATCTCCTTGCAGTTTTCTTCATTCCATAACATTTCCTTAGCTAATATCTTGACA
The DNA here is from genome assembly GCA_015342445.1 of Digitaria exilis. Classification (NCBI taxonomy): domain Eukaryota; kingdom Viridiplantae; phylum Streptophyta; class Magnoliopsida; order Poales; family Poaceae; genus Digitaria; species Digitaria exilis. The sequence continues at coordinate 2,888,223 of JACEFO010001965.1, forward strand.
ATATACATGCAATATGAAATAACTCATTCTGTCAATGTTCTAGAACAAAACTGATGAGTGTTATCTTTAAGAAACAGAAATTAAAAACATACAGGGAAATGTATCCTTAGCTTGGTGTAGGTGTATTCATCTTTCATAATTGGAGGAGGTAGTTTCTATGAATTGGTTATCACTTAACTTGTACAATCCACCAATATGGTGATCATGTGAGCTGCATGTTTAAAAGCTAATCAATGCAGTCAATTTTATTCATAAAAGATAAGCGCCTTGTGTCCAGCACCAATAGATTATAGCACAGATGGTATGGCAATGTTTAATAGTCTGGCTACATAATTTGGAGCAGAAATGACCACGCCAAATGTTCTGCTATTCTGTGCTCGATAATTTCTGGCACCACATTAGCTGGTCAAGGAACTTCTATGATGCAAAAGCAAGCATTGAATATGTCCAGCGATATAGCTATCATGGTCCCATAACATTAACTCTATCATTTGCATCAATCCTATTCAAATAACCAATGATGTCATCTTAATTAAGACTGCGAAGCTTAACATGTTAAATTATTCACTTTGTGATGGTGATCTTGTAATGCATTAGATCTACCCAAAATGATTGGAATGTTGCTGTAATTGTACAGAGTCTTTTCATAGAAAATACAGTTTGCGGAACAGAAAATGCTGGCGTGCTTTTGTAACAGTTGCACTGAATACTACATCCACTGAATCTCCCTCTCGGACTATGGGGGTAGGCAGTGAAAAAGAAGGGGGCTTGAAAGAGTGGATTATACCTACAGATTAATCCTTGGACAAGAATGTGTGGAAATCAGCTTCCAAGTACCATGGGTGGTCTTTAGATTCCCTAATATAAACCCTCCCTCCCTCTCTCTTTTCCTTTGGCGGTGGCTCATGTTGGGCACTTGGGTTTCAACTCTAGCCTACCCAACTTGCTGGGGGCTGAAAGACTTTGATCTTGTTGAACTATTGCAAGTAGTGACCTTTCCAAAATTATGCGAATGCTCCTAGACCTTGCATCAAATATGCAAGGAGCGAACAGAAAATAATAACCGAATGTTTACGGTAAGGGTGATGCAAGAAAGGTTATGGAGTCTACACTCCAGTTATATTTTTCAGCATAGTTACTTCTCATCAAATTGTCATACTATCAGATTCAGCACAGAATATTTTGCTACCAACGAGCTACGGGCTGTTAGACCTTTGGTAAGGACAACCACTAGAGCTTAAGATCCAACCTGCCCCTTTGAGTAGGGCTAAGTACCACAGATCACAACATGGTGGTCCTGAAGTATTGTTTATTGTTTCGTGATGTTCTATATATTCAAATCAATACGCTACTTTTTTTATTCAGTTTTCAAATCAACATAGTGGTCACAATATTACTTATTCAGTTTTCAGTAATGTACCACTATTTTTTATTCAGGTCATCCTTCACTCTGTTTATTGAATAAAGTCACTCAGAAGGCAAAACAGTAAGAAGAATAAAGCTAGGATTGTCATTCTAATTCCATACTCATCTGAGGATAAAGAAAGGCACACATAAAATAGCTGAAAGTGCAGCACAGAAAAGTCAATTGTATCATTTGCATTTGACTTACATTTTCTTGCAATTCACATATACTGAATCTTCTTTATGTTTCCTGAACGAATTGATCTCAGATGTCATGCGCTGATAAATAATCCTAGACTGCACATGCTTGGATTTTTTAAGGAAAAATATGAATTCCAGAGGTAACCAAGTCATCCATAAGTAGACGAATCAGAGGAGTTGCAAAGACAGTCCCAGGTAAATATGCAATAGCGTCATATTTGGCTTGAAGAAAGACTCAGAGCAATTCTTTTATACATCTTGATCAAGGATGAGACCTAGAGCTCAATTTCCTCTTCCTCTCACTACCAAGAGAAACACCAGCTGTGTATCTTGAATTTGCAAGTTCCCGGGGTATCGGAGCTCCTGCAGCCTTCAGAACCGGAACAAGTTCTTTGAAAATCCTCCTGTCCTCCTCATTCACAAACACAATAGCCATACCCTCCTCGCCCATCCGAGATGCCCTTCCAACCTGGTGAGTATATTCATCAATGGAATTTGGTATGTCAAACAATATCACTTGACGCACTTTCAGGAGATCCATTCCACGCCCCAGGACCCCAGTAGAAACTACAACAGATACTTCTCCTGTCAAAAACCTTCTCAAACTCTCTCTTCTCTCATTCATCGTCTTCTCACCATGAATAGAAACAACCTCTAATCCGGTAGCAGCAGTTATTGCTTCAGACAACAAATCAGCACCGACTCTAGAACTCACAAACACAACAGCAGGAGGTTTAAAGTGCTGCTTGCTTTTCATTATATCAAAAATTTTCTGCTTCTTCTTCTTAGACTCCACCCAAATGACCACTTGTTTGACTGATTTGTTTGGCCTGCTTGGGTTCCCACAAGAGATACGGATAACAGTCTTAGTGAGTGAGTTAGCCATCTTCTCAACTTCCGAATGTAATGTTGCTGAAAACATCATAACCTGGGGGTGTGAAAGCGATTGAAAAATCTGCATGGCCTGATCCCTGAATCCCCTCTGCAGCAAGCAGTCCACCTCATCCAAAACGAATATAGAAACATCGGAAAGATCAACATTGTGTTTCATGAGAAGATCAATTAGCCTCCCAGGGGTGCCAATAATTAACTCAATACCATTTTCAATCCTGTAAATTTGCTGAGCCAATGGATCGCCGCCAACAACTAGAGCAGTTTTAAAAGGCAAACCTTTTCCAAGAACTTTTGCTTGCTCTTCCACCTGCTGGCATAGCTCTCTAGTTGGAGCAAGTACTATAGCCAATGGTCCTTGCTTGTCTGTGCACTGTTGCGATCTTACTTGTGAACAATGAGCAATTATTGGAATCAGAAAAGAAGCAGTTTTCCCTGAACCAGTATCAGCAGAAACAAGTAAGCTTCTATTACTCATTGACGCAGGGATAACTTGCATCTGCACTGGAGTAGGCATACAGTAACCTGCAGTCTCAAGATTGTGCACAAGCTTCTCAGGAAGACCACAGGAAGAGAAACACATGATTGGATGAGGAACAGACTCACCCTTGACACAAATGTCAAGCTTACTCCTCAATGCAGTGATCCGGCTGTCAGCCAAAGTAGGTATATTTGGAAAATTAGTGTCCTTAATACAGATGCTCTCATCACCCAAAGGAAGATTCACACGCTTTGCTGCTTTCACTGCTGGCTTCTTTTTAGCAGCAACCCGAGCAAGAAGAATTGTCTTGCATTCTGTACTGCATATGTCATCATCAGTCTGATCACATATATATTCCCCATATCGGCCACATACAACACAGCGTGGTTCCCCAGGAAGAGCTTCTCTCTGCTCAAAACATCTTTCCTTCACAGGTAAGTCTGCAAACATAACAAATACAAGAAAAAAGTCATTTCAGGTGTCTGGTTGAAAAATGGGGTAGTGATGTGCAGGTATACATTCGGTCATTACGAAACAAGAAATGGAAATAAGGCTGGCATTATGTATGCAAGAATAGGGGGAAAACAGAATCCTCTAGTAGCAAAAAAAAAAAAAAATGGACATCAGCTAACAAAGTGAGTGGGCAGGGGCATCACATTCCATCACTTGATTTTGGACCTGATAAGGAACATTAAGCCAAGAAGAAACGTGTATCTTTCCTACATTAAGTTTTAAGCCTCATAACCAGATGTGTTCTCTGTAAACAAGTACTGAGAGCCATTCTTTGCTGTTTTGTGTAAAAAAATGCATTCCCAATAATATGTTATTTGCAGAAACATGCAGCAACCAGCTCAGCACAATTACCTTCCAACTCATTATTATCAGATGATGACGCAATTAAGTTATAAGCCGCTTGGTTCTCCCCATGATCCATTTTACTCCAGAAAGGAAGCCAAGCACCAAACAACTGCACAGAAGAAAGGGGGGAACGATCAGCATTCAGCTCAGATACCTCAAACATTGACCCGCCCAAATTGTTACCAAGTAGTAAAACGTCAGATCTTATTTCCCAAACAAATTCATAAAAAATCAGTACCTACGATCTCTGCCAAGCAGAATGAAGAATGTGAGATTACGCACAGCTCGCTATCCGCAAAATCGTGGGTCGCCGCCGCCGACGCCCGCCTGGCGCGGTCGCGCCCACGGCCCGAGCCCTTGCCCGCAGCGGGCGTGGCACTAGCTAGGGTTCGGAGCTTAGGGCGGAGGCGCCGTGGCCGAGCGACGTCTCCTGCGGTCCTGCCTACCAGAGGAGAGGAGGACGCTGGCCTCCTACGGCGGCTGTTGGCCGCGACGACGAGTCCCACACACCCACCACGGCCTCGCCGGCTGTGATTTCAGGCAACGGAGGCTACCAGGAACGTGACGGAGGGCGATTAACAACTCCGCTTCAGCCAGGGAGAGAGGTAAGTCCCTGCTCTGCAACGTCTCGCGGCTTCGGAGTAGGGGATGGCGGCGGTGCCGGCGGGAGAGGAGAGGAGCACGGAGCGGCGGCCGGCGAGGCTGCGGGTGAAGAGAGTCTCGGAGAGCACGCGCGCCTTCGGGCTTGGTCCGCACTTCACTTCGCGGCGTGCAGCGTGCGAAGGCCGCGTGTGGGCTGGGAGTTGACGTAATCTATCTGTGGGCCTCTTCGATCTATCTGTGGGCCGCTTTATCGCAGAGTGCCCTGCAATACGAGCTGGGCCTGTCTTCCGTTAGCATCAGTTGGGTTTTTTTTTCCCTCCGTTTTTACAAGGCCACACACATCTCTTTTCCTTCTACAAAAAAAAAAAACCTCTTTCTTCCTGGTTTTCAGCTACACCACTCGCATGAATGAATACGCTGCATTTTCTAACTGCTCAGGTCCAATAAATAAAAACGTTATAGATGTCTAGCTCTGAATTTGATGCCCGGCAGGGCGGCAGCTGCGTGCGGTAGTATGATCCTCAACATATACAATCCATTTCTAGCTGGATTATTTTCTTCTAGAACTGACCCTTGGTCAAAACTAGGAAAGGAATGAGCATCGAGAAGCGTATATATGTGTTGTGAAGATCTGGGTTTTAGCCAAAGAGAAGACTCCAGCTAACGAGTGGCGTGGATCGGGAGCTCACCCCTGTATGTTTCGCAGGGGCTAATTCCCTCAACGAGAATATGCAACGAGGTGCCGGCTTTGGCGACCAGCACGGTGCCAGGATCACGTCCAGGTTCGGCCGCCGGCCGCGTCGTGGTTGTTCGCTTGACGGATCGAAACGACTGCGATTGGCCGGGTGCAACGTTTGCTCAGAAGGGATGAGAAAACCGAGTGTGGCGGTGTCGTTTCTCTGCGCGATGCATATGACACTATGGTAGCATACAACGAACTCGTAGAGTTTTTTTTTTTTTTTGGAACCATTGTATAATCGCACATGATCAACTATACACAAACCCTATTTCTAGCAGTCGAGCTGGTTGAATGGTACTTCACCAAAAAAAAAAATATAGGTCCCGTTTGGGACAGCTTCTAAGCTGATTCCATTGAATATAATCAGCTTATTGTCCCAAACGCGTCGATTCTCCATCTGCTTCGGTCAGACACGATTTTTTCTCACCACCGTGTCTACACTGCAACGCGGAAGCTGCTCTGGAGACGCTTGGGCAAAACGCGGTCTCGATTCCACGGGCAGGCAGCCTTCCTCCGCGGGGCCCGTGCGCACCTCCCACCACCGCCCTCTTGCTGCTGGTTGAGGTGGCGAGGTTCTCGGCGGCCCGTAGGCGGATTCAGAGGCGGAGGAGACGAGCGCCCGCGTCTCCGCGGCCGTCCGCCCCGGCACGCTACCCGAGCGAGTGCAGCGCGGGCTCGGGGACGGAGGAGTCCAGGCCTAATCTGCCGATGTCCCGTCGTGCTGGAGGAACCCAGCTCAGGCCGCTGTCGTCCCACCCTGCTAGAGGAGCCAGTGCACGAGCGTGAGGCAGGAGCTCGCCGCAGCCCTGCAGGTCCCTCTCTGTCTCTCTCTCGAATTGGGAGGAAGAGGAGGAACTCGAGGAGGAATTAGGTGCAGGTGCGGATGTGGAGGAAGTCGAAGTGGGAGCGGAGGAACTCGAACTGCCGTCGATCACGAAACAGAACAGGAGGAAATCACGGAGGAATCGGAGTGCCAAACAGAACGCTTCTCCTTCGCGTCGGTAGAAATTTTAGCTTTCAATGAAAGCGCGTTGGTGCAAAGTCGTTCCAAACGGGGCCATACCACCACGGCTATACCACCTTGTGAGAAAGACAAACATCACAGTACAAAAGGCCTTGCTGATAACCATTGGGTCGATCTTATTCTCCCATTGGATACCTGATCACCTACGAGAAAGAGATGCTAATGTCGATGATGAAATCAGTTGGCGATGGACATCCGATCGAGAGTACTCTACAAAACGTGCATGTACTACGCAGTTTATTGGCCACACCAAAGTAACCAAGTTTCATCCAATTTGGATAGCCAAGGCAGAACCAAAATGTCATTTCTTCGCTTAGATTCTCCTCGAGAGGAAAATACTAACGGCTGACAACCTAGAAAAAAGGGGGTGGCCACATGACGTGATGTGCAAATTATGCAATAGGAAACCCGAAACACCAACATACCTATGCAAAGGCTGTAGTTTTACGAAGGAGGTTCGGGCCACTCTCATGACATGGCAAGGAGTCGTGATACTTCACTAAACACAAACACTCGCATCATTATATCGGTGGTGGAAACAATACCGGACGAGATTAGACAAGCGCAGCAGACCCGCCTTCGATGGAATTGTTATATATTTCTAGTGCATTATTTGGAAAGAACGTAATATGAGAACTTTCAACGGGATTTATAAGTCAGCTCACTACTACATAATGCATTTTTGGAGGCGGGCAAAATGCCTTTTCAGGGGCGGGCAAGCTGTCCACCTCTAAGCTGTCGACGTGGTTTGTTCGGATGCACTGGTGGTAGTACTCGCATCTATTTCACTGTGGTACCTTCATACCGTGTAATCCTTGAAGAAACCATATCGGATCAAGTGAGACTGTACCAGATTGTCTTCATGCACATATTTGTTCTTGCATTGATTACAAGGACAAATAGTGTGCTCCCGACCCAGACTCTGACGATGCCTTTTCGCAGCGGCAACAAATTTTCTCACATGTTGCAGAAAAGTCAAATTGTTGCCAAGCCTCGGTAAATTGTACATCCACTCTCTCCTATCCATTGTTGTCACCTAATAAATCATGCATATAAAAGAGTGAAGATGAGAGTAAAAAAATGATATTTTCGAGAACGGTAGTACACGTTAGAGAGTAGAGAGAAAGTTATCCTCTCACGAAATCCAAGGTCCAAACCTCCCCTCCTACCTCTAAAAATAGTCACAAGAGTGAGGGAAGAGTTAGAGAGTAGATCTAGATCTAGATTATTAGAGAGAGACGATGGGAGTTTAGAGAGTAAGAAATCTACCTCTGGTGGTGTTTCTCTTCACCGAATCCAAGGGAAAAGCCTTCCCCTCCTAAAATGGCATTTTTAGTGTTTTGAGCTCAAAACACAAAAAAAAAATAGAGGAAAAGCCGCGGGGGAAGAAGGGGGTTGGGTGCTGTTTATATAGCAGAGATTAAAGGAGGCGGGCTATGTAAAGAAACCGCCTCCGTTAATGTACATTAACCGAGGCGGGCACGTTAGGCCAGCACCTCTGTTAATCTATTAATGGAGACAGTAAGGTTACAACGTCCGTATACGTTAATGTCCATTAACGGAGGCAGACGGCTTATATCGCCCGCCGCAAAACCGCCGGCCGCGACAACGATTAACAGAGGTGGACATTTCGCCTGTCCGCCTCTGAGCTCCAAAATAGAGCGCCCTCTAAAACCATTTTTGTAGTAGTAGCTCAAGAAGTGGCTTTCCTATCAAAGGAAGAAGTTGAACAATTCGAATTAGCGTATAACCATGTTCCTATAGTTCCTTCATGGTTTTAGCTTGTAAACGTGGAGTTGTGTTGTTTCTGATTGGTTTTTTTGTCTGTCTGTTCTTAGGTGCCTATAAGTTGTGTTTTGAATTGTGTGCTGTGAGTCGTGAGTCATAGACCTTGTACAACCTGAGTTGCTGCTTTTTTTATCTTGTAATAAAAATTTAGAGCATACACACATAAAAAGGCTAAAAGATGTCACCTAAAAATATGACATGGGAAATTCCTTCCCTATTGTTGCAGTCACATGATTTATCTACACCATCCATTTTTCTTACATACTCAAGCTTCTTCCATCTATTATTGATTCTCTCACCTCCTCCAAAATTTTTGATATGAAAATGTATGTCTATGATCTAACCATGTGGTTGAGATGTGGTACTAGCACTATTGTAGACATGTTTAATGACATATATGTATGTGCGTCATCTTATGTAATCTTATACAGGGTAATAGTAATTATATATGAAGAAAAATAGTTTAACAGTCAACCGAACGTAGAAAGCGGGGAGAAGACAACTTAGTCTCCATAGACGACACGTGACTTAACAAGTGACTACGTCACGTCAATATACCTTTTTAGGTTACTGGATAAATATTACTTACGAAAGTAGACTCACACTCACTTGACCCAAGTGACGGATTAAAGTATTCCAAAATATTTGATCCACCTACCTAACGCACTTTTTCGTACGAGAATAGTTCTGCACGAGAACTCGTGAGAACCAAATCACGTCTCACACCCATAAAAAAACCCACCAAACCATTTAAAGAATCTTTCGGGGCCCACCGAACTGGTCTTTTCAATTTCCGTCACCCCCACAGACATCACTGTCTCAGCAAGCAAGAACCTGTGACCTCGTGTCAACGTGACTGAAGACCTTGACTCACGTGGGCCCACACCGCGCCGCCGGCCGGTCGCCCGCGCCGGAGCCACACTTGGACGAGCGATCGCCGGCGGCCACCGCAGAGGATCGGATCGCCGGCCGGACGTACGGCCGATCGCCTCCTTTGCTTGGACGCCTCTGCCTCGCCTCCTCCGTCTCAGCGTGTTGACTCGGAGATGCTTCGAGGGAGAGAGGAGGGAGCGAGCGAGCCCATTGGAGCGGCGGCGAGCGGAGGCTGCGGAGCTGGAGAAAGATTCTCTTCGTTCTCGAGGGACGACACGGTCCGAGGGGGAAAGAAAGGCACCTGCTGGGCATATCCGCTGGTGGAAATTGGATATTCCTTTCCCCAAACGGGATTATACCTTGGAATCTTCCGTGGCCTGTCCGTATGGGTGACTTGGCTCTTGGACTTTGGTGCATGTGAAGCCTCGAATGTGTCAAGCGTACCAGTGTCATGCACAACATATTATTTCATTGCTTATATTTTTTCAGAAACATAACGTACTAGTATTCTCAAGGAGAAGGTATGAGACATTGAAATTTTATGGGTTGTATTTCCTCGCTTGTATACATTTCAGCAGAGCCGAGTTTGCTTGTTTTTCTGTTACGGGATTCAGAAGAGTTAGTCTAGAAATTCTGGCGGATTTTCCTCCAAAGATTCGTGATGGGAAATTTCTTCATCTGGAATGGAAAATACAACTGACAGCCTAAATCAATCGTAATAAAACCTTATGAAGGTCAATGGGCACCTACATCATTGATTGGACCATGCATGTGAGAGAGTTGCACACGGATGTTTAATCTCCTCAACTTGCTTCATTAAAAAAAACACATCGGTCTCATCTTGTTAATTCAAACAATAATGTAGGATACCTATCATTTTCGTGGCCCACATGCATACGCCAAAAATATTGTAAGTGTTGTCAAAGGGGTTGTGTGAGAGGGTGGATATCTCGGCGCGATATTTCGTGATAAACTCACTGTTTTGGATACTATTTTAAGAACAGAATATCCATACATATCCCTTAGAAGTAGTTGTATTCAACATTGTTGACAATGACAAAGGGATGGTATCATTCTAAGGGTGTGTTTAGATTGGGAAAAGATTCCCGAAAAATACACTGTTCACCAAAAATACACGGTAGATAAATAGTATTCTGTGAGTGGGAGGGATGTGATGAATAGTAAAAAGTTAGATGAATAGTGTTTTTTTGTGGGAACTAAACGCACCCTAAGTTGTCACCCCAAGTTGAGGTTTTGGACAAACTTGCAAGCTAATGGAGCCAACCAACTAAAAACTAAGAACCTGCTACCCTTGTTTCCCAGGCAGCTGGTTTTTATTGGGCTGGTGTCAATACACCATATTTTAACGAGTCAGGATGCAAACCCATTTTACATTATGTGGTTTTCAAAACATGTACTTATTATCTATATCATATTACTACCATTTAGTTGTTAGCATGTTTAGTTGATCTCAAATAAAGAAAAAAGTTATTACAGAAATAAAATCACAAGGCTGTGTACGGCAAGTATGTCAATTTATATTTTCTTAAAAGAAAAGATTTCAATTAGCCTTTGGCTAAACCAAACAAAAAAAAAACAAATCTAATGATCCATTGGCGATTTGTCCACTCACGGCGGGGTGCCCCTACCACCATCCAAACCCATCCAAAGTGGACGACGCCGCGCGGGGCATAAAACCGCCACGGCGCGAGATATCGTCGTCCGGAATATTCTGACCTTCCCCATCACCACCAGCATATCCTTGTTCGTCTTCCTCTGCATCCGCCCCCTATTTATCTCGCCTCCTCTCCGACCCCCCACCACACTCCCATTCCACCACCTACGAATTCCCCACCCAATTTGATCCGATCCGATTCCGTTTTTATCTTTCATCGCGATGAAGTTCGGCAAGAAACTGAACGACCAGATGGTGGAGACGCTGCCGGAGTGGCGCGACAAGTTCCTGGCCTACAAGAACCTCAAGAAGCGGCTCAAGCAGATCGGCGAGCGGCGGAGGAAGCGCCAGCGCGTGGGCGACGGCGGCGGCTCCTGGCTGGCGGCGATGACCGCGGAGGAGGCAGAGTTCGTCGCCCTCCTCGAAGCCGAGCTCGACAAATTCAACGCCTTCTTCCTCGAGAAGGAGGAGGAGTACGTCATCCGGCAGAAGGTAAGCAAATTGCTCGATCCGCGGTCGATTCTTTGTTCCAATTCCCTTCCCCTCGCTGCGAATTTTGGTCTGATTCCTGTGGTGGGTCGGATTGAGGGATGCAGGAGCTGCAGGACAGGGTGGTGAGTGCGGCAGAATCGGGGTCGGCGGAGGAGCTGTTGCGGGTGAGGAAGGAGATCGTCGACTTCCATGGCGAGATGGTGCTGCTGGAGAACTACAGCGCGCTCAACTACACCGGTAAGCACGTCCTCCTCTGTTCGTGGTACATGTGTTATTTGAGATATGGAGCGGTGTAAGTTAGCCACGTGCCTTCTCTATCACGGGTTTTGGAATATTCCATGGTATCATATGACATGTCGTCTTTTTCTGACTTGAAAATGACATGGTCAATCTTTTTTATCTCTAAAGTGAGATGTAGGGATGGAATCTTTATTTAAATAAACACGTAACTTAACCTAATTGGTTGTTTGAATTGCGCGCCCTCACAGGGCGCAAAAGTAGATTCCATATAGCTCCTTAGGTCGCATCCGAGCCACCACTAGCTCATAGCTACAGTAAATCAAGATGAACATAGTGCTTTGAAAAATTGGAACCGTCTTGGGAACTGAGCGAGCTCAGCGCGCCGCAGAGCGATCGTTGACTTGTTGTACTTTTCATCAACTAAACAATGTATGAGCTAGCTTACGAGCTAGCCGTTGGAAGCGGCTTGACGGAAGTGTCAACAAAACACAATGCAGATTTGACTGCACAACTCGTTTTATGAATGTTTATTCTCTCCACAAAGTGTAACTTATCATCCTTTTCTCATCATTCCTCCCAATGTTTGATCACTTGGTTATTACTTGCAAATTCACATCCACCACTATATCCCGAATTGTTGAACTCCCCATTTTATTTGCAAGGCTAGAGGTTAGTGAAACATAAAAAGTTAAGGACACTGAACAACTATGATTGTTGCCCTTATGGCCTTATAGGAGTGTAATTTCTTGAAACAAAAACCAAAATAACCAATCATTTATCAACCGCTTTGAGTCACGTCCCAAGTGTGCGGTTCCCACTTCTGGCTATAGTTTCCGGGATACCAACAACACATATCAGATTAAAAATATTGAACTGAAAACTTGCATATTCTAGTGGGACCACTGGTCAGAGGACAATCTTTTAGTTAGACACTTGGAATTTCTGCATGTATATGAATAATCATTTCTTGTAATATGTATAAGCAATTTTTACCGCTTTAGCATTTGACTGTTAGGTAGAAAATTATATGATAAAATTTAAAATTTGAGCTCCAATGACATGGTACTTTCAATACACTTGGAAAAATAATGTTCTGTTTCTCTGTTGAAGAATTGCTTTGGTATTGTGGATTAGCGACTAGAGCAGATTCTAGTTATATCAATGTACAATATCAAAATCTTTTTTTTTCAATTTAAAGAGGTTTTTTAGTAAGCTTACTAATCTCAGAAGTTAGGTGGGTTTTCCATTTGTTCCTTCCATTTCAAGGTGCAACAATGTATGATCCTATTTTGTGACTACAGTACTGAACATGAGCAAAAAAGCTAGTACTACTAAAGTTGCTCTGCCGGTTCGTTCAGTGTGTGCCGATCTGTCATTATGCTGATGAAGTTGTCCTCTGTTTGATCCAGGACTGGTGAAGATCCTCAAGAAGTACGACAAGAGGACCGGCGCGCTGATCCGTCCGCCCTTCATCCAGAACGTGATGCAGGAACCCTTCTTCACCACTGACCTCCTGTACAAGCTCGTCAAGGAGTGCGAGGCGATGCTGGACCAGCTCCTGCCGTGGAGCCAACCTCCCGTCCCGAGCGAAGACAACGACGGGGACGACAAGAGTGTGGGTGCCAGCTCATCCTCGTTGGCCAACGGCGGCGGAGCCCTGGAGCTGGAGGAGATCGAGGACGTTGAGAGCACGTACATGAAGAGCACCGTCGCCGCGCTCAGGTCGCTCAGGGAGATTCGGGGCGGGAGCTCCACTCCGAACCCCTTCTCCCTGCCGCCGTTGCAAGAGGGCTGAGGCGATATCGAGAAAAAGACGGTAGTGAAGTATCGTAGGAAGCCTTTGTCGTCAGAAGCTTGGTATGACGTGTACACTGCAGCTTCTTGGTTTCAGCGTGCTCAAATCTCAGACCTTCGTTCGGAGAAGATTTAAGGCCGTGTTTTAGTTCCAAAAGTACTTTTTATTTTCTATTCATCCCCTCCCAGAACACGCATCTCTAAAAATTCCCTTTTTCCTTTTCCTATTTATCCCCAACACGCATCTCAGAAAAAAAAAGTATTTTTTCCAACCTCAACTAAACACGCCCTTATGCGCCACCATGTGCACAGCGTTTGCTTTCACATTAAAACTGCTGTGAAATTGAGATAAAGAATAGTACTGCTTTGATAAGTGGCAAAGCTTATAGCCGCAAAGATGTCACCCCTTCGCATAAGTATTTCTAGGTATGTACTGTTGTAATACAACCAGACTTAATAGAAGGAAAGGACTAGAAGTCCTGGTCCATGTCCGGTTGCCCAGACTTGTATAGAAGGAAAGAAGGGCTAGAAGTCTTAGTCCATGTCCGGTTGCTTGTGGGCTCTTACCAAAACTCTAGTCATAGGTCGGAGTATATATATGAGAGAGATTGTCATTGTAAATCATCGAATATGAGGAATAAAAAGAAGCTCCACCTACATTGTGTCTTGTCTACTTTGTTCTTGTGTTTATCATGAGAGACGTGAGAGAAGATCCCACCGCTGACGACGTGTTTTACAGCATGTACAACGGCGAGTTCGCAGGGACATGAACTTCAAACTTTTTTAGGCGTGTAGACGACAGCAAAGTGGCACGAACATACCCCTACGTCCACCTAGATAAGAGTATCATTCCGAGTTCCCAAGTCAAATCATTATGTTTTGATGAAGTTTATACATAAAAAATACTCCCTCCGTTCCAAATTGTAAATCGTTTGACTTTTGTGACTCCAACTTTGACCACTCGTCTTATTCAAAAAATTTAAGCAAATGTTATAAAATTTAAGTCATTTTTGAAATTCATTGATTACTAAAGCTAGCCATAACAAAAAAAATATATGATATTTTACGAAAAAAAATGAATAAGACGACTGATCAAAGTTGAGGTCAGAAAAGTCAAACGACTTACAATTTGAGACGGAGGAAGTACCAATTATACCAACTATAAATTATTCTAATAGTATAAAGTTTACAATCGGCGTCATAAACGTTTACTGTCCTATATAAACCTTTTCAAATTTAAATAATTTTGACTTTTAATAAAACTAAAATGGCGCTTTAGAAATAGAGGAAATATACAATAACAGTCAGAAGAGGACGTCTGGCCTTTACATGTACATTGAAAAATGCTCCAGAACGAACAACAAAGAAAACATGGCGCGTAATATTATACTGACCAAGTTTACAATATAATCCAATAAATGAACTAACACAACAACAATGTTTTACATATAGCGAAATATGGCTACCCTAACAAACAAGTATATTGTACAACACACCCCCTATGTCCTTCATAGGCTCATGCTTCTAATGGTCATCTCCTTCAGTGTGGTCACAGATCTGTGGAACACCTTGAGGCTACGTCCAACTTTATCCTGAAAAGCAAAGACATGTATTAAATTCTAGCTATGGACCAAATATTAACAAGGTTTCCCTTTTAAACTCCAGTTCAATTATTGAAGGTGATATATTTCGATCCCATGCTACAATATATCAGCCTTAATGTCTTATTACCACCTTACGTATGTCCAGATTTTTTGAAGCCCAGAACATGAAAGCAGAGTGAACACAACATGGCAGCCTATTTGGCCCTAGAGCAATAGTAACAATATCAGGTAATGAGAGCTTCATACCTCTTTTAAATGTTCTAGCCTCTCCAGTACAGGAAGTAGTTCATCAGAAAATGGAGAAAGATCTTTAGCACAAGCCCTGCAACCGTGCAGAGAAAAATGTTGGTTTTCTAATGTACGAAAAGAATCGTGAGTCCGAGCATTTATTTACACTAAAATTATTCTTACTCGTCCTGGAAATGAACAAGGAGAATAGTGATGGCGCATTCTGCTATTTGGAGTAGAAGGGTTATAAGCTGGTCTCGATTCCCAGCCATGCAACACAAATCTATCATTGCAATGTACCTCCTGCAAACAAAGGTGTGACCAAATATTGTCCAAGGATTAGCGAGACCAAAGCAGACAGTGTCAGAACAAAAAATATTGCAAAGCATCCAACAAGGCGTAAAAAATGGTTACCTTTTACGAATGTTATCGTTGGGAGAGATGCAATCTTGCTTCATACATAACTTTATTATCTCATCAACTTCCTTTCTGGATAACTCATTCAAGTCACGAACCTAAACAACAAAATCAGATAAGTTCGATATTCAGGAAAACGAATTCCAGATAATAGTGACCATTTTTCGGAACTCTAGATCTGTATTCCAAGTTCAGTTTGCCATATGACTTATTACATACTTCAATATTCAAAAGAAAATTCATTTCAAGTAAATTTGTGAAAATGAAGATTAGAAATATCAATACCTTGTTTAATAGCATATATTTTTCTTCAGCTACTCTTTCTAGGGCCAGTGTTATTGAATTCAGAAAATCAGAAACCATTTGAAGTGTTGGTTGCTGCTGGTCACTATTATGGTCATACGGAACCTGCAAAATCAAGGTGTGAAGACCATCAGTGTCAACGATTTGGACAAAAAAATAATACCTCTGCCACCTTATTTTTGCCCCTTTTTAAAGAAAAACTCAACCTGCAACATGTACCAGAACCAAACCACATTTTTTTGTTCTCTCTTCCTTTTTTTGGGCGAAGGAGAGGATTAAAGTACTCACCTGAAATCGCATGTTTTTCTTTGTAGCGAGAACATATAGGTAAGATATAAGGCTGAAGCAAAGACCAAACGCTACCAATTCCGACTTCTGATTCTGGTAAGCAGTAGCATGTAAAAGTATTAGAAAAGTTGCGTGCATGCATAAAGTAATCGTTATGATATGACTGTTACAAAGATGAATAGGGTCACCTCAATCATGTTTGGCGATTGCATAAAATTGAGAGACCCAAAATCAACGCTAAAAAGAGATTGCATCAAGCCAAATAGATCTTGGATATAGCTGCATTCCTCATTTTCCTCATATGCCCACACCTACAAAGTTGTTAGCACCTGTGAACGCCTAAAACAGATTAAGAGTGACCAAAATCTAATAAGGAGCGGACAATAAACCTTGCTGAGAATAGAAACCACCAAGCTAAGCCGCTCCAATGTGATCAAGTTAGCTCCAGGAATGCTCTCCCTTAAAATGCTATTAAATACCGACTGATGCTGCTTTGCAAAGTCTACTATCTCTCGGACAATTTTGTTCTTCACCTGAGGTGTTAAATTTATACGAGGGATGAATAAGAAAAAACACAGAGCAAAGGACAGATGCATCATGAGTAAGTTCATCATCAGCAAGGCACCAAAGTAGTGTGATTCATAAGGCCGGATTCTTACAATGCTAGTAGCATATATAGCAGCTTATTAAAAAGTCAGTACTATATAGCAGCAAAGATATATGTAGCATCACTTAGTTGATTGATTAATTTTCAAAAAAAAAAAAACTTAGTTGATTGGCCATTGGACTGTTAAACTACATTCGTTGCAGAACCAGTAATTAACCACAAGATACAAATGTGACAAATTAATGTTTTCCTTTTTAATCACAATTTAATTGTACAACAACCTGTACTGTCACATGCAGTTTAGGTTATGAGATCAATAGATAATGTTTCAGATGCACTACATATATAACAAGCAGAAAATGTGGATCTCCAAAATCAGCTAACCTCAAGAAAATCAGCTGAGTCAACGAGTGATGTAAAAGAGGTGACTATTCGCAGTACTGGTGCAACAAGTGACCTTTTCTTGTCAGTTTCCCCAGCCCGTCCTTTTATGATATTGGAGATTGCCCTTGAATTTCCCTGACAGTATACAAAATTGTAAATGTGAATTCATATTAAACACAATAAACTTATATCTGTGAACAAGGGGCACCTTTTTCTGCACACCCATGAGCTTGCATGATGAAAGATTTTGTAAAGCACCCATGGACAACAAAATCTGAGAACCATGTTTGCCATAGTGATGACTAACTCTAAGCAGTAACGAAAACTGAGCGTCGACAGTGCAAAACCGTTGTGAAGATTCTGATGTAAATGGCGAATCCTGAAAAACACCCATAAAATTGATGACACCACATATCAGGGCAAAATGCTGGTAGAAACAAAGTAGCATGATAAATAGATTATCACAACACAACTTGCATGAGGTATTTTTGTGGAAAGCCCCCCTTTTTTCTGGAGCGAGATTATTAGCCATAGCTCATAGTCATAGGCTCATAGCATATACAATGTGTATCACAAGACATGTTAATGGAAAATCTGGGCTCAGGTTTGAGGTTTCATAAAACAAGGTCGACAGATGTTTTTGCACTGTTTTTCAGTAAACATACAGCATAAATTCATAACTAGAGTGCAGAAAACTATAAATATACTCTGAGCAAAGTTACAAATCAAATATCCACCCATTTCCGGCAAGTTACAATATCCTAACACCTAGTGTAGCAAAAAAAAATATCAATGTAATTTCGGACTCATCCTAAACTAAACTTACAATCCATTATTCAAGTCAAAGAAACAAAAACAACATATTAGATTTTTTTTGTCAATGATAGTTTTAATTTACAAGCAAGTAAGCATAATGCTATCTATATATCTATATATATCTATATATATATATATATATATATATATATATATATATATATATATATATATATATATACACACACACACACACACATATAAGCTGAGATAATATTACAATGGACATGCTGAAACTGTATTTGCATTTATATGGTTTGTTGTGAAAACAACCACAAGCAAGAACAGCAAGCTATTGATTACGGCAGGAAACCTAAATCATAGGATACAAAATCAATAGGTAATACTGTCTGTTCCAAATAAATGGAGAAAATTCTACATGCCCAGATGAATCAAGAGAATCAAAACTAACAGCCTTGGCAATTGAGTTACTAGTAAAGGCCATAAAAATTCTTATTATCATCAAAGAAAACCCCAAGGTAATTTCAAATTTAAAGTCCTACCCTCCCTTCCCAACCATCTACTGGAATCGTAGTCCGGTTCCCACTTCAACACCTAGCACCATTGACAAGTCTGACCAGGTTGCCTATGAAGTTTTAATTACCCTATTTTCACATTACTCAGCGAGGCATGCATAGCAACAAAACGAAGTCCCACAGACTTCTATTTTTCAAGAAAACCAACAATATGAATGTGACATGAATGCATAATAGAATAAAGTCTGCCAATTAGGATCAGGGGGTTTCAAAATAGAGAAACAAAAAAGATAGATCAATGGTGATACAGACCTTTGACAAATAGTTTGTAACATCACTTAGACATGACCGAAGAATCCCTCGACTTTGAAGCTGGTTTAAGTAATACTTCTCATGATCAATACTAATTAGTGCATCAAGAACATAGAAGGAAATTGCTTTCCCAGTTTCACTCCCATGGACAGCATCCTTAGTAACCTGTAATAAAAATGCAAAAGAACAAATTGAATATCAGATTACTTGTATGGCCAACCATTTGACATATAATCATTGTTAAACCTCCACAAGACGTGATGTAATAGTTGGTCAAAAACATAAAGAGGATTACACTTTAAAACTTGTCTCAAAAACTTATGGTAAACAAACCAGCTAGCTGCTAGTTACAATAGGATTCGGCTAAAATAACATTGGAACTAATGTGGTGTTAGCTCCACAAAGAAAGCCATAGGCATCAAAAGCATAGTACATAGTTCAGAACTATTCTGCACTACGCAATCACATGAATGTGATGGTAACACACAAAACATGGTCTTTACTGATCCGTTAGCTATGGCTTTGTTTTAGGAATGATCAGATTCTGTATCCTTAGTTCCAATATGTATTGATGGGAATTAAACCTTGCAATTGCAACTGTTTCAGAACTGCTAGGTGAATTCCATATAAATACTGGGCATGGTTAGCTAGCACAAAAGGCACTGGCCTAAGCAAGTCGGATAGGTGGGTCCTACCAAGGCCCACAAGGATCTTCTATTGTGGCTTAACACTTCGTTTAACATAGGATGGTTTGCACAGGCTGCTGACAACAAGATGGGAGTAGCCACAACCCACAAATCTTCCAACTTGTGCTGAATTTCCAACAATGACTGTAACTAGATTGGATTATAAGACCAATCCAGGTAGACAACTTAGGCAACAAGTAACCACCTCCGCGGGAGGTTCAGTAAAAGTTGAGCAGATACGAAGTAGAAGGGGTTTCCATCTTATCTATCTATCTCTCCCATGGCACAATTATGAGCATGTCAGCAATACATGCCGCTGCCCTCCCTCTCTCCAACCAATCTAAGAGCGAATCCAACAGTTCCCCAATAATACATGCCCAATGGAGCTGTCCCAATACCATTTTTAGGATTACTGGGGGAGATGCTTTTGCAGTTCCCAATAATCTTCCCTTACATGTGGAGCTCAACTGTCGCTGGGTCATGCCGGAACAGATCGGGGCATCCAGTACATGGGTGGCGACAGATGTGGTCAGGCCAAAACAGATGAGGTCAGGCCAAATCCCAGGGCAGTGGTAGGGGAAAGCCTCAACAGTCTATGAGGCTCATGGCGGCCAGCAGGCGGGACTCGGGTGGGCAGCAAACCATGTCATGCAACGCATAGGGCGTGGTCGTGGCTGCTGGTTGCGCTGGTCATGGGATGGCTGGCTGGTATCAGGCACGATTAGGAACGCATGGGTGACAGAGTGTGAGTTCCGGGAGAGGCAGTAGTGCATTAAGGGACTTGGGCAGCAGCGATTGCGGACACTCAAATGGAGTGGTGAGGTGGACAAGGACCTGTGGAAAATGGCAAGCCTGCGGGCAGTGGCAGCGCCGGCTGCTGAATGGCAAAGGGCACCATGGCGGTGACCGGAGAGTGCACAGTGGGTGGTTGGGTGCCCCGAAACTACCGTATTGCCCATTGAGCGAGTTGATGCCCCGTCTGTTGACAGGTTTTCAGAGGATGGGGATATTCGAGATCTGCTAGAGTTGCTCTAGGCCCATAAGGCCAGAACAATACTTATGTTGTTTATTTCAAACTGTTAGTGTATTAAGGAAAATGCAGCAGAAATTTGTGTGATGGTTGAAGTTGGAATGATTATGGATAGTGGTTGTAGCCTGGAACCAGTGTTAAGTTGGGGTGTTAAATGTGGACAGGCCGAGTAAGTGATACCACCCATCCAAGCAATGAGGCAGACATGTTAAAAGTATACAGTGAATTATGCTTCCCTTGCGCAGACACAAAAATAAATGATACGAGTTTCACATAAATAAAAGAATGGCTCACCAGATCAACGATCGCTTGAGCTTCCTTTCTTATAATGGAAAAGTTGGCATCTGCTAATTCATTGTGCTCCTTGAGAACCTTTAGAAGCACAAACATACGATCAGGCAATAGTCACATACAAAGCAATATAAAATAATGCAACAAAAAAATCACCTTTTGAAGAGTGAAGTCATCATCATCAGCCTCTTGTTCCTCCAGTAGCAAGAACCGAAGAACTGAGGGAGGGACATCAGAGTCAAGAATGCTACGACAATACTGAAAATAACTCAATAATAATGCATATTGGCTGCAAAAGATAACTAAAGGTTAGTATTCACAGAAGGGCCAGAGCACATATGAAACGAGGAATTAATGGTGCTCAAAGACACCAACTATAACTAAGTTACCGTCTTCTCAAGGTTTCAGATGATTCATTTCTTAATATCGCCATCATAAGTTTGAACAATAATGAGTTACAAGCTGCATTTGGTAGCTGCTTCGACGAAATAATATCAAGGCAGGTAACAGCATCAGAATCTGCACCAGCTGGGCATATGAACCTTTCATCCCGCAGTTTAGCCATACAGGTCAACGATACCTTAAAATGGCCACCCAAATAAGTTAGGATGGATATAAAAAGTATGGCACTTGATTAGAACATTGGTGGTTGCTACATAACAAAGCTTCTTACATTGGTTAAAACATATGCCATCTTCACTGAACAATCTGGAGAAGTTGTCGCACTCAATGATGCATCAAGCAGCCTGCATCAAACATATTGGTACAGTTATCCAAATAACAGTTTTAAATTTCATGTGAAGGGAGGTAACACTCACTCAAATAACAGCTGAGAACGGTCCTCAAGTAATGACATTCTGCGTGAT
This sequence comes from Digitaria exilis, assembly GCA_015342445.1. Lineage (NCBI taxonomy): Eukaryota > Viridiplantae > Streptophyta > Magnoliopsida > Poales > Poaceae > Digitaria > Digitaria exilis. The sequence continues at coordinate 2,909,594 of JACEFO010001965.1, forward strand.
ACAGCAACCTGGTTTCAAATAAAAGTTTAAAATTTATGTAATCCGTGTATCACATATAAGTCGTACACAAACGATATGCAGACAAGTACAAACTAAAAACCTAACTCACTTCAACAATCTGTGACCAACCAGTCAACATGTGAAGTTGGGCAGCCTGCTCTTCAAGATTTTTGTTATATCGCCAAGCCCATTTCAGCAAATGATGAACTGATTCTTTCAGTTCGCCTTTCTCAGACTCACTCAATTGTGAGTTCACTTCTTGAGATATCTGACAAAAGAATATATTCCTCAAACAAAAGATCGTTTAAGTGAGCACAACATAAGAAGGAGTGAAGGACGCATAAAGAATGAACATCCAACCTGGAGAAGTTTTTCATGGAAAGCGTCCAGATCAATCAGTCGATCACCTCTCTCTGAGTAATAATATACACCACCAAATTCAGATGCTGCAGAGTTCCTTAGGATCTCTTCAATCTGCACATATCAAAACCTAATGAGATTTCTCAAAAAATAAAAAGGGACGGAAAGGTTCGAAGGGCATGCCTTTGATTCGACTCCCAGGTTGGAAAGCAGTTGAGGATACTTCATTGAAGTGTCTGGACACCTGAACTGTAGAACCTCAAGCAAGTCTAAAACCTAAGAGCCAAGGTCCAAATAATATAAGGTTCTGGAGCATGAAAATGTAGATAAAATAACACACCTGAGAATTGACTAGAAGAAACATGAAAATTTACTTAAACCCCAAAATTTAAAAGTAGTTTCTGAAACTCATATAAGCTTAATAAGAACCACAAAAGTATACAGACAAACCTTCAACTAACAAAACTAGAAGGGCAAAGCATTCAATGAAAATAAAACACAATTCTCATCAGAAGAAAAAAAAAATCCTCTTTCCCGAGAAAGTTGGGGGTAGACTAGAGATGAAGTCCAATAAGATGTACTCAGTATTATAAGTTAAAAAAAGTATCAGGAATTTTTATGACAATCGTGATAGTAAAAACATATCAATAGTATTTGCTGATTTCCGAAAAGGGATAATTCAAAAAGAAAAGAAAAAAAGTGCAGATGACATGTGTTACCTTATTCCTATTTGCCGGTTCATTACTAATACCAGTGAGAGCATCACGTGAATGGAACATGCTTGAACTCTGGAAGTTATCAGCACACTGACCAAAAGTATGATAAAGAATAGCCACACAGGCTTCCCGGTACACAGATGATGATATATCAGATAGATGTAGTGCCAGTGCTAACATCTTTAGCAACCATGCCCTCTGAAAATAAAGAAATTGTGGAGTCAACAGAATGAAAAATATCAAAATATAAAAAATAATAAAATATAGCAGGCAACCATCAAAAGCAATAGATGTCTAAAATGACATCTAAATTCTGCTGTCAAAATGCAATTCACAAGTAGCAGAATTTCAAATTTCAAATGTGCGCTCTTATAGTTCTGGAGCACTATGTGACGTTTTGGTGCCAAGGTGCTCGGGGACTGGGGCTTCGCTCCAATATGCCACCAGCCTTGACTGTGAGGAGCAAGTTCTTGGAGGCAGGACTATTGAAGAGACAGGTTACAGGTGGGCCGCATCACCATCCACAGCATTCTCAGATCCAATCATACCCTTGAGATGAGATAAGCAGCAAAGGTAATGGATGAGATCAGCTGAGCCAGCATGGTGAGATGAACCATGCCCCCTTCACCTCTTTTTCTTCCTTCCCCTTCCTCTTCCTTTGTATTTACCTCAGCCTCTGCTAATATGGCATTGCCTCAGGTGACAATGAATTGCTCAAGTGTGCTGGACACCAGGTGATCCAGTCAAGAGTGCAGTTGATATGAAATTTGTATAGCTTTAGTGTTCCAACTTCCAAAGGTTCAGCTCGTACTTATCGAAACATTGGAAGTTACTGCTCATTATGTGTCCCAAATATGTCAAGATAATGCACAAATGTAACACATCTACAGAAAACGAATAGCAGAAGCAACAGTGGATATCAATGTGCCAGACAGGTCGAACAAATCACTATGTACTCAGATTTTGATATATCCAGTTTCCACTCCAAAGTTTTACACCATTTATCAAGAGCAACTCAAATGTAAAGGTTTAGGAATCATAAAATAGTAAAATAGTAAAATACTACACATTGGTTGCGCACTTGCACTTATAAGTTCTAATCTTCTATTAATTTCTGCATGTTCTCCAAACTAAAATTCTGATGAAAGAAGAAAGCTCGATGTATACCTCATGCAGCATGCTGATACGAAGAGATTGGTTAGTATTCCTTTTCGGAAGTGGTGAAATACCAATCGTTCCAACATGCTGACATTATTAAGAAAATATTAAGTTCTAATTGGAATTATTAGAAATAATGAATCAAAAGAACAGAGAAGAATGCAAACCTTAGAAAAGAACTGGTACTTCTTTGAACTTAGGAGATCCATTACAGGTCCGCAAGTTAAAGGATCAAGACATAACTCGTAGAGAAGCTGAACTCAGAGGGAGAAAAAAAAACACAATTGTTATGATATAAAAATAGCAAGATGGAAAATGTCATATCTGACTACTGAGCCAAAAAAACAAACCTGAAAACTGAACTCATGCAGTAAGGCATTTATATCTGGCTTTGTCACCTTCTCGAGATTGTCAAGAATTACCTTCAAACAACTGAGATATAATGAAGTGAGTTCAATTAACGAAGTATATATCAGTACAAATAAAGGCAGAGTCCGGAGTTAACCTATAGTGGGATTTTGGTTTTAGTACAGTTCGCTCAATGGCTCCATTGACATCAAATCTCAAGAGCAAATGTGTGATGTTTGGAGCGGGACGACAAATATTGTCAACAAGCAACTGCATATGCGATTGATTTGTATAATTAAGACAGGTAATTAAATAGCATAAAAATAAGATCAAAAGGAATAGGAATAACAACCTGCAGTATTAGAACTCCAACATCACCTTTCGTGTCCTCTATAACCTGAAAATCATCAAATCGATACTCCAAGCAAGCAGCATAATCTTCTATTACAGTTTTGCCAACATCAGCTTTCAAAAGAAACTGTACCAAACCAACTACTCGAGAACTGTCATAAAACAAAGAAGTCGTAAGAACACATATAGGCGAACTAGCACACTCAAATTCATAACAGAAATTTCATATCATAATAGTGGACAAAAACGAGACATTTAATAGCAAAGTAACTGCAGTAATTAGATGGAAAAAATAGAGGTACTTTGGATATACCTCAGGATGCTCATAATTTTTATTGAACACTGTTGAATTTGGGGAAGATAGTCATATCGTACAAACTCTAGCAAAGCTACAATCTGTCTATGATTTTGTGCTAGAACAACATCCAATGGCTGTATATAATCCCAAAAGAAAAAAAAAGAAGAAGAAAACCAATTAGATGAAGTAATGCTCAGGCGCAAACCTACAACTGACATGAGCAAAGTACAAAACCTGGTACAGCGGGCGAAAAACATCAGCAAGAGCCAGATCTCTCTCCATGACAAGAATAAATATTTCAAGAGATAGATGGACAGCTTTCTCCAAAAGAATACCGTATGTTTGGGTAGTTCGCTCATTGATGAGCGAGTCGACACCCACTAATATGATGTTCATGATATTGCGGAATGCAACTTTCCCACTCATGAAATCCTGAGTCAGAATTCCACAACCACGTGTTATTCATAATATACAACTAGTTGTGAATAGAAGATGATGCAAAAATGAAACATCTTTAAACAGACATGTGGGCCAACATACACGCCACAAAGCAAGCAAGAAAGCAGTTATCCACTGAACCAAAGCATGTTAATTCAGGTAATATGAAGGACAAAAACATATAATTATCTGCTAAAGATAGAAGTGAAGCCTTTAACTAAGAGCATCGCCATATAACCAATGAGCACAAAAAATCAAATTGCAGAACATTACAGAAATTACCATTATTTCTTTTTAGATGATAATATTGCTATGAAGTTACTAACGTCGAAAGAAAATTCACTATTTGACTGGCGACCCTACTGTTCTCTGGCCTACGGTTTCCAAATACAGAACAATATGAATTGGTCTATGTTTATTAGCAATATTTAGAAAAATTTGCAGCCTTACAAGTTCCGTATAATGCAAACAATAACTCTACAATATGCATGCTAAATGCCCTTCCACCACTAGCTAAAAGAAACATTACAGGCATATTGCTGAAGGACCACACAACAGACTAACTCCCAAAATTAAACATGGAAGTTGTAGTAAGGGCTGCACAATGTTCACAACGAAAAGTAGATCCAAGAGCAACATGATTGTCAATGAACTTCCAAGTACAGCAAATAATCAACATTGAGCATGTAATATGTTAGCAATTGAGGCTTCTCAAAACCAGTACATGGACATACTTTGAGTAATTCTAGCAGAGGGAGCTGTCTCTCGATAGATGAAGGAGCCGATGTGCTAACAGAAGCATAAATATCATCTTCGTTTATGTCATACATGCTCAAAACCCTGTATAAGCAATAGCCAGTTTGTTACTAAGTGCACCACTGCATTTTATCGAAACCAAAGCCTCAGAGATTGGAAGATCAAACAAACTATTCCATATAAAAGGGTTTATCTGGATCAAGGTTCATATTCCATGATCCCTATTAAAAAAACAATAATTTTCAAAAGAAAAAGGTTCACATTCTACTCACATGCGGAAATGCTCCAGGCAGGCAAGTGCAAGCTCCCATTTTTCCTGAGGATCAGCGTAGGCTCTTTGAGGAAAAGGACCGAAGACATCCTCATAAACAAACTTAAAGATACCCATGAACCTGTTAGAGGAAAACATATCGTACTCTTAAAAAGTGTTGAAGGTCCGGAAATGAAATAATTAGTAAAAAGTAAGCACCTCCGGCCCTTGTCATTTATGTTTCTTTCTTCTGCAATAAGTGCATTGATCAATCTGAGAAAAGATATGGTCGAGGGGTAACTCTCCCTCCTTGCTTCCACTTCATTCAACTCAAACCTCATATCATAGACCTGCCACCAACATAGAACAAACAACATGCTGACTTGAGGATTTGATATTTTTAATATAAATATGGTAGCTTAGTATATCAGGTGTCAGATTCTGCTGGAGATTGATTTTACATCAAGGATGAAACAAAATAAAGATAAGCACCGATCGTGAAGGGTTTTGCCAGGTGCAATTCGAGTATTTCATGTATTGTTGCCCCATATGATGAGCCAAAAACAACCAAGCAAAAACAAATTGTCTATTAGCAGCATCAGCAATCTTTAGCTGTTGCTTTGCAAGCATCAGAAAACAGGCATCAAAGCCTTGCGATAGAGGAAGATGTAGTTATTTAAGACTTGGTAAGAAGCAGACCTTTCTTCAAGTAAGTGTTGGGTTAGTTTTGTCATCAAGAACAAGCGCTAGGAACAATGCGCAACTAGTAAAACGCATCACTTGTATCAACTATCAACAAACTTTAGTTGCTGCTTTCCAATGTACTCCTTCCGTCCCAAGAAGGAAGAAATTCTGCGTTTCTAACAAATAAATCTATCAACTTTGACCAAACATGTATAAAAAATTTAAAATTATTTATGATACCGAGTTATATAGTAGTTTTACCATGAAATAAATTTTTATAGTATACACATTTAGAGCACTAAATATTAATAATATTTTCTATAAGTCCAAACCTAGAATTGCATTCTTTTCAGGACGGAGGAGGGCATATCAGACAAGATTCTCAAGCCTTTCCTTAGAAGCTGACCAGTTAACAATCTAATGTTGCATTACTAGGCCTATGGATTTGCTAGTTCTGCCACAATTAAAAGAACTCTCAGAAAGTTGTGGTTTCAGAGACTGGTTATAAGAGCATCTCCAGCAGATTACTCATTCTTCTCCCCAATACCAAAAAATGGTCCTTTTGGGGGAGGTGCTCCAGCAGATTACCAATCCAATCCCCATTACCAAAAGTTTTTTTTGTGATCACCAAAACATACCTCCCTCTCACCAAAATGAAGGGGATTCATCCCTCTACCATATTCAAGGGTATGAGGTGTTTTGTTAATCTGCTGCAGTTGGTTACCAAAAACGCAAAAAGAACTATTGGTTAGGGTCCAAAGGGAGAGAGAAGATACATTGCTGATGGAAGATAAGTAATCTGTTGGAGATGCTGTAAGGTAACCAAAACAAATACAATAAGGGAATATACATCAAATACTAAAATCCGATAAACTGAGGAAATAGTGCCAAGTCAACTATATAACCAAATACAGCATCTAGTTGGCAGCCTCTTAGTGCCCAGCCATAACCAGGTATATGGTATTTCAATACTCGGATACTCTCTCTCTATACCACCATTGTGTTGTTTCTGTACCCGTGACGTGAATCGGTGATACATAGACTAAGAGAAAAGGTAAGATCAAGGTGAAATGCAAGATTGGCAGCTATATGAAATAAGCAAATGTGTAATTACAAATACTATGCAGTTTCATTGTTTGTCACAACAGAAAGAAAATTAATTTAATACTAGGTTAATTTCCCTCGAACACTACTTTATAAACATATGTAGAAAGAAGAAAATAGGATCCATTCCTTTCTTCTTTATCATTAGGGGTTGCATACTTGAATTCAGTCAACGTATTTCAAGTCCGACAACAAATATTGTTGTTCACATCTCCCGTTTAAATTTTCAAAACAGCATAGCTAGATTTTACCTTTTAAAAATAGTTCATAGTGTATTAATATTACGAATTTGCTACACTTTGCATAGATTTTAAATAGGAATTAGTGGTCAACGTACTGGTTTATGGTTGTGTCATGTCCAAACCAACACTTTACTGAGGGGAAGAAGTACATTGCTTTGCTTTTGGACGAAAACGAGTTAGAAAGTATACAGTAAAATTAGGAAGTTTGTGAGACAGTGAACATCTGGTACCTGTGTTGCAGTATGATGGCCTAGTGGAGCTGTAACCACCGGAAGATCGTATTGCTCAAGATAACTCCAAATAGCATCTTTCAGTAAGGGTGAGACTTTGATGAATGCAGCTATGGAATTTCGTAAAGCCCCCTGCACATGTTTGAATCACATTACGAGACTGCAGCCCAACCTAAAAAAGAAACACACATGTACCCAAAACATAAAGAGTTTACCTTCAAGTATGGAGGCACATTTTCATAGCTGAGAAGCTTAAATAAAGGTTCTATGTCAGGGAACCATTTCCTCCGTTCCATAGGATTCCCGTTTTCCACCACCTACAGCATGTTTACAATTTATGTAATTACAGCAGCAACAGTGATCTTTGTAACATTATGCATGATGAAAAAGAGTATGTTAAAACACACATAGCATCTGATCAAAACATGCTACTTGGTACTCGTTTATGGCCAGTACAGCCGAGGGACCAGTAGACTATTGCCTCAATTAAATTTCTACTAAGTTTCCAGAACATCAATATAGTTATAAGCCTGCAAAAGAACCTACTCACTACTCAGTGGGTTATAATAAAAAATGAAGGAAGGGTAGTGCGTATAATCATGCATTGTATTGATTGAGCCTCATGGGCTGTTTCTATAGAAGTACATGGTTTAGAGGGCAAGTAACCTCTCCTAGAGATCAGGAAGGTTATCCTAGGATTACAATCAATCCTAAACTACCCATATCCTGAGTTTCCTAATATACTCTAAAATAAGAGAAAGTGAGAATTTGCTAAGACAGAGGCTGATTAAATTTTCTGATTTTTCTGAGAAACATGCATAGCAGATGGTGTTGCTCAAAACTTGGAGGTAATGATATAGCCATGCAAAATGGAAGATAATGCTGAAAGTTATAAAGAATAATTACAAAATAATAGGAGATGCAAGTGCAATTTACTGCTAGCCAATACAGGCAAGACAAAGGAATAAGAAAAGCAAGAAATTTCACACCTTCTGAAGAACAGCTAAATAAGCAACAAGTGCCTGTGCATCCCCCTCAGGAAAATCAGGTAGTATGCTTGCAGAAGATTGAATAGATTTTTTGAACTTGTCCTCATAGATAGATAAGCAGTCAAACAAAGTGCTCCACCCAACTGAGCGGTAAATTTTTCCCTGAAGCAGCTCGTAGACTTTGGCAGCACCAACTTCAGTGGAAGCCTGACAAGTCCAATAGTTTAATCAGCAAAAGAAGAAACACTGACCAGAGCACTAATCATAATGCATACCAAAATACTGAGAAGTCCAAGGAAGGCCACAAGAGTTTGGGTGTTGGTATGGTCTTCTCCTGCATATATAACAAAGGTCCACAGTTCTTCATTTCCATTCACTAGTTCAGGTTCTTTCTGATGAGAACACACCCAAAAAAAAAAAAAAGAGATATGATTGTCATATAAGCTTCTCCAAACAAAGCAAAGTAAAATGAATAACATGTAAGAGCACATTCAAATAGCATGCCTTATTGACAACAACAGACATTTCTCTTAGACACAACAAGGCTAATCAAGCATTATGAGTTCACCGTTCAGTAGAAATGTGGTAACTTTATGGGCATCTAGTGCACTGTCAAAATATCATTATTGCTGCAAGTTCATTTGTAGGATAAGAAAACAGTATCTAAAGTGAAACCGAGAAAAACTGGAGCTCCACAAATAAAAAGGTGTCATCATCCTTTTAGCGGTTACAATTACTGAATTACAACAGATGAAAATAGCTACTTGACTAGAGGGAAGAACATTTCTTAACATTGGAATAGAAAACAAGGCCAAGACTCACCTTTGAAGAAGCACTAAACACTGTTTACAAAATATTTAAAATACGAAGTGAACAACCAAGAAATTACAGACTACAGCCACATAATAGCCTGCTAAGTTGGTGAGCACTGAGCATTAGCAACAAGCAAGACCAGGCTCTTTCATAATAAACTCCATTGAGGCCTAGCCAAACTTGTTTGATGCATACCATGATCACCACTTGATCAGTAGTTATATTAAATTCAACCAAAATATTCAAGCTAAAGACTGCACTCTTCTACAAAAATTAACCGTGGTTGAATTAGATGCGTCAATTCATCACATGGCATTTCATCATTACATTGTTACTTTAACAGGAAGACGGGTGTCTGACTGACTTGGTGGTGCTGGGTAAGGGGGGGTCCGTCCAACGCGGTAAAGAAGCATTAGTACTGAGAAAAGGACTCACTTTGACACGTGTGCCAGAATCTGACTCAGATTTGGTAACACTTAATAGTCATGCAATTTGTGGTTCCTATAGCCTATAGGCCCCACTAGAATGGTATTTGGTACGTGTGTGAATGTGTCTATGCCGCAACAAAACCTCTGGTATTTGTTACACAAAATGCTGTGTGTATAGGTCCACTTTGCCCAGACCCAGAAGGCCAGGACGCGGAGAAGCAAGCAGACAAGCAATGCAAAATATAACATGATGCAGCATTCGATTCCTACTTTTTTTTTTGCAACAATGCATTGCAATCGTTGTCATTTGGGAAGCACTGTCTGCAGTGCCATTACCAAGTGGCCACAGAAGATTATATAGATACATTATTAAAAAACAAAATAAGCATGCATAGGAAGATGCAATACTTATGTCAGGCAAAATTATATGCATGTATTAAGGTTCACTTATTTGATTTGACTATAAAAATGGTAGAACCGTAGAAGCATTACCTGATAGATTTCTCTAATTAGTTCCAGCAAGGATACGAAAGGCTCATTACTAGCCTGACCAATTTGTTCCCCATTTCTACCAGGATCTTCCCGATGATCTCGCGGTGGCCCATATGGACTGAGGGCAGTCATTGCTTTTTCCTTAATTTCCTTTATCTATTAAAGAAGATAACATTATCATTTTGCACAAGTAATTAAGAATGTTACTTGGTATGTGATCCCAGTCGTAGAACACAGGAAAATAGATAATATGCTTTACTATGGCTCGATGAAGTACTCTGACCTTATCTCGAGAAGTTGGGTGGGAAATAAAGCACATCATTAACTTGTGTGTGTAGCCAGTGTACATGTAGACAATGTCGTCGTCATCATTCTGCATTAGATGACAAGAAATAAGGATGAAAAAGAAAAATAATGTATTATCGTATCTGGAGAAGATACATTTGGCATTCTTAGGAACAATTTTTGACAACTAATACATGGGAATTTTATAAAATAATGAACACAAGAAGTACTAGAACCTGACTCTACATATTGGTGGACAAGGTGTGTCAGATTGAAATCAATGTGGTACTAAGTGTAAAAAGGATGCATAAGTGCATACTGCATAGTGTTTTCTATTGTCTGTAAAAAGGATCATCATGCAATGATACAACTTTTTGGGCACTTGGTTTATGGACATGTTTGGTTGGCAGCACCAAGACAAGACATATAACACAAGTATAAAACATGGAAACCAAGGCACTATCATGTTGTTTATTTGTAGCAATGTACTCTATTCGCCGTTAGCACCTATCTATGTTCATATTTTCATATTAACTATTCTTGAATCAAGACGTACAGAAAACAAAGCCTATCATGGTCTTTGAATCAATACGTACAGAAAATATGTTTTTGTTTTTCAAAAAAAACTAATTACTTGTATGCTCAACCAGCAGGACCATGAATACGTGGGCATGCAGTTGAATGAGTTTAGGTTGAAATCAGGATTTGATATACCTGATATGCGGCTGTTCTCAAAACTCGCTCCCGCAAAAACTCAAAAGAATTTTGACGACAGATAATTTCCAGGCATGACCAGATATCTGATGTTCCTCTTGAATTACTTCGATCATGAGTTAGCATCAAATGAACAGACCATGCAAGTCGCACAACGCCAACAAATCCTTCAACAGTCATATTATTTCCTGTCCTCATCACCTGAAAAAACATAGATTGCAATGGTAAAAAAAAATTATATGTTCAATCAAAGTATTAAAAAGTTATTACTGACATATCAAAGCTTACAAGTTCATGAAATTCGCTTCTAAATGAGGAATCAGACGACGACAATGACCCTTTCTCATGAGAAGTACTTAGGGCATCAGAAATAAAAGTTGCTACAAGAGAAAACAGAACCCCATAGGTGATCTGCAATGATAAAAGTTCGTAAGTTTTGTTTGACAACAACGCATTACACAGATCCACACAACATGTCTAAAACTATCATATCTTTCCAAAGTAACGGGTTCAAACTTCAAACCTGAAGCTCGACGCTTGTATTTTGATCTGCTTCAGCTGCACAATCTTTCAATATTGAAAATACATCCTTAACCTCCTTGGGGCCTAAATGAAGTTGCATAAAGCATTATTGTTTGCTTTTCAGAATTGGCATGAACAAAAGGTAACACATGCACAGCATGAAGGCTGGTGCACTCCAATGAATGATTAAAATCCTTACATTAAGTGCTAGATACAAAAAATCACTTGATAGAGGCTACCAAAAGGTTTGACTTACTCATTTGTTTAATAAGTGCAGAAAGAGCAAGACAGTGACTCAAACTTAATCTCTCTCTCGAGACGATCGCGCTTCTTTCCACAAGAGCCCCTCTAAAATCAAGCACATAGCGCTCAGAGCTAGGTCCACCAATTCCAGCTGGATCTTCCCGGTTCAACTCCTTTATAGAAAAAGTAACTATACCTCAGTCACCATTGCTCACAAAGAAAAAACATTAAACCTTTGGACAAGTTTAATTAGATGTATTAACTGTACTACTCCCTCCGTTCCAAATTATTAGTCATCCTGGGTGCCAGTTTGAATGTCTAAATTCATGGCATCTTCTATAAACCTAGACATATACTTAGTCCAAATTCATAGCATCTTCAATGAATTTGGTAAAAAGCCAGGATGACTAATAATTTGGGACGGAGGGAGTAGTTACTAAGAAATTGTTGGATTAACTAGCTTCAGATATAAATGTAAATAAAACAGTGAACAAATGAAACGGGGCAAGCCAGCAGCACAAAACCAACACAGCAGACCTCGCTTAGCGCAAAATCTCAACACCTGCTCCCATATACTATTTTACATGTTTTTAAGCTTTTAAAGTTGACGCCAAAGGATTAATTCAGAGCCATTATTTGACAAAGGGCTGAGTTTACAGGACATGTACTTAACCTCACCATGGTCATTTTCCTTAAATATGTCCAATTCGATTCATTGATAAAGGAATAAAAGGCATGCATAAGGTATATTCAAGCTTCATCAGGTCCAACCTTTACAAGTGTAATTATCCGTTGCCGAAGACCATCATTAAATAAAGGTTGCATTTGATCTTCGATTTCAGACATCAGATCTGAATCAAGACCTTGGTCAAGTGCAACAGACTGCAAAAGATGAAAGAATAACATTAAATTCATCCTTCAAGTCAAGTTATTATTCTACAATTGAAATGAAGATGATTAGTAGATTACTCGCAACAAAATGTACAGAGAGGTTATAAGGTCCCTTCTCTCCATGTACCAAAGGCCAGCTGCAAGTCTATATATTTCCAATGGCTCTCGACTATATAAAACCCACTGCAAAATCACCGCCAGGAATGCATATGGTAAAGATAGTAAGCTAGCAGTTCAAACATGGCTGACAACAACAGAACAAAAACAAACTTCAATTCTGCAAACTATACCTCTCTGTTAGCATCAACTAGCAAGCGAACACACTCAATCTCATTAAGATTGAGTTCATCACTCAACTTAAGGGCCTGAAAAACACAGATGCAGATTCAAATCTTGAGAAATGCAAAAGTGGAAATACTACATACTGCAGCCATAAATCAAAGGGCAAAATTAGGTTGATATGCAAATAGACAACACATGCTCTTATGTGGGAGGTAGACACAAATGCAATCAGATAAAACATTACAGATCACATAAAACATTACAGATCTGAGGCTTAATAATCAAGAGCATGAGATAAAGATTTGTGGGTTCAACACAGTCAGAATCCAACTAGCACTGTAGTACAGAATATATTTTACTTATTTTCTGCCACAGATAATAAATCAAAGGAAAAGGACACCATAAATCAGAAGTACACATTTGTTGTACAACATTAAGCATGTAATAAGAAGTCAAAAGCCTACAGATAACAAAAACAGTAGTTTAAACAGATCTCTTTGCTTAACAGTAACAATGTAGCATCAAAACCTATGAGACTGGTCATACTTTTACCACCTGGTGTCCAAGCTAGCAACACCCTAGCATTTAATTAGCAAGGCATTGATGTGATAAACACATGCCCTTGAGAAAAAAGAGTCATTAAATCTCAAGAAGGTCAAATGTGGTATCAGTTAATCATTTTGGGCCAGGTTCTACCAAGTACAAAAGGTCAAGCTATCTGTCATTCTGTGCATTGTGATAGAAACCAAATTCGACAATCATCGTCAAAACAACAGGCCTATATCCACCATAACATAATCCTAGTACTACACAAAGAAATTTGAGCTTCACCATTTCTAATGCTCGATATCAAACTACTGAGAAAATGAAACACTGAAGTAAACCATAGCTCATCTCAAGTCTATGCTGAAGTCAGAGGCCGCATGTTTACAAATGATAATATCATCTATCAGAGAGTAGTCCAACTGTACAGGTTTGCACCAAAATGTAGCAACTAAAGCACAAAGCACCATTCTCATTCTAGAGGTCAAATCAAGAGAAACGGCATTCACTTGGAGTTTATTTTGAACAGCATAATTAAGCAACCCGCGCGTGCGCCCTGAGCAAAATTGGCCAAATGACTCTACAGTCCACAAAATTACAGGGAAAGAAAGAGCTTACAGTCTGCACGTCGGTGTCATCGAGAGTGATGGGTGGCATGTCCGGTAGCCGCACCTCCTTGCTCTCCACCTGAGTCCGATCAGACACCTTTGGCCCCTGCCAACACAGAGAGGGGGCACACCCAAAACCCAAATTAAGCAACCCGAGTCACCAGACGGCACCAACGAATCCTAGCACAATCAAGAGAATGTCCGTCGCAGGGGGCGCACCGGGTAGGAGAGGAGCGTGCGGAACGCGGGGGCGGCGTCGCGGACGGCGTGGAGGAGCTCCACACGCTGCGCCGGCGACGGCGGAGTGGGGCCGAGCAGCGCCGCCTCTATGACCGCCAGGAGCTCGCGCGGCGGAGGCGGCGCCATCGCCGGAGAACTAACACGCTCGCCGGCCGGAACCCTAGGGGGGAGCCGGTGGTGGTCGGCGGGATGGAAGGGGGCGGAGAAGGATTCAAAACCCTAGTACGCGAGCACGGGGCGGGCGGGGCGGGCTTCTGGGTTTTGGAGTAGCTGTGGTCGCGTTGCGAAGACGCGCGGCGGCGATGGCACATCTGGGCCGTTGGAAGTTTTGAAGGTTGGACACGCACCGTCCGAAACAGTCGAGGTTTCCCACTCGCGTACACAGATGATTTACACTCATTTAAATTCTTTAATTGGTTATCTATTTTCCTTAATACAAAATGTTAAATGTGCGTAACTACTTGGGAGAAGCAAGTGAGATTTAAGCATCAGTGCCATGTCAGCACCCGCTCATGAGTGGATGATATGCCAGTTATGCAAAAACAATTGGATTGTTCGGCAAAGCAGACTGCAACTGCCGCTGCAGCAGCCGCAACTCGTTTGGTTTTTTCTGGCACAGAGAAAAACCTTGGGCTGCAGCAGAACGGTTGGCTGGACAGCAGCAGCCGCAGCCTCCAATAAGCTGCAGCGAGCAGGCTCAATATTAATGATGTTGAATAAGGTGACAACACACATATGTTGCACATTTTCTCTTCATTTAAGACTAACCACAACGTTAGCGGTGCCGAAACAAATAATTGTTGTGCCACCTCACCGATGCGGTAAAAGGAAAATAACCCACGGCATCATCATCGATGTCGAGTGTGCGTGGGGCCAACTCGGCATCAACCGCCCCGCTGTCTCTCCCGCGAGAAGAAAAAAACCCACTTCCTCTTCCTTGTTGCATTGAAATTTCTTTTCCACCTCATCACCATATGTGCCAAAATCCTTTTGAATCGATATATCCATTGTCCGTATAATCAGATCCACTTTTACAAATCCTAAATCGATAATACTACTTTATGGACCCAGAAGAAATTTCCCATCTATGTAAGACAGTGGCCGGTTTCGCGGGTGCTTGGCCGGCGGCGTGTGCGGACGTCTGCTGATGCCTGGCTAGGGCGGGCGCCGTGTGCGGCGTCACGATGGGTGGCGAGGACGACTGGCGAGCCCAATAGTGATCCTGAGATTTTCCATTGCCATCAATTGGATCATTTTAATTTTTTAGCCAAGCACTTACTAGGGGTAGGTTCTCCTCTTCACTCCAAAGTCCCCCTTTGCTTCCACACCATCATTTGTGCTACTCTTATTGTCTTCTCAGCATGTTCTGGATGCATTGGAGGGGCTTTAGATGTTGGAGAAGCTGAAGTGATTGGGCTGCCCTCATCACCTCGTGAGTTGATGGCTCCACTTGCTCCAAACAAGCCTACAGATCCTATCGAAGATGATGGACCATTGGATGCAAAACCACTAGGCATCCCTTGCATTTAGCGCTCCATGTTACCTTGGTATGGACCTTCATGGTAGCTTGCTAGCGTAGAAGGGAAATGTTGAAACCTTGATAGACCTACAAAGAATTATTGATACAGTTGGGGTAATGATCGTAGAAATTTGGGGGTGGATAGTTCATGGGGTAGTATTTTTTATGGAAGATTTGGTGTTGCCGTTTGTTTGTGTTGGATTAGGTGGGTCTGAACTCATGCTTGAGTTGAGAAAATATAGGAAACTAAATGGTGAGTGTTGTTTGTTTGGACCTCTGTAGATGTTTTATGATGGTTGCATTCTTTGAATGATCTTGTGTGTACATATCTATACTATAAAAGATTGAACAAATTGAGAACACTTCTCACTTACAAACGCACCCCTTTACCTTTCACAGCGGACCCCACCTACCAGGGCTGAACGGTGGGCCTAGGACGACCAAAGGGAGGGGGGAGATTGATTTGGTCGTCCTCACCCAGTTAAAAAACTCCCCTCCCACCTCATCACCCCCAAATTTTTTTCATCAACAAATACACCCAACAACGGAAGAAAAATAGGAAATATTCTCCCCGCTCTCAGTACATCACATCCCAACGACACGAAAAGTGGAAAGCATCTTATATCAATGAGAGAAATAAAGGAAATAAAAGGAGGTGCTATTAAAAGGAAATAAAAGGTGTGCTATTAAATGGAAATTAAAGGTGTGCTATTAAAAGAAAAATAAAAGGTGCGCTATCAAAAGAAAATAAAAGATGTGTTATTAAAAGGAAATAAAATACACATTTTCATGACCATCGTTTGATTTCTCTGTATTCCAATGGCAAGAAAAATGGGAAGCCCCTTATCTTCTCTCTAACGCAAGAAATAAATCTCTCCATGGCAAAAACAAAAGGAATCTCTCCATGACTGTAATATTCTATAAATTTTAGGAAACAGAAAAGTTTTTATAAGCTAAAGTTAAAAAAATTAACTTCTTGACCATTCTTCAGATGGTCGATCGGAGGCCATAAATGCGTAAATCTCGTCGAAGCGATTCTGTTTTCCTACTTACATGGCATATTTGGATGACATGTGAGTCGACGATAAGCCGTTCATTCTGGGCCACTAAATCTATCTATCTATCCTATAAAGAATGAGCAAATTGAGGACAATTCTCACCTAAAGTTATACCTCTTTACCCCTCACAGAGGGCCCGCTTTTCAGATCTGAGTAGTGGGCCTATCTTCTATCTATTTTCTATCTATAGAAGAACGAGTTAAATTGAAAACGATTCTCACCCAATCTAGGCCCACGGTACCCCTCACGTCGGACCCACCTGTAAGGGTCAACGGAGGTGGGAAGGGGGTCAACCCTACCAAAACTGATATTTAGAAAATGTTTCTGCCAAAATCTAATATTTTTTCTCACCTACGCGTGTCTACCCACCTAGAAACCGCAACTGGTACGAGGAAAACTGGACTCCCAAGCAGCCAACCGCCGCCGTGCTCGCGTATACCGTAAGAAAACCGGTCTCCAAGCAGTGAACCGACACCTCACCTGGGGAAAACTGGATTCGACTGCGCACGAGAAAAACTGTGCTGGGGAATATCGGATTATTCTGCGCACGGGGAAACGATCCCTGGCGGTTCAATCCAATGCGTAGCCTTCGATGTTCCAACCACATGACTCACGCTGCGTTGATGACCTTGAAAAACAATTAGTTGATGTCGCACAGATAAGTTCCAGGTCCTACACGCAAGCATGCAGCGTCTCCTCTTTCCATCAATCAATTAATCCGCATGAATTATTAACCAGATGAATAAACCTATATTATGTTATATACTATGATTTATTATTACCTATGCATGTTGGACATTGACATATAGGCCTCATGTATTGATGTGAGGGACCGGCCAACATTAGCTTTGATAATTACTAAGCGCTTTTTGCTTCCTAGGCTATGCACCAATTTTAACGTCTTCATTGATACATGTATGAGATCATTTGAGTACAATGATAATTTTTTTAAAAAATAATTTTAAAATCAAATACACAAGAGTTCTCAATATTTTATAATACTATGTATAATAAATATGCCCGCTTCAAAATCTAATATGAAATTATTTCAGTGACCTGAAAATGTTGATAAACCTAACGGGGAGTAATGGAGGATAAAGTTAATGTATGCTATATATGCATAATAATGTCAGTTGCCAAATTTTTAATATAGCATGTATACATATATCTCATCTCAATATTCGGAATTATATATTATTATGTAGGAAAAACATGTGATAATATATTCTCATAGTTTTCTTACCTGCTGGAAAATATCCTTTGTATCACGTGCGTGTCGCACGTGCGTCTCTACTAGTCTATATAAAAGAACGAGTAGAATTGAAAACGTTTCTCACTCAATTTAGGTCCACCTTACCCCTCACGCTGGACCCACGTGTAAGGGTCAACGGAGGGGGAAGGGGGTCAAACCCACAAAAACTGATATTTAGAAAATATTTCTGCCAAAAACAAATTGTTTTTCTTACCCATATTTTTCTACCCACCTATTTTTTTTCTTCCCCGAAATCGTTTTCTCCTAATCGGACGCGGCGCCACGCGATTCGACCGCAAGCTGCAAATTCCGTCGCTTGAGCCTGGCCGCGTCGCTTGGCCCACGAGGCTGCCGCGGGCTGCGGCCCACCAACTGAGCCGACGGACGAGCCCAGCGCCGTCGCCCGTCAGGGCTCACGTTCGTTGTCCCACGCGCTCGTGCAGCGCGGAGTTTTTTTTTTAATCTCTGTGACAACTCTGGATCGACTGGAAATAGAATATGCAGCGTGTGCAGGGTTAAAGAATGCTACGCGGCGTAGCCTACGCCTCACCTAACGCTCCGGAAGACGCTCGTCATCATTGCTCCCTTGAGAAAATGGCAAATTAGGAGTACATGATTACTGTAGTAGAAACGTACTAAGTACATTGTAAGATGATTGTGTTCGGTGCAATGATTAAAGAGGAGACGGTAAAAATGTTTTGCCCCTACCCGAAAAAAAAAATGTTTTGCCCCTGTTGCAAAGTGAAGCACGCACGACAGCCTTTACGGTTTCCTTTTCACGTTTTGGCATTTCAGGCTCCAAAAAACATCTACTTTAACAATAAAAATTGCCAGCGCTGTCCGCCAACCAATCCCATGGAAGTTAGCATGTTTGCATGGTCGTGACGCGTAACAAACCAATCTCCTGTCTAAATCCTAGGAACTTAGGAAGCTAATCTCATCCAATTAGCTCCATTTAGCATTTCGATTTGAGAGCGCTCAATATTTTGAAAGTTTAATGTATTACTTAGCTGCAGTCAGTCAGTCACGTTGTATCATATCAGGGTAAAAAATCATAATTTGTCTAGCAACTAATATGTTCTAATCTAACAGTAGTCTATCTAAACCAAAGTCATTCATATAGACACGAACAAAACTCCATGTAAAAAACTTGTCTAAATAATTATAAACCATAGCTAGGCTATATGTTCATGCTGGTATGTGCTTGACTTATTCTCGAACACGAACGGCTGGCACTTTACGCTTCAACGAAGATCAGGTTTTTTGTCTTGTATCACGTGCGTGTCGTACGTGCGTCTTTGCTAGTTTCTATAAAGGATGAGCAAATTGAGGACAATTTTCACCCAAAGTTATACCTGTTTACCCCTCACAGAGGGCCCGCTTTTCAGATCTGAGTAGTGGGCCCAGGACGACCAAAGTGGAAGGGGGAGATTGATTTTGTCGTCCTCCCACGTTTAAAACCTCCCCTCCCACCTCCTTATCCCTAATTTTTTCCACCAACAAATACACCCAACAATGGAAGTAAAAAAGGAAACATCCTCTCCCGCATGGTCTCACTGCATCACATTTGAACGCATCAAGAAGTAAAAGAAACAAAAGGAGGTGTTATTAAAAGAAAGATAATAAATGAGTGTTATTGAAAGGAAATAAAATGTGTGCTATTAAAAGGAATGAAATAAATGCGTGCTATTAAAAGGAAATAAAATGTGTGCTATTAAAAGGAAATAAAATGCATATCTTCATGACCACCCCTTGCTCTCTTTGCAATCCAAGGGCAACAAAAATAGAAAGCCCCACGTCCCTCTCCCACGCAAGAAATAAATCTCCCCACGGCCAAAACATAAGGAATCTTTCCACGACAAAAAATCACTTCCATCGCACATCGATATGGTGGCGGTGGAGGAGGATTATCGCTGGAGGATGTGCCCATGGGCGGGGCGTTCAGAATAGTATTGACGAGGGCCAAGCCGTCGGCCACCTGTGTGTGCTGGAGACGCGCCCGACGATGAACAGTCAGACACCTGCGCCTTGTGTGCCAATGGGTGCTCAGCGTGTCGCTGCTGCCAAGGCCAATCGACTCCTTCCCTTCACCTCAGCCATGAGCCCATGACTCCTTTGCTTTCCCGCACGACGGCGACAGCCTTCGTCCCCGCGAAGGAGGGAGCACACGACATCGATGCCGACGATTTTCTCGATCTGTTTAGGGTTTGCCCCTGCTGCACAAGATCCATCTTGAGTGATATCGCTTGACCAGGCCGGTGGTGATTGAGCTCATCCATGATGGGTGTTGTGTGTGTGCGCGCGCGCGATCTACATGGGCTCATATGTTTGTTTCTGTAAGATCTCTTATTTCTTGTATCGATTCTTTTTATTGCAGGAACAATGAGAAAGGTTAAGATTAGTACACAGAAGGTTGATGCAACATGTCCTACTATACTACTGCAAGACGGATCATTTATCTTTTTATTCAAATGTCAAAAAATGCATGCCTGGATCTGGAGCCAATACATGGTAACAAGGCAAACTCTGCATTAAAATAATATCCGTGATATTTATCGATTCACCTCTATATTATTTTTGG
This sequence comes from Digitaria exilis, assembly GCA_015342445.1. Classification (NCBI taxonomy): domain Eukaryota; kingdom Viridiplantae; phylum Streptophyta; class Magnoliopsida; order Poales; family Poaceae; genus Digitaria; species Digitaria exilis. The sequence continues at coordinate 2,929,989 of JACEFO010001965.1, forward strand.
TCTTTGTAATCAGTTGGCCTTTTTTTTGTCGATAGGATCATAGGAAGCAAGAGAAGCACAAAGAGGTCACTGATCTGCTCTCAGAAAGGCAATGGGTTACTAATGTGATATTCTATAATTGTTTGTGTTATTTTTACCAACATCAGAATTATGACTTGTGCGGCCAAATATGTGGTATGTTTTTAGATCTTTTTACGCATTGGTCTACTATATAAAGAGTCATTATTGAAATATTTTAATTTGTTTTTTAAAGAGTAACGTGCTTACCTGATAATTAGGATTGCAAACTCTATTTTTGTTTACTCGAATAGGATCTGTAACTACAAACTATTTTTCTTTTTTTTGAATACACAGTGATTTTGGTGGTATTGTGATTTTGAAAGGTAGTAGCTTTCAAAGGGAGTAATCTAGTGAACCTGTTTGTTCAAACAACACATTTAACTATTGGTATTTTGAAACAAAGGCAACTAAATGAATCCTCAATTGAAATGAGTTGAATTCTTGTTTTTCTTAAACTTTCAATACCTTAAAATACCATGGAGGATGATTTTAGAGGATTGAAAATATATGAAAAGTTCCAGATAACAGAAATTTACAGTTGCGCTCTCATCTTATTGCTCTGAGTTCTGGCGTTGGCTAATTGACTTTTAGATTTTATTGGAATGTTCTCTGATTAGCAGCAAACCCCATAACTCACTGCTCTTCTATGATTTGGCTATACTAAATTATCTTTTTATTATTTTATAGGGAATATGCTTTGGCTCTCTACATCCTATTGGCCATTTGGATCACAAACTTCGAATTTACTTTGACAGTTATGTCGGGTACCAAACTTAGGGGTACCCCAAAGATGGCCCAAGACGGCCCAACAGGGAAGCCGCTTCAGCGACAAAGGCAAGCCCAAAGCTTGGTAGCCCGATAAGGGTCCACCATGTCGACACCCCCGCAGCAGCAAGGATCTCTATCTCGTCCGAGGGTGCCCCTCACCCTCGAACGGGAATCTCCGTCACGTTCGACCCCTCCGCGGTCGAGGCTACCGGCCAGGCCTCGAAGACTCCTATGCCAGGCCCCTGCAAGGCATTAAATATGGGACACGACCGTACGCTCCACTTTGCCACACCTTGGATGGGACGTCGGTCGCCTCCGACTGAACCCAAACACTATGGCCCCGCACCAAGCCCTGTGCGGACAGGGTTGGCGTCAGACAGTACCACTGTGTCAACAACCTCACGACCGGTCTCGTTCCGGGTACGTCGCAAAGCCTCAAGGAAGGACCCCCGAAGCGTTGCAGGGAAGGCACGGCTCCGCCCCCACCCTCGAGTAACATCCCTCGAAGCAACGACCAGCTACCAAGAAGTCAACGATGGTGACTCCCACACCGTCAGCAAGAGTTGGAAGGTGCGATTCCCCCTTGTATAGTGCACGGTATGGATGGCACAGTGCACCTTATAACATCAGCACCACGATCACACATGTACGGCTTTCCTCACCCTTGGCCTATAAAAGGGGAGGGAAGCCCATGCAACAAAGAGGCTCCACACGCACAACCACAACACGAACACACAACACCTTCACCCCACCGGCTCAGGGACTTGTGAGCTCATTTCCCTTTCCCACCTTGCTTGTAATCCCCTACTATGAGCAACATGAAACTTGGTGCTACGCACCCCTGCTGGACGTATGGCCGCTCGGCCGGAACCAGGATAAAACCTTGCGTCCCAAGTTCCAGAGATCCGCCATCGGAGCGAGTGGTTAGCAGTGCAATCACTTGTTAGTGCCGGTTTGACCAAATCAGGCACCGACAGTTGGCGCGCCAGGTAGGGGTTGCGTTGTGCAACTCTCGCTTCGATACTGAAGGCGGATTTCGACCGAAGACGATTCCCAATGGGATCAAGCGATCCATTCCTAGCGGGATACGAGATCCGGTTTGGGAGCCTGCATTTCCAAGCAACCGGCAATGGCTATCTCATGTGCGTCCTCCTAGTAGGATCCAACAGCTATCATCAAGCTCCGCCATAGGCAACGGCGGCTCCTCGACGGAGGAGACGTCCAGGACTGCGCACGGGGCGCGCGCGCGCCAGGCATATAGCCGGCGCCAAACACACCCCTCCCGCAAGGGACGGAGGTGTGCCGCAGCACTCTATCCCAGGGATGGAGGCTGCTTCTTCGCCCCCAACGAACGTAGAGCAATACGCTCTGACGCCACATTTCTCTTACGGGCTTGGTAACACTACTGTCGTGTACGCCTCATCGGTGAGCGCGAGCATGAGTGTATACGGCGAACTGCCTGGCCATCGTTTGGTTTCGATACGAGACCTCGTCGCTTCAACGCCCGGCAACTCTCATCCAGAGTCAGAGGAGGAGCGCACTCCTGGGTTGGGACATCCCGAATGGGACTACTCCGGCCTTCGGGATCGTAGTGCTTTCTCGGCCTTTCAGGCCGCGGCGGACTATTGCCTCACCTGCTCAGATGACTCTGATGACGACTACGACCCCACCCGAGAGTGCTTCGTTATCAACAACAAAGTTAGCGGGCACACTACCAAAAAAGACGATGATGACGACGACGCCGAAGATCCGGTGGGCGCACAGCCACCGGACCTGCAGGAACATTCGCCTTCAAGGGACGAGCCGCATCCATGTCGCCGGACACGAGCTACCCACCTCCATGACTTAGGAGGTGGCAATGTCTCGCCACCTGCACGCTCCAACCATAATCCGCCCGACGAGGATGACGGGCGCGACGCGGACGCGCGACATGCGGGACGTGTGGCTCGCGCCCGCATCCTCGCCGAGGGAAAAATGACGACCTTGTCCCTAGAACGAGACAAAAGCTCATCGCGGAGGCCACGCTACTCCGAGCCATGCCGGAACCGGCTACCCCCGAAGGGCGAAAACTGCATCTCGAGGCTCAGAAGCTGGTCGAGAAGGCCGCACGATAGCAAGCCGAGAGCTCAGCCTCCCGCCTTCGATGTTCCTCAGCTTCGAAGGGCGAACGAGGAGGGGAGTCATCGGTGCGCTCACCCCGACAGAACAACGAGACACGGGCACAGTCCCAGGGCGACTCACGCCGGGACAATGTGCGACGTCGTGCCGGCGAGCCGCGCACGCCCTCAACAGAGCCACCTGCCACAAGGGTCCCCGTGAGATCCCGCATCCAGGACACCCGAGGCGCCCTAAATGATGGTGACGCCCGCAACATCCTGAACCGAATGAGGCAGCAAGAGGAGACCTGGGCCCGCCAGCCACGATGCGACGGCCGCGATGACGTTGTGCGGGATCGGGATACGACACCGGATCCTGCGGGGACGCGCGTGTTCAACCGCGACATCCGCACTGCCCCGATCCCCCCTCGTTTCCGGCAGCCTACCACCATCACCAAATACTCCGGGGAGACGGACCCCAGAGTGTGGCTAAACGACTACCACCTAGCGTGCCAGCTCGGCGGCGCTACGGACGATGCCATGATCATTCGCAACCTGCCCCTCCACTTGGCGGACTCCGCGCGGACGTGGCTCAAGCACTTACCCCCCAACCGAATCAACGACTGGAACGACCTGGTCGAGACCTTCGTGGGGAACTTCCAGGGCACCTACGTGTGCCCTGGAAACACATGAGATCTTCGAGGGTGCAACGAAAAGCCCGGTGAATCTTTGAGGGATTTCATTCGACGTTTCTCCAAGCGCTGCACCGAGCTCCCCAACATCACCGATCACCAGATCATCCACTCCTTCCTCGAGAGCACCACCGGCTACAGCCTGGTATGCAAGTTGGGAAGGGACCCTCCTCGTAACGCAAACCGGCTGTTCGAGGTGGCCTATAAGTACGTTTCGGGGGAGGAGGCGGCCAACGCCATCTTCAATGGCAAAAAAGGGAAGCGCCCCGAAGAGACGCCCGCGGAGGGCAGCAAGCCAAAGAACCCCTCGAAGAAACAGAAGCACGACAAGAAAGGGAAGAAGGCTCGAGCCCCACGTGAGAAGGGAGACAACGACGATGAAGCCCTCGCGGTAGACCCCAACCACAAGGGACCCCAAGGTCCCCCGCGTGGTGGGGGCGTCTTCGACAACCTCCTCAAGAAACCATGCCCGTACCACAAAACCGCAGTCGCTCACACCCTCGAACAGTCTGAGATGCTGCGGAAATACTATAACCGCATCCCTCGAAAGGATAGCGGTCAAAGAAAGGAAGGCTGGGATAAGGACGATGATGGCTACCCTAAGGTAGAACACGTGTTCTTCATCGTGGGGGCCCCCGCGGCCAACATGTCCGCTCGCCAACGGCGTCAGGAGAGTCGGGAGGTTTTGTTGGTCCAACCAGCAACCCCATCGTACCTCGATTGGTCTTCGGAGACCATTTCGTTCGGCCGCGAGGACCACCCCGACCACGTCCCGAACCCTGGGCAGTACCTTCTTGTCGTCGACCCCATCATCGGCAACACGCGCTTCTCCAAGGTGCTCATGGATGCGGGCAGCAGCCTCAATATCATGTACGCTCCAACTTTGGAGCTCATGGGAATTAGCATGAGCGAGCTGCGCCCCAACAAGTCATCATTCCATGGTGTCGCGCCCGGAAAGCGCTTCCAACCTCTCGGGAAGATTGACCTGCCCGTCTGCTTTGGCACCCCGATAAACTTCCGCAAGGAGGTGCTTACCTTCGATGTGGTAGGCTTCAAGGGGGCTTACCACGCCATTTTGGGGCGGCCATGTTACGGCAAGTTCATGGCCACCCCAAATTACACCTACCTCAAGATGAAGATGTCGGGGCCTCGCGGGATCATTACCGTCGGCCCGACGGTCGAACACGCCTACCAGTGTGATGTCGAGAGCATCGAGTTGGTCGAAGAGCTTGCCCTCGATGAATCTCTCATGGCAGACCTGGAGGCAATCGCCAACATGCCCCCCGACGCCAACGAATGTCAGGACGGGAGCTTCGCACCCGCCAAGGACACCAAGACGACCCCCCTCAACCCCGACAACAATGACGGCAAGGTGTTGAGGATCAGTTCCACCCTCAACGACAAATAGGAAGTGGTGCTTGTCGACTACCTCCGCGCCTACGCCGAAATCTTTGCGTGGAGCCCCTCGGACTTGCTAGGCATCCCGAGGAAGGTCGCCGAGCATTCCCTTGACATCCACCCCCACTCCAAGCCCGTCAAACAACAGCTCCGCCGCTTCGACGAAGTGAAGCGGCGAGCGATCGGGAAGGAGGTTTTCCATCCCGAGTGGTTAGCTAATCCTGTACTAAAGAAAAAAAAATGGGAAATGGAGGATGTGTGTTGACTACCCTTGCTTGAACAAAGCATGTCCAAAGGTCCCTTTTCCCTTACCACGCATAGATCAGATAGTGGATTCCACCGCAGGATGTGAGCTTTTATTCTTTCTTGATGCCTACTCCGGCTATCACCAGATCAAGATGAAGGAGTCCGACCAGCTCACGACTTCCTTTATCGCCCCCCTTGGCATGTACTGCTACGTTATGATGCCCTTCGGCCTTCGAAACACTGGGGCCACTTATCAACGCTGTATGCTCCATGTTTTCGGAGATCATATAGGTCGTATCACAGAGGCATATGTCGATGACATCATTGTCAAAACCAGGAAGGCGGACGACCTGGTGCGCGACCTTAAGGTCGTGTTCGATTGCCTCAGAGCGCATGAGGTAGAACTTAACGCTGAGAAATGCGTTTTTGGGGTGCCTCGAAGCATGTTGCTGGGTTTCGTTGTCTCTGAGCGAGGGCATCGAGCCTAACCCCGAGAAGGTCAGGCCATCCAGCAAATGGAGCCAATTCGAGACCTGAAGGGGGTACAGAAGGTAATGGGGTGCCTCGCATCCTTGAGCCGTTTCATCTCGCGCCTAGGAGAGAAGGGGCTTCCCTCCGTACCGACTCTTGAGAAAGTCTGAGCGCTTCACCTGGACCGCGGAGGCCTAGGAGGCCCTAGATCGACTCAAAACGGCGCTAACGAACGCGCCAGTCCTCACCTCACCACAAGAGGGCAAACCTCTCTATCTCTATGTTGCAGCGACCACCCAGGTCGTCAGCGCCGTTATCGTAGTAGAAAGGGTCAAGGAAGGGAACTCCTTGCCAGTCTAGCTCCCGGTGTACTACGTCAGCGAAGTTCTGGCGGACACCAAGACAAGGTATCCCCACATCCAGAAGCTGATCTACGTCATTGTGCTGGCTCGACGCAAGCTGCGACATTACTTCGAGGCACACCCGGTGACTGTTGTATCATCCTTCCCCCTGGGCGAGATCATCCAGAGCTGGGAAGTCTCCGGTCGAATCTCGAAGTGGTCGATGGAGTTGATGGCGGAGACCCTTACTTACGCACCAAGAAAGGCCATCAAATCCCATATTTTGGCCGACTTCGTGGCTGAGTGGACGGACACTCAGCTCCCTCCTTCGAAGGTCAGCGCCAACTGCTGGGAAATGTACTTCGATGGGTCGGTGATGAAAATGGGCGCAGGCGCTGGCCTGCTTTTCATCTTGCCCCGAGGGGAACACCTTCGATACGCTGTGCGGCTCAATTTCCCCGCATCCAACAACATGGCCGAATACGAAGCATTGCTCGTAGGATTACGCATCGCCCTCGAGATTGGCATCAAGCGCCTGAACATTCGTGGCGACTCCCAACTGGTCGTCGACCAGGTAATAAAGGAGTCAAGTTGTCACGATGAGAAGATGGCGGCCTATTGCGAGATGGTGCGTAGCCTCGAGGACAAGTTCGAAGGCCTTGAGCTCCACTATATCGCCCGAAGATACAACGAGGAGGCCGATGAGCTAGCAGAGATCGCGTCAGGGCGGACCACTGTTCCTCCGAACGTGTTCGCAAAGGACATCGGCCAGCCTTCGATTGCCATCGCCCCTCCAACCGAAGCCTCGAAGGCGGCGGACTCCCGAGAGGCTACCCCCGACCCCATGAGCATAGACCCCTCGACGGGAGAGGACAAGCCCAGGGGTACGAGGCCTACTCAGGGGACGAAGCCGAGGCCATGGAGATCGAAGGGACTCCAACACCTCGAGACTGGCGAAGTCCGTTCATGGACTGGCTCGAGCGAGGCCTCTTGCCCTCCGATCGCGTTGCTAGAAGAGCCAAGCGCTTCCTCATCATCGAAGGGGAGCTGTACAGGCGAGGAACCTCGGGAGTCCTGCAACGCTGTATCCCGACACCCGAAGAGAAGGAGCTGATCCGCGACATCCACGTGGGCGTGTGCGGGCATCATGCCGCCCTGCACAGTCTGGTAGGCAACGCATTTCAATAAGGCTTCTACTGGCCCACCGCTATGGCCGACGCCACGGAGGTGGTACGAACCTGCGAAGGATGCCAGTATTATGCACGCAAGACACACCTCCCAGCCCACGCGCTTCAAACCATCCCCATCACATGGCCTTTCGCCGTATGGGGCCTGGACCTTGTCGGACCTATGGCGAAAGCGCCCGGGGGCTTCACGCACCTGCTGGTAGCCGTCGACAAGTTCTCCAAGTGGATCGAGGCTCGACCCATCAACGTGATCAAGTACGAGCAGGCGGTGCTCTTCTTCACCGACATAATCCACATGTTCGGGGTCCCGAACTCCATCATAACTGACAACGGTACGCAGTTCACGGGCAGGAAATTCCTGGAGTTCTGCGACAGCTACCACATTCGAGTGGATTGGTCAGTGGTGGCGCACCCGCAGACGAATGGCCAAGTAGAACGTGCCAACGGCATGATTCTACAAGGCCTCAAGCCAAGAATCCAGATCAAGCGGAAGAAATTCGGGCGCAAATGGATACAAGAATTGCCGTCCGTGATCTGGAGCCTGAGGGCAACCCCGAGCAGAGCAACCGGCTTCACCCCGTCCTTCCTCGTCTACGGGGCCGAAGCTATCCTCCCTACGGATCTAGAGTATGGGTCCCCCAAGCTCAAGGCGTATCAAGAGCGACAAAATAAATAAGCACGAGAGGACTCACTAGACCAAGTCGACGAAGCACGAGACGTAGCCCTACTCCACTCGGCGAGGTATCAGCAGAGCCTTCGACGACGCCAAGCTCGAAAGGTCCAGCCTCGGGACCTCAGCAAGGGCGATGTAACACCCTAAAAGTGCCTCTTTTAAAAATAGTAAATAAATTGCTTCTTAAATTAAAGTACTCATAACTAATATAGGGAAAATAAAATTTTGAGGGACATAAAAGAAAATATAAGGAATAAAAATATTGTTGTGCATTGCATGCTGGTGCATTTCTTTTTGGTTGTTGAATCCAAATTTTAATTTGGATTCAAATGAGTGCTTAAGTTTGAAAAAGAAAGAAAAGAATAAAAAGAAAAAACAAAAAAACCTTTTCCTTTCTCCCCCTCTCCCTCGGCCCGACCCAACTCTCCCATCCCTCTCTTTCTTGCTCTCCCACTGCGCAGCCCAGTTCTCCATTTCCTCTTTGCGTGGCCCAACTCCGTCTCGGCCCATCTAGCCGCAGCAGCCGCGTAGCCCAGCCGCCTCCTTACTCCCTCAGCGACTGACCAACCTGGCCCACCTGTCGGCGTCGTCTTCCACCTCCGGCTACGCCTGCGCCACGACGAAGCGAGCCAGAGCCCGACCCCGTGCTGCCACCTCCTTTGCTTGGCGCACACACCGAGGTCACCCCGTTCGGCCTATAAAACCCGCCGTCAGCCCCCGTGACCCCCTTCGCTTCAAACCCTAGCAGCCGCCTCCTAGAGCTCGCGTCGCCGCCGCAACCCTGGCCGAGCGCCGCCGCCGCCAATCCGCTGCTACGCCGCCCCATTGTTGACAAGATCCGGTCCAAGAGCTCCACAAGGTAGAGAGGAAGACGCCGAACCCCAAACCCCTCCCTCTCTCGCTCTGTAGCGCGCGTGCGCCCTCGCCGGAGTTCCCGAGTCGCCGCCGCTCGTCGCTAGCCTCCACCGCCACACGATCCTCGAGCACAACCCCCAAAACCAATTCCCGGTCGCTCTCTCTCTCTCCCAAGCCCTCCACGGTGAGCTTTGGAGCTTTGCAACGCTGCCGGCTTCGATTCCGATGAGCCCTCGCCGCGGTCGTGAGCGGCGCTGCCATCTCCGGTGATCCGAGCCGCGCGGAGAGCCCGTTGCCGTGCGATCAAGATCCGACGGCTCACGTTAGATCTAAACCCAGTCAAGCCTAGGTCAAACCGGCCGCCGTGGCGATTTTGCAAAAGAGACCCTACCTTTTCCTCAAATCAACCCGTGGTCCACCTCTGTTCAAAAATAATTACAGTTTAGTCCTTTTTCTTTCGGTTTAGCCCCTGCGCTTTTCAAAAATAGGAGCCGCCATCCTAGCTGCCGGTTTTACTCCTTAGCCCTTGGGTTTTTTTATAGAAAATTATGTTTTAGGTCCCTTGTTTCTTTCGAAAACACCTCTGGAAGCCTAAAACTCTCACCAGCAAGCCCCTAAAGCCTGTTTTAAGCGTAGTTTCTTCGTTTTAACTCCGATTTGAGTGATTTCCGCGCTCACGTGTTCATAGTGAAGCGTACAATAATTCTAAAGCCTTCTTTTCATCATTTGTTTATTATTGGTGTACTGTTCTAATTAAATACCTTGTTTGCATGTATGTGTGGATACTTGTGTGGTGATCGATGTGAGTAGTTGTCGAGCCGTTCGAATTCACCAGCGATCCCGTTCCCAAAGAGCAGGTGCAGCAGCAATTCTCTGAGGAAGACAAGTATAACACGGACAATCCTTTATTACCTACACACCATTTAATCATATGTTCATATGCATGAGTCTAATTTTGTTATACAATAAGGATGTTCGGAGTCTTTACCTTATTCCTTGTTTACCCGGGTTATATGCATTATGGTTAGTATTTGCTACGCGTTGCGAACCAACATTTATTTTAATGTTAGTATTGAATTAATGGTTCATTTCAATGATGACTAAAAGATGTTTTTTAGCAAGATGGTTAGGGGAACTGGAGCATGTGTTTCGTGCTTTGTTCTAATGTCTTTCCGTAAGGTCCGGTTCTTAAAGCGGCAACCCAGGAACTTGTTCGCCGCCGTTGGAACTATAATGGCTCTGGTCTTGGATAATTAGCTTGTATGTCTCTAGCTCGCCAGTGGTTACCGAAAGGCGTACGTGAGGAGCATGGGTGAGAGTATAGTTTGATCCATCGAGGACGGATTTATCCGTTGGCTATGTCTCGTTCGGCAAAGTCCCGTGATGTAAGCGCCTGATGTACGACAGTTTCACACGTTGCGATGATTGCGCTCTCGCTCTGGACGCCATTGACCCCCTCACGTTGCGCCCTGAGCGTACGTCAATCTCGATGCCTTGGATTATGCTGCCTATGTTGAACCAAAACGGCTACTGTGCTTGTTAGGGTGTTTTGTGAAAGTCCTCGTAGCATAAGTTCTTTTGGATGTATGTGACCAGCGGGTAAAGAGCGAAACCTCTGCAGAGTGTTGATCTATCATGATAGCCGTGCTCACGGTTACGAGCGGCCTGTATCCTTTTTTATTAGAAAATGATGTTGAGGTTGATGTTGGAATATTCTATAATTATTTATACATTATTATTAAGGGGTTTATACTTGGATTCTACTCATTCATAGTAATTTGGTCGATAATAAAAAGAAACAACTAAAAGTGCTAATATAGTTTAACCGTGTCAGGCCTTTTGTTCTTGCATAACCCGTGTTATAATTGTTAAGTAAGATGGTTTACTTACACTTGCAACTATTCAACAAAATCCCGGATGGGTAACAGATGGAGCATTGAATGATCAGTCACTTGCTGAGTTTCCGGAGGATCTGCCGTACTTCTAGCTGTGTTCAACCAGTCGGTGTCCATGTGGCTTTTGAGGCTCTACCTTGTTAAGACGTTTAATAGTAATAAGACTTCCCCTGTGTTATTTGTTTAAGACTATGTCCTGTGTTAAACTCTGATGTAAACTATTTTATGTGAGTATAGTGTTCTCTGTGATTCAATATTTGTAATCTATATGTGTTATGTGGACATCCTGGGTACACATATGGAAGCATTCGGATTTCTTGGAAATCTGGGTGTTACAGGCGACCTCGTGCTGAGGCTTCGGCAGGACAATAGAGGGCGACACAAGCTCACACCCCAATGGGAGGGGCCGTATATCATCGCTGAAGTGCTCAAGCCTGGAACATACAAGCTCGCAAACGAAAAAGGGCAGATCCAAGCAAACGCTTGGAACATTCAACAGCTACGTCGCTTCTACCCCTAGAGAGGCCCTCGAGCCCTCAAATCTTTTTGTACATATTCTCGATTGAAGAAATTTTCTAAGTGTTGGCTTGAGCTCCCGAAAATGGTGCACGAATCAAACAGACACGAGTCCACGCTCAAGCTAAGCGAGGAATGGTCCTACCCTCGCTAGGACCATCCCTCCCTCGGGGGCTACAACAGGGACGAACCCCCGAAAAAGTCTATCACTTTTTTGATTTTTCTCCACAAAACATTTGCCCTTTCTTCCCGCGACTACTTTTGGAGAATGGCACGAGGCGCGCGAACGGCTATGGTAGGGGGCACCAAACATGTACCTACCCCCTCGAAAGGGATACGAAACCGCTAAAGTCCCCCAACGCCTAGGCTTTCCGCGAACGATCCTAATGCCAACACTTACGAGGTGTACGCAAGAAGAAATCAAAGGGCAAATCCAAAACAATGTTCATGATCAAACGAAATTATTCATAAAAAAAGAGAAGATAAACACTCGGGCTCGATGGCCCGAGACTTTTCAGGGACCGCTCCCGCCACCTAGGTCGTCCCAGCCACCATCGTCCTCACCGGAGAAGAGGACGTTCTCGAAGTAGCCGGCCAGCACCCGTGCCGTCTCGTCCGCGACGGTATCAGCCTCGTAGATGGCCGCCATCGCCTCTTCACCGTTAAGGTCATCGGTGACAATGTACCCAGCGACGAGCTTCGATAGGTCGACTTGGTAGTGGGTTGTCACTACTCCAAGCGCCTTAAGGATGCCCACGAGGAGGGCGTTCTTCACGCGCGAGGTGACGTGTCCCCCAAGCGCTCGAAGGCAGCTAGCAAAGGAGCTGCCAGACTACGTGTCGGCCCCAGCAATCTCGTTACAGGCAGCCAAGGCAGCCTGCTCCAGGTCGTCGAGCTCACGCTGGGTCGCCGCGTGAGCCACCAGCAGAGCCTTCCTCAACTCCGCCTCAGCCTTGAGCGCCTGCCTAGCTCTGCACCAACAAAGGATCAGAAAAAGGGGACGAAGTGGAAAACAAGGGACCAGGCATGGGCAAATGAACTCACCCTCGACCTCCTTCTGGGAAGCCTCGACCTGGCCCTTGGTAGTCTCAAGCGCTGCCTCCTTCTCCCGGGTCGGAGACTCGGACGCCTTTCGAGCCGACTGCTCCTGCTTGAGCTGGTCTCGAGCCTCACCAGCAAGCGCCTCTATTGCTCCAACAACAACTCAGCGGCCGTGCGCGCGTTACGCTCACGCCCCAACCGGGCGTTGGCAGTGGCAAGTTCGTCACGCAGGGTTTGGATCGAGTCGTCCAAGTGGGCAATGACCTCGCCCTTCCCCCGACTCGCCGAGCGCGCGGTCTCGAGCGGCCGCAAGATCAGCCAGCTGGTGGTCCCGAACCTCCACTCTCCCCTCCAAGGTGCGGATATCCGCAAGCAAGGCGGCGATCTGATCGTTCTTCATGTATGCCTCCTTGCGGAGCTCCTGCACACGAGAGAAGAAGGGGAGATGTTTGCCATATCAGAAGCAAGCTAAGGAGAATTAACGTTGATCGCAAAAGAAAGCGGGGCCTACCTGCTGAACCTTACCAACGTCTTGGTGAAGATGAAGGGCATCGTGCAACGCCCGGACAACTGCTAGCCCATGCGCCAGCTGAACGTCCCACAGCCGCTCTTCCTCCACGGCGTCACGGACAAACGGTTGGGGGAGCTTGGCATACGACTGCCAGTGGACGGGAACCCCGTGCTCGTCGACACGAGCACACCTCCCGCCAAACTCGCCTACCACCCAACCTGCACCAAACATGGACAGGGTTAACTGCGCTGCCTCGCCACCCTCACGCTCCCAGAGCATGGGGACTCGCGCTTGGAAGTCCTTCGCCAACTCCAACAGGAGGGGGAACCCACCTCCGCCGGCCAAGATGGTCTCACCATCAAGGGCACGGACCACCACCTCTTCGCGCGGGATGGCCTACACGGCATCAGCTTCCCCGCACGAAGCGGACGGCGCGTCGTCGGAACGCGCCAAGTCCATGACCGCCGCACCGTCCTACAGGGGGGGTGGGGGGCGGCGTCCCGTCCGCTCGAGTCGCCCCCACGACTGGGGTTCACCACCGCGAGCCGGGCCAGGCTCGCGATCCACCTCGATGCCCCCCTCGAGGAGCCACGGTGGCTCCTCTAAGGGCCTGTTTCCCACCCCCTCGAGAAGGCGGGGTGGTTCCTCGTGTGGCCGCCGCTCATCCTCCAGCGCTGCTTTGGCGTCAAAGAAGGCAACAAAATCCTGCACCGCCTCGCTTGTAGGGCCCAGGAGCTACGAAGACGAATGAGACGATGAGCTTGCCCCAATCTTGAGAGCCTTGGTTGGGGCAAGAGAAAGGGGAACCCACGCGCTGGATCGACTATGCAAGACGAAGACAAGTAAGCAAAGACAAGCTAAGATGTCAAGCCTCGATGAACGATCAAGCGATCGAGAGACTTACTGAATGATGGGTAGTTTCCGTTTCCGCGTCGGAATCAGGGCGGGGGCAATACTCAAAACCATCATGCCCCCCGCCGAAGCATTGGCCCCCACGTGGAGAGTCGCTTCTCTTGGTCCACGCTCCAGGGACCCCTCGACGACGGGCGGTCGCACACGTGCCTCACCACTAGGGTGACCCTCGAGCGCGGCCTCACCCGCCTCGCTCGATGTCCATCATTCCCTTAAAGGGTCCCCGAGAGCGAATACGGCGCAACGCTCCCCACTGGCAACGCGCTGCCGCTCCGCTAGATCCCCGAGGGTGCTGTCGTTCGCAACATCGAGCACCACGTCGGCGGCCTCGAATGCCAACGCAGCGGCGGCAGACCGCTTTGCGGGATCCCCGAGGGTGCCGTCGTGTGCAACGTCGAGCACCACGTCGGCAGTCTCTAACGATGACACGGCGGCGGCAGACCGCTCCATGGGATCCCCGAGGGTGCTGTCGTGTGCAACGTTGAGCACCACGCCGACAGCCCCGGAAGGCGGCGCAAGCGGGGCAGGCTGTTCCACAGGAACATCAAGGGCGCCAACCTCCATGACACCGGGCGCCACACTCGGACCCACGTGCGGCTCCGTAGAAACAACGGGCCTTAGGCCCTCATCTCCCGCCACGGCCGCCGAAGCAACCTCGCGATAGCGGGGCACCGGAATCAGAAGTTCCTCGAGAGGGGTTGGGCTCCTCGCCGCGTAAGCCTCGTTGTCGGAGTCCTCACCATCGCGCTCCGGAGAGCTTTCCGGCATCGGGAGCGGTGGGAGGCCTTCCCACCGCTGATCCCGGTTCTTCTCCTCGAGTTTCCTCCTCTTCCGCTCCTTCTGCTTCCGCCTCTCCTCCTTCTGGTCCTTTTTCTGCTTCGCCTGATCGGCGCGAGCGTGATTAGCCGCTCTGTCATCCGGAAGGGGAGGCCGTGAGGTGTGACCACGGGAGAGCCCCTACAAAACATCAACAACAATGTCAAACGACGAGAACAGGCAAAGGTCAATGACCGGGCGATGCGAAAATCAAGAGGAACACACTTACGAAGCTCAGGTACCCATCCACGGGCCTCATGGGCACCGCCCATTGGTCTCCCGACATCCGGTCCACGGCGCGGCGCGCCCGTTGGACGGCGACTTCATCGCACAACGACTCTAACGCCATCACCATGCCCGTGGTGTCGGCTTCTTCAACCATCTCCGACAGCAAGAGCCTCCTCACCATGAGAGGAAGCACCCACCGTCGGTGGAAGGTCGCGATGACGCTGCAGGCGGTGAGGCCGTGCCTTGCGAGGCGCTGGAGGAGCACCAAGCCGCCAGCACGAACGGGTTGACGGAAGCCCTTGGAAACACTCTCCGTGTGGAGCTCGCTGCGGAAAAGATGCCGCCACAAATCCCAATGGGGCTCAATGCCCAGGAACCCCTCGCACACGGCGGCGAACACCGCCACCTGGGAGATCGCATTAGGGGAGAAGTTGTGCAGCTCCACTTCGTAATGGAAGCACAACGCCCTCATGAAGCGGCTCGGCGGCACGCCGAACCCCTGTTCATGAAGGCGCGCGAGGCTGACGAGATAGCCCTTCGGCGGGTTGGGCTCCGCATCGGTCCCCAGCGAGATCCAAACCGCCGGCTGACCGTCGATGTTCGGGGGCAGCACCCCGGACGCCACGAGGGTCTCTAGGTAGTGCTCAGAGGCCGTTGATGGCTTCCACGGTGCGGGATCCACGAGTTGAACAATGGTGACGGTGAAACGTGAGCGCTGGAACAGCACAAGACAAAGAAGAAGAAGAAGAAGAGGAGCAAACAAGGCAATGGGGACGTATCCCATGGCGGCCGCCCTACCGCGCTATTATACCCCCGAGCGGAGAAAGGCGGGGCAGGTTTCCGGCTGCAAAACGAGGCTGACAACTAGGCCCACTTCAGGAGACGTAACGGTGCGGGACGCATTAACCGCCCCACAGTAATCGAGGAGGCCAAGCACCGCAGTCGTGCGGTCACTTCGCCCAGACCATGTCCCGCGCTCCACCTAAAAAGGCGCGCGCGTTTCCCCCCACACCGGCCACGACTCCCACGTCTGCCATTATTACCCCACGCGGAGCGGGACACGTGAAGGGAACGCCCGAGGCTTCCCCACTCGAAGGGTTCGACAGGCACCGCAGATCAACCGAGTCAGGGGCGCTCGACGAAAGCCTCGAGCCCATGCGTTCGTGGAGATCCGTCAAGCGTGTTTGAGGCAGGACGAAAGTGCCTAGATCGACGGACCCCAAGAGGGGGAGCATCAAGCCCTCGACCTCTATCGAACGAGGTCGAGTCTCATCTAGCATACTTTTGCAAAAAGCTTTCATGGGCTTGTCCTAAGACCACGAGCCTGCCCTCAATGAACAGGGCATGGACGTCCACTCGAACTTCTCGTTACCAGCTCACCTGGATAACCGCGTTTCGACCCCAAACTGTGGGTAGCGTGGTTTCCACCCCCCTCGATTCCTTGGATGAGAGCACGAGGGACAAAGGAAGGGGCCTCAAGATGACCTGCATGGGCCACCTCGAGCAGAATCCGATCTTGAAGGACTCTATCCTCAAGGAACGACAGCAACAAAAAAAGGCCCTAGGAGAGTACCAAACACCCTCCCACGGCCTCGGGGGCTACACCCGCGGGTGCCTAGCGTGCCCCCACAGCACCTCAGAACCCACAAAGAACAAATAAGCCCCCGCGGGATTGATTTCCAATACCCTCAGGGGCTCGGGAGCTACTGTCGGGTACCAAACTTAGGGATACCCCAAAGATGGCCCAAGACGGCCCAGCAGGGAAGCCGCATCAGCGACAAAGGCAAGCCCAAAGCTTGGCAGACCGATAAGGGTCCACCATGTCGACACCCCCGCAGCAGCAAGGATCTCTGTCTCATTCGAGGGTGCCCCTCACCCTCGAACGGGAATCTCCGTCACGTTCGACCCCTCCGCGGTCGATGTTACTGGCTAGGCCTCGAAGACTCCTATGCCAGGCCCCTGCAAGGCATTAAATGCGGGACATGACCGCACGCTCCACTTCACCACACCTCGGATGGGACGCCGGTCGCCTCCGACTGAACCCAAACACTATGGCCCCGCACCAAGCCCTGTGCGGACAGGGTTGGCGTCAGACAGTACCACTGTGTCAACAACCTCACGACCGGTCTCGTTTAGGGTACGTCGCAAAGCCTCAAGGAAGGACCCCCGAAGCGTTGCAGGGAAGGCACGGCTCCGCCCCCACCCTCGAGTAACATCCCTCGAAGCAACGACCAGCTACCAAGAAGTCAACGATGGTGACTCCCACACCGTCAGCAAGAGTTGGAAGGCGCGATTCCCACTTGTATAGTGCACGATATGGTTGGCACAGTACACCTTATAACGTCAGCACCACGATCACACATGTACGGCTTTCCTCACCCTTGGCCTATAAAAGGGGTGGGAAGCCCATACAACAAATAGGCTCCACACGCACAACCACAACACAAACACACAACACCTTCACCCCACCGGCTCAGGGACTTGGGAGCTCGTTTCCCTCTCCTACCTTGCTTGTAATCCCTACTACGAGCAACACGAAACTTGGTGCTACGCACCCCTGCTAGACGTACGGCCGCTCGGCCGAAACCAGGATAAAACCTTGCGTCCCAAGTTCCATCCCGAGAGATCCGTCATCGGAGCGAGTGGTTAGCAGCGCAATCACTTGTTAGTGCCGGTGTGACCAAATCAGGCACCGACAAGTTATATATATGTATGTCCAGTATGGAGCTTTGCATGGCAGAAACAGAGGACCTTCGGTTGAGCTATTTAGTGTAAAGACTTGTGAATTATATTGAGAGCTTATGTTGTGTGAAAACTATTTGATTTGTGACGCTAAGAGATTTTTGTATGTTTGCTTTGCTACCAAATTAAATTACCAGACTGAGAGGTATGTGTTATTTGCTAGCATAAACCACCTTTTGGTCATTAATTTTGCTTTAATAATTAAGCTTTAGTGTTAGCACATGCATTATACTGATTCCGATAATAGCAGCTTGCATTTTGAGCTTGCAGATGCACTAAAATTGGAGCTTGAAATATATTTCATGGCATTGGGGAGCTGTGTTTCTTTGCATTTACTCAGTTTTAGTTTGAGATCATTAATGTAATCCTTGACATCATTGTTAGTGTCACAACCCATCTCAACCAATCAATTGTGGAAGGTTAAAATAAGAGCAATAATGTTGTTGAAAACCACAAGAACACCAATGCCAGAGTTACAAGACATCCCAATTCTCCCCACACTTGAAATATGAAAGAACTTTAAGAACAAGTTTTCATGTACTTTAAATGACCTTTTGTTTATATTAAAAAAAGAAATTCTAGCTGTATATGGTCGAATTGAATGTATATGTTTCCAATTAGTTAGTTTATATTAGTTTTGTATTTTTATGTTAGTTCTACTCACTATTATGCATGAAACAATACAGCTGTTGTCCTACAATACCAACTCACACTCAATCCAGTGACTTAGCTTTCCTTCGTCAGGTATGCTACAATGGCGACGACGCACATCGAAACTTAGTTGAGGCCGATGTGGATAACCAAATGGTCACGGTACAAAATGTTAAAGTGGACAAAAAAATATGTGTGAGTACTCTTCTCTCTATAATTGTCATGACTTTTTAATTGTATCTAATTAACACTATGAAGAAGGCCAGTAATAATATTATTTGGGTTACAACGGGTTTTAATTTCAACAGGGTGCTTGGTGGCTAACAACATTAGTACTATGAATTTTTGGAAAGCCAGAATATACCCATCTCTATCGGCACTCAAAAGAGGTTAATAAGAATATCAAATTATTGTTAATATTTTTATACTTCAAGCTAAATTTTTATTGTGTAACATTTTTTTTAGATTTCAGAAATTGTATGCGCAGACTATAGGGTCCATGGAGGCATGAACCTCAATGTTGCAAAGCGAATGGAATGTATTGAAAGTATCTCTGTTACATCATTGCCGAAGTTCAAAGACATCCCAAGTCTCCCCAAACTAGAAATCTGAAATGAGTTTAAAACAAGTTTTCATGTCCTTTATATAACTTTTTTATATTAAAAATAAAAAAAGTTTAGCTCCACATGGTTAAATTGAATGTAATTATTCTAAATTAGTTATTTATTTTCTTTTCTTTTAATAGCTCAGTCCATGTGGGTTAGACAATACCTAATGTAGATATATATACCTTTCTGAGCCTGTTTTTTCTCAAGGGCATTTTATAGGTGCCATTGTCGAGAGGTGTTTATCGGAAACGATGTGGGTTCTTGGAAAAAAGAAATAAAGATATTAATCACATTAAAAAAGTACAAAGACTATTGTCTATAGGGACATCTTGGAGTATTAAGTTGTGTTGTATTTAAAAATTATTAGGTATTATAATTCCTATTTTAGTGTGCATATGCTTTATTCATGTATGTGATGAGATCATATCTCGTGACTGAATAGTTATTTTTTAATATAATTTCTTTTAATAGCAGGTGTGTGTCGCACATGCCAAAAGACTAGTAGAAAATAGAGTACAATACTCTGGCGGTCCTATAACTTGTCACAAGGTATCATCTTGGTCCTAAACTCTCAACATGCATTTTCAGATCTGTGAAGTTGTCTTATGGTGCCATCTAAGTACTCAAACTATAAAATACATTTTTATACCCCCAAACTTGTCCTGATATGCCATCTAAGTCCCCAAATTATCAAAGTTCCTTCAGTTTCTTCCAATTCAAGCATCAAACAACATATACACACTCTCCATTAGAAGGTGGTTACAAAGGCGACGAGCAAGGAGGAACATCAACAACACAACATTAGCGGCATGTGACAAATGTTGAATTTGAAAATGTATTTTTAGAGTTTATGCACTCAGATGACATTCGAGGACAAGTTCGAGAGCCTAAAATGTGTTTTAAGAGTTCGGGCACCCAGACGCCATCCTATGGCAAGTTTGGGGATCTGAAAGCACATTTAGAGAGTCTGGGGACCTAGATGACACATCAAGACAAGTTCGAGGACCACCCATATATTTTACTTTAGAACATACTAGTATAGTGCCCGTGCGTTGCTATGGGTGATAAAAAAAATTATATAACAAACAACATAGAATATCGTAAAAGGCAATAAACATGACATATCACATTTTTATTTATGTAGAAGAGTATGATAATGCCAAGAAATTTGGTTATATGATCTATACAATAAACAAACTTACACTGATCAGATCACGAAACATAATTTAGTTATATGATTGTTCTCTATTTTCATACCACGAAACATAATTTTCAGTGCATACAATGTGTGCATTGTACGTCTGGCATGAACAAAAGATGAAATTGTCAATATGATCTCTTTAAAATTGCTTGCCAATGTGATTGTGACAACTTGGTTTTGATCGGTGCCTTATCGAACTCGTGTCCAGAGTAGTCTGCGACAAGCCAGGGAGTCGAAACTTCACGCAGAGCAGGAGAGTCTCGTCCCTGCTCGCCAGCGACACGTTAGGGCGACGATGAAGGAAGCCCAAGGTTATTACGCAGGAAAGTACGGGACGTGTGGGAAAAGGAATTGCCGAGTAAAACGAAAAAAATAAAACGGGAGAAATAGAGAACCGCTCACAGTTTGTGGGAGAAAACCACGTGGGAGGGGGCGACATGGGGAGGATTGGCAGGACCACATGAGGGGACACGACCACCCTTTCAGCCTTTTTAGAGTATTATATATAATAATATAATATATATATAATATATATATATATATAGATACAGATAGATATAGAGATAGAGATATGAAGCCAGCAACGACCTCATGTGAGCAGAAGAAGCAAAGATTGGAGCCAACGACCGGACGGTGTTAAACATTAATTTATTTTTGGAGCCCAACGCTAGAACATGAAAATATTATTTTAGTCGCTCAGCACCAACGAAACCGCATGCCTCAACCCATGCTAGATTCTATTTCAGCATCGCCCCCCACAATATTAGATCCTAAATGTTTAAGAATTCTCTCTTACTCTCGGCACCGAAAGTCGCCACGCTGTGGACAGTCTAAGGCTCCAAACATGTGCCCCCCCGAGCAACAGTGGGGGACACCTGAAAATCCTCATGCTAAGAGAGACACCTTGTCACCTTGCCAGAGCAACAATCACACAGCAATGCGACAGCCCTCGTCGTATGCCTACTACAGTCTACAGCACGCCATGTATGCACGCATTCCTTGGCGCCCAAAGAGCCCTTGTTCATAGCGGATGGCGTGCAGTGTCACCCATGCAAAAAAAGTGAAAACCCATGTTCCCGCGGAGAAAAGGTGACAATACTTCCATACCCACATATTGCACGGCATTTCTCCCCCAAGGCTCCACCCACGTGTGCTCCAAGCCAGCACGCCGCGAGCTTGCACGAAGACGGCGCCGTACGTGTGCAAGGATGCGTTGGGGCCTAATGTCCATCCACAACGACGCCTCACACGTCTCAGCGCAGATAGAAACTTTCTGCACTCACCTTGCCTTTACATGCTCAACATCTCGAACAGAAACAACAACTCAAGCAAAGACAAACCGATGCGCAGGTGTCATCTTCTTCGCCGGTCGCATGTTATTCATACACCACCGTACTTTGCAGCTGCAAGACGCCACGCAAAAAGTTTCACACGGTGCACAGCTCACCTCGGCCTTGCTACCAAACACCAAGCTAACTAGGCTCGCTCACGGCAAAGGATCAATGGGTGCTCTTGGCCTCATCCTCCCGGGGTGCTACAAACTGAAGCTGCAAAGCGTCCCGGCACGCCATTTCTGTTGCAGGTGCGTCCATGGGCACGCACAACAGACACCACAAGGTGCCATTTCCCAGCAAGATTTGGCATGTAAGATACACACAAGTGCACGGGCAGTATGCACAGTGCACGCCAAGTAGATGGTATCCTTGTCCCTTGCAGCTGGAAAGGCAACCCACAGGAACGAGGAGGGTTGCCAAATCAGCATGTCTGCACCCCTAGAAATCCTAGTCACTTACTTGCCCCTGATCAATCTGCCCTCGCAGAACAATGTGACAGTGACACGATGTACGGTTGTGTTACGAACGGGTCGAGGGGCATGGAAGACAAATGACACTGGAGTGGGAGCCAGAGGTTTGGTCATTGCTCAATGAACACGGCGCCAGATGAACAGGCAGAGTCGGCTATAAAAGGCACCCCTCGCCACGACGGCTAAGAACAAAGGAAGCCATCTCTCATCGATCCTCTTCAAGAGAGCCATATCAGATTGGACTTCCTCACTCGAGGTAAATTCTTAATCTTTTCAATGTTGTCATAAGATTGGCTGCATGCGTGTATACGATTATTTTGATGCGTCGCCATGGTGTTTTCATCAATCAAGGATTTTTGCTAGCTCCCTGAATTAACCAATGGCGGCGACAATGGCGGTGACGACAATGGTGACCAAGAGCAAGGAGAGCTGGTCCCTTCAGCTCCCTGAGCTCTCTCTCCCATCATGGAAGCCACGAGGCTCCAAAGCCGAGCTGGAGTTCCCTCGCCGTGCGATGTTCGCCAGCATCGGCCTGAGCTCGTGCCCCGGCCCTATCGATCACGGCGCAAAGGCTCGCCCCGCCGACAACTGCGACATCGCACGACAGCTTGGCGCCGCCGTGTCGGGCGAACACGCCGCCGGCGAGGCGGAGGACGAGGCGTCGAAGAAGAAGAAGAAGGGCGGAGGTGGCAAGAAGCCGCTGCTCATGGGCGGCGGCCTGAGGAAGGTGAGGGTCAAGATTGCCAACCCACATCTCCGGCGCCTTGTCAGCGGCGCCATCGCCGGAGCCGTGTCGAGGACGTTCGTGGCGCCGCTGGAGACGATCCGGACCCACCTCATGGTCGGGAGCGTCGGCGCTGACTCCATGGCCGGGGTGTTCCAGTGGATCATGCAGAATGAAGGGTGGACTGGCCTGTTCCGTGGCAACGCCGTCAATGTCCTCCGCGTCGCACCAAGCAAGGCCATTGAGGTATGTATAGAACGGATCGACACCTATGTTCTTGAAACATTTCTGAATCTAGCTATGGTGTCGTCATTTGCACCGGCAACAACTGAATGAATCACTATACGTTTTTTTTAAAAAAAAAATTGGTGTATGTTTGTGTGCGCAGCATTTCACCTATGACACGGCCAAGAAGTTCCTGACTCCTAAGGCCGATGAGCCACCAAAGATCCCGATCCCCACGCCGCTGGTCGCGGGCGCCTTGGCCGGCGTTGCCTCAACTCTGTGCACCTACCCCATGGAGCTCATCAAGACCAGGGTCACCATCGAGGTGAGACGACAGAACAATACCCCAAGCTCTTGCTATATCAATATCATCTCGCAACGCTAACCGTCCTGTCATGCATGGCACGTACGTCACGTCACGTCACGCAGAAGGACGTATACGACAACGTGGCACACGCGTTCGTGAAGATCCTACGCGAGGAAGGGCCATCAGAGCTCTACCGTGGCCTGACACCAAGCCTGATCGGCGTGGTGCCCTACGCGGCGTGCAACTTCTACGCCTACGAGACGCTGAAGAAGCTCTACCGGCGCGCGACGGGGCGCCGCCCGGGCGCCGACGTGGGCGCGGCGGCGACGCTGCTGATCGGGTCGGCGGCGGGGGCCATCGCGAGCACGGCGACGTTCCCGCTCGAGGTGGCGCGGAAGCAGATGCAGGTGGGCGCCGTGGGTGGGCGCCAGGTGTACCGCCACGTCCTCCACGCCATGTACTGCATCCTCAAGAGGGAAGGCGCCGCCGGGCTGTACCGTGGCCTTGGCCCTAGCTGCATCAAGCTCATGCCTGCCGCTGGGATCTCGTTCATGTGCTATGAGGCTTGCAAGAAGATCCTCGTCGACAAGGAGGATGAGGAGGAGGAGGAGGAGGAAAGGAGGAGAAAGATGGTGTGGCTGCTGATGGGGAGAAGGCTAAGGTCGCATGATCAAGTGGATGGTGATTTTCATGGTGTTGCAAAAGCTTGCTTGGAGTTTGGTTTTGGTGTGTTCAGTTATTATGTTTGTGTTCAGAAACAATTGTGCCGAATGTTTTAGTACTCTATCTATTTGCCTATCTGGAGTTCAATTTGTTCCGTGTCTGCGCTGCATGTATGATGTATGGAGGAGTTTTACTTGGAAGAAGAGAACCGTCCATTCCCAAAGATCCAATGGTGGTAAAATGGAGTACCCAAAGAAAGGTATCTGGAGGTACTAACTAAATATATATTTTTTTATTAAAATAAATACTTAGCTAAATATTCAGCTAAATCAACGGCTAGCATTAATCAACCACAAAAGTATCACGTGGTACCTTCTGGTACCTTCCAAGCATTTTAAAACTCCTCGTATGTATGTGTCTGTATGATATCCCTCTAAACCACAAATCACCTCTCATGGCCAGCCATGATATTTCCACAAGTGACAGGCATCACATATGATCGCTAGATCGAAATGCACTCTATCTGTATGACCCAAAAAAGCTTGATCACAATGACACCTGATACATAAAGAGCTAAAAGCATGATTTTCTTTCATTCACTGGTTAAGCCAAAAGCTTGATTATTCAAGAATCTCATAATAGTACTAAACTACACGCAATAGACTTTAGATGACCTCTAACAAAGGTGTATATTTTCTGATAAACACCATAACTTTGTCATCTGAATTTACACAAGAGTTGAACATTACAGAAACCAAACCGGTGAGCAACTATCAAACCGGATGTATAAGGGGGAAAAATAGCCAAATACACTAATACAGGTAATGTCCAACCCCCTAAATCTATGGATATCTAAAACACCAGTACTCGCTTTATGAATAGATTTTCGTGTCCCGTACATTTTGACAAACTCCAACATCAGGCATATGCAAGGTTCATAGAAATACTGTAGCGCAAGGAAGACCCAAAAGACTTAACATATTCGGTCCGCGGAATAGCGCTAGGCGCTGGGCCGGCTTCCGCCGCCCCTGGGCCCATCTATTTATGATATCCGATCCATGAATCCATCGTTGCGGCAAGAAAGGTGAGAGCGTTGGAACCATTTTGTGGCTTCGGCAGGCCACGTGATCCAGTAGTCGCCGATCCTAATTTCTACAATAGTTGCACATGAGGAAGACAATGAGAGGCACCGGCACTAGCACCAGCACCGTAGTTAATCTCCGATCAGCCTTAACCTGCCCATCGATGTGAATGCGGCCACGTGACTTGGGGTCCTATATATCCTTATTGCGTCGGATCGAGCCAAACTTATGGCAACGGCAGCCTCACCAAGAGCCTGATTGTTGTAACCTGCATATGGGTGAAGCAGACTCTAGAGGTGCAACATCCTTTGGCGCTTGCGTGTTTGGTTGTTCAGTTGGCTCCTGTGAGTACGCCATTCGCCATAGGGCAAGTGGCATTTTTATTCGATGTCCTAAGTCGTTTGATGCATTGGTATCCAATGCACGAGTGATGAAACACGAATATCCGAAGGACCAATTACATTCTTTAACAAAGCAGTCAACTAGAGCTTGCAAATATCTTGGACTTACACTTCACATCATCACATGCATCCCGTAAAATACCTTCACAGGGAACCACCCTCTGAAACCTTTTTTTTTTTCAAATGTGCAATAAGACAGCTGTGTCCTGGCTTCAAAAGCACATCGAACCTTTGATCCCTGCTTGATGTTTTTAAAAGACACTTGTCACTAGTAAAGATAGGTCCTATTTCTTTTTAAAATCTCGATGTTTACAAAAACACCTACAATCACCCCATCTCTTCGGGGCAGGCTAACCTTGCTGATGAAATTATAAAATTTGCAATTCAAATTTCTTAAGTGATGAAATAAATGGTAACATTCTATATTAGAAATTTCTAAATTTTTCAATAAGACGGAAGGTTAAACGTAACAAAAAAAAAAGTCAACAACATCAAGTTTAGAAAGAAGTGGCACTTCACAAGAAAGAAGGATGAAAGTAACATATATATTACTGGTGACTCAATTGTTGGTTGCATGAGAGGGCGGCAGTAATAATCATAAGAAGCCTGGAAAGGAAAGCAACAAAGCATGCATGCATGCAAATAAAGCGACGACAAGAGCATTATTCACTTCTCGATCCTTAATCAAGCCGGGGAATTGCAATAATGTCATCATTCGCAACAATCTCACAGCAAGTTCGCCGGCGCCGAAGCATCTTCAATTCAGCACTGATCAGCAGGCCCCCACGACGAAGTCCAGCACAAGTACGTCATCGAGCCGCGACCTGACACCAGCCCTAGCCTCCAGGACCTTCTCGTTCCCCTCCACCGCGTCCAGCTCCTCCACGCTGTCGAACACCACCACCATCCCGAACTGGTAACCCTTGGCTCGCGCGGGGGAGAAGTTCTCCCCGAAGCTCACACCGAACCTCACCTCGGCGCCCATGAGCTCCGCGGCGGCCTGTGTCGCGGCGGTCACCACCTCCACCACCTCGCCGGGCGCCACCCCGTCCTTGGCCTTGGCAAGGGTCAGCCGCACGACGGCGCCGGGCGCCAGTGGGGACGGCGCCGGCGCTGCGTTGACCCAGTCGACGGCGGTGGCGTCGAGCGCGTTGGGCGCCACGTGGGCCCCCACGGCGGCGACGTGGGCCGGGTGCGCCGCGTAGGCGTGGAGGTCGTCCTCGGTGGCGTAGCGGGAGTGGAGGACGTGGGTGGGGCCCAGCGCCGCCGCCGCCGGGGAGCCGAGGCGCAGCACGGGGCCCGCGTGGATGTGGGCCAGGCCCGGCACTTGGGCGGACAGCGCCTGCAGCGCCGAGACCATCGCTGCGGCGGCGCCCGAGTCCGCCGCCTCTGGACGGACCTTGATGAGCACGATGTGCTCGATCGGGGTCGTGACCGCGGCGGCGGAGGAGGACATGGCTGCGGCGGCGGAGGGGATGCGGAGTGCAGAGCCACCGCCGGAGGAGCGGTGGAGGCGGCGGCGGAGCGTCGGGAGGTGGTGGTGGTGAGGAGATGAGAGGGCTTTGTGGCAAACCATCATTGGGTTAATGTGATGAGCGAAGGGGAGAAGGAGAATAAGTCAAAA
Organism: Digitaria exilis; assembly: GCA_015342445.1. NCBI lineage: Eukaryota > Viridiplantae > Streptophyta > Magnoliopsida > Poales > Poaceae > Digitaria > Digitaria exilis. The sequence goes on from JACEFO010001965.1 coordinate 2,956,727, forward strand.
CCTAGAGCACGCAGCAGAGATGCTCGTCGCAGCAAGTTCCTTCGATGCTTCGATTTATAATGGCGGATCGGAATCACTTGCAGTTTGGAGCGTACGCTGCTGCATGTGCATGTGGCAGCTGGTTTGGGAGAATAAGCAAAAACCTAGAGCACGCAGGAGAAAGATGCTCGTCGCAGCAAGTTCCTTCTTTACTTCGATTTATAATGGTGGGGTGGAATCACTTGCAGTTTGGCACGCCCGCTGCCCGCTGGCTGCTGCTGCACGTGGCACGCAGCTGGTTATTAATTTGGTGTGTGTCAGTGCTGTGTGAATAGAAGGAACTATTAACTGGCTCGCATCATCCATTGCAACTTTCTAAATCTATATATATCCTTTATTGAGTTTGTTAGATGGCAAAAGTCCATTAATTTTTTGTTTGCGCCTCTTTAATCGATTAAGTTTTTGTGCATTATACGCCAAAAAGTGTACTACCCCATTCTCAAAATATTGAGATGTTTCGACAACCAAAACTGACCTACTACAGTCATTGTCAATTGGATGTCCTATGTTTGTGTCTTTTATTAAGGCCCCGTTTAGATTCAAAAAAGTTTCCCAAAAAACCACTATTCATCCAACTTTTCACTATTCATCCACCACTTCCACTCACATAATACTATTCATCTACAGTGTTTTTTTGGTGAACAGTGTATTTCCGGGGAATCTTTCCCCAATCTAAACGCACCCTAAGTTTGTTGAATGTCACGTAGGCTCATAGTGATCGTCACCTCTGTGTGTACGCTCATAATTAAGTTTTGTTGAATGTCATGTTCGCTCATAATTAAGTTTGTTGCATGTTATGTGCCCTCATAATTATCGTTGTCTCTGTGTTGGCCGCCATGTGTATCACGAGATGGGTCTACCTCCCTTTTTTTCTGATTTTTTTACAGGGTGCGTTTAGTTCCCAAAAAAACACTATTCATCCCATCCCTCTCACTCACATAACACTATTCATCTACAGTGTATTTTTGGTGAACAGTGTATTTTCGAGGAATCTTTTCCCAATCTAAACACACCCTTAGTCACTCACTAGAGACGAGTCACGAGTGTAGAAGACGTGATGCGAATGTGCGAGATATCACGTAACTTAGGCCTTGTTTAGATAAGAAAGTTGGTGGAAAGTTAGAGGTGTGAATAGTGCATTGGTAAGCGTGTCTATGAGAGAAGATGTGACTCGATGTAACTGGAAAATTGGTAAAAATTGACGAACTAAAAAAAAGTTAATACGCCATGTTCCGCTGGAGAGGAGTGGCTGGGCTGGAGCTGCCGCTGCCAGTTCGGAGCAACTCCAGCCCAGCCCAAGAGTCAGTCCGTAGGTCCTATTTGGGACAACACTTTTATTTAAAACCAACTTTTTCTCCTACAAAACGTCTGTTTGGCTAGATGGGACTGGCTAGGCTGGCACTGAAACCCTCCCAGCCATTTCAAATGGGTTGAACAAGCATTTTCAAATTCATTGTAAATTCCCTTTCTTCATTCAATTTCTAATACAAATTTCTTTAGGTGATTGATGGAAAGCAAAACTTTTAATTTTGTTTGTTACTCCTTCCTCGTTTTGTTTTCTGACATCCTCTCTTGATCCCGCCTTTGAGGGGCTTTGTAACTTCTTCCTCGTTTTGTTTTCAGACATCCTCTCATGATCCAACTTGAGGAGCTCTAGCGACCAGATTTAGATTTTGCGACTAAACAATGCATTTAGTAAGCTGTTCACTTTCGTTAAGAGTAAACATTTCACCTTATAATCGTTACCGATCTATGCAACAATGATTATGTAAGATGCGAAGGGATATAACAAGCTATCCTTCCGATTCTGATACCTTACGAACTCCAAATTTTGCACACCAGAAACAGAAACACCCGGATATTTTCTGAATGGAAACAGATAAATCAAGAGTATCATACTGAACACAAGTTGTACCATCCAGACCTAATGAATCAAGTAAAAGCACACTAAATAAGCTGCGCCCTTAATTGATTATATAAGTCTTCTGACTCGACAAACTAAGAACTGGGCAAATCTAGCTGCAGAACAGTAAAATAAGCTACAACAAAGGGGCTCTGCAGGTATATTTAACTTTGCTCCTCAGCTTCAGCGGCCTCCCTCTCTTCTGCAGCTGCTGCCATCAGCTCGTCAAATTTCTCCGTCTTGCCAAGCAATATTTCTATCTGACCAAGGCACATTAAGTGTAAGGAAACAGTCCTAAAAATAAATTCTTGGAAGGCATAAGCATTGCCATGGCAAACACATTTACCTTGGCCTTCTGGATAGGCCGGCTCCTGGTTTCATCTTTGACATCAACAGTAGATGTCATGATCTCTGCAAGTGATTTTAGGTAACATTAGGCTAAAAAGAGAATGTAATTAGTTGACAGTATGACTTTATTAGAAACAAGACTCACTCTTCTCGACAGCAAGGCCATTATTTTTCAGAATTTCTGCAACAGTCACCACCGTTGCAATAGCTGAAAAGACAAAGCTACCTGGTTTAGTATAGTTCGAAAATGGCATTTAGAATTGTAGATACACTGTTAAATAGGATGGGAAAGGCAAACAAGGTATACAACACAAAAATTTCTGAAGTATGAATTACCAAACACATAAATGTAAATTTGATCTTAGAAATTGTTTGCAACAAAATTCATGGCGACTTGATGTACAAGTTGACTAAAGAAAGTTGTAGCCAAACTAGCAATGGCTGGATTGTAAAAAACTGAGGAAAATAATTCAATCGCAAATCTCATCAACAAGCTACTTTTGTAAACATGTAAATTGGTGGTTTCAGAACTCAGTTAAGTGATCAACTCAGACTAGTCTTAGGACAATCATCCTTCCAAGAGAGAAGCCAAACGTCAACTAATTAAAAACCTACTCACTCCGTCCCAAATTGTAAGTAGTTTGACTTGTTTAACCCCAACTTTGACCACTCATCTTATTCAAATTTTTTAGCAAAATATCATTTTTTTTGTTATAGCTATCTTTAGTAACAAAAGAATTTCAAGAATGACTTAAATTTGACTACATTTGCATAAATTTTTTGAATAAGACGAGTGGTCAAAGTTAGGGTAAAAAAGTCAAACGACTTATAATTTGGGACGGAGGTAGTACATATCTTTAAGTTTGAACTTGGGAGTGCCAAAAGTTATGGCCTTGGGAGGAAATTTTGGTCAGGGGGCACTAGGCCCATAAATGCATGAGCCTAGGGCCCTGGAACAAGTTTTTAAGCCCCCACATATATCCCTTTAAACTATAAGCCAGTAATACAGTTAGGCTCAGCTAGGGTTGTCTTGGTGTAATGCCACAACTCACACTCCCGTGTGGCCCAAATTCACCACCCATGTCTGTGCCTACCTCCATACCATCTACTGTGTGGTTTACCCAACAACCCCATGGGCCATGGCCTTCCTCAAGTCCCTAGCACCATCCCTACCAGCATCCATCAGCCACCTTAGTACACAAGATTACCTCTGTCCCATGGGTACACTCTACCTTGATCTCCTAAACCACAGACTGTGCCAATGTGTACTAGGGTTATCTTAGCGCTAGTTGCTCTCCTATTACTAAGGATTTGCCACTTGGTTCAATTAACCAATTTACAATGAGTACCCTGCCCGCCCACATTTAGAGTTGAAGAAAATTTGTGGCGTGTACAGACAACAAAAGGTCGTCAGCTCCCAACAGAACATCTAGATAACTATGTTACTAAAAAAGAAAGATGAGCAATAAACTAAAAACAAGTACCAAAGTAACCATCCACGACACTTGGCAAGTACAAAAAGATACCACACAATGAAAATCACTAATCTAAGATGGAACCAATCGCAGCTACTGCACATCTTTCTGCAAATAGCACACTACAAAATCTCAATCAATCACAGCATCCTAGCACACTACACAGCATTCAATTAACGGAAAAGGTTTTCAATAAATAAAAAAAGAAGAGCTTTGAGGAGGCAAAGATTTACCCATGCCGAGGGCCGAGAGCTCCACTTCGTTGTGCAGCTGCATGTACCTCTGCACAAGAACATCACACAACAGATTAGCTTCTCCGCTTGCATTGTCTATTCTCCGGACGCGCCTAAATCCAATCAAATCGCTCGCGAATACATCTCGTCAGGCAAAACCCCAACCAAAAGCAAGCTCTTGGGTCAAACACTCAAACCCCGCGAGCAGGTCAAAATCCCCAAGGAAAAAAAAACTACAACGAATCCCAAACAAATGCGTCCTCCTCTATCTATCACGAAAGCAAAGATTCGGTTTTATTCCCCGCTGCTCACCTTGGCGAGGTTGACATAGAAGAAGAGGGGCTTCTTGGTGTTGGAGACCTGGATGCGGTTCTTCTTGTGCCCCTCCGCGCCGCCACCGGCCCCCGCCGCCGCCGCAGCACCTCCGTCAGAGATGCTAAGGCTGTTCACGGCCTCGGTGACCTCCTCCATCGCCGCTGCCTAGAGGAAACTTGGGAGCTCGGTGAAGTGCGAGAGGGGCAAGGGCAATGGGGATTTCGGCGGCGACGGATGGAATTGGGGAGAGGGGAGCCCTATCGCTGCGCCTGGGTTTTATACGTGGTAGGGTTACGGCCAGGCCCAAGGGGTTTCCGGGGTTTTGCCTGAAATAGGCCCCTGTCTGTCTGCCTGCAACGCCGGCTCACAGAGCAAGAGCACCCTGTCCGGTCAAGAAGGCACTCCCGACCACGATTATGGATTCAGGCGCTTTTCCTGTCCACGCTAAATTCTGTTTTGAATATCCACGCTAAATTCACGAATCACGATTCGTAGCAAATGAAAAAAAAATATCCCTGCAGTAATTGGAAATGCAATGATGACAGATCTAGATTCTATCTCATTTTGTGCTAGGTTATTACTCGTGATTCGTGAATCTGCGAGGGTCGTCTAGAGATCAACATGATTGTATCTTATATTTTGTGCCATTACGATGACCTTATGTAATTTCTTTTAAGTAATGTCTTCATTTTTTTTATTTGACGTAGGGATCCTGCTTATTTTTGTATTGGTGTTTCATACAGTACCTGCAAGCGGTATATACGGTACTCCTATATATTCACGGAGAACAGGAAAAGATGTGCTTTGAGCGTTCAGACATTGATGACTTCTGAAAAGTCCACTGAGCTTTATCAGGCCAGTCTCAGTGGGGTTTCATGGGCATTAAATTACATGACACATCAGCATTGCTTACGTGGTAAGGTAATTATGAGGAAAGAGAAGAAAAGAGTCATCACCATGACACTCACCATGTGCAGTTACCAAGACATGAAACTTGCATTGAGAGCCATTTTGTTTCATCCTAGGCACATTTGGCCATACACCATGCGAGAATTAAATGTTGCAGCTCATATATGAAATTGTGCCATGAAACTATGCACTGAGAGAGGGAGTTTCATCTCATAATAAATATAACGTGACAGTCTTGGTAACTGTGTGATGAAACTATGCATATGCATTTAGACTGGCCTCATCCCAAACTTCGCCAAACGCTCTTGAGCTGATTACCATGTTGCCTCACATGGAGCCGCCACGTGACAACAAAAGGAACTTCACCGCTCGATGTCACCTATTGAGTTTTTTTTTTAACTAGTAATCTATGATCTTTTTTAAATGTTGATTGATCACCAAAGTTTAAAGAAGTTTTACTAGCGAAATTTAAATGGCATGCATTTGATTCAAAGCAGGTAGCAATTTCGTTACCATCCCAATCCACCGTTCACACTGTTAGGGACACATATGACATGAGACATCACATGTCATCAGGGCGAATAATGGCCCCTCAATTGAATGTATTCAATTATCAGGGCCACCTCACGAACAAGTAAAATAAACTTACAGACTAGGGGAGTAAATTATTACAAGGGAGAGAATTATTTCAAATGACGAATCCTTGAAATCATAGTAACAAGTGATGAGAACGCTAACACAATGCAAAAAAAAAAAGTATCAGTTAAAGCCTCTCTAGTTCAACTAGTCAGTCTAGAGATCAAAATTTCAGTTTATCTTTCCTGCAATTTCAGTACATCAGGATCGAATAGTTCTCTACATTGTGAAAGGCAGAATGCAACTTCAAGGATATCTGTGTTCTGCAACAAACTTGCTACAATATACTTCGAGGTGAAACATACAATGAAATTCTTTCTGAGGATGTCATTGTTGGATTTGTTTTAGCATTTCTTCTTGGTTTTCATAATCTCCAAGCCTCTTCAACCACCGCAAACCTAGATCACATCCGGCTTCTGCTGCAATTCGAAACTGCTCCTTTGCTAGCTTTATCGGATCCTGCCGCACCGACTTTTTCCGCATCTTCCCAGTTGATGGACTCTTACCTGAGTTGAATCTTGTAATCACTTCAGGCACTTCAGCACCTGAAAAATTGCAATGTTAGGCTGCCCATGATTAAGTCAGAATTTGACATTGCCTGATTTACAGTGTTATAAATAACAAATATGCCATGACGAAATAATGCAACAATTTGTAATTAGCTAATTAGACACTACAATTTCACGAACCTTTAAGAAGCAAGGATCCATATGCAATAGCAGCTCCAGCATGTCCCTGAAGACGGTCAGAGCTCAAAAGTAAGAACACAAACCAGAAATAAGTTATATATGAGTCAAAGAAACAGAACTTTGAGCATGTGATTCATATTTCGTATTATTATTCTGAGGGGAGAAGATCGATACCTTTTCTGAAGCTCTATGAAAACACCACATCGCGGAAGGTATATCCCTCTTAACACAATCCCCAGCTAGGTATACAGCACCCAGAAGATACAAAGCGCCAGGGTGCAGCTGCAATCAAGGATTCAGGTTTAAATAAAATAGGGCCGCTGAACAGTGCATCAGAAAGTATATGATCAGTATTCAGGTAAGCAGCATACTGCATACCTGGTCAACAGCTTGCTCAATGTAATGGAAAGCCTGTTGATCGGACTGAACATAGTCATTCTACAAAAGCAAAAAGCCGAACCATCAATTAAAGATAACATAAACTCCATGAATATCAAATGCCCACTGCTTAATAGAAAACTGGGTGATTGAACTCGTCTAGTGGAAGGGACAGAGGGTACAATGTGAAAACCTCAATTCTTAGTCGGCATCCAAGTTCATACTGTGCATCAGGATCACCCATACTTGCAGCCTCAACCAACAAAGCAGCACCACTGCATGCATGAAAGAAAGCATAGTTTAATTAAGACGACAAATATACTGACGTCAAGTCATGTGCTACTCAGCATACCAGTCAGTTGATCAGTTTGCTAATGTAGTTATGAGTTAAAACTTAAAAACAAGTTATGAAGGAAAAAAAAAAGAACTGATTACAAGCCGTCTTAGATTTTGAAATAGATCTGACGCAAATAATAAAGTCCTGTTAAAAGAAATTTGATCGAACTGTCTTTAAAATAAGTAAGGCCACACATTTATAAGATGCTAGCCCTGTTTTCTAATTTACAGTTTAGAAGCCTAAAAGACACTCCAGCAGTCCCAATATCACTCCCACTCTCCCAATCTCAAAAAACAGATATCGTTGCCTTGTTGGCTGTTGGGGTTTAGACTGCTTCAGCAGAATCCCAATATGATCCCCAGTCCCAATACCATCTTATTGGGAGTGTGAGTTTTTGGGAGACTGCTGGAGATGCTCTAATATGGTAATGTAAGAATAATCTAATCCAATGCAAGGTTTCACTAAAAAAAAATCTAATACATCATAATATCATCAGGCAACAAACATCGGATGAGCAATATGCCAGCTAATATAGAGTGCACAACAGATATCAAGTTTCCAAAACCAGCATTGACATACTTGTGCCATGCAACTCATCAAGGATTTAGGACTTCATCAACTTTAACCGTGAATGTCATATACATAAACGGATGTTTCGAGACAGTAAGACAAAAGACATTGACAAAACTATGTTCACTGATTTCAGATCTTCCCAGAACAGCAACAGAACAGGCTAAAACATGCAAGCAACCTAATCTGTAAAGGGCGTACCCAGTGCCGTAGGCTCCCGCACTGCGCGGGGTCTGTGTATGTCATAAAAAAATTCAGCAGTTCAGCGCTACAATAAAATTAGAAGTAGTTTCTTACACTGCCTTACAAGCTCCAGGAACATGATACTTAAAATGCATCTTGCCCAGCCAATATCTTGCATGGGTATTATCATTGTCGATCTCCAGAGCCAGCTCAAAGTTCTCCTTAGCACCCTTTTCACATGAAGATAGATTCACACAACAAAAAGGAAGAAGGGGTATCAGCGCACCACACATCAATGAAACAGGTGACTGCGACAAGTACAACTTAGAAGAATAAGCGAGTAAAAACACAATTTCAATGTGAATTAATGAATTCCTCAGTTCAGAAACCCAACTAATGGTTTCACAGAATATTGGGATAACTCATCGTAGATAAGAATGCTGTAAACACCATATGCCACTATTCCAAGTTCTCTGCCAAAAGTGCCAATGCTCCAGGAAATATCACAAATTCCACCTACTATGCTACTATCAGCGAACCCCTTTTTGCGGATTAGGTGTTCCCTCATCTTATTGTGGAGAAATGGGGGTGGAAAAGAAGATAAACCCTAAGCCGTACCCTTAGAAGAGGGATGAGGCGTTTGTCGTTATGGTCAGCGTAGTCGATGACGCGGTCGACTTCCTGGAGCGCGCTCCACCCCTTGGCTATCAGTTCCATCGCCTTCTTGTTCCTGTCGTGCATCCACCTCTGCAACCGCGCACCAAAATAAGAATCAAAAACAAAATTCCCATCAGCATTTCTGCTCGTCACCAGCGCCACCAGAACGAAGCACCGATATCATCAAATGAGATCCGTACACAGACTACTCTATGCTTCCCTGACCTGCGGGTTCAGCGCGGCGGCGAGCTGGCCGGCGCGTGTGGAAGAAGAGGAAGAACAGGTGGTCGCGGACAGCCGCCGCGCCGATGCGGCGAGCATGGCGGCCGCGTGCGCTGCTGGACGCGGGGAAGGAGGAAGGCGACGCGGGAGCGTAGCCGCGGACTACAGGTGGCGGGCGCCCTCGCCGTCTTCGTCTCCACCTGCAGCTGCGGGCAAAGGGGGAGCGTGGAAGCTGTGGCGGCCGCTCAGGCCGTCGAGAACCAACTCCAACACGGAGACCAAATTTGAGCCTTTTTTTTTTTGGCAAAAAAAAATAGTTTAGGTGCCTAAGTGATGTGATTAAATTGGGAGAGCCTCTAATTCCATAGGCTTTGGACCAAAATTTGGTGGCCTTTCCAAAATGGGGGCTCATTTAGAGACCCTGCTGGAGAGGTTTCTTCTAATAGGAGATTAAATCAAGGGACTGAGGCTCATCTGAGGGCTCCACTCGAGATGCCCTTAGTGGCTGACCGGTGGGCCCCTCTAGACGGCAGCTCGGGCGACCGGGCCTCGTCGGCTCGTCGCTTTGGTAGGGAAGACAAGCTTGCGGGATTTGTGGGCCGGGCTGAGCGTAGTCGAGGCCCAAAATGTCTGACTGGACCGGTTCTACGGGCCTTGCGCACACTCCTTTCTTTTTCTTTTTTTAGACGCGTTCAAAATTCCTAAACGTGTTAGAATGTTTGATCCAATCATCTAAACATTTGGAAGCATGTCACTTTTATAACTCATCACGAAAAAATTGGAATGCTTGCATATACTATCAGGTACTTCTGTACATTGGGAGTTTCTTAAATAAACTGGAGAGCATTTTGAATATATAAGAGAAAAACCAAAAACTGGGAAACAATCGAAGTGGTTGCTTGCTGCATTATTCTATCAAATTCTTTAACAAGGAGGAGCTAGAATGCCAGTTTCTACACTAGCAAATATGAAATACTACATGTTCTGCGTCGATAGAAAACTATAGAAATACAAACGGAGTAAGTTGATTGTGAGTATTTTCTCCCTGCAGCTCATTCTCATCCAATTCTTCTGCATATCAGGGCACTTCTCAACAACTCCTCCATCATCATGGCATCATTGCAGGCGATTGCTATCTGACATTTTCATTCTTCTTAACGAAAAACATGCTAAAGCGTGGTCGCAAAAAAAGTAGAACAGGAAAGCGTGGTCACGAAAAAAGTAATGTTGTATGTTTAGATTGAAAAAATAAACAATGTAGATCTAGGAAAACACTGTAGTTAAGTCACGGGAAGCGTGATGCACTAGGCTCGCTTATTGTAGTAGTACTCGCGCTTCCTTTCATCCGCGCAATAAAACCTCTAGTAAATCCGCTATATGAGAAAGACCACAACGAACAAATTGAGAAAAAAAACTTCCTTTTTGATAACCCCTTTTGAAGAACAAGGGCTTGACATTTTATATCACAACGTACGATATTGTAAACCAACTGAGCTCTAGCGGGCAGCTCACAAACAAACAAATTAATGGATCCTTTATGATACTGCATTACTATAAAGTCTTACGCTGAAAATGAGAAACATCATGTTACCATGAATTTGTCCGGTGCATTCGTCTTTTTTTTCAATTCAAAGCAAAAGATGTAGATTCTTGCATACATAAGCATAACTTTTATACATAGGGATTTTCGATCGTCACTATCTTCTTCAGTATCGGAGTGGTCAATTTTGTGGATCCTATTGTTGTTTTCCTCGATTTGAGCTCGTGTATTTTTTTTGCAAAAAAAAAAAAGAAAATTGAACTCGTGGATTGTGACTGTAGATGTCCTTTCGAAAATCAGTTCTCCCAACTGCATCACTTCCTAGAGTGACATGGACTGCGTTGCAAACGCCAGAAGGGGAGAAAAAGGATTTTTCACCCAATTCCAGTTCAGAACAAAATGCAAGAGAAGATCACATTCAGATTCAGATGTGAGGGCATGAGAATGAGACCACCAACCCAATCCATGGCAGCTTCACCTAATTCCGGATGCTGACCTGAGACAACTTGCCAGGTCAGGAAGGTTTAATGGGCAAGTAACAGGTCAAAGTCTTCTCTCCAAGACGCAGAATTAACAAGCAAAACGATTGAAGGCATTAAACAATTAGAATTTTTTGGATAATCTTGGAATAAAAATTTATTGTGCGCGCTATGATATGAACTGTATGTACATTGATCGCTTCCTTCAGATCCCTGTAACTTTTTCCCCAAAACTCAACATCAAATCAAACATGGAAATTTTCTGTGTGATTCTCAGCATTGAACAGATCGAGCAGCAGGTGACCAGCTACGCCTCAAGAACTTGGCAATGGAGGATGCGGTTCTTAGCTCGTCCACGGCCGGCGAGGTTGGACAAGAGGCCCGTTACAAATCCCTTGCCATGCGATTTGCCGGTGAGGGTCTCCCACCTCTGCTGCTTCCCTTCCCCTTCCGCGACATCAACAGCCAAGACGCTCATGTCATTACGAACAACGCAGATCCTTCCTTGCAGCGCGACAATGGCCGCCGCCTCCATCGCCGGCGAGCTCCCCCGATGCTGCTTGCTGTCGACGAAGCAGGTGGCCCACGCGTCAGCGACCTCGTCGTAGACCTTCAGCCGGCAACCATCCTTGCAATCGGCGGCGAAGATCCTCCCGTCGTCGAGGCACGCGCTGGGGCTTCTCCACCCGGTGACCATCCCGTCGAGCACGACGGTCCATGTGTCCGTCGCCGGCGAGTACACCTGGCTCACCACCTGCTGCTGGTTCTCCGCGTCGAGGCCTTTTAAATACCACCTCCCTCCGTGCACCGCGCCGACGAATGGCACCATCGCGACGGCCATCTCGGCGACGAACGACCACCGGTTCTTCGCCGGGTCGAACACCTCCGCGGATTTGAGGGCGGCGGCGCCGCCGCCGCCGCTCTCGCCGCCGGCGACGTAGAGGCGGTTGTTCATGACGCACGCGGCGAAGGATCGCCGGCGGCGGAGCATGTCCGGCGCGCGGTGCCACCGGTTGCTCCGCGCGCTGTAGAACACCACCCTTCTCATGGCGCCTCCGCCTCCGCCGCCGCTGCCACGTGGGTCCGTGCTACCGCCGAGAAGGTAGAGGTGGCAGCCGCCGAGCACGGCGGCGCCGAACCCGTCGGCTCCGGCGCCGGCGTACTCCGGCGGCAATGGCGGAAGCGTGCGCCACGCGCCCCCGCCGCCGCGTGACGTGGCGAGCGCGTGCCACGACACGTGGCCGTCGTGGCCGTGGCGCGTCACGGCGTACAGCCACTGCTCGGCGAGGCCGAGACGGCGGCGGAGGGCGTAGAAGTAGTTACCGGCGAGCAGGCGGTGCCATCTCCGGCACACTAGCCGAAGCTTCCAGTGATCGGCTCTCGGCACTCGGATGAGAACGGCAATGGCGAGATCGTCGGGAAGGCCTGGGAGGAGCGGGCATTGCCCGCCGCCACGGCTCCGATTGGCCGGCCGCGGCGAGGCCTTCGTCTTCAGCGGGTGGATGGACGCCCTGAGGCTTGGTTGAACACACGCCTTCGATGCCGGCATGCGCGGCGAGGCGGCGGATGACCTGTCGACTCGGCAGAAGCATGCCGAGGTATCAACCTACGCAGAACATCACAAGAAACAAAAAATTTCAGGTTGCTGAACAGAACATCAACAAGTTGCCTTTTTTTTTCCTAAAAAGGGAGACAATGAAATAGATGAATCATAATTCGGTGCAGTTCGTTCCCTAGAGTCAATAATGCCAGGAGAGTAAAACCCTTTGTAATTAACCGGTTCGCGGGCTTTGTACCCTCTTCTCTATCAATGAAATAGGCATAAGCTCATGCCCCTTCGTTCAAAAAAAAAAAATAATTCGGTGCAGTTGGGGATTAAGTTGAATGTGTAGATTTTCCATAAAATTGGTTGGTTGATGATGTTAGAAATAGTTTGTGTAACGTGTTAGTGTGCCAATGTAAATCCTGGTAGGATGGCATGAGAGTCCATGGCTGCAGGTTGTTAGTAAAAATATATTCTGTTGTATAGATCCTAGAAACGTGGGACTCTCATGCCGTGATTACCGAAGGTTGTTGCTTTGTATATGTGCTGCGCTATTGGCGTTATAAATTAACACGTACAGCACCCCTGGCTATCATCTTGCTAAGCGCTTCCACCATCTGCCCTCTGTATTTTCTACATGGTATACAGAGCCACAAATACTCAATAGATCGCCGTCCACCATGTCTTCTTCGATCATCAACAGCAACCCTCTCTCGGCCGGCGCTGTGACAGAGAAGCTTACAAGGAGCAATCACTCCATCTGGGAAGCCCAAGTACTCTCGGCTGTGCGTGGTGCTCGCCTGTACGGCCATCTTACTGGTGCCTCTCTGCCGCCGGTGAAGGAGATTGCGGACAAGGAAGGCAAGAAGACTTCTAACCCGGCGTTCGAAGAATGGGAGGCACGGGATCAGCAGATCCTCAGCTTCCTTCTCACTTCCGTCTCTCCGGGCATTCTCAGCCACATCGCCAAGACGAGGACGGCAGCTGATGCATGGGCTAAGCTTGAGGCCATGTTTGCCTCACAAACCCGTGCGCGCGCGGTAAATCTGCGCATCTCCCTCGCCAATACCAAGAAAGGTAACTCATCTGCTACTGATTATTTCACCAAGATGAAAGGTTTCAGCGATGAGATGGCGGCCGCGGGACGACCAATCACTGATGATGAGCTGGTTGAGTACATTCTCACCGGCTTGCCCGCGGAGTATGAGTCACTAGTTACCTCTCTCGTCACGAGGGTGGAACCGGTGACCATCGACGAGCTGTATTCACAGCTCCTCAACTTCGAGACCAGGATGGATCTGGTCCAAGGAGGTGACCAGAGCTCGGCTAATATGGCCGGCCGTGGAGGAGGCCGCGGTAATAATCGTGGTCGTAGTGGTCCCTACCGTGGACGTGGGCGCGGCCCTCCAAATGGTGGGGGTCGTGGTCGCAGTCAAAAGAGCAACCAACAAGCTGGCGGCTACAACAACAAGAAGCAGGACAAACCGATCTGTCAGGTGTGCTTCAAGGAGGGACACACTGCAGCTCGTTGTTGGTACCGCTTCGATGAAGACTTCGTCCCTGAAGAAAAGCATGCAGCAGCGGCAACCAGTTCATACAACCTCGACACCAACTGGTACACCGACAGCGGTTCCACTGACCACGTCACCAGTGAGTTAGAGAAGCTCTCCGTGCGGGAGAAGTACAACGGTGGTGATCAGATCCACACCGTAAGTGGTGCAGGTATGGCAATTAAACATGTTGGTCAATCTACTATTGTTACCCCTAGCCGCAATCTTCAGTTAAAAAATGTTCTGCATGTACCTAAAGCTTCCAAGAATCTTGTTTCAGTTCATCGATTTACTTCTGATAACTCTGCCTACATGGAATTTCACCCCACCTATTTTTTGGTTAAGGATCAGGCAACCAAGAAAACTCTGCTTAAAGGTCGATGTCATCGGGGGCTATATCCTCTTCCTTCACCGCCAAAACAAGTCCTTATGGCGTCTCGCCCGTCCCTGTCTCGGTGGCATGAACGACTAGGACATCCAGCTTCCCCGATTGTTCGTCGCATCATCAACAATAATAGCCTTCCATCTGTTTTAGAGTCCAATAATGAGCATGTGTGCGATGCTTGTCAACAAGCAAAAGCACATCAATTGCCGTATCCTAAGTCAGTAAGTCAGTCTAGTGCTCCTTTAGAACTTGTGTTCTCTGATGTGTGGGGTCAAGCTATCGAGTCTGTTGGCAGAAAACAGTATTATGTTTTTATCGATGATTACAGCAAGTTTACTTGGATCTATCTCATTAAATATAAGTCTGAAGTCTTTCAGAAATTTCATGATTTTCAGAACTTAGTTGAAAGATTGTTTGATCGAAAAATAAAAGCCATCCAAACTGATTGGGGTGGTGAATATCAAAGGCTTAGCTCCTTTTTTACTAAAATTGGCATCTCGCATCATGTTTCTTGTCCTCATGCGCATCAACAAAATGGTGCCGCCGAGCGCAAACATCGGCACATCGTTGAAGTTGGCCTAGCTCTTCTATCATGCGCCAGTATGCCCCTGAAATTTTGGGACGAAGCATTCCTCACAGCCACATATCTCATCAATCGCCTTCCTAGTGCAGTCATCAATTTTACTACACCCCTGGAGCGTCTCTTTGATCAAAAACCAGATTACTTCTCCCTACGGACGTTTGGTTGTGCCTGTTGGCCCAACCTTCGCCCGTATAATGCTCATAAACTCCAGTTTCGCTCTAAGAGATGCGTTTTTCTGGGTTATAGTAATCTTCACAAGGGGTATAAATGTCTGGACACTGCATCTGGGCGTGTCTATATCTCTAGAGACGTCACGTTCGATGAAACAATTTTTCCTTTTGCCGAAATGCATCCCAATGCGGGTGCTCGTCTACGCTCAGAGATCCTTTTGTTATCTCCTGATTCCGTGGCTACCAAAGGGGACAGTAGTCTGGATGATCAACGTGTTAATTTGCCTGTTACTTTGCCTAATGCATCTAACAATCCTGGCGGAGATTCTAGTTTGTCTCAGGTTCCCACTACAGACGATATCACCATTGGAAGCTGCGACACGGATCACGGAGATGGTTCCCGTCTGATTTCTGCGCCCGAATTAGCATCTGTGCAGCCGCCTGGGCCTTTTCCTATGCCTGAATTAGCATCGGTCAATCCTTCTGATGCTACGACACGGGGCACGGGGGAGTTGTCCACTGGTGGATCCTCTGCCACTACATTAGAAGAGGTCACAGGTACACCAGAACAGCTCACAGCAGCTCCTTTGCGGCCGGTAACAAGGCTCCAGCACGGTATTCAAAAGAAGAAAATTTATACTGATGGCACGGTCAGGTACGGGCTGTTAACAAGCACGGGTGAACCGACTAATCATGCTGATGCACTGCAGGATAAAAATTGGAAACAGGCCATGGACTCTGAATATGAAGCACTAATGAGGAACAAGACATGGCACCTTGTTCCGCCACAGAGGGGAACCAATGTTATAGGGTGCAAATGGGTGTATAAAATCAAGAGAAAGTCTGATGGGAGTCTAGATCGTTACAAGGCTCGCCTTGTTGCCAAGGGCTTCAAGCAAAGGTATGGAATTGATTATGAAGATACATTTAGTCCAGTAATTAAGGCTGCAACTATTCGAGTTATATTGTCTCTAGCTGTATCTTGTGGATGGTCTCTTCGTCAACTCGATGTGCAGAATGCATTCTTACATGGAATCTTAGAAGAAGATGTATATATGCATCAACCGCCTGGTTTTGAGGATCCAAACCGGCCTAACTATGTGTGCAAACTTGATAAAGCTTTATATGGGTTGAAGCAAGCTCCTCGAGCATGGTACTCCAGATTAAGTGAACGGTTGATTCAATTGGGGTTTAAAGCATCCAAGGCTGACACATCCTTGTTCTTCTTCAGTAAGGGAGGCATCACAATATTTGTTCTTGTGTATGTTGATGACATAATTGTGGCAAGTTCCACCGAGCAAGCAACAAGTGCATTACTTCGAGATCTTAAAGAACAATTTGCATTGAAGGACTTGGGAGAGCTTCACTATTTTCTTGGCATTGAGGTACATAAAACAAACGGTGAAATTCTACTTACACAAGAAAAATATGCGTCTGATCTACTGAAGAGGGTCGGCATGGGAGATTGTAAGCCAGTCAATACACCATTATCCACTAGTGAGAAGCTATCTCTGTATGAAGGAACTCCTCTAGGACCTCAAGACGCCACAAGATACAGGAGCATTGTAGGAGCATTGCAATACCTAACATTAACACGACCTGATATCTCATTTGCTGTGAATAAGGTTTGTCAGTTTCTTCATGCTCCAACTACAGTACATTGGGAGGCTGTGAAAAGAATATTAAGGTATATAAAACAATGCACCAGACTCGGGCTAAAGATTCACAGGTCAGTTTCCACGCTAGTAAGCGCTTTCTCAGATGCTGACTGGGCAGGCTGTGTGGATGACAGAAAATCAACTGGAGGATTTGCAGTTTTTCTAGGAACTAATTTAGTGTCTTGGAGTGCTCGTAAGCAATCCACTGTCTCTAGATCCAGTACTGAAGCAGAGTATAAAGCAATAGCTAATGCTACGGCAGAGGTTATGTGGATACAGACTTTGTTACATGAGATAGGCGTGAAGAGTCCTGATGCTGCCAAACTGTGGTGTGACAATCTAGGCGCCACATACCTTTCAAGCAATCCTGTGTTTCATGCTCGAACAAAACACATTGAGGTGGACTACCATTTTGTGAGAGATAGAGTCAAGCAAAAACGTTTGGAAATTGATTTTGTCTCCTCTAAAGATCAAGTAGCTGATGGATTCACCAAGGCTTTGCCTGTGAGGCTAGTTGAGAATTTCAAGATCAATCTCAACTTAACCAAGTTGTGATTGAGGGAGGCTGTTAGAAATAGTTTGTGTAACGTGTTAGTGTGCCAATGTAAATCCTGGTAGGATGGCATGAGAGTCCATGGCTGCAGGTTGTTAGTAAAAATATATTCTGTTGTATAGATCCTAGAAACGTGGGACTCTCATGCCGTGATTACCGAAGGTTGTTGCTTTGTATATGTGCTGCGCTATTGGCGTTATAAATTAACACGTACAGCGCCCCTGGCTATCATCTTGCTAAGCGCTTCCACCATCTGCCCTCTGTATTTTCTACAGATGATACTTTAGAGCGATCAGGCATTCAGACAAGAACATAAGACAGGGAATGGTGTCATGAAACAGCAGCGGCTTACAGAAGTGGTTGAACAACTACTTCGTGAGGGGACCAGGTTTGATTGAATCGCCATGCAAAAGTTTTACCATGGAAGGCATCAGCAAAGTGTTATTTGTGTTACACTTTATAATACCCTTTGTTCGCAAAAGGGGGGAAAAAAGAGGAGGGAGAACTGAAAGTCACAGTATGATTCAACTGAACAACCTGCAATTTCGCTGTTCGGAAAGGAATCTCTGAACTCAGTACAAAATAAAGATGCAGGTCAAGTGGCTTGCATACAGAATTAAGCAGTTCATCTCCGTCCAGAATTGTTGGGTTATTATGAGACAATAAAAGGCATCGTTTTCTTACAGCAGGCACCAATAATTCTCGAATAGAAAAGTCTCTGAAAGAAAACATCTAGATGCCCAAACACGCTAGCATCCCATCTTCTGACTTGAAAACAGGTAATGCGTGCTTAATTTTCTGGCGATTTTTCCTCCTTATTTTTCTAAAATTATATGAACCAATCAATCTACCAAAACACCTTCAAAACCGATCGATCGATGCATAAACTGGTATGATAACTCCTATGGCCTCTCATATCTCTATCTGACGAACAACAACAACGCATAAGTAATCCTCCCCTATTGCAAACATGGTGACCTCAACAAAGGGGCTGAAGAGAAGAGAGACTCACCAACGGAGCTGCTGCTCTGTTCCTTGCATCCATGGCTGCTCCCCACGCAACAAATCAAGAAGCAACCTCCTGCAACTGCAAGAACTGGTCGCCAACCAGAGACATCACGCCATTGCTATCCTCCTCACGGCTCGCCTCTGGACCGTACGAAGATGCTGTGAGAATGGCAGGCCCAACCGAGGAGACCTCCCAACCAGAAACCTCTTCCAGCACCCTGTCTGCAACCACTGGACCGAGGAAGAAGACGAAGAAGGTTTGGAGAGGCGAGCACTGGTGACAACTAAATGGAGACCGTCCCTCGCATTAAAGCCTGGGCGTGTGTGCCTGCCGGTGGGCCCGGTCCCGCCGCTTGGCAGGACGGGGCCAACGGGGATGACCTCAATGAGAAGAGTACTCTTCCTGTTGGTGTCGTTTCAGTGTCCTCGTCTCAGTCAACCACCCATGTTCGTATCGTATGCATGGCTGATTGCTGATGAGCGAAGGCCATTATCCTTCAGGTTTATCCGGACGCTTTTCTCTCCTTTTGCTGATGAAAGGTGAACTTTTTTAAAATTTCAGTGTAACAACCGTCTGTTCCTGCTGCTGTTTATTTTTGCCTCCTCCTCTGAAGATTCAGCAGATAAACATTCTTTAGCACAGACCACGCATCACACAAACTCGACGTGTGCATGCACAGAACTTTCATGAACACGTTCCATATGGCATATGTATTCAACTGTTCATGGAGTGATCATGTTCAGATCGTGTGACAGCAAAGTGAGAACACAACACAGAACAGAAGAGAACAAAAGGTTGCCCACGATAACGGAACCTGCAAAAGCGATGGAACGGACAAGAGGGAGCGGCAAAGCGATGGCGTGAATCGTCAAGATCAGGCTCGCACAAAAACAATTGCATGCGATTGGATAACGTGGAGTCCCTTGGAATCAAAACAAGGGCAAAGAGGTGGGCTGGTGATCGATCAACCCCTGCCATCACTGAGGGTTGGGCAGTCGATTTGCAGGTGCAATCATGCTGAGTGGGCTGCACGGCTAGCATCAGATCGATGATACTCCCTCCTATCATCCCTCCGTTCAAACAAAAAAAATACAACTTTAGGTTTATGCATGCGGACCAATAAAAATATAAAATAACGCATATACCCTTATATCATTATATATGAAAAATAAAATATAAATGTAAGGTCATATGTTAGTTTCACCTGAACAGTACATGTGTCCCACGTAAATAGTACGCGAGTCTCACCTAAACAACACACGAGTCTGACATGGGTCCCGCCTAAATAGTACGCAGGTTCCATATGGGTCTGTTTAAACAATACATGGGCCCCACTTGAATAATATGTGGGTCCAATCTCAACAGTTCATGGACGTGGGGCCACAACTTATGAGGTAGCCCACCAAGTTTGGGTTGTAGCACCGAGCCAAGTGAGCATCAAAGAGTCTTTGTTACTTAAATTGATTGCACCAACTATTGGATGTTTCCTAAACATTTGATACATTCTTTCAGGGATGGTATACATTAGTGATGGCAAGATTTAGAATCTACCCTTCATTGGAACATAAAGGATGCAAGGTGCATATATTGCACTAGTATACACCCACGGTAGTAGACACAACTGGAAGGAGGCAACAACTATGATGAGCCCCTCCAAGAAGAGTTACCTTGCCTCAAGCCAACATGGGAAAGCATTGTGATGACTCTTCTAGACATTCAAAATCATTTCATTCCAGAAATGACTCGCCTTCAGAATCAGAGCCAGACCTAGAGTCTCCCAGAGCAACAAAACCGCCTTCCAAATATGAGTTGCTCCTAGTGTCGAGCGCCTTCCCCCCCCCCCCCAAGACAATTGTGGGATGCATGGTGATGACTCTTCCAAGAATTCAAAATCAGTGCCTTTCGTGTTGTAATTTATTTATTTATATACTTGAGGAAAAGAACAAGCATGAAAAGTTAAGTTGAAAATTCTAGGTGGGTTGTGTTGGAAAGTGAATTGAGCTACCACTTACCAACGTACCCCCCCCCCCCGACTTTGCCCCTCCTTAATTCTGCCAACGCAACCTAGCTCCTCCACTAGCCATCTCGACTCGCCCCACACCAGCCCAGAGCCACGTGGAAGAAATGCAAAAATAAATAAATAAATAGAGAGCAAGTTTGTGAACATTGTGTAGTAGGGTGTTACATATTACTAGCTGGTTTGAGATGAACACATTAATAGTTCATCATTTTTTCCAAACTTGTAGATGGTATCTCTCCTCATAAGAACTCCATATACTTATTTTTACAAATTTTTTTCTAAAACCACTCTATTTTATATAATTGCATTTTACTTTAATTATTAATTTATTGGAATCATTTTTCCTAAAGCATGTTTTCTTAGCTATGTAGAAAAATAGAAAAAAAAATATATTATTTTTGTATAACCATTGGTGATCTAATTTCATACTTCATAATATTAACATTGATATAGTGTTGTGCCAACTTTGAGGCATGTTTGAATTAAAAATATTAAGGAATGTAAACTTCAACATATAACTCTTAAGTTATGAAACTAGTTGACTGATGTATCAATTTGTGAACAACATATGTTCCAACTTTGTTAAAATTATTTGAAAACTTTATGGTAAGTATATGAACCTAAAATATGTTGATATGTCAACTTTTAGATTTTTTTTAATAAAATTCAATGTTATAATAATTGTATGATAATCTTAAGGTAGATGGTTGAATTACCCCAACTTAAACAATTGAATTCTTGATGCATCTCTAAGATATGAGCCATGGCAGAATACATGAGTCTAAATATATTTTTTTGCATCTTAGCCAAGGCACACATAGTACAACTTGGGATTTGTTTCTAGAAGCACGTAGAAATTAATTTAAACTCCTGCATGACAACTTATATATTGTCTCTTACATGTAAAAAATATATTTAAGTATTTAAGATATTTTTTTATTTATTTCACAATAATATATTAATTATTTGAAAATGAAAAACAAAACAGCATAGAATGGGCTGTTTTCTCAAAGCGCCTGCATGTCTGTTTTCACAATTGGATGGTCCACGCCATGTAAATATTTGGTGTTGCCAACCCTGCAAAACTCTAGCCACCTCCCGTTCTGGCGACCAATGTACATAACAACTAATTAATAACGCCGCGGATTGGAGAATTAGACATTTGCTACCAGACTTCCTCACTAACAATCACAAAAACTCATAGATTATCAAAGGCAAACCTACACCAAAGTCATCATGTAAATTGTCTTTACTCTTCTGTAGCATGCATAACGGAGCTAATCTTTCATCTCTATCAACTATCTATAATTGAGTATTACGAGGTTTAGTATAAAAATCATTAGTTGAGATACCATGTGACAATGCAAATAAGTACCATCACAAAGTGCAGCATGCTGGCTAAAATATCAAAATTGCATCTGTCCAAGCCAAAGTTGAAGGTTCAAAACCACGGCTAACAGATGCCAAAATAAATTAGAGGTTACTAGAAATAACAAGAGGAGGATGACACACCTCAAGATCTGGCATCCTTTTAGTAAGGCCCCGTAACTTGCAAAATATTATCAGTTCTTTTGTTTATGCTTCACAAGAAAACCCCATCCAAACATGGACTTACCAGCTGCTGTTCAAGAATAGGTCAAATATACTATGTTAAAAACTGAGGACAAATCTACACTCCAAAACATAGGTAATTAATTTATTATATAAGCTAAATATCAAGTTTTAACTAAATTTATTGAAAACATATAAATAATTATAAAACAATTATTTATGCTAAGTCCACCATTGTTGGGGAAATCATCCGGAGAAGATTAAGCCGGACCTTCACCGACTGAGGCCAGTGAAGGTCCGACAAACACGGTTAAGGTCTTGATGAAATGGGCGAAGGTCTTGAAGAATGCAGCAAAGATCGATAAATAATGTATGTGGAAACATTGGGTCGTCAAAGTGGAGGCAATCTTTGGGCAGCCAGGCGAAGATCCAGGCTGGAGCAAAGGTTGCGGGAAGCTAACCTTCGCCCAAAACGGTGCCGGTCAGTCACAAGCTTTAGGTGGAAATATTTCATTTTGCTACAATGTTGAAATTACTATGCAATTGGGGTCACATGTCTAAAATGTGGAACAATCTGGGGGTATAATGGTCATGTAAATGTGTGGGTTTGGGTCCTATAAATAGGACATGCAATCTTGAGATTGAGAAAAATATCATAATTTGATTATATCTTGCTTCCCTTCTTAACCTTCGGTGGGATCGTGTTACAACCATAAAACACGTCATGATTGTATTCATCTAATATTATAGGTGTAAATATATTTTTAGTATTTTAATACATATAATATTTAAATTTGAACAGAATTACATATAAAACCAAAATAACATATGTTTTGAAAAAGGGGAATATTTCACTACGTGGTCATGATCATAAATTTCATAGGGATCCAGTGGAAGGTGCCTGTAATCCTATTAGCCTATTAAGGAATGACGCTCATCATACAATGAGTTGGTAAGTGGGTACACATTTATCTAATAACTTGCAAAATACTCAACTTAGTGCAACAATAATTTAATAAATCGTTGTCTCTACTATGATACAAACGTTACAACCTTGGTGTACTTCGCCACGTGGGTCATAATTCATGCCAAAAAAAAAAATATTTGAGCATTATTTGGCTATCGTATTCACGTTGCAGTGATGTATTTGGCCAACACAAGAACCATTATTTTGAAATTAAATAAATCATATCTCGAATGCAATATGCTTTGTTTTTCCATATAGACTAGATTATTTTTATTTCGAGGAAACAAACAGTTTGCATGTCAAAAGCCAATTAGGCCTATTTATACTATTTAAGCATACTCCGTACAAGCATTTTTTTTTACTTTAAATTAGACCATACTTTTACCATAGAATGCTAAAATCAGATTTTGAGATTTTGTATTTTGATAAGAAAAACAAGCCAGCTAACTCATTGAAGATGTATACCGTAGTTTCTTACTGAAAAGCCGTGCAACCATGCAAGCCATGGAAGACTTTATTTGGTCTATATTTTCTCGTTGACAATTACTACTTATTGAGAAACCGGGGAAAAGGATGTAAGATGCTTCGTCTCTGATCAAAATGTTACAACCATGAACGGAAGTCCTGCAATTTTGCTCTGCAAGTCTTGCAGACTTGTTCTAGAACTGATCATATTGATTACTCCAATGCACAATCTCATTACAAAAATCGCAAATGGGGTATGCAAGGCAGGTTAAATGTCTCCAAATGATACGGTATATGTTGAACCATTCCACAAGGTTTCCCCTGAACGGTCTTTATATATCGGACAATGATATACTACTATGACTGTGTCTGCAGTCTGCACAATTTCTTCACCCCAGTTTTTGGGGTTCTCTTCTTTGGCCAGAGAACGCCCTGACCAAATCCACTAATAAATATTTATATATTTTCTCATAAGCATCACTATTTTGTCCTGTCATCTGCGCTATTGGCCCTCTCCACTGGCAGTGCTGCCGGGCCCTCTTCTGCTTACGGTGGTATTCTTCAGTATCTGCACAGGGATCAAAACTCCAATCAGAACATGTTTTATGTCTGCATCATACTACCACTAGTGTCAATGACTCTGCTCTTTCAGAGTCTCAAACGAAAACATTGCAGCCCCCTGATTCCAAACTGCATAGTCATTTATTGAGTACAATCCATTAGCCGGCAAATCTTGCCGGTGCACCAACAGGAGCTAAATGAGTAGCATAATAAAAAAAAATGAATAAAATACACTGGTTTCAGTTCTGATGGCACAAACAGGATATTAGTAATACTCAGTTCATGACCGATAAAACTTACCAAGTCCTACACAAAATGACCAGAATCCTAAATAACTAAACAGTACACGATCAACATAAAACATACCTGTCGTAGCATCTGGTTCTCATTCTGGAGGGTGGAGAGCCTCTCTTCCATCTCCGAGTTCTTCTTCTCCAGGTCCTTCACCTTCACCTCTAGGTCAGTCAGATAAGCCTTCTTCCTCTCTCTTGCCTGCTGGGCTGACACCCGGTTCCTCAGTAATCTTGGCATGTCACAAACATATATAGAAAATCAAGACAGCTTCCAGACCCAAGACAGGGTTCAGTAAGTACATTGCAAATTGCATAAAATAGAATTGAAAAAAAGAGAGGATCAGAGACAACTTTGTAAATGGAAAAACAACAAATATTTTGGATCATCAGGACAAATTTGAAATTCTCCCAGAATTCTTATTAATCCAACACCATTCCACCTAAGAGCTCAAATTGATACACAAAAAAAGGTTTCCACAATGTGACATGGTAATATGATATAAAGTAATTTCAAACGTTGACTGAAATAAATTGCTACAATTGCATACCAGCTAAACTATTAGTTGGCATATTATGTTTGTCTGCTCCAATAGGCAATAGCACTAATATTGCTTCCTTAGGGACATAACTAGCATTAACGTGCTGTTCATGTTTGGTGAGATAGCTAGTTTTCATATATCAGCACATATTAATATGATGATGCCGCATTGCACTGCTGGAAGATCACACTGACACTATCGAGGTTGGCTCTGTCAGGTGCACTCAAAGTGTTGTATCACCATAGTTGTGTGATCAACATAGATGCTATTAGCATATACGAATCATATGATATGTCCAAAACTAGTATCTGCCCCCAGTCCACTCCTTATCCCACTTCCAACCAGACATTTTAGACGAGCAGGTAACACACCACCCACCATTCAGAGATATATATAGCTCAACAGACCTGATTATTTCAGCAGGGTTCTTCAATACTAGTATTTGTTTGAACCACCTTTTACTACTGTTGCCCTAGAAAGGCACAAGCACAATTCCAACAAAAATACAAACTGAGCATCACTGTCTAACGATCTTTAGCTGGCAACTAACAATCCCTGCAAATTGACTCATGTTTTTGAAAGCATAGTCTTCCAACCACCTAGCTCCACAAGCACTCGTTTCTTATCTAAACTCCATAACACGGGGACCTAATTCTGATGTGGATACAATATGGTCCACCACTAAACCCCAAACATGCATATGGCTAGCATAAGCATCAAGAAAGATATTTTATTTTGTCAAGTTATGGGCCAGCCTGTGAACTCCAATCAACTTTGTATTCTACTGTACAGCAACAACAAAAAATGATCCCATGCGGAGCAGAATGTTGAGGTATTCCTGATTCATAATATTTCCACACAGGTTGCAGGTGATGTTTTCTTTTACCATTTTAAACAGTGAATATTATGTGATGTTTCTTCTTCTTTTGAACTGGAAACGTTCTTTTCTGAACTGGAGGTGGAAGGTGACTAGTATCATAGTATGCGACAATTACTAGAATCACATGCCTTTTTAAAAACATTTTTTTTCACAAGGATTACAGCAAATATCATACCTTTTGAGGCGCTTGTGCTCCTTGTCAGCTGGGCTGCGCACGCGGCGGCGCGAGCTGGCCTGCGCCGTGGACGACTGTGCGCGCTCGGGGCCGCCGCCGGCGCCCGTGGCGGCCTCCCTCCCCGACGTGGAAGCGCCGCCAGGCAGCTCCAGGCCCAGCTCCGGCACTCTCCTTATCTCCTCGTCGCTCTCCATCCCTGCAATCCAATCGCACATAGCTCAACTAACTCAGCAAACCATTCTTTCAAAAAGATCTTGACGCTCGCGTCAACGTCCTAGTAGTAGCTCCCATGGTTTGCATGAGAAGGGAATGAAAAGATGACAAGATTCTCATAGAAAAAATCTGCTGCACGAGCAGAGATCCAAGCGATGAGCTAGAACAGCAAGACGAAGAAGATGCAGGGGAGTGGAAACGGAGGTAGGTAGCTTGCCTTCCTTGACCTCCATGTCCATGTGGTGCGCGGAGCTCGACGACCTCTCGCTGCTGGAAGGCCGCGAGCTCGCCGCCTGCTCCTGCATTCTCTCACTCTGCTTCTCCTTCGTGTGCTCTGCCTCTGCTCTATCCCCTCCCTGGCTTGTGATCCGTCCTGTCTTTGTGTCTCGTGTCTCCTGTCCTTCCTCGTTGCGTGGCCTCTTGCTTGCTTGTATGGACCAAACAACCAAAGAGTACTTTTTGGCACCACAAAAGCTCTTCGTAACATAACCTCACCCATTCCCAAAATTCCAAACAAACCCTTCTCCATTTACATCCAGGTCCCCACGAGGCTACCGTCAAGTCCATTCCAGTGATTTTGAGACGCTAGAGGGACCTTTACGTGAAACCGGGAGCCAGCGACAGCATTAATGGCCCGACACTCTCCAGGGGGTTTGGGGTTTTAGCGGCCGCACCCCCGCCGTCCGGCGCGCGCGGATCGCACGGCCACGAGCGCGGCCGCGTGGCCGCCGCGGAGACCACGCGCTCCCCGGTGCCATCTCGAGGCGCCCGGTCCCGCTACGTGGCCGCGCTCCCGCCCTCCCGCTCCTCGCCCGGCACGCCGACGAGCGGGACCCACCCCGCGTCCCGCTGGCTTTCGAGCGGTGGCCTCTCGTCGGCCACGCGAAAAAACACATGACGCCGGCGCGCGAAGGGGACGGCGGCCGTGGAGCCCGCATTCCGGCGTCGCGGCTGATCAGCTAATAATAGCCTCAAAAGGAAATATCGAACGAGTATTAAGCACGTAGCCTATTAGTCTACTAGACCATTTGTGGCAAGCAAAAGGAGATTTTCATGAATTTCTTTCCACCGAAGTACCTTTATTTAATAATTGTTTGATTTTTTATTTAGCAACTTTGTCGTCATCTGGGGGCTGTAAACTCAACGAACCGGAGTTTGATTCTTCATCCGTACCGGAGCAACATCAAGGGTATGATTCTTCATATGGTTACTAAGATTCTCGGAAGTTGTGCTCCCTCTAACTCTAACTGAGGGTGAGTTTAGATTAGGAGAAAAAACACTGTAGATCTAGAAAAACACTGTAGGTCGTGCTGGGAAGTGTGTTATGTGAGTGGGAGGGATGGGATGAATAGAAAAAAGTTAGATGAATAGTGTTTTTTTGGGAGAAGTTAGGTGAACTAAACTCACCCTGAGTTGTATAACAATACTTCTAAAATCCTAAGTTCAACCTTTTGCGGGAGCGAATTTTAGGTTGTGGTTAAATTTTTTTCCCTGTTCCTTCCATGTCAAAGCATAAGATTGTTGATCGTCTCACATAGTCTATGCTACCGCAGTATAAAGGTGGAGCGGTGGAGTAGGAGTTTAGAGGTTTTCTTGACCTTCCTGAGATCGTCTTCTTTTAACAAGCGGCATGTTCGCTTGCTTGGAAGTGGCTGGGCTGGAGGCTGGCTGCGGCTGGTTGGTCCACCCTGCAGTGTCTAGTTGGGCCAACCTTAACCCACCTGGCAGTGGCTTGGGTGGTCTAGCTGGCTGGTCTAGCTGGCTGGTTACCAGCCTAGCCATTTTAGCTCAGCCGAACAGGACCAAAATTATTCTCTTCTTAGTAAAATACCAGGGGCTCTCCTCCCCTGCTGCAGGTTGAGTTTATTTTATCTCTAACCCAAACAAGGCCATGCAGATACAATTCTATTTCGAAATCCATATTATTATGCATATTGTTTTTCCCCATGACGAGTCTAGGAATCCCAAAGTAAGGCGAGCTATGGGCCAAGTAGAAAGATACTATTGGGCCGTGCCTGCGTGCTTTGCTGGGCAGCTGCAGTGTTGCTTGCTTGCTTACTGTTGGGCCGTGCCTGCGTGCTTTGCTTCTTGCTGGGCTACAGCTGGGCTGCCGCAGTTGCACAAAGCAGTGGTCGTGGGTAGGTCAGTAGGTGGGGTCCGGTGGCACTCGGCTGTTGCAGTGTTGCTTGCTTGCTTCCTGCTTGAAGCGTGTGTCGATATGAAATCGTGAACCGTACCGTATGTATGAGCTTGGAAGCAAACTCAGGTATCTTAAAGAGTAAAATGCACAGTAGATACTCAAACTATTGGGTCCTTCTCATCCGGATACTCCAACTATCAAACCAACTATCCAGGTACCTGATCTATAGCCGCAGCGCGCGCACGGTCCAGACGTAGCCACGCGAGCCACTTTATCTGACGTGGCCGTGCCACCGTGGCTGGTGATAGCTGATGGCGCAACAATTTAGCAAAAAAACCCCTTGCCAAAAGCATATAACTGGAAGTTTCCAAATTACAAAGCATATAACTTAACTACAACTTGTATACCATAGTTTAGGGGCTTTTCCTTCTACCATCCCATGGTTGCATATGTCAATACTGCCCAAAAGGCAAGCTGAGCTGCTTAGCACAAGCTTAGCTGCTTGACAAAAGGCAGCCTATGTTGCTGTACAAAAGGAGTAGCTGCTACACAAAAGGAGTAGCTGTCATTTACAAAGGTTGTTGCCACAGTCTTCACTTAGCTCATTTCTTGGACTTGGATTTTGATTTGGCTTTGGCTGCATTCTTCTTCTTCTCTGCAGGTACCCTTGTGGCCCTCACAATCTTGGAGGCTGTGGTTAGTGGCATATGTCTTGCTGCTGGCAGATTAGAGGTGATGTAGGCACAATCTGGAGTTGGTTGCCTCCGTGCAGTTTGCCTCACAGCTTGGTCAGCCTGCAACAATTACAGTAAATTAGTAGTCATTATAGGCCAAAAATAATTGAGCTTGCACCTATGTTCAAGGTTTTACCTCATCTTGCAGTTGTGACACCATTGGGTTCTCCAAAGTTGACATAAGGGGCACATTTTCTTGCTGGTACACCTCCTAAAGAAAAGTAGAAATGAGTTGTACATAATATTTGGAGTAACTCTAATATTTGATCAATGAAGCTTGTTTTTGCATAAACCTGGTAAGTTTCATTTTGTTGGCTGCTTAGCTGATCTGGCACAGTTGGAGTTGCTGTTTTCTTTGATTTCTTCACTGCTGGTTCTCCTGCTTTCTTTCTTTCACATTTTCTTGCATTGTGAGTAGACTCTCGACAGTGACTGCAATGCATGGTTACTCCATGTTTGGTGAGTCTTGTCCCATTTGGCCCACCAATCTCGTGTGCAGACTTCTTTCTTGCTTTAGCTGGCCTTCCAACCTTTTTTTCATACTTAGGTGGTTCAACTTTTGGGCCACCAACTTTTTGCCAAGTTGACTTGTCATTGCAAGGGTGAATGTACGAACCATAAGTCTGCTTGAATGCTTCAATAGAGTAACACCATGGCAGTACTGACTCCTCAGGTATCCTCTCATGCCTCAGGCAAGAAATAGCATGACTACAGGGTATACCTGTCAAGCTCCACCTCTTGCAATCACAATGTTTTCCTTTAATGTCTACATTAAATTGCCACTCCCTGTCATGGACCTCAAATACGCCACTCCCACTTGGTATTACAAAACATGTGTTGGCCATTTCTGCATGTCTTGCTAATTTCTTCCTTATTTTTGGACAGATCACCATCCCTTCCTATTTCTCTTGCACTTCTTTCTGTTTGTTGTAGTGTCTAGCCATTAGTTGTCCTTTGATCCTTTGCAGCATGCTTAATATAGGAAGTTCTCTAGCTTCTAAAATGTACCTATTGAAGACTTCACATGTATTGTTCAACAAAATGTCACATTTAGGGTATGCACTAAAAAAGGCCCTTACCCAAGTGTTTGGGGCCATTTGCTCTAACCAAGCATGTGCATCTTTGTTCAACACTTTCATTTTCTCCATCTCTTCATTCCACCTAGTTACTGTGCTTGCCCTTGCACAAGCCCAAAGCTGATTCTTCAGGTTTCCCCCCTTTGAAGTGACCCTGGAAGTTGGAGTAGAGGTGCCTAACACAGAACCTATGTTCTGAGTCAGGAAAGGTTTGCTGAACAGCAGGGATTAATCCTTTCTGTTTGCCAGTCATAATGGTCCAAGCTGTAGTATTTTCTATGCCTAGATCTTCTTTCAAGTGCTCTAGGAACCACTTCCAAGAAGCTAGACACTCAACCTCAACCACTGCCATTGCAATAGGAAAAATGCAATCATTAGGATCTATCCCTATAGCAGTAAGCAACTGACCCCCAAATTTAGTCTTGATGTGGCAACCATCAAGACATATCACAGGTCTGCATCCACTTAAAAAGCCCCTTTTGCATGCATCCAATGAAAAGTACAAGGATTCAAAACAACCATCATGCAATTTCAAAAACAGACTACTTCCTGGATTTGTTTTCCTAAGTTCCTGCCCATAGTCCCACAAATCATTGTACTGCTGCACTTCATCTCCATATATCATGTTCCAAGCATGTCTTCTAGCTCTAGACAATTTGTTTCTTGAAGAGGTCAAATTTAATTCCAGCTGCACGGTCTTTGCAAAACTTGACAAACCCATCTTCTCATCAGCTCTGAACCTCTCTAGATACTTGTTGGCAAGCCATTTAGCAGTACACCTTTTCAGTACCCATTTCTTGACACAAGTGTGATTCCCAATATAAGTCTTGATGACAAAACAATTCATCCTTTTGTCATCTGAAGCAAACAAGTACCATGGACATCCTTCATCACAATGAGCTATGATTCTGCTCCTATCATTGGTGGGCATCTTTATCCCCACTCTATTCTTGATGCTATACTCAGTAATTGCCTTTCTAAGCATCTATACCGAACCAAACTTCATGCCAACTTTGAAAATTGGGTTCTGCAAATCTTCAGGTCTGAAACTTCTCATGTTCTGCCTAGCCCTACCCTCTTCATCTGATTCTGGAAGCTCCAATTCTTCTTCATCTGAGTCCAACTCATCCCACTCTTTGCCTACTGCTTCATTGTCCTGAGGGGCAAACCTTTTCTTCCCTGCTAGAACCATTATACCCTTTGCCGCACCCTCATCAACCACACCTTCATCAACATTATTACAAAAAAGATCGTCATCTTCTTCTTCAAGTGCATAGTCACTATCAGCAAAATCAACATCTGAACTGCAGTCACTGTCATAATCATTAGCATATTCTGTCCTAGCTGAGGCAGGCTCCTTTGAAGGACTGATCACTTTGGGTAACTCAAAAATGGGATTGAACATATCTTCCCAATTGCCATCAACTGTATGGTAATGGTCCAAATACAGCACGTAGTTCTTCACTTTAAATGCAACTTGCATCATTATCTGTGCCTCTTTTTCTGATGCAATCAAATGCAACCCGATTGACATGTCCTGCTTAGGCAACAACCACCAAACTGGAACACCCACATCATAACCTAGCAACACAAACAACTCTTGCACTGCATTTAAGGACCAGTACTGCACTTTGATATTGTCGAACCAATCAACCTTGCCATCGAGGTACAATCGATTTTGACCATGACCACAGAAAAAACCATTATGATGCACTTCAACTGAGAATTCATCATCGTCATCAGGCCCTAAACAACGATAAAGAACCCATATTTGCATGTAAATGAGCTTTAGATTGCAATACATAACATACCACTGCTTCCTAAATTAGCGATACATAATCATATCTACCACTTCATATCTACCACTGCTTTGCCTTTTTCATCCATCTTTACTTAATTATTATTTTTCACCGTGCTTCCTAAATTAGCTAATAACTAACTTAACCAACTAATTAAACAAATTAGCCTACCAAGTAAATGAGCAAAGAGCAAATAAGCAGCCAGGCACACCGCACACCCCACTGCCTAATGCAGCGAGGCAGCGAGCCAGGCGCTGCGGCAAATGGAAAGCGGTGGGCTGGTGGGTTGCTGCTGGGCGAATTTATTGGGCCTCCTCCACTTAAGTTGCAACCACTAAAGCCGGCCCAAAAAACCTCTCTACCTTCTTCTTCCTCCAGACTCGACACAGAGCGTTGCCGCCACTAGCATCGGACCTCCAGGGAGCATTTTGGCCGCTGAAAAACTCCATGGGAAACACACACACGTACCATAGGCTGGAACCGGCTCCCCTTCCAATCGCCGACGCCCAGTCATGGTGCCGCCGCGTCGAAGCCCGCCCACCTCTCCCTCCTTGCCCACCTCGTCGGAGCCCGGTGCAGAGCAGTAGGCCGGTGTGGAGCAGCGGGCCGACGCGGAGCGGCCTGGCCGGCGCGCCCGGCGTGGGGCAGCGCAGCCTGGCCGACGTGCACTAGCAGGCGGCTCCTGCATGGCGCGGATGCCGGCGAGAGCACGGCTGGGCACGACCCCCGCACGAGCTCCGGCGGCGCAGCACCAGCGAGGCGAGTCAGCTGCCGCGTCGCCCGTCCTTTCCTCTCGTCTGACCTAGTTTGGGGGAGGTGGATCAAAATCAGGACTACAATGTCCAGGGGGATTTCTGCTAAAATGACGATGACATCGCCCTCAATCTGCCACGGTGGCACGGCCACGTCGGATTAAGTGACTCGCGTGGCTGCGTCTGGACCGTGCGTGCGCTGCGGCTATAGATCAGCTACCTAGATAGTTGGTTTGATAGTTGGAGTACCCGGATGGGAAGGACCCAATAGTTCGAGTACCTACGGTGCATTTTACTCTATCTTAAACATGGCTCGAAAGCACCGTAAGCACGAAGAACGTTGCTGCACACGTATGTATTGCGCGTCTCCTTCCTCAAGCCGCCGGCCAGGGGCCTCAGAGTGTTTCCTTCAAAACCATTTTTCAGATAAAAAATCAAAATGTTTCCTCTGAAGCTTTATTCTGTTATTCAGAACCCAACAAGAGTTACAAACGCGCGGCGCCGACCCTCGATCAAAGTGTAAGTACACGGCTCGGCTCCCTGCTTCACTCGATCACACACAATCAACTCTACAATTCGACGTTCATGCTGACTTGCTGCGTTTTGTGGACGATCGATGGCATGGCGACCTAGTTCCCTACCTCTTCCGGTGCTTGCTATTTTTGTTAGCTCCCCTTGCCATCACCGATGCACTACCGGCGCCGCCACTGCCGGAGCTCCGGAAGACGGCGCATGGCGCGGCCCAGCATCCGGGCAGCCTCGGCGACGGCGGCTCGGCGGCCGGGGCTGCGTCACGCGTCCTGAACGCCTTCCTGCCGGGCCCCACCAGTTCTTCCTCCTGCTGCTGCTTCTGCTGCTGGTCCTTGCTGTGCTTGGGCTTTGCCAGCGCCATCCGCTTCTCGTCGCAGCGCCGCAGGATGACGCTACCGACGCTCCGCGAGTGGCGAAGCTCCGGCTGACGACGCGGTGGGCCCCGCGCTTCGCCGGCGGCGGCGGCGACGTCGCCGGTGAGCTCGGTGAGGAAGCGCTCGTCCCAGACGAGACCTGACGAGCCCGACCTCCGGAAGGTATGCGCTGACCTCTGCAGCCCGGCCATCTCTCTCCTTCTTCTCCGAAGAACGAAGCAAAATCAATGGTCGCCATGCGTGCACGCCTGGCTCGCCATATATAGCGCGGAAAGGCACGGGCGATTTTGGTGAGGTAATAAAAATTAAAGAAGAAGATGGGCAGAGTGGCGGACATCAGGAGGAGCCCAATGATGGTGTTCTTGGAAAGCAGGCCGCCGGGCGCGCGAGTGCTCGCCTGGAAACCACTAGGGGTGCAGCATGCCGAATCATTAGCTTAATCTTAATGGGAATAGCAAAACAATCTCGTACCGTACGGTCGTGCCCTGCGTCGGCCCGTTGGCCGCCGACGGCGCTAACCACTGATGAACAGAACAGCAACGGATACTGACACGTCATCCTCATCGCCAAATGCATCACGTATTCGCATGAGATACCTTTGTGGACTTGCTAGCGCCTTCGGGCGCACCATCGAACGGTGAAAGTAAAACATTAGTAAAAAATATTAATATTAATGGTGAAAGTGAAACATTGGAACATAAACTTTGCAACATTGACGATAGAAACATTGCAACATTGACGACTCGTTGAAACACCGAGCGATGCCATATGCAACATCAGAAGTTGTATTTTACGACATGTATGGCATCATCAGAAGTTGTATTTTGCAACATTAGCATGTCCGATATTTTTATCTGGCATCGGACGTCCTAGGTATAGCATTACCCTTTGAGTAAGTGCTCAACTGCTGCACACGTTTATGACGGGGTCAAGTCGTCAAGGAAGGATGGCAAGGTCACCACCCAGCTAGCAAGATCACTCACCTATCTGGCAAGATCACTCACCTATCTGGCAAGATCACACCTACATCTGACGTAACCCAACGATCGATGTCAACAATGGTCAACGGGAATTACCAGCGCACGGGAAGCATCAGCAACGTCGAAGCATGCATACATTGAGATGACCGTCGTTATGCATACATCAACAATGGTCATTGACCGATATTATCACAATACACAATTGCTATTAAACGAAAATCTGTATGTTCTGGTTGCAGGGCTACTTCTTTTTCCTGCTACTACTGCTAGCACCTTTCGTGCCTTCAGCGATGCAGGCCTCAACGGAGGCCACAAGGCTCGCCTCCAGCTTATGGCCTCTCACCGCCGATCTCACCTTCCTCAGAATATGCTGCTTCATCACTGCTCTCTCTGCGGACTGGACGTTCTTGCACATGTTGAGCCCCTCGATGTATCTCGACACGGCGCCGTCGAAAGGCTCGTCGCCGGCTTTCTCGAGGGCCACCAGCTTCTCGACGACCTGGGAAGCGAGCATCCTCTCGATG
Source organism: Digitaria exilis (assembly GCA_015342445.1). Taxonomy (NCBI): domain Eukaryota; kingdom Viridiplantae; phylum Streptophyta; class Magnoliopsida; order Poales; family Poaceae; genus Digitaria; species Digitaria exilis. The sequence continues at coordinate 2,991,665 of JACEFO010001965.1, forward strand.
CAGGGCTTTGTGCCGACCACCGCGATATCCACCAGAAGCTGCATGGCTAGATGCTTCGTCTTCAGAGATTTGCGGTCCAGCAGGTTCACCAGCTTTTCTATGGTTCCTAGTTGCAGAAACCTTTGCAGGACGAGGGATCCACCCTTTGCAAAGACGATGATCTGATGGAGAGCGTAGTACGCTGAATCCTGGAGCTCATCGATGTTGCACTGCATCATGTCGATGAGATTGTGAACGATGTTAAGCTCCAGGAACCTACGGACGTATGGCTCTCCTCCAGTGCAGGCCAATTTCATCACAAGAAAGGCGGCCTGAGACCGAGCTTGGTTGCTTTCGACTTCTCTGCATTGTAGCAGCAATGCTAGCCTATCAAACAGAATGCTTCCCAAGAGGAGATCTTGCACCCTTGAATCATTTGCCCTCTCGGCAAAAGGTAATAAGCCTTGGATTGCTTCAATTATCTCTTTGTTGTCTTTTTGTAGGATCTTATGAAGAATCACCTCAAATGATTGTTGAGGCTTTGGTGATGGAGGTACACTTTGGTCAAATAAAACAAATCTTTCCAAACTGATCCGAGCACGCCAGGGCAAATGAACCAGCACTCCAGGCCCCATGCACCCTTGAAGTGGGGCACCGAGTTCACAGAATGTTTTAAGCATGGTAATCGCATGATGCTGAGAAATCTCAGAGCCATTGCCTAGAAGCACAAGAAGTTTCTTGTCAACTCCAGATTCGATCATGGTCTCAACAGCCTTCAACTTTCCAACTTTAGTCAATGATGCAAGAGTTGTAAACACAATTTCATGCCACTGTTCATTTTCTGGAGACAAGAGATCTGCAATTCTATCCATGGGAGTTCTTGACAAAATTTCATCGGCAGTTGTGGCATCAACATGCTCGGATATCTTGGCAAGTACAGACGACAAGTTGGCTAGAGTTGAAGTATCTTCGCAGACACCAAGAAGATCAATTAATTTATCTACGGAACCTGCTGTTTCAAGGGACTGAGCAAGATTTATGTAGTCTGCTTGGAAAAATATAACTGTAATTGCCTTAGTGATTGCAAAAATGAGATCTGGCGACCCTACTGAAATTATCTCTGCTATTCGAGGTCCAAGTATCTTGCTGAACCCAAGTCTGCTTGACTCAAAGTCAGAGATGGATCTGCATGCCATGAGAGCTTGAGTTGTGCTTCCCAATAAAATCTCAATCTCCATGAATTCTAGCAGAGAAAAGAATGATCTCATCTTCTGTTCGGCTGGCCCTTTCACACACTCTTTCCCAAAGACAAATAGCCAAGGAGCAATTAACGCGGCACAAACAGAAATTGATTCCGATAAAAGAGTACGAACAGCATCATTTGTTTTGTTCTCAAGGTAGAGTGAAACCATGTCATGCATATGGTACAACAGTTGGTCCTCCAGTTTGATGATGAGTGAGCCTTCTACTAGTTTTGAAACCACGAGGGGGAACAAACTGTCCTGTAGAAGTGCTGACCAAATGGATTCTAGACAAGCCTCTGGAACAGGTTCTTCCCAAGAGATAGCTGCAAGGACCATGAAAAAACTTCTTGAATTCTCCGGCATTGCTTCTAAGCTGTACTCAAAAGAACCAAATATAGTTAATGTGCTCTCCACGTCTTTCTCATTGACGTACGAAACTGGCCCAGGTGCACAAGTGGCATATGTTGAGAGGTTGGATATGGCTTTCTCCCATTTTTCCACTCTGGTCTCCTTCCTGAGAGCCTTGCCCATGACAGCTACTGTAAGGGGATGGTGACCACAGCGATCCAGTAAGACTTCTGCAACAGGCTGTACAGTATAGAGAAGGTAAGCATCCAAACACCACAGGGATTGTATTCGAAATTTGTATTGATAATAATTAATGTGACACATCTTTTCTCCAAAATAAATCATAACAAAAGGACCATAACACTTCTTACTTTGCAAGTATTAGCATAATCAGCAATGTTTAACATCGCGGGCTATGGCATTTAGCCTTAAGGATCCCAAAATGCTGATAGCAGAAGCTATAGCCAGATATAGCGGGCTATTTCTACTAGCAGTGGCTCTCAAAAAGGCTACAGAGGGCTATTTCTACTAGCGGCAGCTATAGCCGGCTATTTAATCAGTCACCTTCAAAAGACTGCATCATAACATTTGTCTATGTGAAAAATACTGTGCATAATTGTCATGCTAAACACAGTGTTACTTCAGAAAACATATTAACAGGATAAGAAAACTTGAATTGCAAACATATGTACATGTAGAGCTTTTAACAGAGTTCATTATAGCAGCAGATGACACATATGCAAACTAGTATCAGCAAAGAAACTAAGAGATGTGATCATTCGGCTGATACTAAAATAAGTGCCAACAAGGCAAATTGTAAAGCATACCGGAAGCTCTCCCATGCTAAGAAGACTGTGATAGAGAAGAATTTCCTTGCTGATCTCCTTGATATCATCTTTGGATATTTCTACCTTTTCAGCCTCTGCAATCTCATAGATTGCTTCATCCCTTGTTGTCACAAGATACCGGCAATCATTATCATATAGTTTTGTGAAGCGATCAACAATGTCTTGCTCCCAAACATCATCAAGTAGGATCAACATGTTCCTTCCGACCAGTGCTGTCTGGAGCAAGCAGCAGACATCATCGAGATCTTTTCCCGTCTCCTCTTTGACGGTCATGGAACCGATCTGCACAAGGAACTTGCAAATCTTCCTAACCAGACGCTTATGGTATTCACTTCTGCTCCCATTACAAGCTGTTCTGCTGCACCACCGCCCGAAACTGATCTCAATTGCCCCGTCAACAAAGTAACCCGGAGGATCAGAAGCTATCTGCCGAGCAAGACAAGATTTCCCAATGCCGGATAACCCAACGATGAGGACAACCCGATGGCTACCATCCCTTTCCAATAGCTCCCTGACATAACTGCACTTCTTCGAAACCGGATAGCCACGCTCGGACTTGACCCTCACCAACGATGGTGTGCTCTTGGCGGTCGACGCTATGACATCACCAACACTCTGGGTCAGCTCCTGCAGCTCCAGCCACCAGTTGAGCTCATCCCTGATCGCCTTGACGTACCTCATGAGCGGGTCACCCACCACGGAGCTCTTGACCACCCTGGCGAACGCCTTCCCTCTGCCCTTCTTGCTCAGCACCTGCCTCGCCTTGGCGATGTTGGTGCCGAGCTGGTCCATGAGCCTGCCCAGGCTCTGGAGCTGGCGCTCCAGCTGCGGGCCGTGCATCTTGTGCGCGTGCCGCTGCCGCGCCTGCTGCGCCAGCGCGTCGAGGTCGGACACGAAGTCCTCCAGCACCTGGAGCCGCCTGGGAGCCTCGGCGAAGTCCGCGGCCGCCTGCTCCAGCGCCCCGACCGCGGTCACCATCGCCGACACCAGCTGCGTCGCCGAGGCGAGGGTCTGCACCACGTCCATGACCCCTCGCCTCGAGAACTCCGCCTCGGATCACAGCGCAAGTTATCCGGGCAGCTCCCTCCGCGGAGGAATCGCAGGGCTCAGAACTGGCTGACACAATCCCACAAACACATGGCGGGCACCGGCGCCCTCCTCGCCGCCGAGGCTACAAGCACCGAAATTCCCCACTCCACCATTCAGAGCAGAGGCGAGTGAGCAAAATCAACCAGCCGGTCGTTCGATCGCCTCCGCAGATCAACCAATCTGAACCCCAGGACCCCGCTGTCCCGCTCGTCTCGGTAGTGGCGGCGCTCCACCTAACCGCTAGCAGCCAAGAGCTGCTGCCGGCCTTGACAGATTTGCTTGCCTCCAGAAATTGGTAGTGGCGCTACGGGTACAAGGGAATTGGATTCTCCAACAAACCTAAAAACGGCATGAGAATTGGCAAAGACGTTTGGGCCGTGGCGGGACCGGACGGCGTCATCGATGGATCACGGAAGCTTCAGCGAAGCAGGCGCGCCATGGCGACGCCCACTTTGCGAGGGAGTCAACGGGCAAGTGAGTAAACTGATTGACGAATCATGAATGATGAATGATGATGACTAGTCGCCTGCAACGGCGAGAAATCCACCGCATCCACTACTGGACAGGGCCGGCTCAGGCTCTCCAAAAGGCCTGTTGCAATTTCCTTGTTTTTTTTAGAGGAATGGAATGGCCTGTTGCAACTGGGTCATCTGTTTGGGTTGCTCAATTTGTGGGATTCCTAAGCCTACTGGGCTTTTTTTCATGGGCCAATCAATCTAGGCCTATTTAGGAGAAATTCGCAAAATTAACACTGACGACGCGCACGGGGAAAAGGAAAACAGAATTTAACTTTTCTTTATATAGAATTAAAAAGGTTAATGGAAGCTCCTCCTTTCCATTTGAAAAGAAATATTTCTGGCTTACCTTACAACTCTCTATTACCACTTCAAAATTCATGGGCTTTTACTGTGGGAAGCATCGAATCAAAGACTAGATATAGCGGGCGGCTTTCATTGTACAAGATTCAAAGCTAATGCTCTTGTGTCTTTGAGACTAAGCATGCTAAAGAAGACCTAATTATGCTTAACTAAACAGATGCTTGGTTTTTTTTTCTTTTGTTGCTACAAAAGCAGCACAGTCAATGATTTGCCAATTACGCGTAATTGAATTGTCGTTTGTCAAAATCGCACCTTTTCTTTTTATTGAAAATCATTTTAAGTTATGGTTCCTACAATGCTTTGTTCGTAATAAACACATTATGGTTGGTACGGATTTTATACATGTGATGAACAGTTTACAACCCGTTTTGTTCTGGGACTATTTGATTAGCGCCCAAACACTAGCTTCATAACCAGCTCGTTCCATTTCATCAACCTGTCTACTAGTAGTGCTAGTGCTCTATGAAAGGAAGACACACATAGATGCGTGTGGTTTCATACTATATTTAAAAAAAATGAGGTTATTTATAGTCTTAGGATTCTTGGGTCCAATACATTTGAGATAAACACATTATTTATCTTGCTTATTTGGGTCCAATACATTTGAGACAAACACTAGATATCCTCTGCTTATGAGATCGATGGAAAATGTTGTGGAACGTGACGGGGCTTTGCAGGACGCGAGTAGACGACGATCCCTCTTTCTCGCTTTCCCACTCTCCCCAAATCCTTCACTCGCTTTGCAAAGATTTCGAACGACGGGTGTGTGATACACTGATATGGACCTGAACGCGGAAACAAACCCACTGAAACCTCCTAGAAGCTGCGCGCTCTCTTCCAACATTGCCAAAATTTTCCCAACGGCTCCTACACGCTGAGCGTTTCTTCCTTTCTGCAGCACCAAATTTCGCAGACGCCATGAAAATATGGGATCCGTCTGCTGGCAGGGCCGTCGTCCAAAAAGAGCCCCCAACCAAGAACAAAAAGCCGCCTCGCGCTCGCCTGCCCCTATCCTCTGCTCCCATCTTCTTGAAAATCCGTGCAATGTGCTCGCAGGTGGGGAGCCGCAGAAGAATCGCCGCGAAAGCGACGGCACCGCACCGGCCAGCCGCGCGCTAGTGCTCCCGCCTTTACCTCCTCCGCTGCTTTCCTTTGGCCCCTGGATGCCGATGCGCCCTCTCCCTCCACTCCCCAGGGGTTGGCGGCACCGCGCCACGATAAAAGGCGGCGTCGGGTCGCGGGGGGCAAAGGTTGGGACGGAGAAAAAGAAGCCGCGGGCAAATGCAAATTGCAAAGCAGCAGCACAGCAGAGCCCCAAAGCAGCCGCAGCGCACGTATAAAGCTCAAAGGCCTGGGCGAGGCGACCGAAGAAGGAATCTCTCTCCCTTCCCTCGCCGGGAGCCTGAGCGGCCAATGTTATGCCCCGCCGCGGCGGGGGAGGTGCGGGCGTGGCTGCCGACGACGGAGCCGGCTGCTTTTGACTGGGATCTTTTTTTGTTTTTTCTCTCTGCCACTATCCGATCAATCGCTCGGTCTGCACCCTGCACATGCGTCGAGAGAGCTTAAGCTCATGGACGGCATGAGGGAGGCCATGGCATGGCGCACTGGCGCTTTCCTTTAACTGCTAAAGACAACAAGTCATGGCCTCGATAAAGAGTTGCGTTCACAGGGCATCCAATGCCACGCAGCACGACGCATTGCTCACTTGGGAGGCTGCTGCTGCTGGCGTTCAGGTTGTGTGTGCTCGCGTTTATGTTGTGCACGTGCTGGCGCTTGCTTCGATTCGACTGGCGAGAGAGAAAGCCGGCACCACATGTGCCCCGCACCGCACGAAATGGCTGGCTCTTCTTCTAATCTTCTGGGACCTCCGCCCTGGGGACGAGACACGAGAGGTTTTGGTTCGCCGCACGACGCATTGCATTGCGCCGCACGTGCACACGTACGTGTTGCTAGCACAGTCACACAGTGGCACTCGTAGATCACACAAGCTCACGTTTACTGCGAGCAAGGACGGTGTCATCACAACAAGTACTGAGGTTTGGTCATGTAGATTCATCATCTGTTTGAATTGTTGCCTGCCAAAAAATCGAGTCATGCCACTTTTTCTTTAAAGCAGAATTCGAGCCATGCCTTGAGATTCCCCAGCACCTAGCAGTCTTCTTTTGTTCTTGCCGCCTCCCGACCAAGGAGGCAAGCAGCAAGCCACAAAAGGTATGATCATTTCTAACAATGCGCACACATATAAGACAGACATTCTTCAGAAAAAAAACAGATACGCAAGAAATATTAAGAAGCAACAGCACTAGTTAATACTTGTGAAGCAAGCGTTTCGGGGTTACATCGCAATGACTGGATCCAAGCGCAAACATGCGGGGAAATAACGGAAATGAAAAAAAACAGCAATTAAACATAGGTCCTGGGTACTGTCCCAAATGGGAATGAGGTGAGAACCAAATCTAAGAAACGGTAGGGGTGGAACAAAACTAGTAATAGAGCATCGGGGATGCCTTTTGCAAATCTACTACTCTCTTATGATGTTGGGGGACTCTTCTTGTTGCTTCTGCTAGTCGTCGCTGCGAACTTCATGGGTGGGGGTCCATAGAAGCATCAGCTCCTACACCTCAGTGCCTGCGAAAGCATTTGGTACACGGAGGTCAGATCATGAAAATTGGGCACAAAAGGAGTAAAGATTTGATAATTTACAAGTTGTAATTATCGTAGGTCATGGCAGCGCTACCGGAGTCCCGTGGTGCGTTGCACCTGAAACATTCCATCCTGCTAGCAAAGTTGTGCTCGTTGCATCCAGACCTGGCAGCATTATATTTAGATATGCATTAGTGGAAAGCAGAATTCAAAAGACATGAAACTTCAAATCATATTCCTGCTTGGAAGATCAGGGAGGGTTGCTATTAAAGTTGAAACATGATGATAGGGACGCCCAATCCCAACATGCCCACAGAAATCCACTAGTATGAAGCAATGACCTAATTATCCACTAGTACGAGACAGTAGCTACACATCAGCACTAGTAGGAGAAGATATAAAAGCTAGTTTAGTATTATCACCCAAGCAGACAGAAAGTATAGACAGATGATTCTGTTGTCTCTTGCTCCAGCATGTTGCTCATAAAACAAATCTCTTTTCTAGCATAGCCTACCCTCTTTTCTAAACTAAAGCCCCCCAAACATGGAAGAATAGCCTAAAACAGAATATATAAGCACAAATAAGGGTGCTACTACCAGTCTACCACCAGACCATGTGTATCAGTTGATAAAAGAAAATAAAAGAAAGGGCACCGAACAGTTAAGTCTCATTGGTTATACACGTAACTGAATATAAGGGAAGCCTTAGGGTGGAATGATAATGATTTAAGTGATTCACACCTGGTGCAGATCCAGTCTCCAGACTTCCAACCAGGGCGGTTGGTGCGGGCAGGGCCGCCGCCACCGCCGCCACCGAAGCCGTAGCGAGAGCGTGACATGTCACCATCAAAGCCACCAGCACCACTGTTGACAGCAGTGTCCTCCTTGAAGGCAGAGCACTTGAAGCAGTTGGAGCGGCTGGCGAAGTTGTGCGCGCCGCAGGAACATAACCAGTCACCAGGGCGGACATCAGAGCCAGCACCAAAGCCACCGCCAAAGGAAGAGCCACCACGGCCACCGAAGTTGGCGTAGTCACCTCCACCGCTGCCACGGTCGGCAACTCCACGTGGCTCACCACAGCGCTGGCATAGGTCCCGCCGGCTGAAGTTGAGGTGCTGGCATGCCCTGCAGTCCCAGTCTCCTGGCTTCCTGTTCATCTTGCCTGCAGAAATTTCATAATGAAAACATTGTGAAAATGGGCATATCTAGCCAGACAAAACTCAATATGACCAAACTTAGCTAGAATAAAAACACGCATCATGCTTGGACGACTCAATTGTTATCTCTCAGATCAAGAAACAGAATTGAATAAATATGCATATGAAGTTACACACTTCACAAAGCTAAGTTACCTAAACAAAGCACAGCTGTTGTGTTTCTGGGGCCTAGGACAAGAAGTTCTGTGAAGTGAGATGGTGATGCAGCAAGGTGCATATGTGCAGGGGTATTTATAGTGAAGTTTGGAGGGGATGCTGAAACCGAGGGTGAGCTATCTTTGTGCCTTTGATTCTTGGTGCACTTTGGCCTGGCAAGAACAAGGGAATCACGTAAAACTAGAAAGAAGAGTGGAGTTAAAGAAAAGAAAAGAAGAGAAAGCCATTAAAGGGAAAAGAATTATGGGGAGTTTGAATGCCTCCTTTGCTCTGCATCTCTGCCTTGGCAACATCTTTTGAGACATGGGATGGAGGGATGTGCACTTCTGAGTGTTCTTGTGCTTATAAAATTTGGTATGCACTAGTCTTTGTTGTAGTGATTAGAATATTTTTGAGAAGTGATCCTAAATAATACGCTGCAACACTAATATGGAGTTTCAGAGGATGACTATAGCACTCAAACAAGAAAATGTTAATGGTCAGTAAAAGCATTCTATGTTTTCATGGCACATTATCCAGTTAAGCTGTAGTTAACTAATGAATGACAGTCCTAATTTTTTTTATGGTGGAACACAACGCCATACCTGCTTATTTACCTCATTACAAACCACAACTATATCAATGCCAAAAGGCAGGAAATCTGATCAACCATACCAGCAGTACAGCTAATCACACTAAGTTGAGAAATTGTGCGGTCCACCTTCCAGTGCCATCCACAAATGCGCCATACAATATCACATGTACAAGATAATGCCAAGCATCAAAGCAAATATATGGAAAGAAAAGCAAAACCTAAAATTAGCACTTATAAGATTCTGAGCAGAGATGAGTACACATGTAAATAAGCAAATGTTTGAGGTGTAAAGAATGGTCCCTATCATTCTGAACTTATGCTTATTTATTGCTATGTAACTATTGATTCCGGCAACTAAGAAAAGACCATTCCTGTTCCTGATATTCGACGCTAACTTCGCCGTCTTTTACAATAACTGAGAAAAGACCATGGAATCCATTCTAACCAACCATCACATCAACTCAAGGCTATATCCATTTATGTCAAGCAATCTACAACAAGATGATGGTTCAACCATCTCAACTATTCAGTATAACTTGAAGCAACCAAGCCTTTTTTATCATTGAGATGACGGGTATGCCTTTACTTTGATTTAAAAGTCCCTTCCATGTAACCGGTTAAACGAAATTAACTTGCTGAGTGCTATTTTATCATTGAGATGGCATGAACAAGTCCCATAAAAACAGATGAGCTCACTAAATAAAATCGAGGAAAGTAGTATCAGCCAAGTTCCAATAAATTGTCATTTTTACTTTGCATGGATAAGAAATGGACTAGCTGAAATTTCGGATAAGAACGAACAAGTATGAATATGGGTACATTACAGCACGTCAGCACCAAATGAATATTCCAAATGCTATGAGAGAAAGGAGCATAAAGCACCAACAGCTTGCCAACAGCATAAACATCTAAATGGAAGAACATGATGTGCAGCCGTGCAGGTGACAAAACAAAACTATAGTTTTTTTTAAAAAAAAAAGATAGTAGTGTAAACACAGATTTCTCAGCTAACAAGCTTCCCAGCTTTGTTCAGTGTTTTTCTATTTTTCCTGTAGGTAACCTGCTGGAGTTGCTTGCTTGTAATCTTTTCCTATATTGATAGGAATGAGCACAATCTCATGTTTCATTCGTTCATAAAAAAGAGTGGGAAACTTTTCCTTTACGAAAAGTAAAAAAAAAAGAACCCTCATGGATAAGATTTATACCATGCAATGAAATAAAAAACAGGATTGAAAAAATAATTGGTTGAAAAAAAAATATTTGTTACCCTACTTCAGCTCGACAAATAGGCATTTTTTAGCAACATCCTCAGAACCCTTCAGGATTTTTTTTTTTCGAGAACAACCTTTCAGGAATTCAGGTACCACTTGGGCCCCAAGGGCTGAGGGTGATCAAAGGGGGTTACTGATAAAATCTTTGTCCACGTATGCTAAAATTAGCAGTCTCTACCCATATCCATAACAGAGGTGTGCATTGTTGTCTAGTCTAAATGCAAAAGTATACTGGCAGATGGTTATGTTGATTTGCTACATAACACCAAAATAAATGAATGAAAGTGACAGAAGAGAGAAACAAAAGGGAACGCTTCAAAACAAGACAGAACCAATTGGATTGCTGACCTGTGCTAAGTGTTGAGCGCTAGGCTTTATCTTTTTCGTTATAAGAGAGGGAATTTTCGAATACAGAGAAAGATGACACCGTCTCATAATGAACTCCCCATGCACAAAACAAGATGAAAATGATTCCTTGGCAGAGAGCAAAGGGTGAGGAGCTCATGCGACTGGTTACCATACTTGAATTTCAATAAAGATAAGGTGAAATCAAGAGGGTAGTAGTCTCCGAGGGTGGCGTTGACCACACTCTTTATAACTCTTTACCACCCCTTTAAATTTCAGTTGCTCTCATCTCCTGTGTTGTTTCCCTTATCCTTTACTTATGCTCATCCGTGAGGCTTTTACATCAGTGGATGTACTTTTGCTTTTTATCTACTCCAGCTATTTCCTTTCTCTTGTGTCACTATGCTAGTTACTAGTGCTAGTAGTTGTGCTAGTAGATACTAGGAGGGAAGATATAGGTTTCAAAACCATAGGATGATATGCCTTCTCTTCCATTCCATTCCCTTGGGTGAAGTGAAAGGAGAAGCAGATACAAATCATGGAGTCGTGTAAAAAACCTGGGGCCAAAAGCTAGTTTGGATTCTCTCCTAGGGAAGTGCTTCCATGCATGACCATGACCAAACCCCAAAGGAAGTGATCACTTGATAGCCCCTAACATGCTTTGATTCTCTGCTTTTGCACAACCAAGAAGAAACAGCTCATGCCTTTAGCTTTTGTGTTAACAAGCATACTGAGATTAAAATTAAGACTTGTGACAGAACACAAATAACTTTCAGCAACAGCCCTAGGCACTATTGTTTTTTGACTGGTGAGACCAACAAAGGACCTTCAAAATACCTGGATTTCAATGGAACAGTTTGGGCATACATAATAACTATCCTGTCGAAACTGAAGATTGATCTGTATTTGTAGTAGGATTGGTCTAAATTTTGACGGATATGCTGAAGAAGATGTTGATGCCAAATGAGCTTGAGAAAATGTATTCCAAAAACTAGATGTCTAGATATACTAAATAATTTGGTATAGCTCCGTTCGTTTATGCTCACTGTGCAGCTGCAGCAACTGCTCAACGCTACAGAGCCCGCAGCCTGGCCAACATTGAACATTAGGTCTTTGTTAGGTTGCTGCAGCTACGGCAGTACAGCAATCTCTATCGAGCATTGAATATGTCTATGGCATAGCACAACTGCTAGTTTCTTTCATACTAGACATCGAAGAATGTTTGCAACTTAAATTCTAAATATTTCATTGCATCCAGTCCCTACCTAGATTGTAGCCTGCATACTAGTCAAACATTCATAAATAATTCTCTGCTGTCCCAAGGCATGAAATTTCTTAGCTTAAACCCAATTTATAAGGATTGGTTTAAGTACGCTCTCATTCCTAGAAAATGAATCATTAGGTGCACTTGCATGCTATTCTTTGTATCTAGGATTCCAAAGATGATGGTACAAGTTTGCAGGGCACCCCTTTCTGGTCTGTACTCACTGACATGAGTCCAAACAATGAAATATATGGGCCTCTTTGCTCCCTTTTGAGCTGCCTGCCTGACTGAACAACAAAGCAACAAGTCCGCACACGAGTGGGCCACAATGGGGGCACTACCGGGGGCACTACCTAAGACAAAGAGCAATGTAATAGGTGCATGAACTTTAATTATATTGTTACAGAGTATGCGCAAGCCACTGAGTGCAATAGATTCCTGTGGCATGTGTGGTGTGTTCATGCAGCACACTTGCAATCCTGTAGTTTCTTCATGACGTAATCGACCCTCGACGAGGCTAAAGTCAGCCAGTTTGGCTGACCAGCTTTCTTGTGCAGTCTCGAGGCAGATTCAGTGATGGGGTGCGGTTGTATTGCATCATAGAGGTATGCATAAAGATAAGACCAGAATGGTGCTCAACATGATTGCACAACACAACTGAATGATTGATGTAATGGGACTAGACTGGTCTCATCCAGTGTTGGATTTCATCTAAGTATTCAAGCAGCAAGACTGGTTTCATCCAGTGTTGGATTCTAAGTATGCAAGCAGCAAACAGACAATGGTACAAGATCAAACTAGCCAGCTACCAGACCCTGTAGCGTAACTTCAGGAATGATAACACCAAAAAAAACAGAAAAAAACATCACGCTAACAGCTCTGCGGCTAGAGTGAACAGGTTCCCTCAAGAGCAAATGGCAGTCCGCAATCCTAAAATCCTCAGATCTCCCCGATACAGATAAATCGCCCATACTCCGAGTGGCGACAAAGATTGCACCGAGGCAGTAAACCAAGCACCACCATGCCCCACCGCTCGCGGCGGCAAAAGCCCCAGATACCCATTTCCCCACCTCGCAATCTCGCATCAGATGGGATGGCTTAGCTGTCGACTAATCAGCGGCCGCACGAATCTCAAAGACACGCGCGCACCCAACCCCCGGCCCCCAAAACCCTACCGCACTCAAACGAGGCGGTCGACACCGCCAAGAGCGCGATCGCGGGGAATTCGTAATTCGTGATCCCAGCGTTTTGAATCCAATCTGTACGGATCGATCCATCTCTTATACCGGAAGAAAAAAAATGAATCCATAAGAAAAAAAAACGATCGCGTGACGCCACCAACAGAAATAGATGGAAATCAAGGAACCCAACGGATAAACCCAACCACGATCGCAAGGAGAGGGAAGGGGACGGACGTGTACCTGATCTCCGATCCTCCTCGACTCCTCACGACTGGGGGAGAGAACGGCGCGTCGGGAGAGAAGAAGCAATCTCGTTAGGATCGGCGGCGGAGGAAACCCAAACGAAACAAAATGAAATCAGATGGGGATTGGGGAGGGATTTCGAAAACCTACCTCCTCTATTCCGCTCCTCACCTCGTCGCCGCAAGAAGAAACGGAAGATTTTTTTTAATATTTTTTTGCGTGCTGTTCGCCTGATAGGTGGGAAAGAGAGGGAGCCAGGGAGGGGGGTTACGCGCGGCAGTGCGGCACCGACGTCGAGGCCGGTCAAAGGGCAGCGTCCACGGGGCCCACGTGTCAGCGGGATGCCGCGCGCCGTGCCGTGTCTTTCGTGGAGGCCAAGTGTCCAGGAGGCGGTGTGACCTGTGACTCACTGACAGGTGGGTCGGATCGCCGGGTCCACCCGGGGAGGCGCGGTGCACGTGCTTGGGCAGGAGTGCTTTTGCCGTATTTAGTTGTGATGGGAAAAGGTACTTTTTTTTTTCTCTGGGATACGTGTTACGTGAGGGGAATGAATAGAAAAGGGAAAAAAGAATTTTTAAGGATACGTGTTCTGTAAGGAGGATAAATATAAAGTAAAAAGTACTTTTAGAAACTAAAGGCGGCCTTAGGATGATATCAGCCGTCCACGGGGTTATGCACCGTCTGAGTTCGTCTTTTTTCTTTGAGTTCGTCTTTGGAGTTCATACGGAGGTTTTGTCCACAGTTTTTTTTTTAAAAAAGGCGTGATTTTTTATTTTTTTCGGGAAAACTATGGATATTTTATTAGCGTAAAAAGTAGCAAACAGCGCGCTTTACCTCTGAATTTTGTTTTAAGTAAAACTTATGGTTTAGAGAGATGTTTAGAGAGATTTTACTGACATTTATGATCATTTATGCCTATAGATTTTACGAGAGAATTTCATAAACATGCCATAGCTGTCAAAATCTGTAGGCATAAATGTCTGTAAAATCTCTCTAAATCATAAAGTTTTAGAGCGCCCGTGTATCAATTCTGCATCTACATATACTCCCTCTGTTCCAAAATATAGCTACGTTAAACATTCAAAATTTGTCCCAAAATATAGCTACATATGAGTTGTGAAGCCTGATTGAATGGACGAATGGGCTTGTAACCCATTCGTCCATTCAATCGGGCAACTCGCAAGGCCACTGGTGCAAGAAAAAGTATCAGAAAAGATGAATCAACAACATTGCATACATGTGCAGAAATTGCATCAGAAAGGATAAAGATAAAAACATTGCAGATATGCCGACCACCAAACAACTCCACTTATAGCATCACAGCCAGTGTCATATCGGCGTTGACCACACGTTAAATTCAAAATAAATTCACTGCACATCTGCATTACAGCATCAATATTCAACAGATGACATGTGTTGAGAAGAACGGACAGTCCACAGAATTGCATCCTAGTTCACGTGCGACAAGACGCTAGATGTGATTTTTCGGACAGTAAGTTAGCAATTCATGTGAAATAGACAGATGGTGCAACCAGCTGTGCACACCAAACGGGTACCCTAAACGAAGGTAGCACCTAGAAAATGACAGTGGACATTTGGAAGTAAATGTCTTTGCGAGTTGTGTTTAACAAAACCTATATATGCATAACGATGCTCCTGCACCCCTTGTAAATGGAAACGTAGAAATGTTTGCATTGTGCAAACTGTGTATCCTAATCTTTGCACCTGTGATATGTACTAGAATAGAGTGAACTTGATCGATCAGTCAATCTGCAGTTTCTGCAATAAGCTCCTTGAGCACGTATTTCAGGCCGTTCATCCTCTTACGTGCTCTCTGAAAAGCAATGTATCACAAATAAGCTGAGCATCTGGTTGATGTGGCACTTACGAGCATTGAAAATTACTTTCAACCTACCTTCTGCACCTCGGCAATTTTGAGTTCTGCATCATTGAGCTGAGCGCCTACTGTTTTCTCGGCATTTACTAGGAGCTTCTTGTGGGACGATTCTATTGATACAATCATGAATTGACAGAATAAGTTCAATTATAATTGTAATGGTCAGTGATCAGAAAAATTGAGCATATAGAATTAGAAAGAGATCTATTAGTCTGTCATACAAATGAATACAGCTAACTGTATGCACGTATTAGCTGTAACTGTACGCACGTAGAATCATCCATCCAAACTAGCTAACATCTTTCTAATTTCTAAATAGAGAACCAGCGTAGAGGCATACAATTGAAATGTATGGATAAACAAGACTTTGCAGCTATCTACTTTACAGAGTTTACATTCTCAAAGATTAACATGATTTCACAGTTTTAGAATTGGAAAATGGTAAGAAATGGTAAGTCAGATAAATGTGTCACTTGCATTGCTATTGATAGTTAGGTGTGGTGTTAAACTTACTTTGCTTGTCAGATACTCCCTTAAGTTCTGCATGGTAGGATTCAAAATCCTCAAGAGAAGTCCTGCAATCCAGCAGCTGTTTGTTGACCTCCTCCTTGAACTTCTCATGAAGAATCCTTAATTTTTCTTGTTGCTCTATGTACCAAAAAGGCAGAATTTGAGTAACTAATAACATGCATGAAAAAAAGGAAAGGAAAACAAGGTACAAAAAGATAAAAACAACAAATATTAGAAAAATATCCATGTTGGATCATGGAACACAGATTTAGGATTTATCTAATCTTTCATGACATTGACATTATGCTTCATCATGGAAATGAGTAATGAGATTATAAGCACCAAATATAACAATGTAACGCCATTCAAGCTGGCTTGTGGGTTCCATTTTCACCAGATGTTTCTTATTGACTGATTGGCTATAATCTATTGGTATGTTCCATTGATAAGTTGTAAACAACACTAACAGGGTGGTTCTCAAAGCTTGGAATCAAATCATACATCACATAGCTGCTGCTGATTCCAAAAAATAGAGTGTGTACACTCCTGGAGTTGAATAATCCAAATAAGCAGAGATGATGGGCACGTTTGGTTCTCAGGCAAGCGCTAGCCTTGCCTTGCCTTGCTCGGGCAGAAATCGAGGCAGGGCAAGCATTTGGTTCCTAGGCGAGTTTTTTCTTGGGGCCTGCGCTAGCAAGGTTCTTCCTTGCTTTCGGCGGAGAGGAAATTTGGCTCGCCTGCCGTGGCAAGGCAAGGCTTTCCCTGGCCAGAGAGGCAAAGCAAGCCTGGCTCTAGAACCAAACGCGCCCAATATGTGATTAGCTGCTTTCAGAATAAGTTACAGGCTTACAGCTGACGGATTTTCATCATGATAATTTTCAATTGGAGTTCAGTTCTGAATTGATGGACGCATTAACATGAAAAAAGTTGTACCTTCAAATGTTGATTCTAGGCGTTTCCTTTTACACTTGCCTAAATTGATCAGCTTGTCCCTGAAATAACAGTTAGACTGCCATGTATCAAAATATATGCAATTTTATTTTATATGATACTTATATTTATATATAGAACAAGTATACATGTGCACATGGAGATAATAGGGGGTGTTTGATGGTAGCACTGGGACAAGATCTTACACATCAGCCTGCATCTGGACCTCAACCCCCTCAAGGTGCTGGCGTATTATCTCTCCAGTAGCTGTAAGTATCTCAGAACTTTTCTTGCTTGTTTCCGACTTTATCTTAGTTTGGAACCTTCCCAGCACCACTACCAATTGATCAAAAGCCCTGGGACAAATCATGGGTGTAATCAAACAAACTAGCAAACTATGATATATCTACTTTATTAACACTGCGTAAGACAGAACCTTGTAAGGTAGTTTTCTGGGCATTGTTCTTGTTCTTCCTCAGAAATTACAGTTTCTTGTGTTCCTGGAAAAAAAAAGTTATGAACTGCTAACCATGCAGTCAAAGTCAAAGAAGGAAAGCAGTATTACCAGAAGTAGCAAAACGAGTAGGTGAAGATAAGTGTCTTTGTCTTTTGCTTTTTCTGTCCTCATTTAGATTTGATTTTCTACCCACATGCTCAGGAGATTTGTCTGAGCCATCGATATCTGAAAGCCATTTATGAGATTTATATCCTGCATTTGAAGAATCACATATTAGTTACCAATATCATGCCAAAAACATCCTTAGAATGATCTTGAGCAGCCTCAAGGTATTGATTTAGTTGTGTTGGTATACTTAATTAAAGTTACGCAGTCAAAATTCAAATAAAAAGAAAAGTCCATATGGCAAAATTCAAACTAATTTGCAGGATATGAAAAATGTTTCTGTTATTCAATCAATCATGTATATGGTCCTTGAATATGTATGTGTTCAAAAATGATTTTAGCTTGTTGCCATTTGGCAAACAAGAAATCATGAAGAAATGAGAACATGTGGAGACAGCAGAACTCAAAGTTCATGATTGAGAAATTATCACATCATTGCTTCCGTCAATTCAGAAAAGAACTCGAAAGCTATCTGAAAGTTTATTCCAGGATCAGGAATTCTAAGAGGCCAAGAGCTAACCCAAAAAACATGTACGTTTTCAATAATGCCAGAAGAGGGGAATAGTACAGCATTGTTGCATTTGCCTTTTTTTTCAATATGTCAAACACAAAAGAGAACATAACATGATCCAGTCAAACTAATGATTTTTCCTGTACAAATTTTATTAAAGAGAGGCAATGTGATGTTCTGACCTTTTACAAAGCTTGGTTTGGAACTTTTAGTCCCTTCATCTTCAGTTGGAGAAGGGGGTGAAAGAGATCGCTGTTTACTGTTTTCTGTTTCTTCTGAAGAAGCAGGAGATTCACTACCAGGTAACTCGGTGGCTTTATCCATTTCATCCTGAACATCATAGTATAAATCAGCAGTGAAAGGATGAAAAAGTTATGTTATACGGAATAGAAACAACATCAATTTACTAAGATTGTAAATATGTGTTACAGAGTAATACCAGTGACTCGGATTCTGGATCCGAGGCGAGGGAACTTGATCTGGACCTATCCATGCTTTTGGGATACTTGGAAGTGTATAGTTCACCATCTAACCCTTTACTTATTTGTGGGGATGGATTGACCTTAGGTGCAAGAGTAGGGCTTGGATATTCATCTGGTGTGTCTTTGAATCTGTCTGTCCATGGACTAGCAACCTTCTGCCCAAATTTATCAGCTATCTCGGGGCTCTCATCATGGTCCCATGGGTATATTTTAGGTTCAGGTGATGGGTTAGCAGCACCAGATGGTGGAGAGTTGAAATTATTTTCTGCTGCTGTATGTCCATGAGGGCTTCTGTGTGGTGATGCAGAAGAATCATTTTCCTTGCTCTTCAATGATATCTTACGAGGAGAATTGAGCTTGTTTTGCTCGCCATTCAATGCCTTGCCCAAAAAATTTTCTGAAAACTGCATCGTCCGGGGCCCAACCTTAAGCATCGCATTCGTTCTCCTCCCCCTTTTAGGGCTCCGTGAACAGCTCTCAGCAGTTTTTCCAGTTCGGGACAAAGAAGAAAAGGATGCAGCCTTGTCTAGTTTGTTATCTGGCAGGGTGTTTCTAGAAGATAGCTTTCCTTCCTTATCATCCTGTGTGGTCTTATCAGAAATTCTATCTGAATACTGTATCTTCTGAGCCTCAACTTTAGCTTTCCTATTTGAGCTTCTGAGATTTCTTAAGCTGCCAGAATCACCAACAGCATGTTTTACCACTGTTTTAGGAGTGCATTTCTCATTGAAGGTGAACGCATTGCCCTGCATTTTCTTCTTGGGTGTAGAGCGAAAAGTTGACAATGGTTTCTTTGCACTTCGACTCTGCTGCTTGGAGGCTGGTGCTTTCTTGCTTCCCAACGAGCGAGTCACAGGTTTTATTTCAACAACTTTTGGGCTGTCAGAATCTGACTCAATTGGATCAAGGGACTGTTTACACTTGGTAAAGTTCACTGTTTGACGATTCAGTGGATCTGGTGTCTTGATGTTATCAGGAATAGGTGAAGTGAAAACCTCCTTGTTCCCTGAAGATGGTGCTTTGACAGTTTGACTTTTAGGTCGGTCGGGTGTCTCAAACTCATCAGGGTTTGATGAAGCAACAGCCTGCTTGTTTTGTGAAGTGCCACCAAGAATCTCCCAGAGCTTCATCCTGAGCATCTCACTACTGGGCTTGCTTTTACCAGCAGATTCCAAGTTCCGCTTTTGCTGGGAACTTATAAATTCTGGTGTATCCAGTTTATCGAGGCTGCTGCCTTGTTCTCTTCTTGTTCCAAAAGAAAAGGTACCTGTTTGCTCACGTGTATTATCATCAGGTTGTGATACAGAAACCTTCAAAACTGAGCCAGCTTCAGGCACCCCTTTAACAGATCCATCATTCTTTGCAGTTTCTTGTGAGACCCGAATCGAAGCATTATCATCCTTAGGTGGTCTAGATATTCCATCAGTTCCCTGAGACAAGTTCCTATCAAATGCAGGGATAGAATCTTTGCCTATTGATATAGAACCTGCCCTTGGAATCGTGATACCAACTGAGACCTTAGGGAATTTACCAGACGGATACTGGTTGCTGGCTAAACTCCAATAATCACTTGAAGTAGCCTACACATTTCATAAAATGTTAATTTGTTGAAATACTGCAATATAGGAATAATAACTGAAAAGGTGAAATGAATAGGCAGCACACCCTACAAGGGGACAACTTAGAAGAGGCAATAACTACTCACTTTATGGATGTTCGGCAGCTCAACTTCCATTGGAGCAGCTTCAGAGATAATAATACGAAACGAACTACAGGTGAACCTGAAAAAATGGAAAAAAAAATAACTTCATGAGATAAGATTGTGAAAGCATCTTGCATGATTAAATTAAGTTTCATAATCACAACCAAGGAAGCATCATTTAGGAAGCATGCCACAGTAAGAGATTCATCAGTACATAAGTGGAGCAATATGAGCAACAGTGAAAACATTCAGTAAGAAAATACGCATGCTTTCTGCACAGCAGCATAGACATAGGAACAAGGATCACCACTGATCCTTAACAAACATAGCAAACTAAAGCAGCCAAATATCCAAGTTATAGCAAATCCATACAAGAGAATACAGTAGAAATCACTGTATAGTGTCAGTTTGTCGCAGAACCGCACTATATGAATTTTTCAAATCCACAAAGATATTTACATAGATAAATCATTGTACAATTCAGCTCCAAAATGGTTTTGGTTGAAATTGTGCAAATCGCATACCAGTGATACCACAACTAGACTTGACTTAATCACTGAGGATTCTTCCTATGACCATTTCAACATATCACAATATCAACGAGCATAGTAGCACTAAAGCTCTCACCTAGTCGGTGAAAAACAGTGACTATTCCCCTGTAAGCATGTTAGATTAGCATACCGCAATAAGAGCAACTCCAACCAAACTCCTATGTTTGAGCCCCTACTCCAAACAGGAGACCCCATCCAGATTTCACCCGGTCCTGCCCCAAAAAGTAGAGTCAAATGGGAGACCAGTTGAAGCTGCTCACGTAACTACATCATATAGCAGCACAGTGCACGCAACATTCAGTGATCGCCTTCGTCGAGCACAATCCGGGGTCAACACTCAATCATGAAGGCACCAAAGGCAAAATACTGGCAATACCCGTTAGTAATCACAAGTTAGATAATAACAGCACTACAATGAGTGCATCCATGATCCATGGAGGAAAGCGAGCGTTGCCATACGAACCAGCAGCAATATGGCCGGTGCACGATTTCACGACGGCAGAGGAAGAAATTGGACAACGCGAGCACAAATTTCCCCATCACGAGCGCAATCGCAGCAAAATTCAGACCGCATCGATTCGGAAACGCACAGGATAACGCACCCAATCGAACCCCCAAAAACGAAATCAAACCCACAAACCACTCACCTCTCCAAACAGCACCCAAATTTCGAACGCCCAAACCCTAATCCCACGCGCTTGAACCAAAATCGAACGGAACGGGACCAATCGACGCGGGGGGAGTGGGAGGCCGTACCTTAGCGTCGGTATCGCCGGTGACACCTCGTAAGCCGCTAAAGCAACGCGCCGCGCCCCGATGCTCGAGCGCACGGGGCCTCAGTGCGAAGCTGGCCGCTAGGAGAAGCCGAATCGCGGCGACGAATTCGGGCGGAAGCTCCTCGGCCGCGCCGTCCAAACCAAGCTGATGGAAATTAGGGCGAGAAAACGATGAGGTGTGAAGAACTTGGGAGGTGAGGAGGAAGCGGAAGCGAACAGTGAGCAATGGGTGGCGGCGGCGGTGGCTGAAACTACCTTCGCCGCAGCTGGTGGTGCCTTCGCCTCCCCCGCTCCTCGTCGCCACGGCTCTCGCTCGCTCCGAACTTCCGAAGGCCGAACGGAGCGGAAAGGCCGAAAGGGGACGGCGGTGAAGCCGTGAAACGAAAAGGTTGAAAGATAGGGGGAGCCGGGAGGCGCTGGATTTGAAATTTTCGGAAATAGGGCGGAAAAGAAATTTACACGCTCTGGTGCAGGGTTCACCTAAACCGGTCCGGTTTGACCGGTTCTCGACCAAACCGCCCTAGTCCGACTGCAAAACCGTTCGGTTACCGCCCCCGAACCGACACTATAAAACCACTCCCACCGGTTAGCCCGTCGGTTTCACCGGTTAGCCGGACCGGTTTTTTTTTCGAGAACTGGTCAAACCGCGGTTAGGTGAACCCTGCCTGGGGCCTGGGCCCTGGCCGCGCCGGTAGCACGCTAGGCCGCTATGGCTATCACATAGTACATGATTTGTTCAGGCTTGTTCGACTTTGACTGCTAGTATCAATTTTTTACTCACAATTAGCAAAAGTATTTAATGTTACTTTAGATATAGTATTAGTGCATTGTTGTAGGTGCTTGACTGTCTCCAACAATAGGACTCAAAATTAGAGACCTATTTGTGGTATGGGTCTCTCAAAACGAAATAGGTTACCTATCTAAAAGATGTCTTCTCCAACAAAGAACGCAAAACGGAAGCCCATCAGACGGACGGTTGTTTCGCGGGAACGGAGTCGACCTGGAGGCCGCCGAGGAGCAGCTGTGCGGCGCGCGGAGCTAGGCATGGCGAGGCGCCGCGGCAGTGCGCAGAGGCCGCAGAGGAGGCCGACGAGCGGCTATGCGGCGCGCGGAGCTGGGAGCGGCTATGCCGCGCGCCGAGGAGCGGCACGGCGACGCGCAGCTTGGCGATGTATGCCGGACGAGGCCACCGGCGACACCAGGCCCTTGCGTCACTGCGTGTGGAGGAAGCTGAAGACGAACAAATTAGCCCACGCACACTAAGAACAGATGCGAAAGAACGGGAAATTTAGGAGAAGAACATAGAAGCAAGAAGCCTCAAATCTTGTTTTCTGGCGGCAGCATCAACACGAGTAGTATTGAAGAAAAATTGGGAGGGCAAGAACAAACCGAGATGCCCCCAAATCTTGATTTTTAGGAGGCAGCATCAGGCCATCAGCCATCAGGACAAGAACAGGAAATTGGTGCGGAAATTGGGGGAGAAAACAAACCTAAGCGCCTGCAAATCTTGTTTTGTTGCTGCTGTTTGCGGATGAGGAGGAGAGCGGTTTCAGTGTTGACCTCCCACAGCAGCAAGCGATGCCCTTCGGCGTGGTGTGCCGGCCGGCAGAACCTCCGCGACGGGTGACCTCTGAGGTCGTGCGGACGAGCTCGTGCGGGCGGACTGAAAAGCCATGGAGCACTGGAGCAGGGGCACCAGATTGGAGTGGTGGAGAACCAAGAGCGTGGCGAGCTCAGCCGGCCGTGGCCGCCGCGTGCGAGCTCCGCGCCTCCGCGGCCTGCGGGACTCAGCCGCGCGCGAGTTTTGGGTCGAGGTGAGAGAAAGACGCGCCTTTAGGTTCTACGTGGAGGAGGACCATTTTAAAATGGGTAAGGCATTTAGGCACTCTATTGGAGACTGATTTTCCACACAAATCTACTGTACAAGACCCATATATGAGTTTGGCTAGCCTGATAAGTCTCCTGTTATAGACAGTCTTAGCCTAGAATGTTAACGAGGTTTGCGTATCTTTTGTCTATCTATGCTTGCGCACACCAAATATTGTAAATCTGTAGTTTATGGTTCTGCGAGACTCTTCGACCGAGGTTTGTAAAGTAGGTGACGGTGCTTGTGAGGGAGGAGAGGCCCTCGATGTTTTATTGAAGCTCTACCATAGTGAAAATGGCGAGGAGCTTTCCGTCAGGGGTGAGCGCAGACTCATTACGCGTGGGGAAGTCATGTGACCATCTACGGAGTTAATCGACTGGGGAATATGGGCCTTGCATTGATATTCTATTAGGAGGGGCTCCAACAATAAGGACTAGCTTTTCTGATATATTTATAAAAATCGACGTGTCAGTAGTTTGCATTCTCTACCCCATTACATTCTGTATTTTTATTTATATTCCGTACTTTTTCTTTCCTATAATTACTTTGTATAGTTTATAGATTTGTGCAAGTTTTTTGTGCGGTTGTAATCGTAACACATAGAGAAGCATCAGAGTTGTGTGCTGGTAACCTTTATTTATTTCGGAATGTCATTACAAGAGTAAAAAGAAAGACTAACATAGATAGGAAGGAGTGAGCCCCAACAATTGAGCAAGAAGCCAAGTCATCGATAATCAAAGAAAGGATCTAGCGCACATTTAGGTAAAAATTAGATATTCAAGGAGTTGACTACGATGAGACATTCTCACCGGTAGCGATGCTTAAATCTATTCGGATCATTCTAGCAATAGCTGCGTATTTCGATTATGAGATATGACAGATGGATGTCAAAACAGCTTTTCTAAATGGGTATTTATAAGAGGACGTGTATATGATACAACCTGAGGGTTTTGTCAATCCGACTAATGCTGGAAATATATGCAAACTTCAAAAATCAATTTACGGGTTGAAGCAAGCATCTCGGAGTTGGAATATTCGCTTTGATGAAGTGGTCAAAGGGTTTGGTTTTCGTCAAAACGAAAAAGATCCTTGTGTTTACAAGAAGGAAAGTGGGAGCGCTGTTGCTGTTGATTGGAAATGATATTCCAAAGCTGGAGTCCGTAAAGACTTCACTGAAAAATAGTTTTTCTATGAAGGATTTAGGGGAGCAGCATATATTCTGGGCATAAGGATCTATAGAGATAGATCAAAGAGGCTTATAGGATTAAGCCAAGATACTTATATTGACACTATGCTAAAACGGTTTAGTATGGAACAGTCCAAGAAAGGGTTCTTACCTATGTCACATGACGTACACCTTAGCAAGACTCAGTGTCCTTCGACGGCTAATGAGCGAGAGCGCATGAGTAAGGTCCCATATGCTTCGGTAATTGGATCTATCATGTACGCCATGATAGGTACTCGTCCAGATGTCTCGTTTGCTCTTAGTGCTGCAAGCAGGTATCAGTCTGATACAGGTGAGAGTCACTGGACACATGTGAAGGGCATTCTTAAGTACTTTAGAAGGACTAAAGATATGTTCTTAGTCTATGGATGTGAGGAACAGCTCGTTGTAAAAGGTTACACCGATGCTAGCTTCCAAACTGATTCAGACGACTCAAAGTCTCAGTCAGGTTATGTGTTCACATTGTACGGTGGTGCTGTTAGCTGGAAGAGTTCTAAGCAGGAGACTGTGGTCGATTCTACAACAGAAGCCGAGTACATTGCGGCTTCTGAAGCTGCAAAGGAAGGTGTTTGGATGAGGGAGTTCCTCATTGAGCTTGGTGTGTTCCCTGGTGCTTCTAGCCCACTGGAGTTATTCTGTGACAATAGTGGGGCAATTGCGCAGGCAAAGGAGCTAAGGAATCGCCAGAAGAACAGACATGTACTGCGGAAGTTTCACCTTATTCGAGAGTTCGTTAAAAGGAGTGAGATTAAGATATGCAAAATACATACGGATTTGAACGTCGCCGATCCTTTGACAAAGGCTCTCCCACGGCCTAAGCATGAGGCACACACAAGAGCTATGGGTATTAGATATCTTTTAGAGTAGCTCTTATGCAAGTGCGAGACTGTTAGAAATATTCGTAGAGGTTGTCATAAGATGATAATATTTCTTTGTATCCATGACATGTTGATTGTTTAATGAATATCCATGAAAGGCAACTTGTATTGATTGACAATTATGTGAATTGTTTGTGGAACTCTTACTTGTATGGTTATTCTAAAATTGTCCCTAGTCATGGTTGATGACTGGCACATTTATTAGTTGATGACTATGTTTCACAAGTCATGGACATGGAGATGTTAAACTAATAATGTGGGCACATGTATGACATGTGGCTGGATTGACCCAACATGAGACTTCATAATATTGTTCTCTCTTTGCACAATTTGTATGCTTTGTCCTTAGGCTTGAGATTGTCGCTTGTTCTTAAGATGTGAATCGACTTACTCAGGGGGTATCAAACGCTACGCCGTAACTGGGTAGTTATAAAGGTAGTTTTCGGGTTTGTTGTGAAGCTTTCTGTGAGGCTTGGATAGTCAAGACGGGATTTGCCCCTCTCTATAAGAGAGACATCTCTGGGCCCCTCGAGTGATCGTATCAAGAGATGCGTGGCCGTGCAACAGTTAAAAGTTAACCAGTGAAGGGATCTGATTCACAGTATCGAGAAAGAGTGGTCAGCTTGGAGCTAGACTAAGTATCGTGAGGCAATAGGAAGAGCTTGTACATACGTTGTGATGGTTCGTTCGATATGATCTTTACGTGCTTATAGGAGTTAGTACGTCTTGCTAGAGGCCGCTGCTAACTATTGGATCGAGTATGAGTACTCGGGCCATGTCTATTTGCATGTGAACCCATAGGGTCACATACTTAAGGGGTTGGAATGTTGAAAGAGTTGCCTATTTAGTGCAAGTGGGAGACTGTTGGATATATGCCATAAAGCCAATTGGATTGGATCTACTAAAGGCTCAAAGGGATATTGATCCATGAGGGATTAGGGTTCCTATTGGGCCTATGTGATACAAGCCCATTAGTACCCCTATATATACGTGGGAAGGGCTAGGGGTGCAACCAGCCCTTTTGGCCGCCGCCGCCGCCCTCCACGCCCGCGCCTCCCGTTGCTCTCACGGACCTAGCAGTCCGGACCGCGACACATCCTCCCCGTGCGTGTGGATACCTCGGAGGTGCTACATTTGGAGCACAAAGACGAGCCGGACCAGACGGACGTTAGCAACTGCACTGCCGGCCACATCGACGCGCTCTCCTACACCGAGACGTTTCCGCTGCATCCGCGCGTCTAGTGGTAACGATCTGTGATCTCCTACTCGCAAGGTTTCTGGGTTTACGCAGTAGATTAAAATTGTTGTAGCTAGCGTAGCCTACCCGTTTCCCTACGTATCAATCCCATGGCAACAATGTACTATTGGTCAAATCGGCAGGATTTCTTCAGGAAGTAGCCTATGGAGACGATTCTCGAAGAAGATCACTCGTGAAGGAGCAGCAATGAGAGGTTAAAAAAAAAAAGACCACTGCACAAAAAGAATTCTGGATAGATTTCACCAAAATCATCAATTCAACGGAGATGTGATTAGGTTCAGATGGACAACGTAGATGTGATTAGGTTTGAGATGGAAAACGTGCGAACAGGGATGACAGTTGATTTTCCCCAACAAGGTGCTAGTGATTGCAAGCAGCAAAAACCGAGGCTGAGGAAAGAACAAATGATCCACTTGTTACCATGGCGCAAGTGACCCTTTCTTCAGCTCAAAGTAGGCAGAGTTGGATGCCCCGGCTGCCTGGCTGTGCTCCAGAAATACCTTGCGGCGACAAATTCGCCTTTGTGTAGTGCATTGCTTGTCTTTCACAACAAAAGACAGTCGTTTGCAGTTGCAGACACGTCAAATATATATATCTCCCTGCCAGCACGTATCGCCGTACCAGTAACTTGCTAGGTACTATAAAGCTGCTTCTAGTTCTAGGACTAGGAGCACATCTGTTTTTTTTTTTCCAAAGACACAACATATCATCCTTTGAACTCTCGTAAGAGTGAAGAATGATGATACCATCACGTAGAAAGATACATGTTTCCCCAAACAAAGGTAATCATGTCACAACACCAGTCAAGTTTGTCACTTCGGCATATCTCAGTTGTCAATGAAAGAATCTGAAAAAGCAATTCATGACAAGAGCTCTCCATAAAATATATTTTGAATTCGTGGCGACTCCATTCCCCAAGGTAGGAAAGGTTTGATGAATAACAGTTTTTCCAATATAGATTTAAACAAACAATCTTGATAATCCTTACAAGATGAAAACCCACAAGATTCATCAGGACCTGGGCAGACACAATGTTATAGCAACTAATGGCCGTGTTCGCTGCAGCTGCGCTAGCCGTTGCCTCTGTGGCTACTGTTGCCACTGCAGCAGCTGCAGTCTGCAGCTGTAGGCAGCGCAGCAAACAGGCCGAATAACTCAGGAAAAATTGCAAGTAGCTATCTTATCCATATAATTTGACTTCCTGAATACTTCCTCCTTTCTTAAATATATGATGGGTGTTGCTTGTCCTAAACGATATATATTTAAGGACGGGAAGAGCATATGATGTGTGTTGTCTTTTATACTGTAATCTAACCTGGAGGTTGTAATAGACATAGACCAGTAATGCAAGAAACTGTTGGCAGTCACAAATCATAACCATCTCTCATTGAGTGCCAGATTATACAAAGGCAAAATTCAAAAGAACATAGACAGGGCATAAAAGGAACATCCCATCCCGCGAAGAGATACCATTAGGTGCAATCATTTCATCCTTCAGTTCAGTCTAGACAAGCATTCAGGAACAAAAGAAGGGGAAATGTAAGTAGAGCGCATTTAAGATGAATCTGTACCACTACATTCAACAAATGAGCCATAAATCATAAACTCCATTCAACTAAAAATGCAAACCCATTAATATACAACTGTGAACACTGAACAAGTAACGGTCGGGGTTACAGAAAGACTTCATGTCATCTCACATTTACCACTTTTGGACCTCAAGGCTCAAGGTCAAGGGTATCATGCACTCCGCCCCAAATATACAGCAGAAGTTAATGTTCACCAGTAGCAGGTTCCTGGTAACAAAGAAATTTTGCAGTCATAGTTTTCGAATAAAATTTAAACACCAAGCAGATACTGTAGTGAGCGTGCATAGGGACTCCACTTGCATAAATTTAAAATCAGTTGCCCTTGCTCAAGGTAGTTAAAGCAAGTCTTAACAAAATGGCTCGAAAAGAATGGTTAGATCTTGGTTTTTGGTTGTTGTAGACTGAAACTATTGGATCTCGATATCTCAGGCTTTCAGAATTTAACAATGTCTTTTCACACCATCATAGATAAAGAGGGTCTTTGCACCTGCAGTCTTGCACTCTTGCTGTATGCTGTCGAATATAACAGCAGAGTCTAACCATAATAGCATGAGTATATCGCTCGTTGGGCACCAATACTGTGTCCATGGAACTAAAAGCCATATAAGTCATAATAAGTAACCACTATTAATTCTGAATAGTAGGGCATTTTCAGTAAATATTTGTAATCAAGCACATCCTGATCAAATGTGGCAATTGAGAGGTCATATTCATGATGGTAAGCAAACAGTTGTTGAAATCTTGAAGTGCATCAACTTCAGTCCTCCGTCAACAAAACTTAAGCTGGACAATTCTGAAATTCTGAGGGTTTCATTTAGGCGTATGACAACAAAACATGGATCCATGTTTTATTCCCTCACCCGAGAAGAAAATTTGCCAAAATAGTACGAATAATCATCTGAACTCAGTAATATCATGAAGTAATTGCCTAATTGGTATGTAATAACTTACAACCTTGCCCAAATGAAGTAATTATGTGATCTTTGTCCTACAGATATGATCTGCAATAACTTGCAGTTGCAGGAATTAAGGTTACAAGTTTGCTTACATCAGTCACTTTCGTTGCCTTCGTCGCCCCCGTTTATCCGACGGAGACCGTCGAGGGCAGAGACGAGCTTTGGGTCGATGGATGCGGCGGTCTTGAAGGCGTCCAGGGCCTGGGCAGTCAGGCCCTTCCTCTCGTAGCACTCGCCGAGCATAGCGTGGGCGCGTGCGTTCTCAGGACTGAGGCGGACGGCCTCCTCGAGATCCGCGGCGACCTGGTCCAGCCGGCGGCGGCGGTGCAGCGCGAGCGCGATCTCGGCGCGCTTGGCGAGCGCGTCCCCTCGCTCGCGCGGCTCGAGCGACCGGGCGAGCGGAGGGGCGAGGGCGGCGTCGAGGGCGCGGAGCGCGGGGAGGCGGTGGCCCTGGAGGTCGAGGGCCAGGGCCTTGAGGATGAGCGGCGCGGCGTCGCGCGGGTCGAGGGCGATGGCGAGGTCGGCCTCGGCGACGGCGGCGCGGGCGAGCGGGCCGGGGGGCTTGGGCGCCGCGGCGCGCGCGCGGGCGAGGAGCTGGGCGCCCTTCGCGAAGTGCCGCCGCGACTGGGCCGCCGAGGAGCCGCCGCCGGCGCTGGAGCGGCGCAGGTGGAGGGCGACGCGGCGTGGGAGGGAGTGGAGCGCGACGAGCATGCCCGCGGCGAGGAGGAAGAGGAGGCACTGCACCACGGCCTCCGGCCAGGTGCCGGCGGCGCCCAGTGCCAAGGCGGACATGGCTCGGTTCTGGTGCGGCCTGCGTTGGACTGGGCGACTGGGTCAGCCGGTCAGGGTCAGCCAGTAACAGCAGTTCGTCGAGCGGTCCGATCTAGGCGGCGTCTGCGTCTTGCTTGCCTTGGGGCACGACGGAGCGGCCGGTCGATATTTGTGTGTTCATTTCTTTTTACACGGGAGAAGAATTGAATTTCTGGTTTACGGCGCATGCTCCAACAAAAGCCGATTCGCACATATTCGCTCTAGGTGAATTACAAAATATTATATAATGGGAGCTAAGCCAAGAAAATAAGTGAAGAGACAGCAGTAAACTTGGGATTCTAATCTTGACAGTCACATTTCAATCTTGAAAAATACTAGAGGCTTAAAAAAGTATCATGTGCATGGTAGTAGTTAAATTATGTGAAACAATATGACCTTGATAAAAAAAAATACTAGAGTTTGGTGGCTTAAAAAAGTATCATGTGCATAGTAGTAGTTAAATTATGTGAAACAATATGGGTCAAGAATATAGATGTGACTTACACGTATAATTTCTGATGCAACACTATAGGGCCCCAAGTTATTTTGCTAATCTCAGGATTAGAGATCCCCCGAATCAAGACTCACAATTAGCTAGCCCAAAACAATATGGAAGACAACAATAGGCTAGCTCCAATCTAGTTTCCACTTTGCAACTTGGTTAGACTGATTAGGTGTGAGGCTAGGGCCATAGGCATTAGATGTCTTGAAATGACCCTTTTTGTAGGTTTTTATTTGTCCGATGACTAGAATTAGATAATATATCTTAAAATCTAATGTCACTTCCCTTTCTCACAAAGCTTTTGTACAATGGTCCATGAAGAGGAAAAAAATAACAATTGATGATCCAGGTCTATCAATGGCTAGGTAGTATGACAAAAAACATACAATTGACATTGAGCTTTAGTTTCTTCTCGGTCTTCAAGTTTTGTATTCTGAGATCTCCGGTGTTACTACCCATTTAGGTGTCACCATGTTATCAAACACGGTAGCACATAAAAGCGTGATTGTATAAACATATATCATCATGCAAAGTTTAAAGTTGAACAAACAATTGTGCAATGAGATATATAGAAAAAGAGAAATCAGGACATGAATAGTTGCAGGTGTCACTATTGATTTATAATCGCAACCCACACTGATTTCTCATTTTTATAAATCCACAACTATTCCTTACACAAATTTCTGTTCAAATTAAAACTTTGTAAAATGGTAGATGTTTACATGCTATATCCATTCATATATTTTGGAATAATTTTAGATGACGGGATGTTCTCGTTGTATTCCATGCTATGTTTAAAACAAATGACATATATACAATGCTTAGGATGTTACCATGGTACCAATGGCGGTAGACCCTCCCTAATTTTAGCAACAAAAAAAGAGATATAAAATTTTGAGGTCAAACAAACACTTGTGCAAGGAGATTGCACAAATTCTATACAAAATAAATATTTGCATCGTACTCTCTATTTGCACATTCTCCAGAAATAATATACCTGCCTTGTGGTTGCACCAAACGTTGTTCACCATGTTGTCTAGGCACGTATCGATTCAACATTTTTGTTGCTTTCATATTCATACATACCGACTATGAAGCTGATAAGTATTATAAACTCTCGACACAATTATGATTTTTCTTTGATTGCACACCTTTTTATGTTATAGTATACGTATGCACGTGTTGATAAAACATGCATGCACACTCTTCTTGCCGAACACTTGCTAACATGCATATCCACCTTGCCTCTCTATGAACGCATCTGAGAGGCCAAAGCAATCGTTCTCAAAATCGATGAAGTCATGACATTTGCCCCATTGTAGATGAGCTTACGCGCCTGTCACTGTACAAAAATAATGACATCTGCACTAGCACGATGGAACATCACCCACTAAATTAAAAAAAATGTACTAAACCTTTATGTTCTCAGCACGAACATGCTCACCAACTCCTTCTGTTTGCACAAAAGAAAAGCAAGGTAATAAAGGTTTAGCCATAATTTAACTTGGTTGAATCTATATGCCATGTTTCAAGGTTTTCTTTGGAAAGGGTTGCCATGCGATCTCAATACACTTTAAGAGACAACTCCATTACCGAGTTATATTAAAAACTGTATATTATTAAACTCAATTGTCTACATAGATAAAATTTATGTCATGAGTTTCATGACCACCACAAGTCTCATAGTCCTAAATATCATCTTATGGTTATCGTTTCTTCAAAAATAACATACTTTTTCGCTTTCCATCCTTACAATTGAAAAATCTATGTGTGTCGCTATATGAAGCTGAGACACGCTTGCTCTTTTAAACATGTTGCAATAACCTGGTTTGTTACTATACCTCTAGTTATATCTTGTGTTGCTGGATGTATAATAGGTGTGCAGTGTTGTATAGTGTGGCCACCTATACTCCATGGCATGTACGGTAAAACCACCTCTAAGTTTGAGTTTGGAGAGCTTTGATTTAGAGCTACATGAAATATTCGGCCACCACAGGTACATTTTGTAACAACAATGTCAACTACATGTAGGAAATTACTTTTCAGCCAAATATGATGACTCTTTCATGCTAATCCCCCGTCACCTAAGAAATGGCACATAGCCATGATTGCGTTCTTTCTAGGATAGAAGGAGCACGGTTTATTTACATTTCCCTTAAAAAGATATAATAATGAATTAAGCTTTTACGAGGGAGTTATCAAGGACAAAAGGTTAGGCCCTGTTCAGATTCTCTAAGAAAACACAATTCATTCCAACTTTTACTATTCATTAACTTTTTACTATTCACCCCTCTCACAAAATACGTTTCCTAGGTATTTTTTACCCCAATGTGAACACAACCTTAGACAAAAAAATAAAGAAAGGATAAAATTTATCTCCCATTTCTGGGCCTGAGATGGTTGCAACTTGAAGGATAAAATTTATCTCCCATTTCTGGGCCTGAGATGGTTGCAACTTGGAAGCGCACGTCTGATGCCCAGGGAGAAGGGCCAATGGGCCATCGCCCCATCATCGGTCCACTTTCACGGCTTACCAACGGCCCACGCCACGAAAAATTTCACGCTTTACATATCTGCCCCGCCGCACTGGAGGCTGGAGCCTACTCACCGCCACCTGGGCCCGACGCAGAGAGCCAGAGACGCAGTGCCCATTCACGAACACCACCTCGCCGCGGGGGCAAAACCGTCCTTGCCCCCGTCGCAAGCGCAGGGGGTAGGGTAATACTTGGCCGCCGCTGCGCTCCTCCCCTCTTCCTATCCCCCACCCTCACTCCGCTTGTGCGGCCGCGTGGAGGTGGAGCTGCCTGCCGCGGCGCTCCGATCCCTAGCGAGCAGATACCCTAGCCCCTCGCGCCCTCGAGACCTCGCCGGGGCTCCGACGCGATCGGCGCCGTCGAGCCAGCCGCGACCCCGGAGAACCACGCCACCTCGCGGTTCGTGCTCTCTCGCTGCGCCGCTTTGCTCTGCCTCGTCGTCGCCGGATCGCGCGCCGTGGGCCCTGGCCGACGCGTTCCGATCTGAGTGCACAGAGCGTTTCGTGCGCGTCTGGGCTCTGGGGTTTGGATGGGATGGGGGTGTGGGGAGGTTCTAGGGCTGGGGCCTGTTGTTGCGGTAGGGTTTTGGGGGGTTTGAGGGGCCTTCAGGGTTTGTGGAGCGGTGCATGGATCCTGGTTCTGGGATCGCTGAGCGTGCATCCCTCGTGTTACGAACTCAGTTCATTCGCTAGGTGGAGCTTAGATCCCTGGCGTGGCACCTGTTTGTTGATCTGCGTGATTGATCAAGTTAGTTTTGCCTGGCGCCAAGTGATGTAGACTGTGATGCAACAAGCTTCAGCATGCATTGTGATATATATATATATATATATATATATTTATATGTATTTTGCACAACGGCAGGGTGTTGCTGGATGTGGATTACTGTAGAAACTGGATTAGCTAGTGGAACTGTATATTATTTTATCTGCATTTGCACATATCTGATAAAAGACTTCAGAAGATATTGCATTTATGTATTTAAAGTAGGTTCATGAAGCTATTGATTATGTGAACAGCTGCAGATTTTAAGTATAGTATCATTAAAGAGGGAAACTGCTATTGTGATGCAAAAATTTTCTTTGGAAAAGGATGTTTACCAACGTCTATATACTGGGGATTCCTATATGTAATGTTAAATTTTGGCCAGGGCCACAATACGATACTTAGGGCTTTGTTTTACCAAATGCTTACTTTGTTCATATCTTTGCATTTATTCAGTTTGAAGCTGCCTAGTTGGCTCAGGCATTGTGCCATTCAAGAATATGGGTAGAAAGAAGAACCCGATTGTCTTTCTGGATGTATCCATTGGTGACGAGCCAGATGAAAGAATGATCTTTGAGGTAAGTTTCCTGTTCCTGTTTCTCTAATGCATATTCAAGTGGGGCTGTGGGGGTGCATTAGTGCAAGTGTGACTTTCAGCTTGGGTGAGGGTTACAGATAACAAGAGCTGTAGCTATATGCTTTTATATCAAATCTAAAGATGGTATTTGTTTGCTTGATTGATTAAACAACATGAATTGCCTGCCTTTGTAGTTGTTTGCTGATGTTGCGCCGCTGACGTCTGAGAACTTCAGAGCTTTATGCACAGGTAATCTTCGTTTCACTTCTTTTTTTTTTGTTGGGTAAATCAATGTAAATCCATCTGTTGGTTACTGTTACTTGTAAATGATTATTTGTGATAGCTACTGTAGGATAATATATTTAAGCGCTTGGTGCCATGTGTGCATATTATGTCATCGTGGACATTAATCTGGAATGTGATCGTCTAAGCAAGTTGTTTGGTTAATTGGTTTATATGGCAATTGGACATGTTGATCTAGATTTTGTATGATTGTGATCTGGCAAATGCATCCATGAAAAATACTGAAGCTTTTGTTGCCATATTTTTTCACAGTTAAATATTGAAAGTAACAATGTTAGCCTAGATCTAGTGGCTTGTTTTTTTCATAGGAACTTGTTACAAGGAACTTAACTTGTGGGCTGGTACTTGAAATTGCTTGACCGGGAGCTCTCCGAAATTAAATCCAAGGTTATCTTTGTATTTTGGCCTCACATCCATATACACAAAGATGGTGTTTTGTAGTAACATCGTCTTGTCTGCTTCTGTTCGCTTACATAGGTCCCTATGGCCGTCACCTCTCGCTAGTGCCCATCCAGTCAGAACTTGCTGTGTGTACATACACTTTCTATTGCTTGTTTAGAGCTGCACTCTTTAGCACTTGAAGTTTACTGAATCGTCAAGCCTAGTGGGCATTGAGACCATCCTTACAGTGGTCATTTGGATGACATGGGGACATGAACCACATACACAGATAATGTCATATTGGCTCATGCTTACAATGGCCATTCGGATGACATGGCACCAGGAGCCACATACACAGATCATGTCATGTTAGTTATCAGGGAATGTGTCCTTCACAGTTTGACCAAATTGCTAGGTTTTGTGCGCCAATTGTCTAGATGCGGGTCTTACCAGGGAGTAAGGTCTGTCAAAAGTCAAAACATCATCCAAACAGTCACAAGCATTGTCACACAACAAGAGACTTCAGTCTGTAATGTTCCAGTACAGATTGGAATTCTTTTACCTTTAGACAGCTACAATATATTTCCAACTTCTAAGTGTAGTGTCTTTTGATTACTTTGGGATGTTCTGTGAAATTTCACTCTTTCAGATATGGTTTCAATCATTTCTGCTTGTTTGATTTTGTTGCAGCAATTTCAATTGTCTATGAAATATGTTAGCTATTTGGAAATCGGAAGCACTACATTTGTGCTTCCTCTTATTACAAATATAAGTCCATTAGGACATCTATATGGTCTCCGATATGTCACTGTGGCTAGCGATGTCTGTAAGATATGCAATCTTAAATAAAAGGAGTTATGTATTATGAATTTGTTTTTCGTGATGAATCTAGTAGCACCAGTCTTCAGGTGTAAGTCTATGTGGATTTTAGATATTGATGGCTAAAGCTGAAAAGAATTTAGCTTAGACAAATCTAAATGGACTTGTATTTGTGAGTCAGTGGAAGTATTGTATAGCACATTTCCAACTTGGAATGATAACGTAATTTGCATGGTTGGATTCTTCTCTTATTAATATTTATTTTAGTTATCTGCACATAGCAATTATCACCTGTATTAGTGCTGCTCTTACTAATGTTTACTAATATTATATTTGGTCGTAAGAGTAAAATTAGGATGTGAGATAGTAGCCAGTACAAACAAACTCGCATGTTATTATAACTTCAGGCCGTCAGCTGTAGACTTTTTATCCATATCCTGTGTTCTAAGCTCTATCACTTGTTTCTGCAACTGAAGAAAATGCTGATATAGTAATATAATGTATTAGCCTATGATGAATTGATGATGAGTTGTTGATATAATGTTCTTTGTGGAAATCATCTGATAATGTAGTGGGCACTTTAGCTTCCGCTACACCCTTATCCATGTTGAGCTTACAGATTATATTTGAATTTGAACTTAAAAAATAAACTCTCTAATTCTTAGCATTTTTGCTTTTGCTAATTGATGTTGCATGCTTTAGGTGAGCTGGGAAAGACTAAGAAGCCATTATGTTACAAGGGATCAACCTTCCACCGTGTCATCAAGGGGTTCATGGCACAAGTTAGTTTTCCTTCTGCTGTGTAATTTTGTGTCCGTGCATTTTGCTTCATGGTTTGTTATAAGGTACAATGTATTTTGTGTCTAGAATTTGGTTGGCTTTGTTTTGTTCTGTTTTTAGTCAGTTTCCTGTTTCCTTTTTCATGGTGTAGGAGCAAGACAGATGATATCGACTGCTTTTCATATCATATAGTATTTAAGGTTGTATGCTGTTTTTTTTTATGTTTGCTATTCTACTAATTAGCAGGAAGACCACTTAATGGTTATCTTAATCTTAGTTACTGATGGGTGCTTTATTTTTTCAGGGAGGTGACTTTGCAAAAGGAAATGGTGAGTTTACACAATTGGTTCTTTATTTACAATTTTCTTTTTCTTGTTCTTTTCCTTCCAGAAAAAAGTGGCAACCCCCCTATCCACATTCCATGATCGTTCTCTTTTCCTTTTGTTCTCTTACTGGAATAAATTGATGCTTGTCTCTACCTAAATTGCTTGCATGCACAAACCACTCACTGTAATTTGCGCTGATGCTAATCTTACGGTCTTTGCTGTTATTTCTCTATCTTATCACAATGTCCCTAACTCTTGGATTTCATGATATACTGTGCCAGCCTTTTCTTGTATATGGCATTCTTTATCATATAGTCTTGTTCTGAAGAGTATTGTAGCACTGTAGCAGTCTCAATTCCTTTCATGTCTAATCCTGTTATAATGGCCTTAATCAGTTTCAAAGTTTTCAAATCTGCTTGGGAGTATGTTTCCTTCCATGTTCCATGATTTGCTAGACACGTAGACACAGCTGTATACGTCACTGTATAGATTGCTTTATTTTTGTCTATTAATGCTACATGATGATGCGTGCTGACCGTGTTTAGTTTTTTCATAATAGCATTTCCTGTTATACATTAGTTCTGTTTGTTTTATACAATTCTACCTTGCACGCATAGGCACACCTTCCTTTTTTACATCTTATCTGTGGAAATGACTGTTATTCAATGTTACAGGGCCTGGTGGAGAAAGCATATATAGTGGGAAATTTGAAGGTACTGTATTAATCATTTAACTTGTTTAACATTCATTATTTGGTGGATATTTGAATACAGATAACCTTACATCTTTCTCTGTATTGTTTTTGAGTGTTTTGGCAATGAGTTACCAGTCTAATATTGTTATTATACATGTATACTGAATGCATCCAAATCCAAAAACGCAACGCTCCCTCTTTCACTTATGTTTGTCTAGAGAATACTTCTCACCATGATTTTCAATTGAGGATATCAATAAGTATATTTTTTGCAATATTTCCTCTCCATACCCCTAAGTAAGTGCTTTGAAAGTTTCATTAGGTGCATGGATGGTCATTTCACATTGATTTGTTCTTGGAACTCATATATCATTTGTTAGTACTCATGATGTGTTTGGACAAAGACAAGCTCTCCAGACAGAGGGAATACAAGTTACTGCTTTTTTGTTTACTTTGCTCTGGAAATACTGTAGATATTATCCAACTGTTGTGAGAAGCTCTAAAGCAAACAATTTATACTATTTGCATTTCAGATGAAGCTTGTGTCCTACGCCACGATGATCGTGGTCTCTTGACAACGGCAGATACTGGCACCCAGTTTTGTATTACTTTCAAGCCCAACTCTCGTCTTGACAGGTTTGTTCCAAACATTTCCATTTGATTGACAGCATGATTCAGTATTGTACCTAATTAATCTTTCAACCATATGAATTGAGCCTCTAGTCTTGCATCCATCTGCCCATCTATATTGCCTTGTTGGAGAATACTTGCCTGTTGGACTCTTTTTGTTTTTAGGAGTGTTCAAAACCCTAAATTGGCCAAACCAGCCCAAGTTGGATGAGGAAATCACCGTTTTGCTTTTCTAGTTGATGTTCATAATTGTATTTCTCCCCTGTTGTTTGGGTTGCATTGACTGGCTTAGTGTTTTGATCACCTAGTTTTTAGTACCAAACCGTATTTATTCATTGTTTCCCATCCTAACTAATGTTCTAAGCTGTAAAAGTAATACATTGTTTCTCGAATTGAATATCATCTGCTTAATTATCTGTTTCGTCAAGCATTGGGTCTACCAAAGAATAGTTTTTTAAATTGGTGTTTTTTTGGTGTCCACAGTTACTTCTTTTATTTGTGGGCGTCTTGAAGGTATCCATTGTTGCCTAATTCAAACTGAACAACCATGCTTTACATAAATTTAAGAATTTGTTAGTTATGTGCTTTCTGGAGTACCAATTGTATCTTTATTAGATTTGGGGTGGTGAATGGAGCTATGCAATATGGTTATGTTGAATTTTGCAGTGTGGAAACCCATTTCCTGTTATATGAATGCCTTTTTTCTTTGATGAAATAGGCTAGAAGTGAACTTATCCGACTGATGCATGTATGGAAGGAGTGAAGCTTAGTTTTGGTTTTGTTGTTTTTTTTTTCTATGTTCAGAATGTAGATTGGTTGTGGCATATACTATTGATTAGGCTTGCCCTTAAGGTTATAGAAGCCTCTATGTGTCTAGCACAAATTCATTTGTGAATTCCATGTTTTCTGACTGACTGAGTACAGTTTTGGTGATAATATGTTATTCTACTGTGTTCCAGAAAGCACACTGTTTTTGGCAAGCTTGTTGTTGGAAATGATGTGTTGAAGAGGATAGAACAAGTTGATGTGCACGGACCTGATTCGGCTCCTGTTAATCCAATTAGGATAGTAGATTGTGGGCAGCTAACCGACGGCAGACATGGATCTGAAACAACTGAAAATGGTAATTCTTGTCAACTGGTTGGAATTTCGAATGTAAATCATTTTAAGGATTTTAAGCCTATTTTGCATGTTAGATCACCACTATCTTTAATGTGTTAACATCATTTTGACATGATTATGGTCATACAGATAAAAAGAGGGCTGCCAAATCAAAGTTGTTGAAGGATATGTCTTCCGATGAGCAAAGTAATGAAGGACAAGAAAAGGGGCATCGTAAAAAGTCTTCAAAAAGGAAACGGAAGAAGAGGAGATATTCTTATTCGGAATCAGACAGTTCTTCTGAGTCGGAGACTGAATCATCGGATTCTGAGAGCGATTCTGATTCTTACTCTAGTGACTCATCTGATGTCAGCAGCTCAAGTGATGACAGACGAAGGCGCAGAAAGAGGCACTCAAAGAAAAATAAACGCAAGCGCTCAAGAAGAAAGCGTGACCATAGGCGTGAGAAAAGGCGTAGGAAGCGTGATAGGAAATCAAAACAGAAGTCAAAAAGGTATGGTAGCATTGTCAAACTGAACATTTCAGACTTTTGATCTGTAACATATGTTCTTTCATTGACAGGATGGTAGAGAGTGACAGTGAAGCCGAAAGTGCGAGTGACAGCAGCAGCTCTGAGGATGCTAGAAGTAAGCGACACCGTCGTGGGCGAAAGTCCAAGGCATCATCTCAAGTTTCTGGTAATTTCTTTTATTTTCACATATATATTCTTACACCTCTGCAAGTTGATGTTACTTCTATATGACCCCCTCTGTTTCAAATTACAATGCGTTTTGGCTTTATTAGATACATAGTTTCTATTATGTATATAGACATAGTGTATATCTAGATGCATAATAAAATCTATGTATCTAGAAAAGCCAAAACGATTGTATTTTGGTGTGGAGGAAGTACACATGAATTTTCACATTTATATTCCTGGACTTTTGTTCATTCTCAGTCAGGTTTATGAACTCAGTCTGTGTAGCATGCCCATAAACTTAGGCTACATATCTGCGCAAGGCAATCCTTTGTTAATGTAAGATTAGGTGGCATACACTCATCATTAACAAACTTTATATGTGCAATATATTAGATTAATAGTTCTCCATTGTACTTTGAGAAACTGATTGAATGGTTTTACAAAATAATGTAACGGTTGAAATCTCAGTGGCGACCCCCCATATTTGAAATTAGTGCAATTTTTGGCATTTAGGGTGCATATTTGCTTTGTTTTTAAGATGATGTGTACCATTTGTGTAGATTCCTTATCAGTATGGCAGACTGTTTACTTCCCCTTCACAAATACTTCACATTTCGCAATCTCATACTGTTATACTGGCTATCAATAGCTTTTAAAATGTTTAGTTTGGAAATATTTGAATCATATGCATAAATTTTTCTTCAAAAAATACTTTCCCAATCTCGTAATTTTACTGGATTTATAAATATATTCTAGTGAAAAACAATTCCACATGTTCAAATATCAAGTATTTCTCACTGAAGTATTTTCCAGACTTTAGATCATGTTAGTGTAGTTATTCCATTATCTGCATGGCATGATGCAGATAATGCTGCATCTATACTGTACTAACTGGCATATAATCAAACCCATGGTTTGAGAAGCAAATCATAGTGGCTGCATCTGTGCAGAAAGGGATTTATA
Source organism: Digitaria exilis (assembly GCA_015342445.1). Taxonomy (NCBI): domain Eukaryota; kingdom Viridiplantae; phylum Streptophyta; class Magnoliopsida; order Poales; family Poaceae; genus Digitaria; species Digitaria exilis. The sequence continues at coordinate 3,032,580 of JACEFO010001965.1, forward strand.
GTCCTTGCCTGGTTGATGTTGAATATGATTAGTTCAGCATTTAATTGGCGTTGCTTTTCTCTTTTCAGCGGAAGATCTTGCTGCAGTGGCTGTTTCGAAGGAAGCCACATCAACTCAAAAGATGAGTGCAATACCAAGGAGCCCGGCTCAAGAAGATAACTCCCCCCTCCAAAATGGGGAGATCCATACAAATGGCGTTAATGTATCAAAAACTGAAAGGAATGCAGCTACCATGCCTGTTCTAACTGGCAATCGAAGCAAATCTAGGTTTCCTATACTTCTTCACACATCAATCATTCTTTGTGCTTACTGCTTCTGCAAGCGGTGTTTCATCTGACATTGATAAGCAGGAGCCAGAGCATGAGTGCTAATCACTCAATGAGCAAGAGTATGAGTATCAGTCCAAGGAGAAGCCCGATCAAAAGGTCCATTACTACCCCGAAGAGATCAGCTAGCAGAAGCCCTGTTCACCATAGTCGCAGTAAAAGTCCTGTCCGTGCTTCCAAAAGAAGTAAGAGCCGGAGTCCAGCTAGACAGCGGAGCATCAGCAGGAGCCCTGCTAGAAGAAGCCCCAGCAAGAGCTTACCCAGAGACGCAAGCAGAAGCCCAACTCCTCGTATAAGCAGGAGTCCTGTTAAAACTCAAAGAAGCATTAGCAGGAGCTCAGCTAGGTCCATGCAACGAAGAACTCCAAGCAGGAGCCCAGAAAGAAGTCATCTACGTAAAAGTGTCAGCCAGAGCCCGCCCGTGGTGAAGAGAAGAAGCCTGACCCGGACCTCTGCAAGATCTCCGTCGCGAAGTGTTAGCCGGAGCACTTCAAGGAGCCCACATAGGCCTTCCAGGAGAAGCCCGGTCAGAAGTCCTCGAAGGAACATACGTAGAAGCTTGAGCAGGAGTCCTGTGAGAATACCTAGAAGAAGTGTGAGCAGAAGTCCTGTAAGAGGTGGTCGACCTCGCAGGAACATTAGCAGAAGTCCCAGTCCACTACGGAGGGCAATATCACCACCACCTAACAATGGGAGGAGCCCATCCAGAACTGGATCTCCCGATGGATCTCCAAAACGCATAAGGCGGGGGCGTGGTTTTACTCAGCGGTACTCATTTGCAAGACAATATCGCTCACCATCTGCTGATCGCTCACATCGATATGGTGGACGAAGTGATCGTGACAGGTAATCTAATGAAAAAGTTTGAGCTTTTGGTTTATTTATTATAGATTTTCATTTTTTTTTTCCTCCAATAGATACATGGGTTACCGGGGTTCCCGTCACCGATCGCCTCCTCGACGATATAGAAGCCCACCCAGAGGCAGACCATCATCACCAAGGTATATGAACTGTTGTTATATGTGATAATTTAGCAACTTGTCTTTTTCTGTGGATATCAAGCTCATGGTATTATTCTGGACGCACACATAATTGTACCAGATTCTGAACAAGTGGTCATTTTTATTAGGATGTTTATCTTAGAATTTTTTCAAGTTTACGATCCAATCAATTTTATTTCAAGGTGTTTCTGAATTGTTATGCTTAGCCCATAGAGTTTTCATGTCATGATATCTTTTGTTTTGCCACTTGAGGCGTATTAGGTACAGGCGGAGGAGCCGAAGCACCTCACGCAGCCCTGTTCACAGAGACCGGGGAAGGGGAGGTGGCTACAGCAGAAGCCCTGTACGGAGTCGTTCGCCCCCTGCCGGGAAACCAAGGTCGCATGGTGAGCGTCCACGGTCAGTCTCCAGGAGCCGCATGTCCAGGTCAAGATCAAGGTCTCCACCACCAGCGCAGGATCGGTCCCCACCCGATTCCCCGCCTCCGAAGCGTGCAAGTGACGTGAAGTCTCGGTCTCCATCCCGGTCGCGCTCGCTGTCTGCGAGCCCTAGTCCTGGAGGCAAGAAAGGCCTGGTCTCCTATGGAGATGGCTCCCCGGATTCTGCTGGGAAGTAGGGGGAGTGAAGTGCCATTACTACCTTTTAGCATTGGCTGTTGATCAACCCATCGGCACTTTATGTTAAATTGCTACTAGTAGTCGGTTGAGTGCGCCCTTTTGAAACCTGAGGAGGCCATGTTGGTGTTATGGTATAATCGCTGTAGAAGCGTTTGATATGTTGTTTATCTTTTTTGAGATCCGTGTTAGATATGTTGTCTGGGATGATCGTGGATGTGCTCCGGACAAATAATCTTAGCATATGCTTTTGTAGAACATGTTGCTCGGTTTTCTATTCGTTGGTGGAATTAAAAAAAGAGAATAGTAATAATATATTTTTGTTCGTGGATTACCGTTACCTGTACACTAATTTCTTCATTTGTCCAGTACTTTTCTTCTCGTCAAAATACCGACCGTTTTAATTATCTCTTTTTTGTTATCGAAGTGCGTATTTGTTGCATGCGTAGCGCCGAGCTGAGCTGTTTTTAGTGATTTACTCCGAGCTGTTTTTAGTGATTTACTCCGTATTTGCTAAAATACAGTGCATAGGTGCAGCTTCGAACACATTGTTCTGTACTTCTGTTGTTTCTACTTTCTAGACGCTGGCTTTGTTTTCCCTCGCTTCGTGCAGGCCTGGCCGCACTCAGGGGCTCTAAGGGCTTGGTTGGCAACTAAAACTTGCCAAGCCAAAATTTTGGCTACCAATTGGTCTATTGCCAAAACATTAGCATATCAATAGTTCTTGCCCACATTTTGGCTACAAAATTTGATATGTGCCCATATTTTGGTATGCCTTCACTTTGGCTTGGCAAGGTTGTGCCTTCACTTTGGCTTGGCAAGGTTGGAAGCCCCTGGCCCTAAGTTCAACCACCCGTACCGGATCCCGTGTGGCACGACGGGAACGGCCAAAAGGGAACCGACGTGGCCCCTCGCGCCGCCACTCGCTACGGTTACCGTCCCTTGTTCAAACCTCGGCCGTCCAATCATCCATCAACGGCCTGCGACACCCTTTCTCCGCCCGACCACCCCGACGCCGGCGAAATTCCCCAATTCCGAGCACTCCTCCACCCCTCCCTCCCACCGGGAACCGCCGCGGCAACCCAACAGACACAGACACCCGCGGCGATGGAGGCCGCAACCGCCGCGACGGCGGCGATGGTGTGGTTCCGCAAGGGGCTGCGCGTGCACGACAACCCAGCGCTCGACGCGGCCCGCCGCGGCGCCGTGCGGCTGTACCCGGTGTTCGTGCTCGACCCGCGGTACCTCCGTCCGGACCCCGCCGCGGCGTCCCCGGGCTCCGCGCGTGCCGGGGTCGCCCGCGTCCGCTTCCTCCTCGAGAGTCTCGGCGACCTCGACGCCCGCCTCCGCAGCCTCGGCTCCCGCCTCCTCCTCCTCCGCGCCCGCGACGACGACGTCGCCGACGCCGTCTGCGCGGCCCTCAAGGATGTAAGAATCTTCTTCCCATCCCCACCGCCTTCGACCATCGGGTACGTATTGACAAATGGCATCGCAGTGGAACATCGGAAAGCTGTGCTTCGAGTCCGAAACTGAGCCGTACGCCCTGGCCCGCGACAAGAAAGTCACGGTGAGGCTCATGATCGCTTACGTAGTTTTTTTACTAGTTTTAATTTGCTCTGACGAAGATTTTTATTCGTGTAGGATTTTGCAATGGCTTCGGGGATCGAGGTGTTCACACCGGTCAGCCACACCCTCTTCGACCCGGCAGAAATCATAAACAAGGTGCTCGTGTTCGGATACTCGTGGTAGACACTCGGTACAGTGAAGTGACCAAGCGTTTGGAGTTAACAGCTTACCGATTTTTGTTTTGCCAATTTGCAGAACCGTGGTCGGCCGCCTTTGACATACCAATCATTCATCTCTATTGCTGGGGAACCACCTGAGCCTTTTACATAGGAATACTCTGAACTCCCACCGGTTGGAGACACAGGAGAGTATGAGTTGTTGCCTGTGCCCACAGTGGAGGAGCTTGGGTATGGGGATCTCAGCCAGGTACGAGTGGAATCACAATTGGTACAAAGAACTAGAGTATTTCAGTTGCTGCTTAATCTGTTATCTTAACTGCTGGATGGCCATTTGCAGGAGGAGATTCCACCATTCCGAGGTGGGGAGACAGAAGCTCTGAGGAGAATGAAAGAATCACTTCAAAATAGGGTGGGTGTTTATGGGATAGCATATTCTAATTCATTCCATTTCCAACCATAAGTATTTGTTATTGCCACCTCATTTGTTTCTACAGGTGATCTGAATGTTATAACCTTGACTTTCATTTTGTTTTTGGTAGGAATGGGTTGCCAAATTTGAGAAACCAAAGGGTGATCCCTCTGCGTTCCTGACACCTGCAACAACAGTCTTGCCACCGTATCTGAAGGTATGCCTTGTCACTAACCCAATGCAGCTAGCTGTCCTTCCCCACTTGAATTGAAGTGTTAAGATGGACTGTCATGTTGTAATTATGCAGTTTGGCTGCCTGTCGTCCAGATATTTTTACCACTGCATTCAGGATGTGTACAGGAGCGTCAGAAGTCATACAAAGCCACCTGTTTCATTGACAGGACAGGTGATTTGTAACTTCATTTGTTTGACATGAAGGAAAACAATCTGGCAGGGTGTGTTTAGTTGGTGGGGGGAGAAAAGAACTTTTTCTGGGAAGCGTGTTCTGTGAGAGGGATGAATTGGAAAGTTGGAGGGAATTGGAGGGAAACTTTTCTGGAAAACGTGTTTTCTGAGAGGAGTGAATAGTAAAGTCCAAAAGAACTTCTGGAACTAAACACAACATTCTTTTAGGAGTTGTTTAGATTGTAGATTTTTACTATTCCTCCCATAACATCCATCATATCCTTTCCCATCCCTTCCTCACTATTTAGTGCTACAGTGCATATCTGCTACAGTAAATCTCCAACTATCTCCACCAACTAAACACCCTCTTAGTGGGTTCTCTGACTGCATCACATGTTTTTGTAACAGTTGCTGTGGCGAGATTTCTTCTACACAGTGTCTTATGGAACTCCTAACTTTGACCGAATGAAAGGAAACAAAATATGCAAGCAGGTGATTCCATTCAAATGGAGCCATCTCCTTCACAATACCACGCTTTAAAATTTTAATGACTGTAGTTGTAATCCAAACTCCTTTTGCTTTAGATTCCATGGAGTGAGAATGAGGAGCTATTTGTTGCATGGAGAGATGGCCAAACAGGGTATCCATGGATAGATGCTATCATGATTCAGGTTCTCTCAGACAAACATCTGCCGAAGAAGGCACCATGGTCTTTTTCACGTTCTATTTTTCTGTAACTCCATTTGTGTCATGCATAACTACCAGAGTATATGACAGTGTTCTTTTGTGTGGTTGTCTGCCAGCTAAGGAAGTGGGGTTGGATGCATCACCTTGCACGCCATTCGGTTGCTTGTTTCTTGACACGTGGTGATATGGTATGATCTGTAATCTATAAAGCTTGTGTCAAATAAGTATCTGCTTATGCCTAGCTGCTTGTTTCTTTACAGTATATATATGTTTGTTACTGTAGTGTTGCTCTGGTAACTTTGGGGGTTCTGGTTAACTAAGAGAGTCCATATGAGCTGTCTATTGAATTGTTTCTCTGAGAAATTTATGGGTCAATACCATTTTTGAATTAATTGTGGATACGAACGTTAGAGCAAGGCTAATAATACAGCCTGCTGCTGGCTGTATATATTTTTACAGCCCACCATTTAGCCTACTAGTATAATGGTTAAGCCTTCACCATAATTATATGGCCCACATGTCTATTTCACAGTTTGTCTCAGCCCGCCTCTCCTCTCTCATCTCTTCTCTCTCATCCACCTCAGCATTTAGCTTTCTCCCAGCCCACTATTATACTTGCTCTTATGCATCTGAAGTAATTTTCAATACTTGACCTGAATCTACTTTACATTATTTACATGAACTTCTGCACCTCTTTTAAAGTTTATCCACTGGGAGAAAGGACGTGATGTCTTTGAAAGGCTATTGATAGATTCTGATTGGGCCATAAACAACGGCAATTGGCTATGGCTCTCTTGCTCATCCTTCTTCTATCAGGTTATTGATAATGTCATCCTTTCACTAGCACATGTTATTGATATTTTTGTCCAGCCTTAATAGTTTTCTCACCTTTCTGCTCAAATTTCAAAACAGTACCACAGAGTTTACTCCCCTATCACGTTCGGTAAGAAGTATGATCCTAATGGGAACTACATTAGGCATTTCATCCCTCGGTTAAAAGGTACTTCTGGAGCAACATTACAACACGAAATGAACATCTCTGATATGAGAAGTCTGTGCAGATATAGGACTAACCAGTTTTCTTTGGCACAATGCTATATTCTATTAATTTAGACATGCCAAAGGAGTACATTTACGAGCCTTGGACGGCTCCAATTAGCGTTCAGAAGAAAGCCAGGTGTATTATTGGCAAAGACTACCCAAAACCAGGTAAAATGATTTTACATTGAGGTGTAAAATAGGCATTTTCTAACACGATGGTTAGAGGTATTTTACTGGTCGTTTAACATCCTTTTTGGTTTGGTAGTGATTGATCATGAGATTGCAAGCAAAGAATGTAGGAAGAGAATGGGGGAAGCTTACGCATTGAATCGCCTTGATGCTGACCCTACTAAAGGCAAACCCTCAAACTTCTCACGAAGAAAAATGTCTCAGTGTGAAGACGACGCCTCTAAGTCGCCCATTGCCAAGCAACCGAAGAGGAGTAGCCGAGCTGAGTGATTAGAGCTCCACTCCACTCCTGTGTCTAAATTTAGACATACCTATTACACCTTAAGCATTAGAAACTGACAAGGACGACGGCCTGTACCACTCATCTGTAACTAGTCTGGTATACTGCCACAGTAGTTTATCCGAGAGCCAGTGGTTTACGATCCTTTCTGTACTCAACGAACTAACGAATCAGTAATATATGGCCATGTAACATTGCAGGTTTAATCCTGTAGCCGCTGGTCATGTACTAGGGTCTTATGAACTAACAAATCATGATGAATTTTTTTATTGAGCATCACAAATCATGATGAATGGCGCGTGGCGCTGGCGCTGGTCTCTCCGCCGAAGCGTCGAATCAGGTTACCCAGCCCATAGCGAGGTTGGGGATAGTCGAGGCCTGGCCCCAAAGCGGTGTGGTTATGGCCTGGCTTCGCGTTGGTCCATGGCAGGTAATTGTATCCGCTGGCTAGGCATGGAAACAAAACAAAACGCAAATGGAAATTGGGCCATCAGCTGAACGAAAATTGTATTAAAAGGCTTTAAAAAAATCCCCTTTTGATGCACAATATTTTTTTTAGGATTTTCAATAATGGACCCATGCCAGTGAATCATATTCGAGGAAAGACATTAAAGAAGAAGCAATGACTAGGGATGGGCTGAATATAGAAAAGTTAGATGAATAGTGTTTTTGAGTAAATCTAAATGCACCATTAGTCCGTGTCGGTAACTATATTAACAGACCTTTTTCTCACAAAGATTCTACCACTGCTACAGGTTGTCAGAACCTGAAGTGAGAACTCAGAACCGACTGCAGTAGAGCTGGGGTTCCATTTCGGCTGTGTTTAGTTGGATTGGGGTGAAAAGATCTTTTTTCTGTGAAGCGTGTTTTGTGAGAGAGATGAATAGGAAAGTTGAAGAGAATTAAAGGTTCTGGAAAACGTGTTTTCTGATAGGGATGAATGAAAAAGTTGAAACAAGGCAGAATTCATCTTCCTCATGCAGTGGAATCCAGTTAATCGCCACATTTCTTTCCTTGGGGTTGCGCATTTGTTTTCTTGCGGCAGAGTCCATTCTTTTGATGCTGAAGCAGAGCACCTGAAGCAGCCCTGTTCACCATGTAACGGCATCCCTTCTCCACTGCATCGTCCATTGGCATGTCCAGAGCGCAGATGTATTCAGATAAAGGTAGCAGTTAGTGGACAGATCCAAGGAGATGTGCCAGATGGCTGGGAAGCACTATGATCTGAGTTCTGAGGTCTGTGAAGTCAGCCATCAGGTTCAGGTAGGCATCTGCAGTGTACCTCTTGGTTGTTTCTACCATATGGGTTTCAGACTTTCAGCGCGGTGGCTTATGGCTCCAGCCCTCCATGGATGCGCGTGTTCAGAAGCAAAGATATGTTCCCTGTTTGCTACGTAAGATTCCTGACCTGAAGGCGGTTTTGGCTTCTGGCTGTGTTTAGTTGGAAGGGGAGGAAACTTTTTCTGGGAAGTGTGTTCTGTGAGAGGGATGAATAGGAAAGTTGAAAGAAGTTCTTTTCTGGGAAGCGTGTTTTCTGAGAGAGATGAATGGTAGAGTCAAAAGAACTTATGGAACTAAATCCCCCATCCTTTTGATGGTTTTCATGGTACAACGCTAGAGGCTTTGTGTATTTGCTGTTAAACCACACGTCCACACGGTGAGTCAGTGGCACAGATTGCTCAGTCGACATCATCTGCTCTTTTGTTTTTCAGGTGATGGCTGTTCTCTTTTGGAATTTGCTATGATTGTATCCAATATCCATCCCATGTCTCGTGAGTAAACAACAGTTACAGTTTGGTTTTCCATGGATGGCATGCAAAGACCTTCTACTTTTTGCAATAACAGCGGTTCGATGTTATTGCTTATGGGGCCCTGCAGCCTGCATGTAAGATGTGCAATTATTGAGCTAACTCACTAGCCATACTTTTCGTTGGATTTGACAGCCATGCATGTCCTTTTCTCCAGAGTCCACACAAAAGATGCGCGCATATCCACATCATTTAAATCAGATATGCCTGCAAGATTCTGACTTCAGAATTCAGAGTACCTCATAGATAGCAACAAGAAAAAGAGCACACAAGGAATAAAGTTAGATGCTCTAGATAAATCTTTGGCCTGTTCATGTCTTTTATAAAATTTTCAAGTGAAACAATAGAATTCTAGAAATAATGTCATTAAGTTTTGCCCTAATTATTTTAGTGAAAGACGGAATAAATCGAAAGTAAAGTGAGTATGATGACTTCACTGATCTCAAGATCTGCTAGCCTAATATCTCTTGAAGATATTTATAGATGTGAATATGACTACTTATATGTGCATTTGTGTTTATGATCTCTTTTGATTTTTTTTTTTGCATTTTCAATCATCCTAATACCTCTCATTTAAAACCACACTACTCGAAGATCTACACCATACCATTATTCACCTACTGGACTTTTTTTTATACACTTGACGCTAAAAGTAGCATCAAGTACTATGTTTAACCCATTGTTTAGTGCGTACTTAAGGCCCTTGTTTGGCCGCCTTTGCAACTTCGCAGCGCGGTGTGCGCATGGCGGGCGAACACTGGGACACGGGCACGACCAAGCCGGGGACCATGCGCTCCCCTGCCACTGCCACGACATGGACATTCACCAGCCGCTGCTGCTGCGCTGCCGCTTCCTGCCACACCGGCCGGCCGGCGTAACGAACCTCATGAATGATGGCACTGCCTGCCTCTGCCGCAGCCGTCGCGTCGCGTCGCGTTGCCATGTTTCGTGTGCCCGCCATTGGTGGCCACCTGCTCTGCTCCAGTGCTCCTGCGCCTGTAACCTTGCATGGGCTTCCTCTCCCTTCCGTCCTCTAGCTGCCGCTGCCGCCGCTGCAGGGCCTGGGCCTGCACCAAATGCTCTCTGATCGCTGATGCAACGTAAAGCAAACGGCCACCTGCCATGCCCACATGAAATCTTCTGTTCATTTGTAGTACGTGCGTACATATTCACGAAAAAATTACTTCTCCAACAGATTTTTTCTATTTATCCTACTCACAGAACACGCTTTCCAGTTTACTATTCATTTAGAAAAAGTATTTTTACTTGTACTTCAAGCCTCATCGTCACCTTCCGGCGGCCTCTGTAAAAATTTCCCGCTTTCCTGCGCCAGGCCTACGGCGGCCTCAACTGTACGTGATGGCAGATGGCGTCCGCATGTCGTGTATGTGTCAGCATATATATACATCAATCCATCCATCCTTGTGCTGCCATGGAAAAAGAAAAGCTGATTGCATCACTGATGAGGATGAGGTACTCCTCGACGCTAGGCTAGGGACCTCTACTCTACTCATGCTCCTATCCTACCTGCATCATCCATTCCTTGCTGGCTTATTGCTGCGGCCATGATCACATTCATGGCTGGCTCTCTGAGCCATGCCATGCATGCATGAGGATTTCCATGTCCATGTGATACATGGTGCGTAGGTAGGTACCGGCGGTGCCATGGCAATGGCATGGCAGTCGACGACGATCGAGCAGAGTACGTACGTGAAACGCGACAAAGGTCGCCGCGCACAAGATCTGATCTGATATCTGACCTGATCGATCGCCTAGGCTATTCGTTTACATGCAACGCCATGCCCCTGCCGTGGCTGCAGCAGCAGGCCAGCAGCAGCTAGCCTGATGATGAACCAGCCTCTCATGTGCTGCACATGTGACGGGTCATGCATGGATGGTACTACTACGCAGATCAGATAGAGCTTGCCGCTGTACTGCTGCATGGCGAGGAGGCCGGCGCAGTGGCAGTGGTGTGAAGGTGCATGGCTGGAGGAGCTCGCCTCTAGCCACTGCCAGCCATGGCCAGTGGCGGAGCCAGCAGTATGGCGAGCCATGGCGGCCGCCATACCTGCCGCCCGAAGAAACCCCCCTCAGCCCCGCCTTAGTTTCCTGCAGATCCGCCGTGCGCCATGGCTTTCTGAAGCCTGATGGTCTGTTGGTCGAAGGAGGAAAAAACCAGAAGCAAGATAACGTTTCTTTCTTGGGCCTTTAAACACCTCCATCCAGCCCATGAGGCATTAGTTATCCACTGACCATCGTAAAGCCCAGCAGCCCACACAGCAACAAGATATGAATCGTCAAAACAAGGAACCAATCAACGCTCGCAAGTTGCAATCACGACGCTTGGACGCCGTCCGTCGCCCTCGGCTTCGGCTCGGCAGGTCGCCCTCCAGTCTAGGTCAAGGCCGGCCGCTCCGCCACCGCCTACGCCATAGCCCAACACCCAGGCCGCTACACGAGTGCATGCGTGATTGCGTCGGATGGCCGGGATGGGCAGCAGGGCCATCGATTCCCAAATACAGATGCAACCCGAATGAAGAAGAAATTAAAAAGGTAAGAGTTGGTCATTTAGGAAAAAAATAATTCAACTCTATCTCCCTATTTGCACATGTTACTATACAATATTTGCACTTTTTGATATATGTTTCATTCAATGTTTTCACTTTTCAGTTGTAAGCATCTAGAGTTTTTTTAGGACTACTTCTAGGCAAGAACAGAGAAATGCTGCTCTAGAAGTGGGAGATGACAATGAAATTAAAGAACGAGTACAAGAAGGGCAAACTAAAAATGCACCGCAAGCATAAGGTATACAAATGCACCTCGGCCAGCTCGTCGTACTTAATGATTTACATTATTTTTATATAATCGTCTACTTACCAATATATATTGAATTGCGACCTTTAGTTACATTGTGCTTTTTATACAAATATAAGTAGTATTGGTTCGCCATAGGTAGATTTTAATCCTGGCTCCGCCACTGGCCATGGCGCCCGTGCATCAATCCAACCCTCCCAATAATTCGCCAGTGGCGAGACGAGAGAGCTCAAGCTGGACGGGGAGGGCCTGGGCCAGCAACGGGACGGGCCCCTGCCTAGCCTTTACTGTGGCTTTGCAATAGTTGCATTGGGATCGATCACATCTCGCCCCTGCCCCTGTGGCTGTGGCCCTGCTGCTGCAGCTGCACAGAGCAGGCTTGGCGTTTTGGCAGCTGCAGCCTTGCCTTTTCGGTAGTGGCGGCCAGATCTCCAGTGGACGCGCTGTCCTTCCATCCCTGACGCTCCCCAAGTCTGGTCTGGTGATTGGTGATCACCAGGCGCTCGCTGCTCCGGTTAAAGGTTCCTGTGCCATGGCACAATGATGAATAAAGAAGCAGGTGCAATTGCAGCTCAGCAGCTGTAGTGCTTGTTCAGTGTATGCGTGCCTGTGTGTGGTCACAGATTAACTGCCAATCCATGTTCAGCAGCAGCAGCATTGAGCCACTGAACCCTGCCTGATTAACTAACTAACTAACTGGTTAACTAACCCATCAGAGCAGGCTTATTATAGGTAGTAATGTATACGGTGGCAATGGCAAGCATTCCATCCGTTGGAAACCTGAAATTTCTAGAACCTAGTATAGTAGCAGCAGTAGTAGCAAATAAGCATAAAAAAGTTTGTCTGTTCTGCAGCTAGCTGTAGGTTCACTGCCCTTTCATTCTTAATTTCTCCACGAAGACGCCTATGCATCGCTCGAAAAAATAAAACAAAAATTTTCTATGATCGATTCGCTGTCAATTCCGGTCACCAACGATCGGCTATCTTCTCTGGCCAAGTAAACAATGAGATTTCCCCCTCTAAAGAAGAGCGGGTGTGGATGTTGTGACACAAGGCCAGAGATGTTACACATATCAAGATATTATTGTAACCCAACGCTAGTAGCATGGATCCTTCTCATTCCATAGGATTGCATTTGCATTGTTGTATTGCAGAGAGGCTTCGCTCGCTCGCTCGCTCTCATTTTTAAATTCAAATCCGTAGCATCAGGGGAGAGGATCGGAGCTGGGCACTTTTAATTTCCCGCGCTTTCCGCGGCAGATTCATCGGCACAAATCATGGGCTGCGCCTAGCTCAAAGCACTCCAGCCTGCTGTAGATGGTGAGAGAGCTCTGTGCCGTGAGAGATTAGCTAGGGCACAGCCTATAGCTTTGCTTGGGGATGCTGACGTGGACGGATTTACCTGGGGAACCGTGCCGCCATTAGCAGGTACTAGTGGCGATCGTAATCAAGTGGTTAATCGCCTCATGTGGCCTATTAATGGGGGCCTCGGATGTCTCTCTTGCCAAGCTGGAAGCCATGAGTATAGTGCAGTGCCCGCTTGGCGCCATGTGATCGATCGATGACCCTTCCTTATTCCGTGGGCAACGGCCGCGCGCCGCCCCGGGGATCGCCGGCGATCTCGATCGGAACAGCTGCGCCGCCGCTGCCCGGACGCCTGTCTGGTAGGCGAAGAGCCACGGCGGCGCATCTGCATTGCTCTGTCACTGTACTTGCAGAAGTTTTTATACGATTTGAACGGCCGTTCGTTGGACGGAGAGGATGCGACCGTAGAATTTCTATGGCGAGGCGGTAGTGGTTCTTGCTCAGCTCCGGTGGCGGTGAAGATATTCTATGGCGAGGCGGTGGCGGTGAAGATATTCTATGGACAGCTCGCTCGCCGGACGGGCGGCGGGACCGAGGCGCCGGCTTCTCTGCAATCCAGGAGGAGCCATGGATGTTGTTCTTGGGGCGTGCATGGAACCTGATTTTGGGATCTCGATTTCCTCGAGAGCAGTAATGTATTGATCGATGTAGCAACGGTTAAAGTTGTTTATCTCGCAGTCACAGCTTCCACGAAGCAATGGAGGTGTGGATGAATTCTATTGCTCCTCCTCCTGAGGCTGGCTGGCTGGCTGCACTCGGAAGCTTCTGAGCTGCCCCGTCTCCTGGAACGGACCACACGTACTATTGTGATCAAGCAAAGCGTGCAGATCCGTGAGGCTTCCAAGGCGTGAAAGATCAAGTGGTGTGAAGATCGAAGATTTTCAAGTGCCAACTTGTGTTTAAGGAGTTACTCGAGGGAGGAGAAAATTAAAGAACAATCTGGGACAGACAGCTGTTGAAGGTTTTTTTTTATATATAAAAAAAACCATCTGCAACAAGTACAGTGCTAGCTCAGGCCAAGAAAGAGTACATGATCAAGATCAAGAACACGAGACAGTGCTATTCCGGCTTCAAACAAAGGTAAATAAAAATGTGCAGGTTTTGTGAGGACATGTTGTGGCAAGTACAGCTGCAGTACCTGTCTGCAGCCTTATGTTCTTGATGGTTTCAGCTTGTTTAATGGTTGACTTCAGCAGCCAGCGAGGTTTTTCAGGTTGACATCGATGAGCTTGGGATCATAATCTGCATTCCATATGTTCCTGTTCCATTAAGAATAGTGAAATAAGGCTGTGCTGTGCTACTGGAGATTGGGATGATCAAAGCAGACAAGTAAATGTGCAGACAGGAGACAGATTTTTGCACCCATTTTATTGAGCCAATCTCTGTTGTCGTTTTCCTCGTGCAAGAAACAAAACTTTGAGAACCATTTCTTGCCAGTAGACACTAAATAATTTGCTTCTTCGTCTAGTCTTATTCTATCCATTCGAAACCAAGTATATAATTAATGAATTACGTGGTAAATAAAAGAACTTGCAACATCTATAGAAAAACCTGAAGGGCAAACTACAGAATAGAACACATTATATTCTAGAACTTGATACAACATGGGTTTCATTTGTGAACCTCGCACTTATATAAAAAAAAAGTGTCACAACCCGTCTCAATTCTTATTTGTTTAAATCAAATGACGTAAATAAACTTTCTTTCCTCAGTTAGTAGCTATGAATAATTGTCTCTGATTGACGCATTTCCAGCTCAACATGTTCTAGTAGCGAATCAAGCTTGAACATAGGGGGTCAACCTCCAACTTTTGTCGGTTACACAATCCTTTAATACCAGGATTATCGTAGATAATCATTCTTAGAGTTGACCTATGAATCCCTGTTTTCAATGCAATGGGCTGGTTTTGAGTGATTCAGAATCCTTTCTGCACTGTGATCATGTTTTGCCAGTTCATGGTCTTTGGTGTGCTGACGGCATACCAACCCCTGCAGCATGTCAGTACTGTTGCTTGCTGGTGAATCATCTCAACTGCCACCTGGGCTGTGCGTGTCCTCCATTTCTGCATATGCATCAGAACTTGCTACTGAAGATGATTGCATTGGAAGTTAGAACTGACAAAAAAATGTGCTCAAGACAACTAACTCCTTAATTGCACATGTTGCCTTGCCGGATATGTTGCTTAAAAATATCTCTGGAGTCAAATCTTGCTTGCTTCCTTGATGTCATCTCAGAAGGCAGAAGGAAGCTATGCCATCTCAGAAGGCAGAAGGAAGCTATGACTTGTGTACCCCTGGAATTACTGACAGCCTTCATGTCCAAACAATTTTTATATGCGATTTACGATATCTCTAATAGTATGCAAATGCATTAGCGTAGGGCACATATTATTATAAACACCAGAATCGATAGGTGTCATTCTGTTTGCTGAATTCTGCACAAGTGGAGGATCCTAGTCAGTTGATGCAAGGTGACTCACTGTAAGGGCATTGTTTTCTATATTCATCAGAGTTGTCCGATGAATATTTTACTTGTGCATCATTCATGCCTCTGTTTGTATATGTCATGTCATAGCACAGCATTGTGTATATATCTCCCTCCAAACATATACTAAAGTATATAACTGGGATACTGGTGAGCTGCTTAAATGGAATCATGGAATATTAGCATCATCCATGCTTCCATATTCTGCTCTGACACAGTTGAACTTTGGGATAGGCATGAGATGTGCCCTCCAAATATAGAATTGCAGAGGGGTAGTGATGGTGTAGGGGCCTCAAGGAGCAACAGAATCAGAGGGAACATTATACTAATGGCCCCTTGTGGTGACTGGTGAGTAGGACAAAATGCTAGTGCCTGCCTGTGAGGCACCAGAGTGAGCTCCTGCTTCCTACCAGCCATCCCTTCCCTGCCATCAAGGGTTAGTTTGCATCTGAAAGCACCATCCTATCTCCTATGTGAACTGTGAACAATAATGCATCCAAGATGCTTTCTTTGATTTGTCCTCACCACCTAATTACTTTTTTTTTTCACTGCAAGATCACGCCTTTTTTCCATTAGGAGTGCTGTTCCCTAAAGCAAGGGAACAGGGAATGCATAATAGAGTATAAACTGTACCCTTTCAGATTGTTGTCCTGCAAAAGTTCATGCACCTACATTCTACACAATCTTAATCTGCTCCTTTAATCTCCCCACATCTTTCCAGGCCACCGTTCTGAAAAGAGCGCACTTCGCTCCTTCTTATCGCCGTCGATCGCATCGAGCCTTACTACGCATGTCGGCGGAGGACATCCACCACGAACAAGAAGACAATGGCATTGCCCTCAAGAACCTTTTAAACATGTAAAACTAAAGATCTTGAAGCTACAGCCAGCTAAACAATAATTAGGGAGCTTGGAGCATTGGGTCACATGGCTCCCTCTATTTTATTGCACTACGAGGAGCTAGGTCTGTAACTGCAAGTAACAAGGAATCCCTCCTCCACATGCCTTTCCAGGGGACCAGAATTAACCCACATGACAAACAAGAAGAAGCTGCTGCTGCTGCAGCTAGCTGCTACCCTCATCCCATCCCATCCCATCCCATCTCAATCTCACCTCACATTTTGAGCGGCCAAATTATTGGGGATCCTTCAGTGGCAACACGACACTGGCAGGGCCCCCTCTTGCCAAAATGTCTGCAGCCAAACACGCACAAGGAAATGAGGGGAAGCTGTTAAAGACTCGCAGAGGCAGCAGTTGCTGCTGCAGTAAACTGAATTGCACAGGCTGTATCGTTCATTGCAGATGCAGTGGCTATCGATCAGGATCACCTGGTGAAAATGTGAGGGCTGCCCAGCTCTCTGGGCGTCGATGATTGATGGATTTGGCATTCCATTGGACCAGCGCCCTGGAAATGCCAGGAAAGATGTGTACTTTTCCGGTGTACTACTGCATGATAGATGCATTGGTGGCCTGTGCTCGCCGGCTGGCTGGCTCTCCGGCCGGGCAAATATGGGCACTCCTCCTATCCTGGGACCGTTCGTCTTTTATCAGGCCTATCCATCGGAAACATCGCAGTCCAGGCTAGCCTACCACCATGCCTAAGGTGTGCATAGTTTGTTGATAGGTTTATCATCTTGCTCCTAGTGATGGATGATACAAAGTATAAGTGCCAGCGTTCGCCGCGCGCATCTTTCGGTGATCATGTCGAAATCGCAAATGGTATTGGGATGGAATTCTAAAGCGTTATGTGTGCCAAGTGTGACTGTGTTTTATCTCCTTTTCAGGGAAAAAAAGACATTTGATTTTAAATTTTGTTGGTCCTCTTAAAGCGGAAATAGTATTCGTACTGTAAATGGTACTGTAAATGTAGAGAAAGCCTGTGATGTAAATGGGCGTTGGACCTTGCAGTACACGACATTCTGGTAGACTAATGACTGGGTAAGAAAAATACAGGAATATGCACACACTCCCCCATCATGTGATTGGACCACTGAACTTCTGAATTTCATTTTCATGATTCTCCAAGAGAAATACGATTTTTTTTCATTCAACAATCGATGGAAAAAAGAAAGTGACCGGACTACTGAGCACATGCCTGACTATTTCCCTCCGTGAATTGACAAATAGTTCCATACCGTGCCTCCTACCAGGATGAAAGTTTCGTTTTTCTATGGACTTGATCGACCCAATAAATCTCCAGTTTTTTTTTTTTTGCGAAAAAGCTTCTCCGGATTTTAAAGCATTTTTTTCCAAAGCAATGGTTTTTTTTTTAGAAGCAATGATTTTTTTTTGGAAGAAGCAAGGATTTCAAACTTCAAATCATGAGAAACTGACCTCAACAAACTATACAAGGAAATAACCTAGAGCTACTCTCTAGCCTGCCGTTGGTGCATGAAACTTAAGCATCGTCCACATTAAAATGGGCGGCCTCTTTTTTCTGAAACGAAAACGCATGGTTTCTTCCAGTAAAAGATATCACAGGAATGATGTTTGCCAAGGCCATGAAAAATCCATAGAATCGGACGAAATGTGACAATGCCCAATTGGGCCCTCTCCTCGCCATGACTTGTGGTCATCTCCACTGAAATCAACTCAGAAAGTCCGGTGTCTAAAGGCAACGGGCGTCACAAACCGGTAAAGCTTGGCATGGAGCCACTAGAAAGGTTGAAAGGTGAAGCTGCGTGCTTACGTACAATTCTTTAGCGTCTTGCTCCGTTTTGTCAACAAGACAAAGTATCATCCGTGGACCAAGCATACGGTGACAACTCACGACCGGAATTGGCTTGGGTTTGAGTTCATACAAATCCTTGAGGGGAAAAAATTCAAAGCGGTGGATAGGCAGGGTAGCATATAACTACAAAAAGACGCTATGCAGAAGAAAACCACGTATTGACTCTATATGCATATTCTTTTGTTTCGAAAAGGTGCTCGATAACGACAAGGATGATAGCAACTAATAGAAGAGGGAAAAAAAATATGGACACGAAAGTCGTTCAAAGAGGTAGTTCGCCTACTCGCAACGGTCTAGGACAGACATTCTCACTTGAAAAGGAAACCTGACTTGCGATCGATCAAGCGATTCACAAATCACCTACTTCAAAGGTCCGAGAAAATCCTTTCATACGTCTGTCTGGATCTCAGAATAATTTACGGTTCTCAAAACGCCGTGTTACAACAATAAACTTCATATTTACCAAGATGCAAGTAAAACCTGCTAAAAGTATAGCCATTTATTCGGCACTTTATTCACAATGCGTCGAAAGTCAAGAAAGACCTTTCACAGGTCGGTTGAGATCCTACCGAATAATAGGTCCCGTCACCGACGTACTTAGTAGAGGAAGGAGGAATAAAATTCGCACTTACCAAGATAAAAAGTAAATCCCAGTAAAAACCTGACCTTACATACTGTATGTGCTCTGCCAGAAATCAATTTCAGCGCGTGGGAAAATGGCAGGGGAGAAGAAAGAAAGAAAAAAAAAGAGAGTGGACGTTGTGGATCTTGCGGCGCTGAATTGTCTGGTAGCGTAACTGTTGGGAATGCTCGTTGCTGCAGTGACAGCTAGCCCCCAAGGACAGGCAGGCAGGGCAGGCAGCGCACACCAATCCCCGCCGGCCTCTCGCGCCGCCCCCACCCCGGTTTGGCTGCTGCTCCCCCGCCACGGCCGGCCGGGCCCCACGCGACATGTTCCCCACCTCCCGGCCCCACCCCCTCACCACCTGGTTTTTTCCCGCCATGCACCATCGGTAGGGTAAATGGGCTGGTTAATTCAGCTGGCAAATACTAATGGTACGGTTAATTTTAATTCTTCTCTTATCCCGTGTGAATGTTCCAACGATTTATTTTTTTAGTGTGGATAGGGTGTTGGCTTAATGCGGTAATTTAGTACGAATAGGGAACATGAATGGCATGATTTTCGAGTGACCGAATCTCGCGCTTAATCTTGTGGCATTATGCTTGTCTAGCGAAATCAGGACATGATGATGGGGGGAAATGATCAAGAACTTGGTGTAGGGCAGGAGGGAACCCGGATCACCAGAGACAAAAACCACAATTGTTGTTAAGAAAGAAAGATCACCGGCCATGAACCGAAAGAGACAGCAAAAGGGAGAGCTATGCCGCGTAGAAGGTAGACAGACGCCACAGCAAAATCTCTCAGCTGCCATCTAACTTTTTTTTTCTCCATTGCATTTTCGTCTCTACTACTAGTGTAGAAGACGGAACAAACCTCTGTACAAATACATACACCGGGCTGCCATGGGCAAGAACAAAACAGAGGACGAGGGGGTGGGTCCCGCCTGTTGTGTGTCATCAAATCTTAAAAAAAGGCTGGACCTGATCCGGTCTGTTAAGGAGGGCATTTTGGGGAAACCTGGGTGGGCCCCGAGGCACAGGCTAGGACAAAAAGTTAGTGCTTCTTGGCTTCTAGTATCACTTGGCATATACACAGGGTGTGGGGGGAGGGGGGGGTTAAGGGGAGGGGTATTTGAGTCATTTTGGATATGTCCTATGGTTTTTGGCGGCATCAGGGTGACCCAGAGCTCCTCAGCTAAACATTTTTGTCAATTTTGACAAAACCATGTGGGGTTTGGCCGTTTGGGAGAAGGGAAGTTGCTGTTTGGCTATGAGGACGCTGGATAAGAAGGTGGAGGTGACCGAGGTCGGAAGATCACCGGCGCTCCATATTGCGGGTATAGGAGCATGAGGACCGTCGGGGCGTGTATGTACTTTGGCGAAGTCCGCATCTCAAAGCGTTGTAGTAAGATGGCCATGGTGATCTTAGCCTCCAATCGAGCGAGGTTCTGGCCGATGCACATCCGAGAACCTAGCCCGAACGGGATGAACGCCAAGGGATGCTTTGCCGCCCTGGTCGTGCCATCGGCGAACCGTCCAGGGTTGAACTGCGCTGCGTCCTGGCCCCAGAACCTCGTGTCGTGGTGGATCGCCATGATCGGGACGAGGAGCTCCATGTCGCGGGGGATCATGCACCCGTCCGAGAGCTGGACGTCCATTTTGGCGCGGCGGATCGTCGCCACGGCCGGCGGGTACAACCGGAGCGTCTCGTTCATGATCATGCCAAGCTGCCCACACAAGAGAAACTGTATGTCAGCTACTGAAATGACAGAAATGCCCATCGTAGAAAAATTCGAAAAGAGAAAAAAAATTCACTCGTTGCTGTTGGGTTGGGACTCACCGTCTTCAACTTGGGGAGGTGCTCCTTGGAAGGGAGCTCGTCGGCGCCACAGACGTCGAGGACCTCGCGGCGAGCACGCTCCTGCCATTCCGGGTGCATGGCGAGGAGCACGGTGGCCCAGGTGAGGAGGTTCGTCGTGGTCTGCTTCCCGGCGAAGAAGAAGGTCTTGCATTCCTCTAGCATGTCCTCGACTGGAATCGCCGCCGCTGGCGACACCGCCCGCGGCCGCCGCCTCTCGCCGGCATTGATCATGGCGCCGAGAAGGTCGCGGAAGGCGCCGCCGCCATCTTCGCCGCCGCCGCCGGTGCTCTCCGCGTCGGCCTCGTCGCTCCGCCGCGCGATGAGACGCGTCAGGCTCCGACGTATCTCCCTGTCCAGCTTCCATGACTGCCAGTTCTTCTTCGTCGGCAAGAACCTGCACGCAACAGAACAGAGCATCTTTTTTGTCAGTCGCTGTCGCTGGTAGAGACGGAGCTTGCGCGAGGATCATCAATGGCGGCGTTCGCCGGAGGGCGAGCGAGTGCGTACCGGTAGCCGGGGACGAGGACCTTGCGGAAGGCCTCGGAGGCGAAGGCCATGAGGCGGCCCTGCATGGCGAAGACGACGCGGCCGTCGTCGTAGCTCCGGCCGAAGGTGGCGCGCGTGATGGCCTCCTCCGTCACTTCCTGGAACCACTCGGCGACGTCCACCTCCACCTCGCCTTTCCCTCCGGCGGCCGCCATGGCTCTCCACTCCTCCGCCAGCTTCGCCACCGACCTGCCGACGTGTGGGACCAACCTCTGCAAGGAAGAACAACCAAAAACCAACACCGCGTCGTCAGCCATGTCACCGGCGGCGAAGTGTGCGTACACATAGAAGAGCAAGGTCGGGCGGGCGGCGCCCATGGCGGCGGCGGCGGAGGGGAGGACTCACGTTGAGGTTGTCGGGGAAGAAGGCGTCGGTGAGGACGCGGCGGTGGAGGGCCCACTTGTCGCCGTGGAGGCTGACGAGGCCGTCGCCCTCGAGCTGGCGCACGACGGGGTGAGCCTCGTAGCGGTCGAAGGCGTCGGCGCGGGTGAGGAAGATCTCCTTCACCAGCTCCGGCTCCGCCACCGTGAGACGTGGCGTCGGCCCGAACCAAATCAAGAACGTCGAGCCTGCACATCATGCGACAACACAAAACCGGCGATCAATCGACCAAACCAAACAAAATTTCCGAGAGAAATCACGGTTTTTTTTCTAAACCAATCCGTCCATGGACGACCGACCTCGATCGCGGCAGATCACCGAGAAAGAAAGAACATGGAAGCCAACAAGAGAGAGAAAAAAAAAGAAAAGAAAAGACCTGTACTGCACAGGTTTTCTCCCATGTGCTCCGCTCATGATCCAAGCCCAGCCTCATTGAATGCAAGAAGCCAGCCGGCCAGGCCAGAGGGGCAAGGCGAGCAGGGGAAGGACAGGAAGCAGAGCTGCCACTTCCACAGCAATGGCAGCAATTGAGGTGAGATTACTCATCAAGAGAGACGAGTCGTCGAGACGACGACGCCCCATATGCGCAAGCAAATGGATAGAGATGGAGAGAGAGAAGCTGCGCTGTTCTGACAAGAAGAGACAAAAGCTGAGCCCCTGGGCACAAACAGCCACGCACAGGGAGCAGCCAATTCTGCAGCAAGAGAGAGAGATGGGAGGGAACAGATCACGGAGGCGCAACCGAAACCGACCAAAAAGACGAGTGGGGGCGGAGCAATCAGTCGACGCAACACATGGGCGAAAGCGAGAGGTAGGAAAGAGGAGGAGGAAGACGAAGGAAGAAAGGCCAAGCAAACGCACCGTAGATCTTTCGCCAGTAGTGGTAGAAGGCGAGGACGCGGGGGAGCGCGTTGTGCGAGGTGGGCGGCGACATGGGCTTGGAGGATGCCTCCGCCATGAGCGCCACCATCTCCTTGACGGAGCCCAGCAGGAACCTGTACGGCGGGCCCCGCACGCCCTGCGCCGCGAAGTGCGCCTCCAGCCGCCGCGGCCGCCACCACAACGCGTCGGCGACGCGCGCCAGCAAGTGCAGCGCCACCCACGCCGCCACGGCCACCGCCGCCGCGCGCCACGTCAGCCACCCGGCGTCCATCGTCGTCTCCTCCACCATTGCTCCCTCCCCTGCTTCCTCGAACGAAAAAACAGGGCAGTGCGTGCACGGAGAGAGAGAGAGAGAGAGAGAGAGAGAGAGAGAGGGAGAGAAGGAAGGAAGGGAAGGTGTTGGTAACGGCGTGGGGTTTTGGGGTGAGAAGGGAAGGCGAGGGAGGAGAGGGGAGGGAGGTTATATAGGGTGGGTGGAGATGGGGAGGCCGCGTTCCGGCGGCGATGGGGCCGGAGGCAGCGGTGGGGAGGTGGCGCGTTGGAGGGAGGTGAGGGAATGGGGAGTTTTGTTTGGGAGCTCAGCTGGGGTTGTGACTTGTGAGGGTCAACGAGGTGGCCTTTGGGACTTTTGTTTAATTGACCATCTTGTTTGGATGGATATATGTCTTTGTGATGTTTTCATACTTTCATTCATGTTTGGTGAGGGGAATGGAACAAAGTTTTTTTTTATCATTTTAATTGCAGGGAATTCTATGAACACTGAAATCTCAGAGTGTTATTTTTTTTAAAAAAAAAATTGGAGCACAAGTATTGTTTGAGAAGAAAATGAAACCAAAATTCAGTCCGGACTGGGCAAGTTCGGCTTAAGGAATCTAATAATGACAATGCTGCGTTTTCAATTTAAAGATTTTTTTATATATTAATGGTCAATTTTAAAAAATTGTTTTGGAAAAACATAGATGGAGTTACGTCTATGGTTGAAGGAAGTACTTGATCATACATGCTCCATTGCATTGCCCAAAGTTTTCCACTGGATCAGAACAGAGAGATATATGCCGCGTTTATTCCAAGCCTGACGTTTCTTTTGTTATCTTAAAAAAAATAGGATTGCTGATAAATGGCGTAAAAAGATGGAGCATTGATATGTGATGATGATTTGATCAGATTCTCATTCTCTGCGAAGGGCATGAATCGCTTTTAATTTTTGGAAGGAGCGTCTCATTGCCATCTTTTTGAGCACTCGTATCGTATGGCCTGCTCCCTGCTGGTGACAGGCTACTCTTTGTACGAGTTCTAGGTGACCATGGCTGTCTGATGGTGAACGATTTGATATCCAGCCTTGCGATACTCCGTGTACGTTTTGGGACGGCAATGTGTTTGTGTGGCGCTTGTTGCTGTGATGTGATCTGCTCCATGATCTTCGATCCCCTGCTGGCTTCTGTATGGCTGTAACCTCCGAAAATGTTTATAACCGATTTTTGTAAAGGTACGTATTCCGTCTAACCAATACTATAGTACTCAAGGGTTGCTATAGTGTAACCAATACTATGGCCATGTTTACTTCCAAAAAATCTTTTCAACTTTCCTATTCATCCCTATCAGAAAACACACTTTCTAGAAAAGTTCTTCAATTCCCTTCAACTTTCCTATTCATCCCACTCACAAAACACGTTTCCCAGAAAAGGTTGTTTTTCTTCCCCCAACAACTAAACACGTTCTATCTCTTCGTGCTCCCACAATGCACACGTGAAAAATGAAATGAGTATCTTTTCAAAAAAAAGAAAAGAAAAAAAGAAGAAGAAAAATGAGATGAGCAGAGCTATTCCAAAGCAGTTTCATAACTGAAAAACTGGCTACAACAAAATTGTTGGCCTGCGCATATAGATGTAATGCGGCAACAAAATTGTTGGCCTGTGTGAAAGTTTTTTTAAATAGATTTTAACATTTATATTTTCTTTTATTATATTATTAAGATATTACATTATAAAATATTTTATTAAAAAACTAAGACGTATGAATATAGTGGTATAATTTTTGTACACCAATCATACATATATTTTTATTAAATTATTAGTCAAAGTTTAGAAAGTTTGACTTTTCCAGGATCACTACAGAAGCCATACAGTGTGCCAGTCACAGACTAACAATTGAGAAAAACAAACACCAAAATAGATTTTTTTTTCCATATTAGACTTTTAGGTTATCCCTGACCTCCCTCGCGCGATCCGGTCTTGCCATCCCAAATACACATCATTGTTTTCAGCAAAATATTCTTTTTCCCTTGTTGTGTAATTTTTTGCCCATACTTGTGCATCAAAACAACATTCAATAAAAAATTTCAACTAAAAGGCTATAGATATAATCAAACCAATATTTTTATATAAAATTTGTCTCTATCCGAGTCCAAATACGAAGTTACGGAATATTTAAATATAGGCTAGAATTCAGTTACAAAGGTCAAAAATTATCCAGCCATAAGGATTCACAAGAGCCTGCATGGACAATCAAATGGAATCCATGCAAGCTCATACTAGAATAAAGGTAAATGAACGGTTTCATAACGATTATTCATTGATACATAAACCTTATCATTCATCTAGATTAATAAACATTACAACACCATTCCCTTGAGGAATTCTTTTTTGCACGTTTGTACAACTAATGAACAAATTAAAACAAGAAACCTTTTAATATACAATGAGCTTTTCATATAAAATTCATTCAGATAATACAGTGCATATACAACATTATTCCCTACCCAATTAATGTTAAAGCATATACGTCTCTTGCTGGCACTGTACAACAGGCATAGCAGCTAGCTCAACACTGATAGCGAGATCACAGTGCAGACAGTAGAGCAAGCAATCCTTATCCGTGTGGTATAGCTACGCAGTTGACACAAATTGTATATGATCGATTTAAGGTATAGCTACGCAGTAGACACTTTGTGCGCTGTGGTTCTCATAATTGAACTGTTTCCACAGTGTCCCAATCGGGGCCACGGAAAATACGTACACGTGGAATCATCCACATCGCAGATGCAAATGGCAGCGCTCCTATCTTTTCTGAACCTAATTTTATTATCCTTTTTCTCCTAAAAAAAAAAAGGGACGGCGGCAGCGCTGCCATTCATTGAAGTCAAGAAAGAAGTTTGAAAGGTACAAGCACCCGTCCGATGAAAACGAAAACGGGCACCAAACAAAAGAACATATAATGACCTTGTGTTTGCACTAAGGTTGCATTGTCACCTAACAATGGGATAGGAGAACGACCTTATTCGGTTGCATCTTAGGGTTTTGTAAATGTTCTTTTGTTTACGTTGTATAAACGTTACTTTACGAGCACATATGGAATCTTCTTATTTTCCAAAACAACATTTGTGAGACTAAATTATAATGGGATGTCACAATGTTATGATAAGGTTTTGTACAGAGCTGATGCCTAGTGAGAACCGAATTTTTCATTCTTAAGAGATACGTACTATATACGTCATGCACGCCTCGATTTCGTATAGTATGTCACTCTTTTTTTTTTTTGAGGAACCTACGGTGGGGGAGCTCCCCACATGAATTTTCTCATTGCAAAAACAAGTTTTACAAGTCACAATGGCGCTCGAGGCATAGGATGTTACAGAAAGGAGGAAGGGAAACACACACGACCACTACTATCTGATTACATACTATATGTCACTCTTATCACTAAAGTCCACTTTGGACGTTTGGGAGACAAAATTATTATTAACCATGCATATATTTACATTGGACCATGCTATTTAGTTTAAAAACAAAACTAATTTACTTGTCTTAAACATCATATATTTAAGAACGGAGGGAGTATTTGGCTTACTACATTTTTTTATCCTATACCATATTATGTCATCATAGGGCTCCACACTTTTTTTATGGGGTCGCTGATTTTGCCATTAAAGGTGTGATCCACTGCCTAAATTCAGTTAATGCAATGTTTGACCAAATAAGCCCAACCTCAGTTCAATCTGATGTTTTGAGATGATTAAATTAATCTTCAGTTCAGCAGAGCCAAAAAAGAGTAACCCGCGCCACTGTCGATCTCAATGCTCTTGCATGGTGGAAAAAACAAGAACTCTTCGATATAATACATCGTTGTGTACCCAGGCCATGCCATGCTAATAACAGGTACGTATATCTCAATTATTGAGTGTCCTCTTCTCATATAAGCTGATGTGATTTCTCCTGAAATCTCATGATTATTGCCGATGAGGGACAACTAATCAAAAATCATTTCGATTTTTCCGATACTAAGCATCAATGCATTGCTGGCCTGTCCATTTAATCTTGATGCATATATGTATCTAGGTTTCTGATACAGTGCAATGCAAGCTAGCACCAAGAGGGAAACACATGATGGATCGGGAACGTGGCCACTGTCTCTGCCTCTCTGGGCTAAGCTGATGAACCACATTAATTGTAGCCAGCCACATAGCTTCTGATCAGGTGATCTAACAACACCTAGCTAGGTGGCAAGCACTTCGCCTGCCACATCTGAAACCTACCTTGATTTGCAAGCGTGACAGACCACATGTCACCTTAAACCTTGGGATTGTAGGTGTAATTTTAAGCTATAGTATATAGTATGTCTTACTATTTTTTTTGAGTGAAATTAACTAAAAAAATCACTTGGCGATAGAAACAATATTTATCTCTTGATTCATTCTTATTCCAATCTAGATCGATTGAGCTGAATATTTATTATTTTAATCCTGGAATGCTTCTGATCAACATAACAAAAAAAACATCACCAGGATCAACCATCCGGTAAGCATGAGTTTCAAACCTGTCATACCTGTTGTACTTTGAATACCTCTATTGTCAGTACTTGTGAAGCCCAAGATAAAAAAAAAAAGTATGCTAATTATTCAACTACCATGGTCACGATGGAGAGGATGATTCCTGTTTTGAACAGAAGTTTCAAACCTAGCAAAGATAGTTGCAGATTGGTGAGACACAATATTAAAAAAACATATAAAAAGGTTTTACCCCCTTTGAAAACAATTGAGCTACAGTTCGACGTCCTAGGACAGAAAACACTTTATTTTCAAGTAGCCTCTGCCTTTTCCTTCGTTTTATTTGCCGTATACTACTTGGAACAACAGGACAGGGATAAGAGCATGGACCAGCATATATTTGTAGAAGCGTAGAGTGTTAGCGGATCATCTGCTGCAGTACTCGTAGAGACTAGAGAGGACCAGCCAAAAAAAAAAAAGCAATCAGTTATTAACAATAAGGTGTTGCTACTAGACCTTTTTCCCTCAAGTCAAATATGTGCGCCGAAAAGGAGACGAGCACTAGCTTCTCCTGCAACGGACAAACAGATCTCCATCCCAAGGTCAGACACGGCCAGCAACAGAGTTAAAGTCTAGGAGGGAATGAACGAGCGATCATGGACGTGCCAGCCCAGCAGCAGGGATTAAAGTGGTTTGTGTTTCGATCGGCCTGTGATCACGCACATCCCAGAGCCGTAAGAGTCCGAGTGTTTCGGCCTTGGTTTCGCCAAATAATCAAGCCGTACAAGCCACGCTAGCTTCTGGGATCACTTGCGACGGAGGCCGAGGCGCATGCAGTTCGAGTTCGGTTCCTTGACGTTTAAATCTTGCTAAGAAGAAAAAAAAAGGAGCATGCAATGCATGATTTGGATTTGGCTCGTGCACGTCTCGGCAAATGCTTTTGGACTTTGGTGCCTGTGACTGACGACGATAATCTGGAAGCCACGTAGGACTGCTGGAAAACGAAACCCGCAGCAAAATTCTGCCGTTGGAATCGGTGGCACACGGTTACATACAAGTACGTACTGGTCGTCGTGTAGGCTGGCAGGACAGGGAATGTTGTTTGGTACAAGTACGTACTGGTCGTCGTGTAGGCTGGCAGGACAGGGAATGTTGTTTGGTACTAGAGACTACTACGACCGTTGGTTGTAGGACATCCGGGTTGTACGCGTAGCATCGGGAGAGGACATACAGTCTCCGAACGAGTCGTTCGTTGCATTGGCTTTGACACGGACACGGGTACCGAGACACCGGCTCGTCCTCCTCCTCGGCGCACGCGAAAGCCTCCACGAAATGTTCGTCCGGCCGGTCCGATCCGCTCGATCCCCGGCCTCGCGCTCGAGACGGGGCCGCGCGCGATCGATCACGGCGGCCAATCCATCCAGACAGCAGTCGCGCGCGGTCCGGCCGGCCGGCCGGCTCGCGGCCCGGTGAGAAAAACAAACGGGTGCCCGATCGATCGAGAGCAGAGCAGAGCAGAGCAGAGAGACCGACACGGGTTCGCGCGCGTTCGTTGGGCACCCGGCACGGCACGTCGTCGCGGGCCGGGGCGGAGCACGATGCACGGGTTCCCGGCCGGCCACGGCCCCCGGCCTCGTCGCGCGGCGGCAGCCGGCACAGGCCACAGGCGCATCGCGAGCCGCACGTTAAGAATGGAACATTCCTAGGCAGGCTCGCTCGCTCGCTGGGGTCGTCTCGTCTTGGAGTCCGGCCTCGAGCCGGGCAGCCAGGAATGTGGTGGTGGCCGGCCCTGTAGTACATGTGTTGTGTAGTGGGAGCCGGCTGGCTGGCTGGCTGGCTGCTAGCTAGCTGATCGATCGATCGAGCTGGTCAGTGAGTGGTGTGGCTATACTAGAGGCTAGATAATGTAGCTGGTGGCCCACGCTAGGCTACGGGCCGGGGGAGAAGGAAAGGAAAGGAAAGGAAAGGAAAGAACGTTCTTTTCTAGTTTTCTTTATCGTCGGGTGCAACTTTTTGGCGTGCACGCGAGCTTTCGTTCGCGCTTCCTTTTGGACGAGAGCATGCATGCAGCTGGGAGGCCGGCCGGCAACCGGGTGGAACGGATCGAGATCAGGAGGTGGTGGTGGTCACCGGACTCATGTCATGGATGCATGGTCCCGAGCCGGCCCTTTGTGTGATGACGTGACGACCCCCGGACACGACTAGACGACGAGTCCATCCAGATCGCCGGGATGGCTCGGATGGCGGGGATTTTCTCGTATATTCTATATATATACGCATGCATATGCATATCGATTGGCGTCGTGATCCGATCCGGCCTCCTCCTGCATTCCTTCCATGAGTCCATCGGTGCCCGTTTCGCGACTTGGTGGTCTTCTGCCCCTCACTACTGCGTTCGGTGCACTGATATATTCTTTGGGCATAGCAGACATCGTCGGTGAGTTCTGAACATGGTATTATATTGGTACGGTTCTGGGCTATCTTATTTTTCCTTTTTTTTTTGTGGAAACAAATGCGAATGGACTATAACTTATATAGGTAAGCACTTTTTAATTAACTTGGATAATATCATGCATGCGTGGTAAAACCTCCTATTTCCAATTTTAAAATTTAAAATGATTTTAGTAATGAGCGCTAGAAGTTATATATACAGCTCTGTACGTAACATGCACGTGTCAAAATAGTTATAGGTATTTTAATTTTGCTTTATGTTTTTTTTCTTTTCAGCAGAAATTCGTTCCGTTTGGCTTCGTATCAAATTAGTGCCCATTTGGATCAACTGATTCATTATGTCTGGATGCACGCGTGGCCATTGATCTGGTTATAATGACTTCCTATCAAATTAGTGCCCATTTGGATCAAAGGATTCATTATGTCTGGATTATTTGGCATTTGCGCACCTATATGCATGCATGATAATATGAGTTAGCCTATACTATGTGTTGAATGCAATGCACTAGGCAAGGAAAGCATGTACATGCGGAGCGCGCATTGCTTCCCCGGCCATCGAAAAAAAAACACGACCTTCAAACACATGAAAACCTCCTATTTTCAACATTTGCATATGTATGCATGGTCGTCATCCCAACAAAATGCTTGATGTTACATCCATGTAGAAAGGTGTATATTGACTTGTTGAGACATGCATGTAACATCAAGCTTTGTGTGTCTACCTGCCGAAGAAACTTGTATGAACAACCATTGACGAGACAAACCACGCATGCATTCAAGAAACTTGTATGAACAACCATTGACGAGCGAGACAAACTGCGCATGCAGTTACTGATCGCACGCCAAACCCTAACTTTTAATCCAATAATTTATTAGAAAAAGATTTCATGCTTGCTAGTAGATGATTAGCAGCTAGGGTGCTAGCTAGCTAGCTAGGTAAGGCGTGCAAGTTAAGCTAGCTTCTTGTAGATTTTAACAATTATCAGGAATAGGTTCTTCGTAGTGTCGTCACCCGGGCTTTTGCATGCATGCTGACGTTCACGTGAAATTGATGTTCATCTTGTCCAAATAAATATCATCTTGGATGCAGAAAATTGATAGCTAAATTTCAACTTAATCCCGCAGGAACTGAGAAAAAAAATATTCCGCCCTGCAATAGGGCTTAAAAGTTTCAAAAGCGTTAATGTGTTTTGTATAATTATTTGCGACAGTGACAGTTATCAGTATATCACATCGAATGGCTAGTAAGTCAAGAAACTAATTAAAAAAATACTAAAAACGATGATTGATCTGACCTAACTTATTAGCTCGCTTACGCATGAGCAATAAAGTGCCTCTAACTAGACTATATACACTCGAATATACAGCTTACTTTATGCATTGTCCATGCCAGACATCAGCCGCGAAACATAAATATTTAATATGAACGCTATGTATCTACCTCATACAAAATAAGTGCATTTATCTAGTGACGAAGTGCTTATTTTTTAGCTTGATCGAGCTACAGAAATAAAATCAGACTAACATACATATGCGCACCATAAAGGAGCAATATACTGTCAATTTTACATTCAGATTGACACTTTAGTTCACACAATCTGGAAATTCATAGATATATACGAAAGCGATGGTAGTTGGATATGTAACACCTGTTTCAAAGAAAGCATGCTACTTGTATGTTATATGTCCGAAAAAAAAACATTTTCCATCTCAAATGAAATCAATATCACGGTATCACCGCAGTAGGGGTGGAAGTTTCGTTCACAGTGAGTCAGAGTAGCTGCACCTACATTAGACAAAATTGGCAATTAACGTCGTCTTCCATATATATGCTATACCTAACATCAATGGTAAAAATACATAATCAAAAGTAAACGGACGACAAGGTTTGAAGTCATAATGCCCATGACTCTGATCTTGGAAGAACTTGACCTAATAAGACAGGTACTAGAAAAGTTGGTATTATGTTAGTTTTGAAAACAAAGTCATACTCATACAGTCATACTGCAAGAGCGCCAGTAGTTGGCTAGCTCATCTATCATGATGATTCATGAGAAATTAAAGGGAGAGGATACACCCACCTTGAATAAGGAAATTGATATATTTGGAACATGATTGCGTATGGTCTTAATTAGTTTTGCATGCATGCGTCAAACCATTCACATAAGCACTGAAAAAATTGATTACATTATGTGAGGGATTTGTTCTCAAAGTCTTTGTGGGCCAATCGTTAT
Source organism: Digitaria exilis (assembly GCA_015342445.1). Classification (NCBI taxonomy): domain Eukaryota; kingdom Viridiplantae; phylum Streptophyta; class Magnoliopsida; order Poales; family Poaceae; genus Digitaria; species Digitaria exilis. The sequence goes on from JACEFO010001965.1 coordinate 3,064,216, forward strand.
TTTTGTGAGAAAATGTGCACTGACACATCAAACACATGAACCTCATTATGGTTATAAGCCAATCATCTTGACACGCTATTATTTTCGTTGTTTGATCATGCAACAGTTTTAATTTTGAAGAGGTTGTTGTATCTAAGCCGGTATTAATAGATAGAATCCCAACTACAGTTAAAACAATGTTAACATGTTCTTTCTTTTCTTTTTTTCTTTTGCTTTTCGATACAATAGAAATTGATTGCGATAGTGCCATGCATGCTTGTTTGTTCTGCTGACATTAGTAGGCTAAGGTTAACAAAATATATAAACTCACCTGTAAATTTTCTACCGTACCATTCATATATATTCATACACTTTTAAACAAACTCAAGTGTACGTACATCGGTACATGAACAGTAGTTAGGCGTGCGCAAATCTTCTAGTGATCCCGAAGCCGTGAAAGCGGTTAAACTTACTCATACATATTCCTACAAATTTTAAATAAACTCAAGTTCAATAATTGAAAGCGTGTCCATGAACAGCAGTTAGGCGCAGCAGGCTCTCACGTACGTTTCACCTAGACATGATGAAGACAAAAGAATTAATCATATATACTTGGCCGAAAGCATATCATTGTTTCATAAGTAGTTAAGTACCATTCAAGGAGCAGCATCTTCTAATGATTAGGAAGCTCTCGAATCTGGAAGATGAACTTCTCTTCCTTACTAAGGAGTAGGTATGCATGCATGTGTATGAGATATGCATGGTTTCGAAGAAAAAGAGCTAGCTAAGGCCTAAAAGGCAGCATAAACAAATAGTACGTACCCATCTTTGGACGTACTTGCGCATGGATTAAGTGCTCATTAACAAGCTCATCAAGATCAAATACATGTCCTCTTCTTCACTAGTCGTTCCTCGAGATGACTAACCGCAGAAAGTGCTAATATAAGTATATAACACGATCCAGCATTCAAAGAATCGAAGAAGAAAAAAATGCCATTATATTCTAGAGACGCAAAACTTCAATTAGCAAAGTGTACACGAAAGTTGATGCGAGAGAGATCGACGACACGGCCGTGGTAAGCCGACAAGATCAGGTTGGCATCATGCATGGAAAAGGCCGCAAGTGGGAGGCGTACGGCCGCCACCAGATCAAGCACGGCGAGCTACAGAGCCCGCAACGGCCAGAGACGCTAGCTAGCTAGCTGTCGGGTGCCCCCCCCCCCCCCCGGTCGTCGTCGTCCTCCTCCCCACGCCGGCGCGTAGCGCGGCGTCCCGGCTCGCCGCTCCATCGCTTTCCCCGTTCCCGAGCGCCGCCGCCGCCGCCGGCGAGCTATCGATGACACATTGACACGACAGCTCCGCGCCACGGCACGGATTGATGGAGCGAGCGAGACGGCGCACGTCCGTCCAGACACGCTGCCGGTGAACGTTCACGTGCTCCCCCGCGCCGCGCCCCGCGGGCACGTGATCGCACGTCGACGGCGACGGCGGCGGCGATCGATGCAGTCTGGGCTCCGACCACCACCGAGGATAGCGTGTCCACGTCAGCAGTAGCTCGGTCGGGCAATTCCGGTGGTGTACACTGATGACCAGACCCGGCCGACCCGTCAGTAGTTTTCAGTGGGTCATCAGCTAACTGTGCTCTCGGTCACTCTCGATGTCTATCAGTTCGTCGACATCGTCCTCTTAGATCGGGATATACATATACGTAGATGCGGATCGGTATCAACTATGGCCTTATTTAGATCGCCAACTTTCACCAACTTACTTTGCCAACTTGTCACATTGAATATTTAGACACTAATTAGGAGTATTAAACATAGGTGTAAAAAAATAATTACATAGATGGACTTCACATCACGAGACAACCTAATTAATTCGTCATTAGACACTGTCATGCTACAGTAACCCGTCATTAAAATGCGCTAATGACGGCACATATTAGACTTAATAGATTCGTCTTGCGATGTAGAATCCAGCTGTGTGATTAGTTTAATAATTAGTCTATATTTAGTACTCCTAATTAGTGTCAAAAAGATGGATGTGACATTTCGCCAACTTTCACCAACTTCCACACCCCACAACTAAACAAGCCCATGTGAGGTTGTTAATTAGCACTTAATCCAGGTTGCAATTTTGGATGCATCCTTTTGTCGCTCTGATGGGAGGTTGCAAGACCAGGTTGGCACGTGAAGTCCTCGTGACACAAGTACAGATCAGCATGCATGTGAGACCCCACAGTCCCACTGGCCACTGTCGTCGTATACTAGCTCATTTCTTTCAGTGATCAGTGTGTGCGTACTTTTTGAACATGTGCCATTTCTTCAACGTGTCAAATCTGATGTACATGCCTGCACAAAGATATCGCGAGACAGAGTTTTAACAAGTTTGTTTTTGTTGAGAGATAATTAAAGAAAGTTTGATTCTTGCACAAAAATAATAACTGAAATGAGGAAAAAGAATGATTCTCCTTTTCAGAAGCTGCCTAGAAGCGTTTCAATTCAGTTTGTTATTAGCTGAGATGTGGAAGCATTTGTGAACGATTCACTTTCTCATGGATGAACCAAGAATGAAACTGAAGCATCAATTGGCCGGTCCATTATACTAATCAGTTAGTCTATGATCTGTAATATGCCCCTACTTTTGTAGATCATATATGCCATGCGGTGCAATGCAAGTTTTCTCTCATGATCAAGTGAATCTTCCCTCTCCAACAACCAACTGTCACCACATCTTTGGCGGTTACGGATAAAAAGCTAGGGCGCAAATCGTGTTGCCTGGAAGCCAGAGTGAGAGATTCTACCATTCCAAACAAATTCCATATGCGCCTAATATGACCATGATATGTTAAAATTCACATTCTTCTTTGCTTAGCCTCAGTATCATTCAAAAAGATGAGATAAAAGACCCCACTAGATCGTCCTGCACACTTTACATGAGTTTCATGTCGAGATGCGTTTTCTTTTTCTTATCAGTTTTTATCTGATGATAGACTGATTCTGCTAGAGAATAGATTCGCATTTGCTAGCTAGTTAGTTACAAATGAGTATGGCCATGCACGTATGACATGCATGATTCGTAGATCACATATAATAACCTCTCCGTGTTGAAAGAACGCAAAGCATTTCCGAAGAATCGAATTCGTTCATATGTAGTGTCTGTCTATCCATCGCTATTATAGTATGATATATCTGCAAGCCGATTATGGTTGTGAATCAATGAAGAAGCAGTTAAAATGTCACAATCTAAGTTAATCATGTCATCTGTACGTTATGGATAATAATGTATAGTTGCTCTTGTTGTCTTGCAATCTATATAGGAGCGCGACTTTGAGCATTAATTTCTGTTCTCAATATTAAAATTAAATGTCATGACAAATCAACATCAGACAATTTGTTTCTCTTTTTCTTTTGCGAATGTACTGTTTTATGTCTCTGATTGATGCACAGTTTATAATTTGTCGCACCGTAACAGGTTAACTTCATGGCTTTTGTCCAATATATCTTTTTTTTTGTAAGGATTCCATATATAGATGATATCTCAAATCTACCTATTTTACTAGTTTCGTCATTAGTATGTTTTGGAGTAAACAAGAGTATCGCCTTGATGACATAAAAAACACAGTTACGCTGTTAACAGACTTTGGAGTCAATATCGCTCCTATATGAACGACGTATCAGGACCTGCAAATTGACTTGGTGTGGGTGTAGAGTCCTGACGGACTAAACAACCCTGGCGGCCCATCCTATGGGCCGGCCCATGAACAAGACTTGACGTACAAGACAAGGATTATTCCTAGTCGGTTTGGATAGACTATATTTGGGAATTAGAGATAAACTTGTAAAAGTCTCCTAGTCCTATACGGTTCCCATGTAACCCTGCCCTCCGGACTATATAAGGGGAGGCAGGGACCCCTTCAAAACGATCTCATCAATACAAGATACACCATACAGGACGTAGGGTATTACGCTCCGGCGACCCGAACCTGTCTAAACCGTCTCTTGTCACCTTCGGCTCTAGATTCTCGACGACTTCTCCCTAAACCCTTCTCTCGGGGCACCCCCTCGAGAACCTAGTCAGCATAAATCGCCGACACTTTGGCGCCGTCCGTGGGGATCTACTCGTCGAGTCTTCGCTAAAGAGTCGATGGCCTCCTTCAGCGCCTCCATCGTCACCAAATTCGAGGCAGGCGCTTCCTTCATCTTCGGCTCCTGGCTTTGCATCGCAAACCAGGAAGGCGAACTTCAACACCAATTGCGCGACGAGGCGGCTGCATCAGCTTCGCCACGCGCGCAAACCACTCCGCGAGGATCTCAGAAAACTCCAAATTCCGACACGATCTCCGGATCGTATCCTACTCGGAGGAGTACATGGCGCCCGAAGCAGATTCAATCCCGGGCAGACCACGTCAACCCAGTCCCCATCAAGGGGCATGATCAAGCCACGTGTCCACGACTCCCCGGCGGACTCCGGATCACTTCCGAGTCCCGCCAGGGTTCAACGATCAGGACCGTGACAGCAACCCTGCGGATACCCAGGAACCCTGGCTCCAACCCCCGCGGGACGAAGACTTCACCACGTGGGTCGCGCGCATCTCAGTTTCCCTTCGGGTTAACAAACTCGGCCGCGGTCCACCAGAAGCACCTGAAGAAGAAGGTTCTCCAACCCCGCGGAGCAACCCCGGATCTTGTCATGACCATAACTCCCTCGGGGGTTATCGTTCATTGGCCTGACATGGATCCCGAGGTGGCTCTCTTCGAAGCAAACGTACCTTCCACGGTACGGGACATCCTACCTCTGCTTCCTTTCCAAGAAGGCAGAGAGCTCCCTGTTGCCACGAGTAACAGAAGAACCGGGCTTAGCAACCCCGGTCGCCAGTCCTGCGTGATCCTCAACGATCACAGCGACGAAGAAGTTGTCTCCGACGACGCTCCAACAGAGGAAGGAGAAACCGATGCGGACCGAGAACTCCGTATCGAGCGCAACCGCAACCGCGCCCTCCGACGTCGCTTCATCAAGAAGAAAAATCTCAACTCTGAGTTCGACAAGCAAGACATTTTCAACTCCCCCGTGGCCAACATCTTGTTCGGGGTCAGCGTCTTCGAGGGGTTCCAAACTACCCCTGAGATCAATCTCGCTAAGGCTCGCCTAGAAGCCGCAGCGGTCATGGTTGATCGCCTGGACGGAGGCCGCTCCGCCTCCAAGAGCAAGAGTTCTTCGCGCCACCCAGCACCTTCAGCCAAGCGTCAGAGCAGCCACTACGGCAGCTTCGCAGGACAAACAAAGGACAAGAACAAGCCTCGCGAAGAACCTCGCCGTCCTCGCGAGGAACCTCCCAGGTCCCAACGTCGCGAGGAGCCCCGCCCAGCTCGCTCTCACGTTACGCCGAACGACGCCCGCAACGACATCATCCGGATCCGAGGGGGGAGAGCTACCTCCCACGTTGCGGATTCTGCAGAAAGATGCGATGCCCCCAACCCCGATGCTCTGCCATGCTACACACGCGCCATCCGCGTCAGCTCTTTCCCGCGAAAGTTCAAGCCGCCAGGCATCGCCAACTTCGACGGGAAGCAAGATCCAAACATTTGGCTGCGCAGATACTCCTCTGCAATCGAAGCATCAGGGGGCGACGACATCTCCAAGATGCTCTACTTCCCAGTTGCGATGGAGCAAGGTCCTCTAACCTGGCTCGAGTCCCTCCATCCAGACTCATCGACAGCTGGCACGCGCTGAAGAAGGCTTTCGTCTCCAACTACCAGGGTTCTTTTGAGCGCCCTGGCAACAAGTATGAACTCCGCGCGTGCAAACAGAAGCCAGACGAGTCCCTGCGCGACTACAACAGACGATTCTTCGCCATCAAGGCATCCTGCGTTCCCATCCCCGACTCAGAAGTCATCGACTACTTTCAAGAAGGGATGACCGATCGCACCCTCTTCCGTGACTTCGGTCACAACCGTCCTCGTGACCTCGAGGAATTTCGTGCACTGGTGTCCAATTGGATGGACACCGATGATCAAGAACGGGAGCGCTACGGCAAGAGACCCAACAACCCTGGTCGCAAGAACCAGGAAGACCACAGGGATCAGCCGCGCGACTCCTTCCAACGTAACGGCAACAACCCACGGAAGCGACCACACAACACGGTCGCAACCGTCCAAACCGTCCGCTCCGCCAAATCCGCGCAGCAACGAAGGGAAGAGTTCAACAAACTTCTCAAGAAGCGCTGCCCTTACCACCCCGACAGCAAGCACACCATGGGCGAGTGCGTGCTCCTCCGGGAGACATTCAGGACGCCTAATAAGAAGCAAAAGTCGGCCGAAGACGGAGACGACGGACACGACAAGGGAGACAGCGGTTTCCCAGACATTACCAACACTGTCAACGTCATGTTCGGAGGCATGGCAGTCAGTGACACCTCGCGCAACCGCAAGAATGCGAGGCGCGAGGCCTACGCAGCAGAACCAGCGGTGGTTACACCGCTACGGTGGTCGGACACCACCATCACCTGGTCCCGAGAAGATCAATGGGCCGAGATCACCTCTCCTGGACGATATCCTCTTGTCCTCGAGACCGTGGTAGCAAATAGCAGGCTCACCAAGGTCCTGATCGACGGAGGCAGCGGGCTCAACCTCATCTTCGCCAAGACGCTGAAGTCCATGGGCCTCGACACGAGTACGCTGCAGCCGGCGGATACTCCTTTCTCGGCATCGTGCCTGGGAAGGCCGCCATCCCCCTCGGGCAAATCACCTTGCCCGTCACGTACGGTACGTCATCCAATTACCGTACAGAGTTCATTAAGTTCGAAGTTGCAGACTTCGACACTTCCTACCACGCCATCCTCGGGCGACCAGCATTAGCCAAGTTCATGGCCATCCCCCACTACACCTACCTGGTATTGAAGATGCCAGGGCCTCATGGCGTTCTCTCCCTTCGCGGTGATATCAAGCGCTCCTACCTCTGCGACAAAGAGGCAGTGGAGTACGCCGTCAGAGCCGCGTCCACCATAGATCGCCAAGAGCTCCAACCCCTGGCCGCCGCCGTCGTCGCAGAAGATGATGACGCCCCGACGCAGAAGAAGACACGGGCTATCAAGCCTGTGGAGAAGGTCGCAACAAAGACGATCGATCTCCAAACAGGAGATCCATCGAAGACAGCAGTGATCGGCTCCACCCTCACTCCGGCATAGGAAAGCGCGCTCGTCGACTTCCTGCGAGCCCAGGCGGACATCTTTGCTACAAAGCCCTCCGACATGCCTGGAGTCCCCAGAGAGTTGATCGAGCACAAGCTAGACCTCAACGAGAGCGCAAAACCCAAAAAGCAGCGCCTCCGAAGATTCGCCACAGAGCGTCGGGAAGCCATCAAGAAAGAGCTAGCTAAGTTATTAGCAGCCGACTTCATTAAAGAAGTCTTTTACCCGGATTGGTTAGCCAACCCGGTTCTTGTAAGGAAAAAGAATTCAAATGAATGGAGAATGTGTGTTGATTATACTGATCTCAACAAACACTGCAAGAAGGATCCCTTTGGGCTTCCTCGCATCGACCAAGTCATCGACAGCACCGCCGGGTGCACCCTACTCTGTTTCCTCGATTGTTACTCAGGATATCATCAGATATCGCTGAAAGAAGAGGATCAGATTAAAACTTCGTTCATCACGCCATATGGTGCATATTGTTATACAACTATGCCTTTTGGCTTGAAAAATGCAGGGGCCACATATCAGCGGGCGATACAGGGTTGTCTTCAAGAACAACTTCACCGAAATGTTGAAGCCTACGTTGATGATGTGGTAGTCAAGACAAGAAATCCCGAGGATCTCATCGCTGACCTCACGGAGATGTTCGATAACTTACGCAAATGGCGATGGAAGCTCAATCCCGCCAAGTGTGTTTTTGGCGTTCCATCCGGAAAGCTCCTTGGGTTTATTATCAGTGAACGCGGCATTGAAGCTAATCCAGAGAAGATAGCAACTATCATGAACATGGAGCCACCGCGCACCGTCAAGGATGTCATGAAGCTTACGGGCTGCATGGCTGCACTCAACCGCTTTATCTCCAAACTGGGGGAACGCGGGACTGAGTTCTTCAAACTGCTCAAGAAGCAAGACAGATTCCAGTGGTCTCAGGAAGCTCAAGTCGCCTTCGACAAGCTCAAGCTGTTCCTGACTACACCACCTGTGCTCACTGCACCGCTCCCGGGCGAAGACCTCTTGCTCTATATTTCAGCAACCACTAATGTCGTCAGCGCCGCCATTGTTGTTGAACGCGACGAGGAAGGCCATCTTCAGAAGATTTAACTGCCTGTGTACTTTGTGAGCGAAGTCCTCTCGGACTCCAAATCCAGGTACCCTCAAGTTCAAAAAATTCTATATGCTGTCTTAATGACATCCAGAAAATTGCGGCATTACTTCGACACCTACAAGATCATCGTGGTTACTGGTTATCCTATTGGCGAGATTCTCCATAATCAAGACGCTACAGGGCGTATCGCCAAGTGGGCTGTTGAGCTCGGAACATACAGCATCGAGTTCCGCTCTCGCACGGCCATGAAGTCTCAGGTCCTTACCGATTTCATATCAGAATGGACCGAGCACAATCTCCCAGTCGCCACCACCAAGCCTGAGCATTGGATCATGTATTTCGACGGGTCACTCAAACTGGAAGGTGGAGGCGCCGGAGTTCTATTGATCTCACCCCGAGGAGATCAACTGAAGTATGTTCTGCAGATCCAGTTCGCTGTCACCAACAACGCTGCAGAATACGAAGCACTTCTTCACGGAATGAAGATGGCCATCACCCTCAGTATCAAGCGTCTGCTGGTCTATGGGGACTCAATGTTGGTCATCAAACAAGTCAATAAGGACTGGAATCGAAACCATGAAGACATGGACGCGTACTGTGAAGAAGTTCGGAAATTGGAAAAACACTTCCTCGGCATTGAATTTCATCATGTCGAGCGAGATTACAACGTCGCTGCAGACGTCCTATCAAAGCTGGGTTCTTCCAGGGCAGAGGTACCTAGTGGGGTGTTCGTCAATGAACTCTCCAAGCCGTCGATCTCTGCAGTGGTAGCTTCTGATGATACAACTTCACCTCCCGAGGTTATGCTCATCGACGCCACTTGGAGCGCTCCGATTATAGACTACATCTTGCACGACAAACTCCCTGCCGAGAAGGCAGAAGCTCAGCAAATTGTCCGCCGTAGCAAGTCCTATGTTATAATCGGTGATACACTGTACCGACGTGGTGCACGCTCTGGCGCATTAATGAAATGTGTCACACAGCAAGAAGGAATCAACATCTTGGAGGAAATTCACGCAGGAGAATGTGGCAATCATGCAGCTTCCCGCACTATCGTGGGCAAAGCCTTCCGTGCCGGGTCCTACTGGCCTACAGCTCTACATGATGCTGAAGAAATTATTCGTCACTGCAAGGGTTGTCAATACTTCGCTCATCATTCACATCAGCCTGCTCACAAGATCAAATTGATACCTCCGTCATGGCCATTCGTATGCTGGGGGCTTGATATGATTGGAAAACTACCCAGGGCGCCTGGTGGATTCGAATATTGTTTCGTCGCAATTGACAAATTTACAAAGTGGATAGAAGTCTTTCCGGTTGTCAAACCAACCTCTGAGAAAGCAGTCCAATTTCTCCAAGAATTGATTCTTCGCTTCGGGATACCACACCAAATCATCACAGATTTGGGTACCACCTTCACAGGCAACAAGTTCTGGGACTACTGTGAAGACCGCAGCATTGAAGTATCCTATGCTTCGGTTGCTCATCCTCGTGCCAATGGACAAGTCGAAAGGGCCAATGGCATGCTCCTTAATGGACTTAAGGCTCGCATGGAAAGAACTCTGAAGAAAGCAGAAGGCCGGTGGATGAAAGAACTCTTTCCAGTTGTCTGGGGCCTACGATCCCAACCCAGTAAAGCTACAGGACAATCTCCCTTCTTCATGGTGTATGGATCAGAGGCCGTTCTACCTGTTGACGTAATGCATGGTGCTCCTCGCGTTGAGGAGTTCCAAGAAGCCATGGCAGACGAGCAACGGATGCTGGAAGTCGATACGGCCGAAGAAGTGCGACTGGCCGCCTTGTTACACAACGCTGCGTATCTTCAGGGACTCCGCAGATTCCATGACAAAAACGTGAAGACAAGATCATTTCAAATTGGAGACTTGGTGCTACGACGAATCCAGAATACAGCTGGTCACTCCAAGCTTACTTCACCCTGGGATGGTCCATTTATTGTTTCCAAGGTCCTCAAACCAGGCACCTATAGACTTCAAACAGAAGACGGTGTGGAGTTACCAAATCCTTGGAATATAGAACACCTACACAAATTCTATGCGTAGCTCCTTCATTACAGCAGTGCTTCGGCACCACAAGAACCAATTGCTTTGGCACCCAGAGTTCTTCTGTAAACATTGCTCCGGCAATATATGAACTAATTGCTTCGGCATTACATGTTCTCTTGTACCGTTGTTCCGGCAACGAGATATATCTCAATAAAGCTCCCTTTCCTGGGTTGTTTATTTGTCTTCGCGACATCAACTAAAACTTCCGTGTTCTTTTTAGACTTGGACAGTTTCTTCTACATGCATTCGGAGCTTATAATTGAGGTCTATCCGGGTTCCTTCGGGGCCAAGAACGGATCTGTTCCTCCTATTATGCTACTTTGTGGTAGTTTCCAGCTTAACGCTGCCGCTCCGTGGGTCTTACTGGGTTCTTGCTTCGGCAAACCGTATACAGTTAGTTCCCAAGTATCCTCCCGGGGTACATTTTATTAGATAGCTTATGCTATAAGAAATCTCCCTGGGTTCCTTCGGGTCCTTAACAGGGTTGTTTTTCACAAGTTAAAATCTACGCAACGTATATTTTGACCAAGTCCTGGTTATCAACACAAAGACAACCCGGGAATTCATAGAAATTCTTGGTTTTTCTTCATAACACGGCAATAAATATAATACATTGCATGATACTTATATTACAATAATATTTGTTTACATTTACAGCCTAAGGCTCTGAGCAATTGCTTCTGCAACTGGCTCGGCCTCTTGCTTCAGGTCCCTGAAGGCAGACTCGGTACAGTTTGGCTCTGCGCCCTCTACTAGTTTGCCTATGTCTACCTCCGGGTACCTGGACTTCACTACAGCAAGGACATGCACAAGACAAGCCTTTGAAGATCTCTTGATGTACGCCTTGAGTTGTCTTGGCATGGCCTTCAGGCGCTCCAGGAATGATAGCGGTGTTGAAGGGTCTTCTGGAACCAAGGCTTTCACCACCGGGTTCGCTGCCTTCTCTAGCAGCGAGATCCGGTTCAGGGCTTCCGCCAGGTCGTCGTCCGATTTCTTCATCAACCGCAATGACTCTTCGAGCTCCGACATCCTCCTGGCCGCCTGCTCAAGCTTCTCGTCCAGCACCTTCTTGTCTGCAAGATGCTTCTGTGCCTGGACGAGATCATTGGAAAGCTGATTCTTCTCTGCGCGAGCATTATCCATGTCTTTGGCAAGTTTTTGCTGCTGCTCGAGGACTTGGATTAGCTGCGCATCAGCATCCTTGCGTTGTTTGACCGCCACTCTGAGTTCTTCTTTAAGGCCTTCATGCTCAGCAGAGAGGGTCTTCAACGCTTCTTCATAACGGTTGGCCACGTTGGACCAATCCGTCATCTTGCTCTGGGCTGTTGCTAGTTGCTGTTGCACCCCTGAGAACATACGACAATGACAGAGTTGTTATTCAACAAAAGCAGCGGAAAATTTGTTACAAAACTTCGGTAGCGACAGAGTACCTTTGAGCTCTGATTTCGCCGTTGCAAGCTTCTTCTTCATGTCCTCCTTCTCCGCGGCCAATTCTTCGGTCCGCAGGTGCAAGGTACGGATCATGTCGGTATCTTCCGCCTCCTGGAGTTTCCGATCTTCGTGCTCACGCTCTAGCTCCTTTTGGAGACGGTCCGCCTTGGCGTGCATCAAGGATATGTTGTGGAGGTACTCAGTCTTCTTCCTTGATGCCTCGCCCACGGCCTACAACAGAGTTGTTATAAGGAATGCTTCATCAATACTACAAGACCAGGGTTGTTTTACTAACCTTGAAGTAGGCTATTGCCCTCTCGGCGTGGTAAAGTCCCCTGTCGATGTGTTGCTCATCCTCCTCCGCGTCCAAGATGTACTCGAAGGTCTGCGGGTTCGGATTGAGCATTGGGTCGAAGCTCCCGATGCGGAAGCTCCCACCCTCTTCTTCAGCTCCGGTACTCTTGGGTACCCTGGGGATCTCTTCAATTCCTTGCTCTTGGGTTGATGCTTCTGCTTGTTTCCCCCTCGAGCACTCTGCTTCCACCCCGGCCTGGGTTGTTTCCGTGATGCTCGGGGGCTGTGCAGAGGATTGGTCACGGCGTTCCTGCTCGGTTTCTTCGATCACCGCCTGCGTGACCAACTGTTCGATACCCGCCAGTACCTCAGCAATTGTTTCTTTGACTTGGGCTTCTTCTGGTACTGGCGGGTTTGCTGGTACAGCTGCTTGAACTTCTGGCAGGGTTGTTTCTGGTACAACCCTGGGTTCTTCGGGCACTGCGGCCTCTGGCTCTACAGCTGCATGATCAACCGAGGGTTCTTCCCTGGTTGTCGATGGTGCTTCTTCAACTCTGGAATAATGAAGATTGTTAGTTACAGCAGTATTATGTGATGATACATTGTGTATTACTTGCCAAAGTACTTACATGGTGGAGGGTCGCATGGGGATCTCTGGCTCCCCAAAGGTGAACTCTTCCTCCACTTCCTGCTCCGCCGCCGAAGGTCCTGCTGGACAGGGTTCTTCAATAATTGGCGTTGTCCTTTCAAACGGCGCGGAGACAGGGTTGAAGATCTCGTGCAGGATCTCTTCATCAGATAATGCTCGCCGAGCAGAGCTGCTTTGCTGCGGCATGCCGGTTCCAATTTCTCCGATTGATATCCCCACTGAAGATGTTGTCCTGGGTTGTGGGGATACCTTTGCCCTCTCCTCTGGGATTGTTCTGGCTCGGGGCTTGGGCAAGGTGCGTGCTCTCTTGGGCACTGGTGCTTGTGCCTCTGATGGCGCCGGTCTCTTGGACCTTTCTCCTCCCCTGGGGGTTGCTCCTGACTTGGATTGGGATTCTTCAGGGTCCTGTGGTTCAAGTTTAACCATTGGCTCGTCAGGGTCTTCAATTGCAGTTGGCTTGCTTGGGCGACCTTGATCTCTTACCTTTGGATCTACACACCGAGCCAACAGAGCAGCTTCTTCGGTGTTGGTCGGGTCCAGGGGTGGCAAACTCAAATAGAGTGCGCGCCGGGCTTCATACTGTGATGGTCAAGACATTAGTTCACAATATATTTTCAACAATGCAGAAATGTATTCAGATAAGGATTTTACCTCAGGTGTCATGGTTATTGCAGAAACTTCCATTATTTCAGGAAATTGTTCATCATTGATCACCAGGAACTTTTTCAAGAGTTGATTTACTCGCTTCTCCGATATGTTCCCGGTGGCATTCTTTGAGGGGTCTGCTTCCCCAGAGTACAAGTACCCTGGGTTACAGCGTTGTTTGCACGGCTGGATCCTCCTCAGCAGAAATGACCTATATACCATGGCTCCTATTAGGCCTTGCGCCTTTAGATCTCTGATCATGTTGAGCAGCTCAGGGATTTGCATGGCCTGGTTGATTCCAACTGTCTCGCTCCAGAATGGCTTCATCACTGGAGGATTTCCTGGGCGGCTCTGCAGTTGTGGTTGGTGGTTCCATGCGTAGAACCACTCCTTCTGCCAGTCCTTGAGGCTTTCCTTAGTTGTGTAATCCAAATATACCGGCCTCATGCCCTGGCGGAACTGGATAACTACTTTGCCTACCACTTGTAGTGGCCCACTGGAGGTCTTTACCCTAAACAGATGGCGGAAAAGGGCAAAATGGGGATCTATCCCTAGGAATGCTTCGCAAAGATGGATGTAGATGGATAGATTCAGAATGGAGTTGGGATTCAGGTGACACAGTTCAATCCCATAAAATTGAAGCACACGGCGGAAAAAATCACAAGTTGGCATGCCAAAACCAACTTCATAGAAGGCTTTCCATACCGTGATTTCCTCGGTTTCCTCGGTGGGGTATTCATGCCCGTGTGCGCTTCTCCATTGACTGATTTCTTGCGCTGGCAAGAATCCATCAGCCTCTAGGGCCTTGATGTGCTTCTCCTTCAAAATACTGGTCGGCCAGTCGCTAATTGGATCTTCTATGATTGGCACGTCTCCCGCGGATGCTGCCTCCTCGGTCGTAACGACCTGCTTCATAGCCTCTGCCTTCCTCTTCGAGCCCTTGCCGCGGCTAGATCCTTCACCACCAGCCATTTGGATCTCTTGTGCTTTGGTGTGGATTGGATTTCAGATTGGGGGAAGATGTGGATGCTTGAGCGCGGTCTCTGGATTGCGAGAACTGCAACTGCTGCAAACCCTAGATCTGTTTTGCGAGAGCGTACGGATACGAAGGGTCGCGGGCGGTTTATATGGACTTTTCGAAGCGTTACCCCAGTAATTTTCAACTTTGGTCCTTTCTTGATCCTATATTTGAATCCGTTCAAATTTAGGCTCGGGGGCTGTGGACATATTTTCAGGAAATATTTTTCTGAGAATTTTCGGTTTCAATTGATAAATTAATGAGGAATTCTACAAGAATTCGGGTTTCTTCGGAAATTGATTCTCTTTTGGTTCGGACTTCGAAAGAGCCTCGAATTTCTTCTTCAAAGATAAACGAGGCTCGGGGGCTGCCCAATTGGGCGCACCTAATCGGTGCGCACCAATCCGAACTTCGAGAAGACTTATGAGCACATCATTACCTATTGAACAGCATGGTTGCAACTTCCAAGATCAAAGAACCCTGTGGGTTTCAAAGAACCCTGGCGGATTTCAAAAGAACTCTGGAGGACCTCAAAGAACTCTGTATTTTCAACAAGGCTGTTCTTCAGGAGATAAGGTGCTCGGGGGCTTGTGGGTGTAGAGTCCTGACGGACTAAACAACCCTGGCGGCCCATCCTATGGGCCGGCCCATGAACAAGACTTGACATACAAGACAAGGATTATTCCTAGTCGGTTTGGATAGACTATATTTGGGAATTAGAGATAAACTTGTAAAAGTCTCCTAGTCCTATACGGTTCCCATGTAACCCTGCCCTCCGGACTATACAAGGGGAGGCAGGGACCCCTTCAAAACGATCTCATCAATACAAGATACACCATACAGGACGTAGGGTATTACGCTCCGGCGACCCGAATCTGTCTAAACCGTCTCTTGTCACCTTCGGCTCTAGATTCTCGACGACTTCTCCCTAAACCCTTCTCTCGGGGCACCCCCTCGAGAACCTAGTCAGCATAAATCGCCGACACTTGGTGATGCATGGCTCACCTGTACCACAAAAACAAAATGTAGAAATAATATGTCTTTGTCAGAAAAGTCTCATCGCCCAATAAGAAGGAAAGGATTAATCTCCGACCGGTTGAAATGGACATAATGGATCCGTTGCTTGGCATGGAATCAGTCCAAAGCTGGGGGGCCTCCGGTCCGGCTCCGCTAAGAATTTCTTTGGTCTTACTCACTTTAGTTTCAAGAAAGGGCGTACACTTTCGGTTATCTTTTGCAATGATGACATGAATTCATGATTACATTTTACCAGAAATTAAAAATTACAGTTTAAGCAAGTAAATTCTGATACCTTTCCCACATAGTTCAGTTTAATGGTACTGCTGTGCATTCTACGCAATGGACTCGAGTTTTGGATTCCAGTAGTATGCACATCATATGCCACTCTTTAAAATCGTCTCAATTTTTTACTATATTGATCATTTATATGTTCTAATGTTCCCCAACCACTCATATATATTCACAGGCAGGGACATATTCTGGTGCTCCTATATATGTATATATATTCAAGCATTAGCTATTTTTTTCTGAATGAACTGCTATATATGAGAACAAAGAGTAAAATGAAGACGACGGACAAAACACTGTCATGTTTTTTAATAAAATTCCACACTATATCTGTCTGTGATCTACGTTGTCGTGTTTTCTTTAACAAAATTCCCCACTATATTTGGCACTTGGCACAGTACAATATATTGTAGGACAGATTATATTATTTTCTCGTCTGGCACGATGTATACATTAGGCGATGGACTTTGTTGACATCTTCCACCGTATTGGCACAATGGTCATACATGTGTGGTGCAATACAATATAGGTTTTGCGTGTTTGACTCGACCAAAGCCTATCAGCGTTGAAACCATATATATATATATAAAAAAAAAAAGTGGGCAAACAACATACACGGTCCTGGCTGAACTACGTAGTCATCGGTCTAAGACGCCACGTCGTTTAGACTAAACCATAGTCTAATTGCTCACGCAGACAGGCGTTGATCGATCATGTCATAAGAGTCTTCCTAGGCTTTTCGTTAAAGGGAGATGTTGACGCGGCAAGGTGGCAGATCGAGAAGCTTAATTTGTAGCCTTGCTAGTTGGCGCCTGTAATTTATGTGGGTCTAAATTCCATACCTTTGTGGTGTGGATTAGGATATATCTTTAATCCTTGTGTGCTTATCGTTAATTAGCAGCATGTTTAGTTGCACGTATAACCTTTTTATAAAGTAAAATCAATGCAAACAATTAAACACATATCTGCTGAACATTTGTCTTCTTTAGAAAAAAAAAAGGTCGTATGAACCTTTGGATAAGAAATGAACCGAAGAAACTTTTCCATGGCAAGGGACAAGAAACTACACACCACCAGCAGCTTGGGGGAAGGGTACGTTCAGCTATGCCCTTTCAGACCACGGCTGCATCCGCATGCCTTTTTGACGACGCAATAAACCTACCTGCCTGCACTACCAAAAAAAACATCGAATCAGACGTCTGAAACCGCATTGCAGCCGAGAGCTCTTTTCTTGAGGGACCCCTTTTTGTTCGCATTTGCCCGTTCAGCCGACGACACGGCCGGCCCCGGCCGGATGGCTGGCTATCATCACGCGTTGTTTCAGTGGAGCCCAAACGCGATCGGCACGCATCAGAAAAGAGTTTCAGAAAGAAAGGGAAAAAGTTTCAGAGGTTGGCTTTGTTTGTGCTGCCGGCGAGTGAAAAAACAGGGAAGAAGCCCAAGAAGCATCAGAGAGAGGAGGTGGTTACGGGTGGTTG
Source organism: Digitaria exilis (assembly GCA_015342445.1). NCBI lineage: Eukaryota > Viridiplantae > Streptophyta > Magnoliopsida > Poales > Poaceae > Digitaria > Digitaria exilis. The sequence continues at coordinate 3,081,378 of JACEFO010001965.1, forward strand.
TTAGTTTAAGTATGCAATGGAATTGACTCGTGCTCTGCCGCTTCTCCGCGACAGCAAGATGCCAAACTAAAGTGGTCACATGACCATGGGGTAACGCGTGGTTAGTTGTTGAAGCTTCGCGTGTCAGGGTCCTGTCTGGCTTGTGTCGTCAGGGATGAGCGCAAGCGTTTTTTTTTTCCGACCGTGTTGTGAAATTGAGCACGATCGAGCTTTTTGTCGATCGAGCGACAGGTTTGAAACCGGATGAGAGGTGGTGGCCGTGGCCGTAGTACGTCGTGTCGGGGTAGACGGGAACGGTGTCTCGTGTTCCCATGGTTACGGATCGGCTTGCAGAAAGATAAATGTGTAGTGTCATTCTCATGCGCGCGACTTATCTCTGCTTATCTGCAGGTTTCTTGAGCCCGTAGTTTTGTGCTTGGAAAACATAAACCACTTTCTGACCATGAGCGAACGGATATGGTACCATTTTTTAATTTTTTTTTTTAAAGCAACGGATATGGTAGCATAACGTGAGCGGCGTGGTGATTGACGCAATGCAATTATGAGCCAAACTGATTGATCGAGTCGGAGTCGCATCATCGCACCAGGAGGGGATTTGATTTTTCCTGCCGTGCCCAACAATTTCGTTTTGTTTGCCCCATGACGGACAGCATGGAACAGGCTGGGGGCCCACGCGTAGCCCACGGACCCGACACGACCGGTAATCCAACCGGCCCGCCATCCCCCGCGGTCTCCGCCCCTGTCGGCTCGCCGCCACCATGCCGCCGTGCAGACCTGGCCCATGGCCCGCGGTCCGTGTCTTGTCCGCGTCACCGGCCATCACGGCCCAGGTAACGTGACGCAGCCGATACATACAACAAACAAAACAGCAGAGAGGGCGCTGCTGGAGTTCTGGCTGCCGAATTTGGCACACACACACGCCGCGCGGCGCGTGCGTCACGACCATCCATCTCTCTCATTGATGCGTGCTGCGTGGTGGTTCCTAGCCATCTCCAGCACGTATGGGTCCTGCCAGTGTGGGAACGGCGCAGGCAACAGCCCAACATAGCCGTGGCGCATGCATGCGTGCGTGCAGCGGCGTGGCGTGGGAACGGCGCGGCCAGCGGAGCCGTGGCGTTCGTCCGGCCGGCCGGGCCGTGCGCGTGCAGCCGGGTATGTATCCGACACAGTGGCCGCGCCCCAGCTCGGATGTCTGTCTGCTCTCGCGCCATGCATGCTCGTGGATCGGAGTCATGGTGATGGCGCGCGCGATGATGCATGAGACGACGCCCCAACCGCTTGCGCGGCGCGCCCGTCCGGCCGAACGTTATGCGTGATGAGACGGGACGCCATTGATCGGGCCGCCTGACTTGACGGGAGCGGGTGGTAGCGGCGGCGAGACACGCGCGCGGCGGGATAGATAGATGGTGGTGACCGCGCCGTGCAGTCGTGCACCGCGTGCTCGGAGGCGGCGGTCGACACGACGAGCTCCACGGCATACATGCGTACAGTATCCTGAAACGTAAGTACGGAGGTAGGGTGTTGCCGCGAGGATTTCGCCATGTTGTTACAGCATCTCAACAAATCATTGATATCCCATTGTGTTTTTTTTTCCGCGGGTAGATGTCCCATTGTGTTTAACACTCTCGTCTCGTGCATCGGTTTCGTTCGAGTGTGCTTCTTCAAGTTTTTTTTTTTTTGAGAGAGAGAATTTGTGTCGCTTTATTCATGCACCTGCGGTTCAGCTAGTTCGCGAACCAGTCATGTACAAAAGCTGGGAGAGGGTTTATCCACACAGCCGGATAACCCACGTCCCTACTGCGGCCAGCTCGTGTCAAACCATGAGCTACAGAATTATAGGAACGGGAAATATGCTTAACCTCTGCCAAGGTAAACAAAGTCGTCATCATGAACTTTGCCTCTCTGAACAAAACACCTGACGATGCTCGATCCATCATATCTGATTGAAGTGCCTTCACTAGAGCCAAAGAATCTGTCTCTAGGATGATGCGTTGCATACCTTGATCAGCTGCCGGCCACCCGAAGTGCTTCAATGCAAGCATGGGATTCAGCACATAGAGCATCACGTACAACAGCTAGTCTGCCAGCTCCTGCCAGAGCAGCGCTGCCCTGATGATCACGTATCACAAATCCCCACGCCCCTTCCAATTCCTTTGCCCAAAATGCAGCATCCACATTTATTTTCCATATATCAGGAGGCGGCGGCGTCCATCGATGAGTACCATTAGCTTCTTCAAGATTTTGATCGATTACATTAATACATTGCATGCCCTTCGCTGAATGTTTATGAGACAAAACTTGCAAGTGTGGAACGTGAACGAGAAAAAAGGGTTGCGTTCACATTCAGAACAGTGGGTGGAAGTTTTAGATGAATAGTGTACTGGGAAACGTGTTCTGTGAGTGAGGTGAATAGAAAAAACTTGTTGGAGAAGTACTTTTTCATAAATACGAACACAGCCAAGGCCGCATGTGCCTAATGGGCTAAACGAACTCTACCTATTGACTCAATGGGCATTGAGTTGGTGACAGAAGGAAATATTTGCCCAACCCTGGGCTGATTTATTTTCTAATAGGCCACCATAATTCCTTCTTTGAAATTATTCCTCTTTATGGGCTCATCAGTTTTGTATACTCTTGGGCCTAGCTAGGTCCGAACTAGGCCTTGTTACGGACTAGCTAGCCCACCCTCAAAAAGAAAGAAACGTGCCTCCAATTTTGTTCATGATATATTCCCGTGATTCTCAAGTATTGTCAGTTGGGCTTCCTTCTCTAGTCTTTTCTAGTGAATACGTCAAGTAAAAACCACGGTACTTTGCTGATGAATCATATACTAGAATATTTGAATTAATAGATGTATGTATCTTCGATGATTAGGCATATCAAAAGTACAACATTGCTGGGTTTTGCCCCCCTCAACATAATACAACTCCGATCCGTATTAGATATTACATACCCCTACAATACAAGCAATGCATGCACATCCTAATTTTTTATGAACTGTTGTTTATGAGAATGAATCAGTGCATCTTGGGATAGCTAGCATCGCCATAAACGTGTCATCGTCAGCGAACACGTCGTTCATCATCAAAAGAGTAGTTAGAAGAAAAAAAAATAAGAGTATGCGTGTTGAGTTAGAAGCTAGTAATCCAGTAATTGAGCTTAGCTCTTGACACTGTTTTATTGCTTGTTCGGCCGTTCGGGTATAGCAATCAAGAGGAACTGTTACCTGTAAAAAGCGATTTTTATACGGAACATTCTCCCCTCAAACATGACAGGTCATCAAGGACCAAATGGAAATCAAGAGGCCTGAAACCATGTAGTATATTTCAATATTCGACAGCCCCTCCCTGGCTCGAACAATTTTTTTTTCTTTTATGCTCCAACGAGCAGCTAATTAAACACGCGGCAAGTAACCGCCATGAGTGAGTCCATCGCCATGACAACACAGCGAGAAAAGTTCCACACCATCTCGCTTGCACGCTGCCTCTCGCAGTCTCGCTCCCTCTCTTACCCGTGCTTGGCGCGCACGCTGACGACAGCAACATCGTCTATCACGGGCCCACAGAGCGAGCTGAGGTCATCACTCCTAGTGCTATAGAACGAGCTAAAGAACACGACCCTCGTCCTCGCCGACGCAGCACGGAACGCCATCACGGCTCGCTTGGGGACGCCACCTTTCCCTTCCGACTCGTAGGCCACCTTGGTGGACTCCCTCCCGGCGTAGGCCTCGACCATGAGGGACCCACGGCAGGCGTTGCTGGCGTCACCGACGGTGAAGGACAGCGCGTAGCGCCGCCCCGGCACGGTCTTGATCACCTGCGCCACCGCGCTCTCCCTCCCGGCGAGCAGCTCCACCGCTCGCCTCCCCCTCGGCACCGCGAAGCTCTCGCCGTCGATGTACTTGATGGCCTTGAGAGACTCCACCATCCACCCTGGGAGGGGGGAGTGGTCGTCCACCGTCAGTGATGGGATTAGTACTCCCCATTTGGTCCCTGGGATTATGTAGGGGCCCTCCTCGAAGTCCCCGTTCTTCACCAGGTTCTCTGCAAGTGCAACGACCATTATTATGCCATGTTGAGATCGCAAAGCTTTTTAAAATGCACATGAGATGTTTAGATACTAGTTAGAAATATTTAAATGTAAATTAATTATAAAACTAATTAAGCCTGATTTGATTACACCTAGGTGTAAATCGTTAGGCCATGTTGAGGCCACAAAGTTTTTTTTAAAAAAAATGTCACATAATATGTTTAGATACTAATTATAAATATTAAATATAAATCAATTACAAAAACTGTGTAAATCACGTGACAAAATTATTGAGACTAATTAATCTGTTACTAGACATTATCGTGCAACAGGAAACACTAAGTATTTGCTAATGAAGAATTAATTAAGCTTAATGAATTCGTCTCGTGATTTTCACTTAATTTATGTAATTAGTTTTGTATATAGCCTATGTGTTTAATAATTTAATTAATATCCAAACCTCCTATGTGACACCGAGAAAAGTTTTTCCAGTGGAAAAACATGCCCTTATTCGGAGGCTGCTTCTACGCCTGAGAATGAAGATGATGACGATGATGCGGTGAGAGCGAACTTACTGTTTGTGCGGCGAGGCGGGTTGAGGGTCTTGATGGCGACGGAGTCGATGAGGGGCCCACAAGCAGGATCCTCAGTGACGCCAGGGTTATGGATGACAACCTCAACCTCATCGCCATCGGCGACCCAAGCCCAAGCATACGAGTCCCAGCCATTGCTGCTGTACATGGTCTGCATCGCCAAGATCCCCGACTGCCCGGACGCCGAGACGTTGAGCTGCTCGGCCTGCGCGCACGTGCGCGCCGCGCTGAACGTGAGCGAGTAGCGGTGGCCGGCGGCGGCGCCACGTAGGCGCTGCCGGATGGAGGCCTCGTTCCCGAGGCGGACGGCGTAGGCGCCCTCGGGGACCACCAGCAGCATGTCCCCTTGCTTCTTCCCCGACGGGATGTACTCCACGAACCCCGACGTCGTCCACGACGGGATCGCCGTTGGCGAGCCCACCACCCGTGTACCCTGGAGATGCGATGGCAGCGGGCCCCGCTCGAAGTTGCCGTTCGGGAGCAGACCTGCCATTGTTTCGTCCAACAGCCATGGCAGGGAATCCATGGGAGATCGCGTCAGGAAATTACTTCATGAGAACGCAAATGCCAAAGATCGCATCGAAAGTTTAAGGATCAGCAAGTTACCGTCTTTGATTCCGAGCGCTAGTGTGCACATTGTGCAGAGCAGGAGAAGCATCGCTGGCCCAGCCATGGCCATCTTTCTACGAATACGATTTGCAACCAGCCAAGAACAGAGGGGTATTGACCTCTGGATGAAGAGGCCCTAGTAGACTTTGAATTGTGGAGTTCTGGCCGATCGATGTGGCTTGCGGCTGCAGCAGAGTGAGGAGGGCGCGATGCCCTGCTTAAATGGAGGGAAACCCGGGCTCCCGGACTGCACCTCGATTTGGGAACTATTTACGGCTATGCCACTGAGGCGTTGCCATTGGTCAGGTTCAGTTATGTCAGAACCTGCAACGTGCGGTCTCCATGATCTGGCAGGGGTCAAGAACATGAGTCCATGTTCAGGATCAATCAGTAAGGTTTGTTATCCTTTGAACCAAACACTATCAATTTGCAGGGCATCCACCTTAGTTCTGAAATGTTTCTTTTGGAGCAGTGAGTCAGTGACAAACCGTCAGAAAAATAAAAAAAAAAAACTTGTCGGTATGTTCTTCTTAGGTTCAGTTTCGTCATATTGCTACGAATAAGGTGCCAAGCTCTGGATAGGTAGATCTGAAGCGAAACTGCATCATAATTGAGCAGGCAATGAGATGAGATCCAACAGGATGAGTTGCTGGAATCATGGAACTGAGTTAAAGCTTGGCTTATCGGTATGCCTTTCTGGCTTATTTTTGGACACATCCTCATACACCCTCCGTCCCAGAAAACATGCAACTCTAGAGTTCAAATTTTGTCCCAAAAAACATGCAACTCTAGCACCAATGATTAGTCCTGGACGCGCCAATGATTAGTTCCGGACCCATGTACTATTTATGCGGAACCCATGTGGGACCAACATTCTATGTAGGTGGACCCGCTTATTGTTAAGGCAGGACCCACGTGGGACCCGCGTATTGTTTAGGCAGGACCCACGTGGGACCCACTTATTGTTAATGCGGGACCCACGTGGGACCCGCGTATTGTTCAGGCGGGACCCACGTGGGACCCACGTATTGTTCAGGTGGGACCCGCATATTGTTAAGGCGGGACCCACGTGGGACCCGCTTATTGTTCACGCGGGACCCACGTAGGACCCGTATAGTCTTTATGTGGGTCCTATATTGTTTAGGTGAGATCTATTTTGTCTTTTCTATAGGGGCACATGTGTCTTTTTACACTTTCCTTGGTATACGTGACGAAACCTAAAATTGCATGTTTTTTGGGACGGAGGGTGTATATGATAAGGTCTTGCTGGCCTAGAGGCACTGCCCGTTAGTTTCTTTGTATGCTAATTAAACTTGATGCACGGATTTAGGCAAACTCCACAGTAACTGCGGAGATCAACCTTATTATTATCATCTGTTCATCTGATCTGCTTCAGAACTCAGTCTTGGATATCTGATGCTAAATACATTTTTAGTGGCAAGTAGTCAAGGTATGATTCTACTAATCACAATTTCTTTGGCATAGTGGCATACCAAGCCTGGACCCTGGAGTCTGCAGATCATAAACATTGCTGTGGAAAAGGTGTTTCCATGGTTAGCCTGCTTGTTGAATTGCTGGCCTATGGAAAATGGCAGTTCCGCTCTTGTTTCTTGCTACACATCTTTAGCAGAAGTTTTGCCCTCCTTACATGCCCAGTCATGAGTGCTCCACGTGATGACCGAAAGCAGAGACCTCTGCTCCATGAATCCACCGACTGTATGGCGTTTGACCTCTGCAAACTCTCCACTGACCGCGCCTACGTGGCCTGGGTTATCAGTATAACTTACAACCTGTCGGATCAGTAACCTTTCTGCATCTCTAAAATACGGAGTACCAAACATTCAGAACACGATGGGCACTACACTCTGCAATTATTCAGCGATATACATCGTCCTCTGATCCGCACGACATTACTGCCAAGTGCCAATGAGTGGCTTATCCTGCTGCTCTCCTGATGAATTCAGCAAATTATTGTTCTTCTCTAATCCCTCTCAAAACAGGTCGGCACTCACGCTGAGGTCCCAGGCATAGGATGGGTTCCTTACCATTGCATGTGAGAGCATCTGGGGCTGTCATGTGCCTGGAGGCGATCACTGATCAAAGGGGGCAGATGCCGGGCACTCGCATGTGCACTTGCATGTGGCTTTCTGTTAAAACTTGTGCTCACGTGGCCATGTGTCTGTCACTCTCTCCAGCGTTGCTTGCTCCACACACACCAGTTTCAGTTTCCATGGGTAGTTGATCGAATCGGATGAGTGCTGTGTTGTTCACTTTTACCCACCGACAGTTTGTGAAAGGAGTCTCTACATAGCACAAACTTTTAAGCTACTACTATAACGAATGCAAGCTTGATTTCATTATGTAGAGTTGTCATAAGAACTACTACAAATTTAAAGTGGCAAAAAAAATCAAGGATTTTAATATCATGTAGAGCTTGCCTTTTGTTAAAAAAAATGTAGAGCTTGCCTTATCTCATGTTCAGCTTTACAATGAGATAAATATCTTCAGGTCAAATTTTTTTCACTCATGATTTGTTTGCTTCTGTTCTGCAAGTTCACCCCTTGAAGGCAGAGGAGTAAAGGCGGTCTGAAGATGGTAGGAAGGTGCACTAAATACAAAGTCGGTATGTGTCTCTACAATGCATACAGCAAGTGCATGATAGCCTGCCCTGAAAGTGAGAATGAAATAGGAGTACAAGTTGAATCCTGAATATTCAATTCCTGAATGGTTGGATAGGTATGGAATAACTCAAGAGATTGGGCCCATGCATGAGGCGTTGTTGTCCTGCAGAATCTGAATCCCTGTGCTGTCCCTGCTCTCTCTCTCTTTTGTGCTTGAAGGACTTGCCTGTTTTGTTATGGTCATGGGAGGTCTGTGTAGGCATAGCTTTCAGCCCAATCAATGGTCCCTTGCACTCTATCTGCTATATATCGCCATGACAGTACTTCTGCTTTCTTTCTCAAGATAAACGCTGTCAGTACTTGTGTGACTGTGTCCATGTGCATTTCGAGTTTTACTTCTGTATCAGTCCCTCTCAAAGCTACCCTGCTAATGAAAGAGGTTTTCATTCAATTTTCTAAACACATCCGGATAGGAGCTGCAGCTTTCTGAACTAGTACTTCACATGCCAATCTGTTGAATGTTGGCCTTTGGGCCAACATTCAATTCGTGTCCTGATCGGGGACGTCCAGCCCAATAAACGGCTGATGGGCCCTTGTCGCGCAGTGCCATAAAGAGGGAGGTGAGGGCAGGACACAGAGAACGAGGTTCACCGTAAGTCACCGCCCCACCTCCAAACCCTAGCCCGATCGAGAGGGAGGCGCTGAAGCGATGGGAAGCTCCACTTCACCACCATCAGGATCTCAAGATTAATATCAAGAACACCCCACTGATCTATTCCTAGAGATCCTACAGATCTAACAGCTAGTTGCTAGAACTCAGCCTCAGCTGACAGTGCCTGGTTGGAATTTCCTCTCATCTTCAGAGCACAGAAACGCCAAGGGCCATTCAATTGCATCCTACAAGATTCATCGTCTATTTCCTTTCAGCAGCAGTGGCCTTGTTCCTAAGTCACGAGGACCTGATCCAGTCCTATACTATAGGCTTCCCCGTTCACCGCTGACACGCCCATGTCCGTCGTTGCCAGCCTGCGACAAACATGCAGGTTATGGCCATGGCGTAAACGAGGTATCAGACAGTGGGATCATGCAAACGAGGCCAGTCACGTCGCTGGCATCTTAACTGCCATTGTTAGTCTATCGGCAGCTGGGGCGATGAGCAATAGAAGATTGTTCACAACAGAGTAACCGTCCAATTTTACATCCAGGCATGACTCGTCAGGTTGCAGTGCATCTAGACGTTCATATGATCGCAGGTCGCAGCTAGCATGCTAGGTCTGATCGTATTCTCCTCCAGCCAGATATTCGCTTCGTTCCCCAAGTTAAACCACCCTTTTCCCATACACGCATCGTATTTCATTTTTCTTTTATCACTTGTTACACTTTTTGCTCAGCAGCATCTCGATTTCCGGAGGGACATCTTTTGCTCAGCGTCATCCCCTTATCATAGGGTCAGGTTAAAAATGGATAATCTGATTCGACAAGTGAAAAATATCACAAGACCATCCAGCCGCCTGGAACCAAACAAAGCTGGCACAGAGAAGTTGCAAACACTTGATTCAGCGGGCATTGTTCAATGTTCATTAAGAGCGGGCCGGCAAGCTGCAAACCAGGTAGGCCTTTTAACGTAGTAACATTGCGAGCAAGCAATGCATTATCCCGTATCAAGCTGATCCGACAAATTTGAACTTTTCAACAACATACTACATCTGTTACCAGAAAACTTAAAATATAGGCATGCACGTCATAAACTTAAAAGGCACATTGCGAAGGTCCAGAGCATGCGGTTACACCATTCCACTGCTTTGGCAAGGCGGAAAAAACTCGGGATGTGAAGGCGCGAGCTTTGGCGAGGCCGTGAACGGTTTGGGACATCAAGGCATGAACCTCACTTCCAGAGCTTGCGCAGGGACATGTTCTTCTCCGTGTCTTTCTTCATAACCTTGGCCACGGCCATCTCAAAGTCCTCCTGGGTAACATGTACCCTTCTCTCGCGAAGGGCAAACATTCCAGCCTCCGTGCAGACCGCCTGAACAACAAAATGGAAAGACAGTGAGTTACTTTGCATCAACACTGGTTGCATCCAAGTAGCAACATTGAGCCACTGAAACAAACGGCCAAGCACAGAGGACACATGGGCTTTGATGTCACAAGCACGTCCCGGGTATCCCCCAAAAAAATTCATAAAGAAAGTTGCTATGCTCAGGGTGTATCGATCTCATTGCCTTTTCACAAGAATATCTAATGTTACCCTAAAGTGAGATTTTGATTTAAATTTTGAATGACCTGATAGATAACAAAATCCTTTAGGGTCATAAATTCTAATTCTTGATCTCATTCCAATCGTGATTTGAGTACAGTGACAAAAAACAGAATTGAACTTAAACGTGTATTATGCATCAGCTAGACATTGTGGTATGAGCATGCCATCTGAACTGAGTCTTATATATCACAAGCATGCTTGCATGATGATTTAAAAGATGCCTGAACATATTTTTTCCGCTGGGATGGATTGACAGACAAACTAGTCACTTTAAATAAGAGGTAACATGCAGTTCATCAGATGTGAGTGTAGATAAAACCAACCTTCAGCTCAGCTCCTGAGGCCCCATTCATCTTTTCTGCGATCTTTTTCAGATCAATCCCACGCATCAAGTTCATCTTTCTTGAATGAATCTTCAAGATATCAAAACGTGACTGCAAAGACAAAGGATTAAGTGCCCTGTCAGCATAAGTAATCATGTAAATTCAGTAGGCATTTAAGGACAAGTCAGTAGAACATACATCCTCATTGGGATTTGGAAATTCGATCTTCCTGTCAATGCGTCCAGGCCTCAGAAGGGCTTGATCTAAAATGTCTATTCTGTTTGTTGCCATCAGGACCTGCCATGAATATTTAAAACATCACAATGATGTTCCTTCCCCTATTATAAATTCATAGTTCAGTAAAATCAGCAAACAGGAACACAAGTTATGCATACCTTAATTTTGTTTGAGGCTTCAAAACCATCAAGCTGGTTTAGAAGCTCAAGCATGGTACGCTGCACTTCACTGTCACCGTTGCCAGTTCCAGATTCCATTCTAGCAGATCCGATAGAATCTATTTCGTCCATAAATATAATGGACGGTGCATGTTCCCTGCGATAAATTAACCAGATAACTTAAGCCCACATTGAAGATAATAAAAATAGAAAATGTATATGCGTCCAATAATGCTTCAGCTATAACAACAGGAAAACAAAGTGGAATAAAAATTCAGCCAACCTGGCCATAACGAAGAGTTCACGAACCATCCGGGAGCCCTCACCAATATACTTCTGAACCAACTCAGAACCAGAAACCCTGATGAAGGTGCAGTCAGTGTGATGGGCAACTGCCCGTGCCAGCAATGTCTTTCCTGTGCCTGGAGGTCCATAAAGGAGGACACCCTGCAAAATATAACATTTGAGATCTCCGCCAACATGTGAAGTTCAATCATTAACGATGGTCTTCAGGGAGAAAACGAACCTTAGGCTGGGCAATTCCAAGGCTTTCGAATAGCTCCGGGTGTTTGATTGGAAGCTCGATGACCTGAAAGTTTAATTCATAAATCAGAATGTGCATTTTTGATGCAATGATAATGCGACAAAGTTCAGGACAAACCTCTTTGATTTCTTTAATTTGCTGGTCAAGGCCTCCAATCATATCATAGGTAGAATCAGGAACCTTCTCAACCTTCATAAGATTGACCAATGGATCAACTTTGCTAGGCAGGATCAGATGGAGCATATAGCTGTCATTTCGAAGAGCAACTCTTGTTGAGGGTGTGATCTTCGTAATATCAATGCTCTTATCGATATCCACCACATATTTGCCTTCTGGATGCACCTGCAAAAGCAATTTGAAAGTTAAACACCTCAATAACCAGGAAATTCGACTCACATTTGGAGCTCTCAGACCAGGGATCCAATAACAAGATGAAAATCACAAGAAACTAGATAACTAGAATATCCAATCAGTCAGACATAAACATGTATTGATAGCTCTTCTGAGCTTTACCATATTGAGAAAAGAAAACCCGTATGCAGCATACCAGGAGTTACAAGACATTTCTATCATGCAGAGTTGGCTATAAGGAAATACAGAATTTCAAGTTGGCCCAGACGTAATCTAGAATTCATAAAACCAGCTGGACAGGCCGTGCATGCAGTACATCACATTTAAGTATTATTGTCAGTCAACATACATAGTTTTTACTTTTTATAGTAAACCTATATAGTAATACTTGCGTTTTACACAGCCAAGACAGAGAAATGTGACAGTTGACGCAAGTACTACTTTGGCCAAATAATTCTTCTACATTTGCATTCTTGCTTAGTGTTTAGAATATGTGATGGAACACGGATTTATAATGCATACATTCACATTAGCCAAGTGATAAAGAATTAAGCACGCAGCTTTAGACTGGTGAGGAATATGAACGTCACAACCTCCATAGTTAATAGTTAAACTGATTACCATGTTTACTATGGTCTCATTTCTAGGGGTAACAGGCAGCAGAGCACTATTCTACTTTATGTAGAAACCAGCTATTCCATAAAGAGTGGTGAACCTAACCTCAAGCGCACTCATAAGATCTTATTCTTAGATATCTGTTAGATCCGACAGCTAGAATAAATTTAAGCAGTAAACGATATGCATAGGATATGATAATAGTCAAATGTCAAAAGAAAAATTACCTTCACCAGAACCTTTGATTTTCCCATGACCTTCACCACCTCACCAACATATGATCCAGGCTCTTGAAGCAACTGCAGCTCTTCCCTGAGCATTCTAACTGCAAAATTAAATTGCAAGGGCAAACTTTGAGAACAGAAAACAGGACACAATATATGCAGAAGGATGAAACAAAGACAGCAGGAGTTCATTAAATCCGAATTAAAGCATCACGATACAACTGTGAAAGCCAGAATTCCATAGTTGATTTTATGTTCTGAAATGACAATGAGGGGCATGCACAGAGTGATCATTACAATAATTCTACATTTCAAATGTGCAACTAGAGGTAAATTTACCTTAATGTTACCATGTTCATACATTAAACGGCCACAATACCACAATGGTGTGAAACGTTATCCTAACATAAGTAAATAAGGTAGAACAACATTGAGAGGCAGCTAAACACACCAACAAACAATAGCACAACTTATGCACAACTTACTATCAAAATTGATATCCAAATACAGAAAGCCAACAGTTACCACTACCATCCACGTGATATCACAGTCCAAATTCAACAATACTAGTCACAGTCAGCTTGCTGCTCAAGCAATTTAACATCTAGGGACGTCCATTTGGAGCTAAGCTTCAGTCCATCTAACACACTAATCAGTAATTAACAGGCCATATTACATAGATCAGGCAATTAGACAGAAAAATCCAGCTCGACGAACCTTAGCAACTAAAAAATACGCCTTTGTCTACGACTCGCACACAGCTAAAGCTAGGGTTTCATTAACGCGATGCGAGTATCGAACACACCAGACCGCGCGCGAGAGGCACATCGACTCTAGGGTTGGGGGGGCGAGCGGAACCGAGTAGAAACGTCACCTCGGGAGTTGAGGTCGTTGCGCTGGGCCTCGAGGCGGTTGAGGTTGTGCGTCTTCTGCCGGATCTGGAGCTGCAGGTCGTGGATGTGCTGCAGGTAGTACTGGCGCAGCCCCTCCCCTCCGCCGCCGCTCCTCCCCTTCCCCGCCGCCGCGGCCTCGTCGCCGGAGGCCGCCGGCGTGGGCTTGGAGATGTCCATCGCCACCGTCGCCATCGCCGCCGGCGTAGGCTTGGGGTAGGTCGGTCGGGCTTGGGGTTCTTCTTGCGTTGGAAGACAGCTTCGGCCCGGATGCAGGATGCAGGAAGTGGGTTTGCTTTGCTTGTTGGGTTGGATCAGGCCGTCCGTTGCAGCCGGCGCTTTGGGTTTATAGAGAGCGGTCGGCACTTGGCGAGAAGGTTGGCCACGCCGACCAGAAAAAAAAAACTAATTTCGGGCTCTGGTTATCCAAACTTTTAGCAAAATATTAGAATATTTTCTATAATAATATTTGTGAAACTTTTTAATCTAAACTTATATTATAACTATATAGTATATATATACGTGTACTTCACATATCACACATATAATATTCTTATTTAGATTAATCGTGGGGCACGGATTTGTCGCGCCATACTTGAGTTGCGTGTGAACATAGAGGATTTTAAACGCGCACAACTCTGATGTAAGCAAACATAAATGCTCAACACATAGAAGATAGGTGCTCCATTAAATCAGTCTTGCCATTTTCGCCAGTCTTGCCATTTTCGCACTGTTAAATAGAGTCAACATGTGCTTCGTCAAGTCGTCTTGCCACTTCCACGCGTCATGTAGAGTCATTATTATAAGTTTGTTTGTTTCAAGTTAAAAGTAGAATGTTGCAACCTTATTGCGTAAAATAAAGAGTGAACTGATTTTACCATAATTCTATAAAAAAAATTGTGTGCTCAGGGCACCCTTAGCATGCGAATTCACGGCCTTAAGGACGACGTGGCTTTCTCGAGGGCGTCTCTAAAAGATTATGCGACCAGGTCTCAAGCATAAGGCCGGGTCCTAACCAGTAAACAAAACTGTAAAAGGGCATGCAACAGTCCTTTTGCTCTGTTCACTGTCCTGGCACTCTCCTGGTAAAGCCCCAAACATCATTTTTTAAAGTTACGATGGCCCCTGCTTAGTGCTCGTGCAGACATCATACAGAACAAGTCATGACCTTAACTTTGCGTGAGGTCCAGCTTAAGGTCGATCCGGTCCTATACATTCGTGATGCCCTTATATGTCAAAATATAAATAAATATAATAATACATGAATTTTTTTTTAGATACCTCTATATTTCTCATCGATACTTTGAGTTTACACGCTGCACTCGAGTCAAATGTATGTTATTTTAATATAGTTCTATGTGGCTAATTTTAGCTTGGCTTTTCTATAGTCTCTCAATACATAAACAAATACTTTGAGTTTACACGCTGCACTCGAGTTAAATTTATCTTATTTTAATATAGTTCTATGTGGCTAATTTTATCTTGGTGCTAATCTAGCTCTCTTCTATAGCCTCTCAATACAGAAACAAGAGTACATCCCTCATCACCGCCTATGACTTTGACATCACTATACACCAAAGAAGCTCGTACAACCTCACGTATAATAATAGTAAAAAAACCATGTCAACAAAAAACCACAGTACATATCCATGATTTTAGCCTCTCAAACAAAAACAAAAGAAAAGAAGCGCAATCAGACAGTGCTACACACCTAACACCTCCAGTAATAACTATGTGGTTCCCATAACAACACCAGTACTTAAAGACCACCGCCAGATATGCCAACATGCCAAAAAATATATCACGTGAAACGACCCTGTATAGCCACATACACGATACATTTATGTTGGTGAAGAAGATGCCATAACATTTGAGTAATAGTCTTATATAATCTTGACAAGATAACAATGCTTTCGTTTCAAATAGTAATTTTTTATTTTTGCTATCCACACTTCTACTAACAGTACTTTTAAATAACAAAATAACATAAAACATGAGAAATATCTCCAACATGGTAAGCAAAAGCTCTATAAAAGAATTACAATACATCATATGTATATGTGTGATGCTTAAATGAAGGTGTTATGCTTGAATTTTAAAAAGTAGAAATCAAAGTTGTCTATTCTTATAGAATGGATACTGATGCAAGCTAACATACAAAATTTATATTTTCTAGGTTTTTTATTTTGAGACTAAAATTTGTTTCTCATTTTTGTTGTGGAATTCATCCACAAAAAAGTCCCACTAAACGTTTTATTATATTCATCTAAGCATCTTCTATCAAAATTACAATTATAATATAAATTTTATCATCCCAGTCTACCGTATTCAGCTCTCGAAAAATCTACTTTCATTTTGTTATGTGCTGTTTTAAAACATTAGAAATTTTCTACCAATTTTGCCGTTCAATTGATTCTGGATTCTTCGGCCACCAGATTGAAGTCCAATGGACACAAGTACACATCGTCTCATCCCGCCTGCCACCTCTGCTTCCGTACTCCGGCGCTTTCGTGGTCGACACAGGCACCCGCAGCGGCCGCCGGAGCTGCGACCTGCGAGCCGGCGACCCCGACATCGGCTCACCAATCTCACTCCTCGAGCTTTTCTTCAGCATTTCGCCCCTTTCGGCCTATCCCCGATCCGTAGGTCTCCGTCCACGTATCCCATCGCTGTAATTATCTCACCATCACCATCCAGGAACAATTTCCCTGTACATTTCGAGCCACAGATCCGGATCATCCAATCAATTTCCCCCTTGATTTTCCTCTCTTTCTTCGGTTAGTGCTAGTGCGCCGCGCTGTCGTAGGTTTTGCGCGCTAGCGGTGAGGCGCTGAAGCTAGGGTTAGGATTCCCGGGAGGCGGAGGGATGGATAAGAAGAAGGTGGCGGTGCCGCTGGTCTGCCACGGGCACTCGCGGCCGGTGGTGGACCTCTTCTACAGCCCCGTCACGCCCGATGGCTACTTCCTCATCAGCGCAAGCAAGGGTGAGTCATCCCTGAGCCCGTCAGTGTTGCTTGATTTGGATTAATGGAGTGGGTGTTTGGGTTATTTCGTGGAATGCGAATTGCATTTTAGTTATGCTCAGTGGGGCTAGAGGTGAAAAGTTCTTTAAGTTGGCTTAAGAATAATGGTGGATCATGTAAATTCAGCTGCAACAGTTGCTATTACTAGCTAGGGTGTAACTACAGTGCGGTTGCTGACGCCTAAACTGCAACTGACAATCATGGCTTTACATATTCTGTATTTGTGTTTGTTTCCACCAGTTGCTGTTTGGAATGCTAGCTAGAATCACCAGGCTTACCGCCTACTTTGGCTATGCTATTCGTTTTTCTTATTGTATTTAGTTGGATTTATGTACGATCATTGCTCTTAGTGTTCAATGAGTAGTTCAATGATATGAAATTTGAAATGTGCTATACATAATATATCAAAGTGCATTCGAGTTCGAAACAAGTCCTTGAGTCAATGAAGAATGAGATACACTTACTATTTGCCACCTTCCCACAGTAAGCAGTGTTGTTTCAGAAACTGATGGCTGCTATTAATCAAAGCAAAACCGAGAAAGAGAAACTGATGTATCTTATCTTACCTGCTAATGTTGAGGGCTTAAACTGAACCTGACACTAATGTTATTTACCATGGAATAGTTTTCCTTTGGGCCAAATAATTGTTTGATGTGTTTATGCTTCATGCTTTTGTTTAAATTTAGATTCCTTATTGGGTGTGGTGTCTATAGTAACCATTGGTTTAGGTAAATGATCATTGCCTGATAGATTTTACTGCACAACAAACATTGGATTTTTTTCAGCATTGATTGGCTCCAGACATTTTATTATTTATACGGTAGCTCACTTGTGGTGATTTAGTGAACCATATTGCAAATTATTGGCAAGAGTGTGTGCATGCCGATACAGAACCTGGGCCAATGTCTGCCATGTGAGCTTCATTTTTTTTTGGAAAATTAATATTTCATGTTCATTATAGTATTGATATCGATAACATTGTTTTGTTTTCAGACTCAACTCCAATGCTTCGCAATGGTGAGACTGGAGATTGGATTGGGACATTTCAAGGCCATAAAGGTGCTGTTTGGAGCGCTTGTCTTGACACCAATGCTCTGCGTGCTGCCTCTGGTTCTGCTGATTTTTCAGCGTATGGTTCTGACTCTCCAAAATCCCCTTGGTGCACATTGCTGACTATAATCCTTCTGCTGGAGTCAATTTTTATCTGAATTGACCATCTGCTTACTAGTCTTGGACTGAACTTTTTTTTTGTCATGTTATCTCAATGTGGTTGTGTTACTGTTGGCATGCTATATGTTGTATGTAATGGCTGGTAAACAAACTTACAACTTATAATAAATGTTTCAGTTTTCCTGGAGCAAACTGAAAGTTATTGTTAATACGACAGGTTACAACACCTTTTATAGCTTGATTAAATCATTTTCGTTCCATTGCATGCTTGGCTGCTCGCATTGAGGGAGGTGATATGTTATGGTGTTCTTTATTTACTTAGTACATGGTGTTTTAAGATTATGCACCAAAAGAAGTTTGGACTCCTGATTTGATTTTGGTATGCCACTCAATTCGGTTAAGCTTCATTGAATTTGTTAATCGTTGTCTATCTTGAGATTTGGTACTTATTAACTGCTACCTAAAAGCAAATATGATTCTCGCATGATTTGATTTTGGTACGATACTCATTTTGGTTAAACTTTCATTGCATTTTTAGTTGTTATATATCTTGGATTTTGGTACTTATTAGCTGCAATACAAAAGCAAACATGAGTCACAAACTGTGAGAATAAGCGCTACCAATAAACACAATATACAATTGCGTAATAAACTGAAAGGCTCCTACATTTGAGTGCAACTTATTAAAGTTGACCAATCTTCAATAACTAGAATAATATGTTGACAAGATGGATTTTGCTTGAGCTATCAGAATAGAAAAATGGAATATCTAAACTTCACTGAATGGTTTGCATGAATGGCATGCAATCTCAGTTTCCATATGATGACCTTGAATGTCATGTTTCAGTATTTGGGGCATTGATTATTTCTCTTTCTTTCAGAAAAATATGGGATGCACTGACTGGGGATGTACTCCACTCCTTCGAACACAAGCACATTGTCCGTGCATGTGCTTTTTCTGAGGTTATGCTCTTACCATATTAAAGCATCATGCATGTTTCTTTCTCTTAATCAAATCCTGCTATTGGCTGCTGTTATTTTCCTTTTTCTGCCCCCTTTCATCAGTTCTTTATGGTGATGCACCATTATTTTTTCTTGGCTGAGGATGATGGTGATTATTTCTGGCTTCTAAACTTTAAGCGTCTGACTGTTATATTGATTATTAATAATGCAAAAAATGGCTGCCCACTTGGCTCTTGTTGGTAAATGGGTTACTAGGATTGAAGGATTTTTGATGTTTGTGAACTTTGGCTGGAAGCCTGTAAGTGTCCAAAAACACTATAGTTACGCCTGCAAGTTTATCAACACATTGAATTACTTCTTTTGGATTGACAATTAGGCAATTAGCATCTTGTTAAATTAATGATGTGAACATCGCTGATCTAATCATTACAAGTTTATAGAAAAGTGGCTTTGGTTGATATTATTCTTTGAACCTTTTGACTTTCTTCATTTCTTGCAAAGCATTGTCGTCCTAACTTGATTCTCAGTGTATGAAAGTTAAGTTTACCATGAAGCAGTACACTTCAGTCTTATCTTCTACCATATACTTTCCTTTCAATTTAGCTTCCTATTTGATTTGCCCCTCGTTCGCAAGTTGGAATTTTCTAATTTAGCAGAATGTTGGGTTATCCTTCTTCCTTTTCATTGGGAATGTGTAGGTTTATCATTTAATGGTTAGCTACTTCTCCAATTAGGTACCTTCTGAGATCTGAACTATAGCAAGATCAACTTATGTGCCTTGTCTGAATTCTGTATATGGTTTATTTATTTTCTCAAGCCAGTTATCTTACTCATGGAATAAGATCCAGAAATGGCAATCTTGAAGATAACCTTCTCATGGCTCATTCTAGAAATTTGTTTAATAGATCATTTTAAACTTCTTTAAATCCCTACACAATTGTTTTCTGAACCTTTCATTTAAGTTTATTTTCTCAATTAACTATGTAGGTTTTTCTGCATGTATAAACCTCATCTAAAACACTGATGTTTCTTCAGGATACCCACATGTTGCTTACTGGAGGCTTTGAGAAGATTTTGCGCATATATGATTTGAACCGGCCGGATGCAGCTCCAAGAGAAATTGAGAAGTCACCTGGTTCTGTCAGAAATGTCACTTGGCTTCATAGTGACCAAACTATACTAAGTTGCTGCACGGATATGGGTGGTGTGAGGTTAGTATGGATTTATCTTTAACTGTATGAATTTTTAGCCTTATGTTTACCTTTTATCTTCCCTGTTGCGATTAGTTGTGCCATTTAGAAATTAATTTTATATACAAAATATAGGGATGCTGAACACTTGAACTGTTATTCACTTATTCAGAGAGCCTGACATTATTGCTTGTTCTGTTGGGTTGGACTCTATTAAATTGCGAACACAAAGGCACCCTTTAGGATGATTCGCCTTTTGCAAATTCATTTCACTTTGAAACAATAATTAAATGTTTGCACTAAAGAAGTGAAATTCAGTTATCTACTTACCATGAAAGCATCCTAATCTCGATCTTGTCTCTTTAGTTGCAAAGTCCTTCATCTGAAGTATGTCACAGTTCAAAGTCTATCAACATGCAAATCAACTTGGATGCATACATCTGTGATTTTCATGGAGCAGAGTTAAAATTAAGTATTTACTCTTTAAAGGTTCCTAAAGACGTGCCTGAACTTTTTGAAGAGCTCTAGTTGTTCTTCTGGATTAATGGGTATTGCCTCTCGACAGGTTATGGGATGTAAGGAGTGGGAAAATTGTCCAAACACTTGAAACCAAGTCACCTGTCACCAGTGCGGAAGTAAGCCAAGATGGCCGGTTTATCACGACAACTGATGGCTCAAGTGTGAAGTTTTGGGATGCAAATCAGTAAGACATTTCTGTATCTTACTTTAGCAATGCCGAGGCATGTGTTGGCTTTGTTGCTAACAGAATATTTCTTGTTATCTGCAGCTATGGACTTGTTAAGAGCTATAATATGCCTTGTGCAGTGGAGTCTGCTTCTCTTGAACCAAAATATGGGAACAAATTTGTCACTGGTGGAGAAGACATGTGGGTTCGTGTCTTTGATTTCTTCACTGGAGAAGAATTAGGTAAGTTAATTTGTTCCAAAAGGTTTAATAGAAATGGTATTATAGCTCTTATGATACCTACTACTTCTTTCTGAATTTTCTTGCTTTAACAACATTTGCCTTGTCAGAGTTTTTCTTTTTCCAGCCTTGTCACCTGCACTTGGAGTTTCATAACATGAGAAATCTTAGTTCTTTTGTCCATTGCTATCTTTAATTAAGAGTAAAGTTTAAATACTGTTTGGAGCCCAGCCTCTTGTTTATTTGTTTTGGTTCTTTTTAATAATCAGTGCCAGTTGCTTGTAGATCTTAGGATGGTTTATGGTATGATTTTTTATAAGGTTTTTCAGTACAAAAAGGCTTATTTTTGGAGGCTACCTGGTTCACAGCTGTTGTCAAGCAACTATTGCCATTTAACATATTATGCTTCTTATTATGAGGTTGCTCCAAGCATTCACATGTGTGGTTTTCAATCTCAAGCTATTGGTACTCATTTGATGTGGTTCAATAATGCGATGGAAGAAACTATAGAACATCCTGTTCTCATTGTAGGATTGTGGAACATTCATTCCATTGCAGTAGTTATTTAATCCATTATCCAAGAAACTTTTCGTGTAACTATTCCCATTGAACTTATGATCGTGCTCCTTTGAAAACAGCATGTAACAAGGGGCACCATGGTCCTGTCCACTGTGTCCGGTTCTCCCCGGTTGGTGAATCTTATGCATCAGGATCGGAAGATGGCACCATCCGAATCTGGCAGCTGGGCCCAGCTAACAGCGAAGATCAAGAGGTGGCAACTGCAAACGGCAAGACGAAGGTCGCGGCAAATGATGTCGCGCGCAAGATCGAGGGCTTCCACATTCCCAAGGACGGGCAGGCAGAGGGGTAGTGATGCATCGCTTCGTGCTGGCAATGCTTGCTGGGAGTCTTTTGTTGTCAAATGCCCTGTGTGAGGCCTGTTGTTGTAACAGGGGCGGGTGGGTGCCCATGTAGCAGCACCGGGACAAAATGGAGGAATTTTGTAGGGGTCACTCCGGTCACCTGGGTCAGGTGTAGCCGTGTAGGGCACAGTCTGGATAGTTGTCTCACTGAAAAAAAAAGATGGACAGATATACTAAGCAGGTTGGAATTAACCATGTCCTTTTGTTTTCCTTGCCACGAGGGTGAAATCTGTTGACTATAGACAAATGCTCCGTAGTTTTCATCATACTTAATATTGTTCCTGCAGCGCATTCACTAACGTTTGGAGAAATGCTCCGTAGTTTTCATCATACTTAATAATGTTCCTGCAGCGCATTCACCAACGTTATCCGCCCTTTCGATCGTGACGTCTCATCTAGCTGGGTTTGTTTGGCACGTCCTTGGCACTGTTTGGTGCGATGAGATGAAGGCATGAAGCTGATTTTGTCCCCCAAAAGTTTCCATGTATCATAGATTATGTCAGAACAAAGAACAACCAACTATAAACGAGTTTCATACAGAAACAACAAATGCTACATATAATCCGAGCTCAGAGTCAGAAGTTGATCTCCTATTACAACCTAATGTGATCACAAGTTCCCATCAGATCCTGAATCCCGTCAATCGCAAACTCTGAAGGAAGTCCAATGGTAAGCTCTGTTTCTTTTACACAACGCCAGGCGATATTGCCAATCACCAGAACGTACGTACGACGAACAGCGAGCAGGGTGCATTTCATCGATCAGCCGCTGGAAACCTTGGAGACCTTGGGAACATCCACCGGGAACCTATCGATCTCGTCCATCCACGGGTTCGTCTCCTCTGCCGGGTTCACCGACCGGAGCGCCCTCCACACAGCGCTGTTGCACTTGAACCCGGACCCAAACGCGATCTGCCACACCCTGTCTCGCCGCCGGATCCTTCCCTTGGCCTCGCTGTACGCCAGCTCGTACCACAGCGAGCTGCTCGACGTGTTCCCGAACCTGTGCAGCGTCATCCTCGACGGCTCCATGTGCCAGTCCGTGAGCGCCAGGTTGCTCTCGAGCTCGTCCAACACTGCTCTCCCTCCGGCGTGGATGCAGAAGTGCTCGAACGCCAGCTTGAAGTCGGGGATGTAGGGCTTCACCTTCTTCATCTTGAGCACCTTCTTGGCGAACAGCGTGCCCAAGAACAGCAGCTGCTCCGACATGGGCAGCACGAGCGGGCCCAGCGTGGTGATGTTGGTCTTGAGCGCGTCCCCTGCCACGGCCATCAGGTCCCTCGACAGCGACACGCCGAGGATCCCCTCGCCGTCCTCCTCCTGTGTCACGCAGCCAAAGCACCGGTCGTCGGCGCCCTTGTGCGTCCGCACCGTGTGCACGAGCTCGTACTTGGCGCGACGCCGGTCGGAACGCCGGTTGGAGAGGAGCACCGCCGCGGCGCCCATCCGGAAGAGGCAGTTGGACACGAGCTTGGAGCGGTCGTTGCCGGAGTACCAGTTGAGCGTGATGTTCTCCGTGCTGATCACCAGCGCGTACGAGCCCGGGTGCGTCTGGAGAAGATCCTTGGCGAGGTCGACGGAGAGCAGCCCGGCGCTGCACCCCATCCCTCCGAGGTTGTAGCTCACCACGTTGCCACGGAGCTTGTAGTGGTTCACCACCATGGCCGACAGCGAAGGCGTCGGGTTGAAGAGGCTGCAGTTGACGACCAGGACACCGATGTCCTTGGGTTTCACGCCCGTCTTGGCGAGCAGCTGGTCGACGGCGCCGAACATGACCTCACGGGCCTCGTCGCGGGCCGCGTCCATGGACGGGTTGGGAGGGACACGTGTCACGGCGGGGGGAAGGTAGGTGTCCTCGCCGAGGCCGGAGCGCTCGAGGATCTTGCGCTGGAACTCGAGGCTGGCGTCGGTGAAGGAGCCGGTGAGCTTGGAGCATCGCATGAAGGTGTCGCGCGTGCATTTCAGCTCCGGGCCTGGCTTGTAGCAGGCGAAGTCGACGAGGTAGACGGGTCGTGGGCGCGTGAGGAAGTAGGCGGTGGCGAGGAAGACGAGGAGCGTGGAGCAGGCGAGGACGGAGATGAGGTTGAGCCGGAGGTGGGCCCACAGGTCGGCAACGTCGCGCGGGGAGAGCGTCGAGAGGTGGACGGCGACGAGCACCATGAGTGGGGTGAGCAGCAGGTACATGCCGTGGGTGATGAGGTAGTGGTACCCCAGCTTCACGTACTTGAGCCGCACCGATTGCTGGAAGTCCGGCAGCCGCCGCGACGGCGACGGCGATGGTTGTGGCGCCGCCGCGGCGGGGGCGGCATTCGTTGGCGGCGCTGGATTGTCCATGGTCGTGGTCCCTGCGACGCAGATTTTTGGGGTCAGAAAAACGCGGAAGATTTGCAACGCAGTTTGTGGGTGTCACTCTCAGGAGTAGGAGTAAACGGATTGGATTCTCTGAAGCTTTACCAAAATCGAACCAATAAAGAGCAAAGCCGCAAAGGGTTCCACAAAAATGGAAAAGAAAATGGAAAGCAACTCAAAGTCGTAAAGTCCTGAACTAAATTCGTAGTAATTTCTATCTCCACGCGCAAAACAGCAGCAATTCAGAGAAGAAATGGGGAATTCCCAAGAAAACTATCACCACAAGGAACACTCTGGTCTCTGGATTCTATTCATGGCGTGAATGTCAAGAGACCTACAGCAAACTATCAACAGGGTGGATGGAACTAATCACCAAGACGACGAATCCTTCTTGTGATATCAGATGAGAAGACAACTAAAAAGAACACGGAGCGCAATGCGCCGCGGCCGCGATCACACGAAAAGAGGAAAGGCGTCTCGAATTCTCGATGCGTACCAATTGAACGGCGCGAGCGACGGACGATCCGCCTCCAAGTCCACCGTCGAGCGGGAGGAGTCGAGGAAGAGCAGAGCAGAGGAGCCGGCGCCTCCCGTCCGTCCGTTCCCCGCCCCGAGCCGGCGGCCGGAGCTGGGGTTTAATAGAGAGGAGGGGGAAGGGAAGGAGGACGAGACCGGGCGCAGGCACGAGCGGCGGCACGCCAGCCGTACGCTCGGCGTTGACCGATGGACGGACGGATCGGTGGTGGCGGCCTGGCGGGCGTTCGAACGGGCGGCCGTGATGGGTGGCTCCGTTACTTCCTGGCACGTTCCGTTGGAACGCGGACGCCGTTGCGTTTGCCGGACGCGCCCTCCTGTGAGTGACGGCCATGTGGGCCCGCGTCGGGATGGCGCTGGACTGGCCGATGGCTGGGCGCCAGATGTCAGGGACAGCTGTGTAGAGGGCTAAACCGCAAAAAAAAAAAAAGAAAAAAAGAGGGCGGAGAGAACGTGGCTGGAGTGACGGGGTTTCGGGAACGGCCGCCGGCGTTTGTCCGTTTTCACCGGCGGTAGCAGCCACAGCTGTCAGTTGAGTGTGACTCAGTCAGTCGTCTCGTGCTTTGATTAGAATCAAGCCTTGACAAAAAAAAAAAATTTGGATTGGATTAATCCGGGGATAAGGCAATTGCCGGCGTCAAACCGCAAACAGCCAAATAGTGAAGGCATCGGCGCATCGCTCGATTAGTCGTAGTACGGGCGATTGGGCGAATCACTCGACACCACGCCCTCGCCCCACGGGACGTCACAGTCCCGGTCCCTCCCAGTGTCCTGGCACGCACGGTTGCACTCTCACGCGTGCCTCGTCTTGTCAGCGCTCGGCGACTGGGGTGGGTAACGTGGAAATGTCATGGCGTTCTACGGGTAGTATGCTTCTCGCTCTCGGTCGTGGCTCCAGGCCTCCAGCCGTGCGGCGCTGCTGTTGCTTCTGGTGGGTTGTGTTCAGTTAAAAGATGAATAGTGGAAACGTGTTCTATAAGTAGGATAAATATAAAAAATTTGTTGGAGAGATAACTTTTCTTGAATCGGATTGAATCTGAACGCATCCCAGCACAGCGAGGTGTTTTGCCTGTTTGGGTGGTTGCCCGTGCGTGGAGCCGCGTCGCCGCCGTTCTAGAAGCAGATGCTGTGACCTTTGACCAGCTAGCTAGCCTATAGCCCGGCCGGCGTAGGCGTACGTCAGCGTCGTCGTCACTCGTCAGGTGGGGACCACGCGCCCCCGGAACTGGACTGGACTCCACTGGCGCGCGGGAATCTATTCGCCGTCTCGAACACCCGGTCTTGTGTCATGCGTGGACCGACAACCGCAGCGGGACGCGCGGCACGTACTACAGGCGCACACAACCGAGCCTAGAGGCGATCTGTGAACTGGTTGTTGTCTGCGGTGCACCGGAGAGGCGGAGTCGCACGGCGAGAGCTTCACACCGGTGCACTGCAGGCTGCAATCAGCAATCACGTCCCGCCCTCGCCCCACGGGACATCACGGTCCGGTCCCCCCAGTGTCCTGGCACGCACGGCCGCACGTGCGCCTCGTCTCGTCAGCGCTCGGCTACTGGAGTGGACCACGGGCGGGTCACGATGCGGCGGCGGCGGGTAGAAATGTCATGGCGGTCTACTACAGCTTCTCACTCGCCCGGCTCCAGCCGGGCACGCAGCGCGTTGCTGCTTTTGTCCGTGCGTGCAGCGGCGTCGCCACCGTTCTAGAAGCAGACAATACTTGTAACCTTTGACCAACACGGCCGCGCGGGGATCTTTTCGCCATCTCGGGCGCATCGTCAGATGTGGAACCGACCCTCTATTCTGGCCGAATAAAAGTTTTCTTTAGGAACTTCTGGCGTTTTTTTTTTTTTGAGGAACGGAACTTCAGACCAAATAAAAGTGAGCATAGGAAGCTAGGCAGTCTTTGAGATGAACAATGTATTAGAAACGTGTTATGTGAGAGAGATGAATAGAAAAAATTTAATAAGAAAAACTTGCTGTATCTTACCACAAACTCCATGGCATTTTGAAGGCAGCAAAAGCCTAAAGGTAAGCCCAAATCCTTTTAAAAAAAGGTGAGCCCAAATCATACCCACCCATCATGCAGAGTCCTAGACTATTCCCGTGTGTTTGGGCTGATCGGGCCTTGTTGTCTCGAAAGACGTTTATGGGCTTCTCGGCTTAGCTACCTCTCTATCTATCCATGTGTGGGTGGCTGACTGGGCTGTGGAATGTCTTGGTTTCAGTCCTTCGAGGCAGGGCAGGCCGCTGGCTGGATTTGCATAGTCTACAGTCCCAACAAAAAACGATGATGGAAAAGCTCGTTATCCACCCAGAAGAGCGCTGCTTGCCATGCACCGGATCAGCTAAACAGCTTACGAAAACCACAAATACAAGTCAGTAGGAGCACAAACCATGATGGGAAACATAGGGTGAAAGAAAGAATCTACCTACCGACTCTTGGCATGCGGCAAAAATGCAGCATCCAGCCGAGCAAAACAGTTCTGTTCGATAACCATGCCCACAATTAACATGTCTCTGTAATTCCATTTCACAGAGAGTGAGCACTGCGTCACCAATTAATTACAGATTGAGCCGTGGGAATTCCTAATCCCGTTCGCTAGATCAGCAGTAGTCTGATTGACACATACTTTTTTTTAATGCAAAAAAGACAACCAATGTGATCGACACATACTAACAAGCAAAAATCGACATGCCCAATCAACACATCTACTTCAGGAAGATCCAGAACATTTCGCTAGCAAAACTAGTCATCTAACCAAACAATTCAACTTATCGTGCACTGAGCACAAAGTTCTGAATTCTGATCGGTATTAACCGTGCACCCTGACAAGACTGCAATCCGATTCACATAGCAAAACACAATTAACATGTCTCCAAAATTTCATTTCGCAGCATCACAAAATTTACATACTGAGAGGTGGGAATTTCTTCCCAATACAGTTTGCTAGATTCATCAGCAGCCCGATTGACTTGTAACTGACATCAGTAACCCTAATACCCAATTAACGCATCTACTTCAGGAAGATTCAGAACATTTCCCTAGCAGATCTGCTCATCTACTACTCGTAGTCAAACCATCAATCAAATGCACACGTATCACAGCAGCATAAAATCCTCCCATTCAACCCTCATGTTCCAAATCTGATGAAGGGTGTACTTCACCTCACGGAGGTTGTCAAGCGCGTCCGTCGGCATGTGGCCCACCGTTAGTATGGCCTGCCCGGCACCCTTGATCCGTGCGCTCAGCCCGTGGAGCAACTCCCGAACGAACTCGCTGACGATCTGCACCTCGCCGAGGGCAGCTCCCGCCTCCACGAGCCGGGTGGCCAGGACGAGCATGCGCGGCGCTGAGGCGGGCGCGAGGGCGGGGTCGGAGAGGGCCGCGCCAGGCGCGCTGACGAGGTCGGCGGAGGCCGCGCCGGGCGCGGTGGCGAGGTCGGCGGAGGACGCGCCGGGCGCGGTGGCGGAGTCGGCGGAGGACGCGCCCCCGGGCGCGGTGGCGGAGTCGGCGGAGCGGTGGCGAGGTCGGCGGAGGACGAGCTGGGGGCGGTGGCGGCATCGGCCAGGGCTTCGGCGGCGGCACCTTGAGCTGCGTGGGGGCCGACCATCTCGCGGATCATCTCGTCGAGGAGGAGGGCCGAGGCCACAATGGCGCGATGGGCGTCCACGAGCGGTCGGAGGTGCTCGATCCCATTCACGATCCACCCCTTCTGGCGCACCTGCTTCACCAGAAGCTTGTGGATGCTATCGGCGTGAAGAAGCCCGTGGAGCGCGTTCATCCGTGTCCTGTATCCCTGCTTGTCGCCGTGCATCGCGATCAGCTGCTGGACGTCGCGCAGGGAGCTCACTTTGCGCATCTTCTTCTTGTTCCTCTTCCTCTCGTTCCCCGCCGCGCGGTCAGCCATGGCTGCGCTCTCGTTTGCTCTCCTCCCCTCCGCGCTCGCTCTCTCTACACGCGCGGCGCTCTCGCCCTCCTGGTAGCTCGAGCGTGGGGGGTTCGATTGGGCGGCCGGGTGACTTTGCAATGATTGGGTCGAGGGCGAGGAATGTGTTGGGGGTATTTATGGGTGACCGGAGCGGGGCCGCGGGGGAGAAGCTTGCTCTGGAAGATAGCGGACGTGGAATTACTAGTAATTAAAAAAAAATCGGAAATTATGCACCCTGGCCAGGCCACCAAGGTCGGTTGCCGATCCTCCTGATGACATGGCTCGAGCTCTATGAGCTGGCGCACGGCTGCTGCTGCCAGTTCACGACAGGTGGGCTCGCAACTGCTCAGCCGAGCCACTTGATCTCACCTTCATCTCGTGTGTGCAAGCAAATCTGCAAATGTATATACTCAAAAGTCACAGATATACAAGTGATGAAGTGAACACCAGTAATAAATGTTGTACCTTCATAAAAAATATTGCTAAGCAAATATTATCTAGATAACACAACTGTGTTCCTATTTTATACAGACATAATAAATCTAATAAATTACAATGAGGAAATCAATACAATCTAGGGGACTTTCCGTCCCCCGATGACCTTTTTTTTTGGATGAGTTCACAATTTAGTTTGATTAGAGCTATAATTTTGTTATATACCATCAAGGAAAATGGCTCTAGATTATTATTTATGATTTTCGTGAACGAATCATAACATAACCATTGGACTAACGTGATTGTTTAGATGTAGCTTTATAAATATTCTAGTTTACAAGAATGATTTTGAAGTCATCTAAATAATTGGAAAAATTGTCGTCTAATTTAAGGCATCTAAATGGTACAAAAGAAGCTGGGATAGAAACATATGGATAATTGTTCGACTTTTTTTTTGCTTTTAACCTTTTTCGAAAGCTTTTTTCACATTTAGGTTCCTAGAAAAACTATTCCTAGCTTTGGACCCAGAGGGTCAGCGCCATAAAAAAAGGTTTTCGAAGAGGGCTAAAATGCAAATAAGTTGGCCCCATATCGACACTTCCATAGTTCCATTGCACATGCTCTTGGGTATGCTGAGGGATTGAAGTATCTTCCGCACATCTAGTTCCATTGCACATGCTCTTGGGTATGCTGAGGGATTGAAGTATCTTCCGCACATTGGAAGTTAAGTTCTTGCGGCCAGCTGACTAATGGTCTACCGTTCGCCAAACACATTGTTCTGACTACAAGATTGACTATTGCCAAGGAGGGTTGGATTGTGGATGGATGTAGGCAGCATGCTCTTTGTCCTCTTAGGCCGTGGACCCCTCTACATGTATATGCCAAGCCGGCCTGACAAAACGCTAGCAAACACTAGCCCTGAAGGGATGCCGCCAGGGCCGAAGCCAGAACATAAGGTGCGCCTATGTGACAACAGGGTCATCAAGCACTATTAACAATCATGCAAAATGATTTCAGTTGATTTTCTGAAAATCCATAGGGGTCCACTACCCCAACGACAAGCTGCAGCTCTACCCTCTGGATGCTGTCGAGCCAAGTACACATTGGGTTGCTCTTAGCTTGGTAGGCCAGCTAGGGCGCCTTCTCATGCTATGAAGATGAAAGAAGAACATCACATGAGTTTTAAAACGATTATTAAGGAAAAAAGAATATATAAAAAGATAAAAGTATTCGACATATTAGAGCAAGTATAATAACATGCTATAAGAAGGCTGGATGCTGAGGTGGATGAGAGATGAGAAGTGGGATGCAAGTTTGTAGCAGGCTTAGACACATGAACCAGAAAAATCTATGGGAGAGATATGTAGACCATATATTTATATTGAATACTCAACTACTATACCAATAGACTGAGAGGTAGGCTGCAAAGATCCACACAACCAACAATTGGCTGAATTATGAGCCTTTCTCTTAGATCTACTTAATCAATAGTAGCCCTTCATATTTACAACAAGGAAATGCCTTTACCCCGTTAGGAATCGAAATCCTTACCAAATCTCATCAAAATAATTCCTGACTTGGTTTGCCTACAAAACTGATCTGACTAGTTTAGGATATGACCTATTTTCTTGTGTGCACATCACCCCAAAGTTATGACTCTATCATCCGAACTCCAAATCTGGAGTTCTACATATGCATTTATTTTGATGGTCTCAATGAGAGTTACACAAGTGAAGCCCAATTTATATCTTGAGAATTTTACCAAGACCGGTCAGACTAGTTTATCCTGCCCGGCCATGCCAATTTTGGTCGTCAGCACTCAACACCATACATGAAGTAAATGAAGAAGAGAAAAGAGAGGGAGAAAAAAGAGCAGGGAGAGGAGGAATGAGATGCATGTCCTATCGCTAGGCAGCACTGACTGCAACCACCTATAATAAGCAACAATTAGACAATTTTTACGTATATAAGCAATAATGCAACCACCTATTAGCTGTGGATCAAAACAACACTTGGCTAATAGTTAGCTAGTTAATACAAAGCTACTTAGTAATTGTAACTAGCTAACAATTAGAGCTAATAGATCCAACAAGGCCGAAGTGTTTTCAAGAGTAAAGGACTACTCCATCATTCCAAATTGTAGACTGTTTTGACATATTAAGATATATAATTTTTAGTATGTATCTGTACATAGCGTATATCTAAGTACATATCAAAGTCTATGTACTTCGAAAAGCTAAAACTACATATAATTTAGGATGAAGGAACAGAGGTAGCAATTGTCAACTATGGACCAAAACTACCTCACAAGTGGAGAAAAATATAGAAATTTGTCCTTCGGCCACTTGCTAACCTCAGCATCTGTTATACATCTCGTAATGCTGTAAGTTGTGTGACCAGGAGCCTGACACCGCCCACCGCCGTAGTGCCATGCTGCTCTCGACAGCAACCATACCATATAGAAAGATTGTATGAAGGCAATCAAGGTGCATTTGATCCCTTCCTGGTTCTTGTTGTGCATTCTGCAAATCATCCGACACGGCGACATGGGATGGGATTGGTGAGGTTAACCACGATACAGAGAGCAAGCAGGTGCATTCCATATATGGCACACGTGACACGCCTACAATGTTCATTCAGTAAATAGTGACGCCAGCTTCAACAGAAAAACGTTTTACGCAGCAAAACTATCGGGCCTTGAGCATTCAGGAGTGACCGCTTAAAGCATGGCAGCGGCTGCAAGGCTTCCGAACATCTAGCTCAACAGTCGAGGGAACTTTTCCCAAAATGTATGTTTTGATGGCCATGAGCCCTCTATGGGCTTCTAAGATCACCTCATTAGTCAGTGGCCAGCATGCACCTGTTTTGCGGGCAGAAGTTGCACAACACCTACCAAGATCATCGTCATCCTCCTGATCCAATATGCTGTCCAAGGTGATGCATTCCAGTGAGGCTGCATTCTCGACAATATGGCATGTTAGCTCAACCATGCTCTTTGCGAAGCAGAAACCGAAGATACTAACATCCTTGAGGTTGTCATGCTTGTGTTCAGGCATCTGCCTTAAATGTGAGGTGGTCCCAAAAATTGAATCAAATTTCATCTCACCTTGATATACCTGTGTAAAGGATACAGAGTATTGTAACTAAAACACTCAGTTCATGATAGATACTAGATATCTTTTCTTAAAGAACAATGACTTACACGCAACACAAAAGTCTCCAAAACAGGAGAAGCATCGAGGAAAGAAAGCAAAGAAAGATAATCATATCCTGGGGAAGAGTCTCCATTAAAATAAATTTCCAAGTACTCGAGGTGGAGGAATTTGGCAGGCACCATCGGTGTATTTACCCTCTGTATAAAGATACATTTCACTTAATAATGATAAATGTCATCAGTGATCACACAGGTATATAATAGCAATGAGTTTCAGATCATACCTCAATGTCAGACAAGGTAAGAGTTTCAAGATTTGGCACTTTATATGGAAGATTGGCAATAGCGTAACAGAGCAAGTTCTCCTCTAAACATTCCATGAGTAGGTTCTTCATTTGCAATGGTTGTCCGAGTGAGAGTTGTACCAGGTTGTCACCAGTGAAGTCGAGGGTGGTGAGGTTTGGAGCTTGGCTTTCTATCGTTTGCAGCATACTGCAGTCAGAAACAGTCAGGCAGCTAAGTTGCTCCAGCATGCATGGTATCTTTAGGCTGACTATTTCATTGCAATATTCAAGTTTCAACTCCATCAAAGCAAGAGAATTTGAAAGAAGGCAGCCTAACTCTTCCCCTGTAATACACACGTAGCTCAGATAAAGGTTTGTTAGGTTTCTCAAGATGCCAGCAGTGGGATGAAAGGCGCAACGTGTGAGGTGGAGATCCTGAATTGAAATTCCATTCTGCCCAAATAAAAGTGAGCAAGGGAAGCTGTACACTGCCTGGAAATTTGAAGGCAGCGAAAGGGTGAGTTTTTCGATCGCTGGTGTAATAGCAACTTGAAGCCAATTATCGAGATAACAAGTGTTGAGATCATGGCAATCGAATACGTCAAGCTCAAGTGTCTTGACGCCAGTGCCTGAGTGTGTCTTTAGAATCTGGTCAATGTTTTCAGCCAAAGCTCTTGCGGTATCCCCCTCTCCACGTGTTTTGTTTCAAGCACAGGGTTTCCTTAGTGAGGATAAGGTTGGGACGGCTTCTCCATGAGCGTAAAAATACGCGAGATACAGAAGCAGCACGTGCAGACTCCTGGATCGGCAACAGCGAGTGTATATGGCACCAGATGTCCTGCACAAGCATGAAAAGATAGCTGCACATTGGGGCTATTTACTTATTTAGGGCAAAGAATTACTTCAACAAAATTAGGACCCAATGTATATCATTGTAGCACACGTTACCCTGTGCATGCTTTAATTCATAATAAAATGCGCTGCAACGGCTGTTTGTGAATTCTATCTAGCTACTAGTATAGGTTTGGCACTAGTGTTTTCTTTTTTTAATCTGCTATTAAAAGTTTCACCACATACCTCAGGTAACTCCGGCCCTAAACTTCTCAATCTTTTGCCCCGCTGGGAGTTACCCTTCTTTGCTTTAGACCTTGAAGTAATCGATCCATCTGCAAGTTTGCAATACACCATGTACGTGTGGTTACAGGTAACTAGTACAGCCGGCCGACAGAATCAAAACAAGAAACTAAAGGACAAAACTAAATCACGCCGACGAGTGAAAAGAGCTAAACAGGAGGAGGAGGCTTACTGCGAGGTTGCAGTTTGAGCTTATGACGCCGCCGCCGCCGCTCCTGCATCGTACTCATGAGGCGCTTCAACGATTGCATCCCCATGACACCGTATCACTACAGCACTTTCTCGCTTCGGATGGGGAGTTCTCTGATCTGCGCTCGATCAGTCCGCCTCTGAGTAAGGCAGGCGAGCGGATGGGGTGGGGATTCGGCAACAAGGCTGGCGAGCCGGCGGCGGCAGGGCAGAGAGTAAAACCGCACAGCAGCGATTGGGTTGGGCTTGGGCCCGTTTGGACTTCAATCGCTTCCTTCTATTTGTGCGTAGGACTAGTTAAAAATAGCATATTCTTAGCCGCTCAAGCAGCATTGACTGGCCCAAAGCCCAGTTTAGCACATTTCTTTTTTTTAAAAAAAATTGTACCGTTTTTATTTTCTCTCTTTCCACATATCAAATTCTTTATTTCAAATTCGATTTAAGGTCATAATCCAAATCTAGTGACAACCCAAAATTGGATAGCGCCATATAGAGTGTAGATGCTTTCAGCGAACTGATCATACATTTTCTCACAGAAATACAAACGCCAAAATGGAATTTTGTTCTTCAGTTTCCTCTCACATACATGGGCACCATCACAGACAAGTGTAGAATGGCCTTGTTAAGTCATCCAAATATGTTATTACTGCTGAAAAGAAAGAGGAATCACCCACACGACTAAGGTTGTCGCACTTAGGATTCCTCATTTTTGACAGGAGTCCATCTTGCAGAGTCTGTCTTCTTTCTAACACCAAAGCCAGCCACGAAACCAAGCAGCAGCGCAAGCACGGCACATCCAGCGATTTCCACATATTTCGTGCCTCTTGGTACCGCACTGACCAGTTTAACAGGTGCGCTGCTATCATTATCGACTTGCATTGAGAATATTTCAACCTTGTCATGGACTTGGCCATCATGGTTCCCAATGTACGTCAATGTCAGCTTCTCCCTTGTGGCCACAAGTTTTGTGTACCCAAACTCACCGCCACGGTACATGGACCTCTGTGGCTGAGGGAATATGGGAACATTGGGGTGGTCAGTTCTCGGTTCCCAGCTTGGCTGGTAGTCCTGACCAGCCATCCCAATCACAACATGTGCAGGAGCACCAGGGTACACAAATCTCGACGATGTGTTTAGGCATTGATAGTTTTTCATGGGGCAGAACCTCTCATACCTGTGGATGTGCCCCCATAGAGCAAGTGTCACGTTGTGTTTCACAAAGAGTGGTTCCAAGTGTTGAATCATCTGCTCCCTGTGAACAGTGTCCTTGGTCTCATTGCTTGAGGTGTACATTGGCCGGTGACCCTGGAATACAATGAATGGTGTTCGACTCCGGTTGACGCGCTCAAGGTCGGCCTTTAGGAAGTTGTGCTGGTCACTGTCTTGAGTGAAATCAGTTTCAGTAGACATGTAGACAAAATGAACAACACCTGCATCAAAGGAGTAGTAGAGATTGCGGGTGTCAGGAGCTCCAGTGCCAGTAGGGAAAGAAGAATTGCCAGGCATTTTGAACTTGATGCTATATGGTATCCCACATTCGCCTCCACCATCCATTCCATTATAGATGTTTGCAGCCCAAGAGGGCTTCCAAGGTTGGGAAGGCCAGTCATACTCATGATTGCCAATGCAGACGTGGTATGGATTATTGGCAGCAATAGGTTCGATCTGTTCAAAGAAATGATCCCATAACCATGCGTAACCCTTGGCATAGCTGATGTCACCAATATGTGAAATGAGTGCAGGTTTGTCACCAAGGGCTTCAAGATCGCGGAGGATCCATTTCACTGTTGACAAACTTTCATGCGGTGTTCGAAAGTAGGTGTTGTAAGGAACATAAGTGCCCAAGTCACCAAATAGGAATGCAACAGTCTCATTGGCCTCGGTGTCACGTGAGATGAAGCTGTATGTCTCACTCCATCCTTCAGAATCACTGCCAACCTATCAGTAAAGTTCCAACTTCAAAGGGTTAGATGTAGGCATATGAGAGTATTGTACAAAATGCTAATGATGAGTGTTCATTATTATTGCTAAAACTTGAAACTATGAATACGAAAATATGGAACGATACTTGATTGTTGAGATTGTATAGCTTGTCACACGAGCATGTCAGTTTGTTAGAATTGATTGCTCCAGCATATGCTTCCAATGGAGGACTTAGGAGTTAGGACAAAAAGGCAACTGTTCCTACCATTCCACGTCCTAAACTTAGCTTAGGGGGTCTTGATCTTTGTGTTGAAGCGAAGTAAAGCCCAAACAAACCTAGAGTATTCGCTAAAGCTAGACTGTCTGCAACACGTAAAAGGCAACGATCTATTTCTATAAAACTTTAAAGAGCAACTTGGCTTGTCTATTTAAAGCTTCCTAGGACATAGTATGAAAGAAAGCAAGGTTACTGCTAACGAAATCAGTTATCTTACTTGTTCAGATGTTCTACTTGCTGACAATTTTCCTAATTCCTTTAACAGGAAAGATGAAATACCTGATTCATTGTTAGGCATCATGTAGACTATATCTTCAAAATTAGAGACCATTGTGCCCTCTCTAAACAAATCCATACATGCTACAATGCAGGAAGTCTTGTAGACAAGCCATTGCGAATTAGACGACATCGTGCTGGGAATTTCTAATTGTAGGCTATCAACTGAAGCTATTGTTTCAAAATAAAAACATTTTTTTTACATCATGTACACCCCGCTTGTTGTAATTTGTAACTCAATGTCAGCAAGGGACTAGCCAATGTCTCGTAAAGAAAATAATTTTGTAAGGAAAACTACTTTGCTAGGAGGGGTTCAGGCGTTCAGCCCAATATCCTTAGATCTAGCACAAATTTGAGATAAATTCAGAAACAGGCATATTTGTTTTTATGCCAGCATGATAAATACAACGATCCCCACACAGATCCAATCTGATGAGCAGTTACAGGTGCTATGCCAAGCTCTGTAAAATTCCACAAATCAAACTATCAGGTAACAGTATGCACACAAAATTTGCATTAGCAGCCCGAAAGCCAAGCCAAATTTGTGCAAAGTGAAGCAAGTATATGTATCTACGGATCTGCAGTACCTTGTACGAGTACCT
This sequence comes from Digitaria exilis, assembly GCA_015342445.1. NCBI lineage: Eukaryota > Viridiplantae > Streptophyta > Magnoliopsida > Poales > Poaceae > Digitaria > Digitaria exilis. The sequence continues at coordinate 3,118,110 of JACEFO010001965.1, forward strand.
TCTCCCAGGTTGCAGCCCCTTCATGATGCCGTCGAAGATGAACCCAGGGTGCCGCCACCCGACGGTGTCGTTGGCCGGGTAGCCGCACATGTGCCGCCGCTCGTACGTCCTCGTCTCCGTGGGCGACTCCTCCCATTGCTCCTCGCGCAAGCCGGCGATCCCGTACCTCACGAGCCTCCTCCCGTCGTCGCCGCACACGAACAAGACCCGCATCTTGTCCGCCTCGTCGGTGAACGCCAGGTGCAGCTGCGCGGGCCGCGCGCCAGATCCTCGGTAGGCCACATTCGCAGAGACGGCGGCGCGGCGGCTGGCGTCCGGGAGGGGATCGCCGTCCTGGTCAACGCGCGGGTTCTTGGACGGCTCCCCTGGAGGCCAACGGAAGAGGCGAAACTGGTAGGGGGCCCGCAGGTCGGGGAGGTGCTGGAGCGTGAGGCTGCCGGAACCCGTGGCCCAGGAAGCGGAGGCGTTGAGGAAGAGGAATCCGAGGTAGTCGAGGTCGCCGGAGGACGGCGGGGAGTAGATTGCTACATAGTCGAGCGGGCTTGGGGAGGGGAGGTTAGACCATTGGAGGGTGATTGCGTGGTCTGATTTGGTCAACGTCACCGGGGTGGCAGTGAGTGTCGTGGTGGATGTGGGATCGCCGGCGGCGAGGTGGGTGACGAGCACGAGCAGGAAGAGGATGGCGACATTGGAAAGCATCTGCTTATTGCGGATTACTGTATTACTTAGGCTTGAGAGTTGATGAGTATAGTCACGAAGTTTGCTGCAGCAAGCATGAACTTTGGCAGCCGTTTTAGCTGCTGACCAATGTGCATTGGTAATCGGCTGCCACGGCGGGCTGTGCAAACTGCAGGTCAAGCTACTGCAAAAAATATGAAGATGGTGGTGGCACTGATTGAATTTTTTTAGTGAACCATATTGCAAAGTCTTGGCAAGAGTGTGTGCATGCCGATACAGAACCTGGGCCAATATCTGCCATGTGAGCTTCATTGTTTTTGGCAAATTAATATTTCATGTTCATTATAGTATTGATATTGATAACATGGTTTTGTTTTCAGACTCAACTCCAATGCTCCGCAATTGTGAGACTGGAGATTGGATTGGGACATTTCAAGGCCATAAAGGTGCTGTTTGGAGTGCTCGTCTTGACACCAATGCTCTGCGTGCTGCCTCTGGTTCTGCTGATTTTTCAGCGTATGGTTCTGACTCTCCAAAATCCCCTTGGTGCCACATTGCTGATTATAATCCTTCTGCAGGAGTGAATTTTTATCTGAATTGACCATCTGCTTACTAGTCCTGGACTGAACTTTCTTTATTCATGTTATCTCAATTTGGTTTTGTTACGGTTGGCATGTTATATGTAATGGCTGGTAAACAAACTTGTAATAAATGTTTCAGTTTTCCTGGAGCAGGCTGAAAGTTATTGTTAATACGATAGGTTACAACACCTTTTATAGCTTGATTAAATCATTTTCATTCCATTGCATGCTTGGCTGCTCGCATTGAAACCGGGCAAATTCAAAATTTTCAAGTTTGAAGTTAAAAAATAGAAAAATAGGGTAAAAATCTCTAAAAATACTTCGAGGTGCGTGTAATCTATTGATATAATTTTTTTTTAAAATATTTGCTCATTTGATATTTTTTACGGCAAATACAAGCTAAATCAAAAAAGAAAAAAAATGTGGAGCTGCGTCCCCGCCGTTCTAGAACCAGGTAAACCTTTGACCACCTACATAGCCTACGAGTAGCCCGATAGGCGTAGGCGTACGTCAGTGGCCTCGTCGCTCGTCAGGTGGGGACCACGCGCCCGGAACTGTGGACTCCAGGGGCGTGCGGCGCGGGGATGGGACCAGTAAAAGATCCTCATCCTTCCAACGATCCACTTTCTCTCGAAATCCTCATCTTATTGTTTCCGTCTTTTTTCCCTCCTGATCCGCCCAAAATCCCATACTCATCACCCTGTTCGGCTGGCTGGGCTGCAGCTGGTGGTGGGGGGCTGGGCCCCCCACCACCAGCTGCAGCCCAGCCAGCCGAACAGGACGCATGATGTCTTGATGTAGCAATGATGAGGCTTCTCCTTAGCCTGAATCGGATGAATTTACGGTGTGATTGGTTGAGTCAAAATGTTAGCATGCCTAAATTTTAACATGTCAATTCTTACACTACTAATATTTGATTTGATGCCAAAAAATATCCACATCTCACATTCTCCTATCAAAACGGCTTGCATTGGCAATGAACAATCATCCCCTTAGTCCTCCCCAAGTCCAATCGACTTGGTCCATGTCCCGGCGCCGTCGTCAATCCCGACTTTTGTGTACCGGACCCGCATGCATGTGCCAATGTTGCAACCTTGAGTTCCATCTCCAGTTCAATGTTTAGTTATAAAAAGTACTTTTCAACTTCCTATTCATTTCCCTCACAGAACACGCTTTTCAGGAAATTCTTTTTCTACTTTCTTAACCATTTTTCTCACAGAACACGCTTAAAGAAAAAGTCCTTTTCTCCTCCTCACAAACTAAACACAGTCGGGAGCATCAATGGCATTGGAGAGAGAAACGACGAAAGGTAGAAGAGTGAGATTCAATTATTATGGCAAATGGAGAGAGAAGCAGCGGGAGGTAGAAATGAGAGATTCAATTATTTTTATTTTGCTATATGTTTGATCGTAAGCTTGAGGTACATTTTAGAAAATCTTTCTGAAGATGTGGTTTCATAATGACAATAGTGTATTTATGGCATAATGCTTCTTTTTTTGATATTGTAGGTGCCGGAACTCGAAGTCGAAGTTTCACTTTGTCCTGCCGATCTTGTCATGCCTGGACCTAGAACTGCAGCTGCACGTACAGGCGCACAACCTAGAGACGTTGAGCGAGCCATGAACTTGTCTGCGGTGCACCGGAGGCGGAGTCGCACGGCGAGAGCCGCACCGATCGCCGGGCACGCACACACGCACGCGCGCCTCGTCTCATCAGCGTTCGGCGACTAGACAACGGGCGGGGCAGGGATGCCACGGGTTACGTGGAAATGTCATGGCGGCCATGCTATGGATGGCCGGATCGCGGTGGCGGCTTGGCGGGCGTTCGAACGGGCGGCCTGGATGGCTCCGTTACTTCCTCGCACGTTCCGTCCTACTCTACCATCTAGGCCGTCTTCGGAAGCGCCCTCTTGTGACGGCCATGTGGGCCCGCGTCGAGATGGCGCTGGGCTGGGCGCCAGATGTCTGGGACAGCTGTGGATGTGTCAGCGGTTTTCTGTACCCCAGCTGTTAGTTGAGGGACCCAGTCGGTCTCGTGCTTTGATTTGAATCGAATCGAAGCCTTTGTCATTTTCCTTTTTGGGGACTGCATTAACTGGAGTTTAATCCAGGGATAAAGGCAATTGCCGATGTCGTTCTCCCAGTCGATTTATTAATCGTATGGGCCAATTATTAATTATCATTAAAGCGGATGAGATAGCTTCCTGTTCCGTCGAGAGCGTGTGGTCGGGAAGGAAGCCGAGCGTTTTTCCATAACTGGACAGGTTGGAAGCTTCCACACCACGCCCGTCGTCATCAGAGCTCGCCAGCTCGGCGACTGGACTGGACCACCCGGTTCACGGGGCACGGGGGCAGGATGCGGCGGGTAACTGTGGATGGCAGTCTACGCCTACGGCCGTTTTTGTTACAGGCTTCCATAAGTTCTTTTAGACTCTATTATTCATCTTTCTTAGAAAATATGTTTTATAGCAAAATTTTTCTTTAACTCCTTTCAACTTTTCTATTCATCCCTATCACAGAACACGTTTCCCAGAAAAAGTTCTTTTCCTCCCCTCCCAACTAAACACACCTCCCAAAAGTACTTTTTACTTCCTATTCATCCTCCTCACAGAACACACATCTCCAAAAATTCCTTTTTCACCTTTCCTATTCATCCCCTCACATAACACGCATCCCAGAAAAAAAAATACTTTTTCACCCCTCTATCTAAACACGCCTAGTACAAGTTATCTTATATTTTTTTTATTTGCGGCAGGTTTCAGTGATGGCATGTACTCCTCCTAACTAGCACTGGTAGCTGTCTTGACAGACAAATTAAGGCCCCGTTTAGTTTCAAGCTCAAAAATACACTATTTATCTAACTTTTTTCTATTCATCCCATCACTTCCACTTACAGAACACGCTTTCCAAAACCCAGCTACAGTATTTATTTGGTGCTACGGTGTTTATTTGAGGGTAACTGAACACACCCTAACTCTAGATCTAAAGCATCGTTCCTCAGTGCTTATGCTTATCACATACTAGTGGCTTATCTCCGTTGTCTTGTTTGTCACAGTGACAGTGCTGTGATTGTCTGTCCAATTTTGTAGGATTGAATTGCTCGTTTAGATGGGTGAAGTTGGTAAAATACGCTGTAACAATTTTTTTAGAAGCGTGTTTTGTTGTAGTGTACTATATTTGGGTAATAAAACCTTGTTCGGTTCCATCAGATTCAATTCAGGCAAGAAATGATAGATATAATAAGAAATTCATGTTAGGTATAGCTAGAGACCGATATTTATTCTGGGTTAAAAACTAATTTTACTCATAATAGATACAACAAGAGACTGGAAATGATTCCACACCTCTTGGTTAGTGGATTAATTTCCGATCTTTTGGTGTCACTATTGTGAGTAAATTAGCTCTCGACCCAGAATGAATCCCAATCTTTTATCGTGTCTATCATACATTTCTTGTTATAGTTACAATTTCTGGTCCGAATTAAATCCGATGGAACCGAACAAGCCCTAAGTTGATTTGCAGGATTAGACTTTTAGATCATATCGTGTATCAGGGACTCTTGATTACCTTTTTTATTCTCTACTTTGATTAGTTTTGCGGTGCACTAGTGATTCGTTTCTCTACGTACAGCTTACGAGACGGTCGCGAAAAAAAAAACCCCTACGGTTTACAACTCTCCAAACCGGCGTAAACAACTCTCGAAGCTCGAACCGCCCACCCAACCCGCCGCTCCGCATCGCCCGTACATCCAAAGCCAACCGCACAAGACCAGCCCACACCAGACCAGCAGCTTTCTGATGAGTTGGGCTGGAAACGAAACCGGAAGCCCGGTAAACCGGCCCATGAACAGGGCTTATCCTTGCCCCTCTCTCTCTCTCTCTTCCCACACCGTTTCCGTGCTCGCGACTCTGCCTTCGGTGGAATTTGAAATTTCTCCTCCTCAATCCTCATTCCCCATCTTCTTCGAGGAGAAGCCATCGCCTCCATCCTCTTCCTCTCGCCTCCCCTCTATAAATATACGGACACAGCCACCGCCACCATCCTCTTCCTCTCGCCGTCTGCTGCGCCTGGCCCCAAACCACCCAAACCCGCCCGCCCCCAAACCCAACCAATCAATCTCGCCCCCGTGTCTGAAGAGAAGAAGGCGTTCCATGGCTGGCAAGTCGAAGGGATCGGTGAAGTCGAGGAAGCAGAAGAGACCTGCCGTGAGGGCGCTCCAGGCCCTCCAGAAGCTGCTGGATGTGCATGCGGCACGGACGAGGTTCGAGGCCATGTTCGAGGAGGCCAGGTTCGAGGTCCGAGTCCATGAGCTGCTCTGGAACATTCGCATCGGAGAAGCCAACTCAATCAGAGACCTGCTGCGCCATCAGAAGGAGTACGAGGAGTGGATCGTGTCTGGATCAGCCATGAATCGCCTCGGAGTCCTTGGGAAGGTCGACGACATGATTGTCCACTCTGCTGGATTCCTCGACCAGGCGCTCCACCACATGGAGCTCGTGGCGGCAGCAGCAGCACCCACACGCGCCTTCCTCACCGACGCCGAAGCCTCCGTCCCCGCCGACTCCGCCTTCGCCACCAACGCCGACGCCTTCGTCCCCGCCGACTCTGCTTTCGCCACCAACGCCGACGCCTTCGTCCCCGGGATCCCCGCCGACGCCGACACCTTCGTCCCCGCCCTCGGCGTCCGCCGCTTCGCCAGGGAGGACATGGTGGCCATGAAGTCGGCCGAGCGCATGGTCGAGGCAGGAACAGGCCTCTGCGGCGGGCCGCTCGTACCCTCCGCCGACCTCCTCGACCTCGCGAGGCGGACGATCGACGACGAGGGCCCTTCAGCCGTCATCGCCTTCGCCGACGATGCTTCCGCGACCGACGCCATCGAGATCGGAACCGCGTGCAGCCTCACCGACGCCGACTCCGAGCGCTTCGTCCACGCCCTCGGCGCGCGTCCGCGGCCTCGCCAGGGAGGACATGGTGGCCATGAAGCTGACCGAGCGCACGCTCGAGGCGGGAACGGTCCTCTGCGGCGGGTCGTTCGTACCACCCTCCGCCGCCCACCTCGACCTCGCGGGCTGGACGAGCGACGACGGGGGGCCCTCAGGCGTCATCTCCCGCGCCGACGCAGCCTCGACAACCGATGCCATCGAGGCCGGCCTCGCCGCGGAGGACACCGTGGTCGCCAGCGACACGGAGACGGCCGAGGTGCCCCCCGCCGTCTGCCGCCTGGATGACATCGCCATCTCCTTCGGCCCCGAGGACCCCTCCACCGAGGACCAGGCCACCCTGGACCTGGCCGAGCGCATGATGGAGGCGGGAACGGGTCGCCGAGGCACTCCCGGAGCAGCACTCCATGACCTCGCCGCTCGTGTCCTCTCCTCCGACAACTACGACACGGCCGACACCGTGATCGACTCCAGCGCTGCGGACTTGGCCTGCACCGACCGCCACGACGAACAATCCATGAAGTTCGCGGAGCGTATGATGGAGGCCGGGACGGGTCGCCGCGGGCCGCCCCACGTCCCCGCACCCGCACTTCTCACTCTAGCGGCCCATGCCATCGTCGGCGACAGTCCCCCGCACGCCCTCGGTACCCCTACTGTCGACATCTTCACCCGGCTGCTCGATTCTGGCACGACCCTGCGCCACCATCAGGTCGGCGCTCCTTCAGTGCAGAGCGCAGTGCAGGGTCTGGGTTCAGACATTGAGGTTTTGGTTGCTGATGTGCTCACTTCTCGCTATCCACCTTCCGTCATTGTACAGGGTCTGCAGAACGTACGAGCCTCTCTGATCGTCTTGAGAGATTTGCAGGTTCGCTATCGTCAATTCAAGAGGCTTTGAACATTGGGGAGTTTTGCATATGGGCAGTTAATTGCAGGGTGAGTTTAGGGATTACCGCATAACTGTGCCTGTATTGGGATCGCGGTGATATGAAAATGCAGTGTTCAACTGTTCCTTTTTGTTGAAATTCAGAAATGGGAAGTTCGAAATTCTGAAAGTTCTGGTTGCATTCATTTCCTTTTTAGTTGCAGGTTTTTCATCTACGCAACCTATAAATTTTGTCAAAATGTGATGAGTTACTTTACCTGTGCTTTGTTCCTTATCAAGTTTCAATAGTACAAGCCCCCTTTTAATTCGAGAATAAGTAATTTTACTGGGTTTCATACCCGGTGAAGGCCAACGAATGTTGGAACCGTACAAGCGAGGTTAGCATTTAGTATCCATTTCTGTTGTTCTATGTTGATTTCAAACTTGACTTATGGCATTGTGGGCTTGTGGAATATAGTTAAGAAAAGTGGAGGTGAGGAACATCACTTAATGCAGAGAGATCAAAATCAAATACAGGAATAGATGCTTCTTGATTTCAGTTACACATATGGCAAGTGGCAACATTGTGTGTGGTGTACTTGCATATCCTATTAATCCTCTATGGTGAGTTCATGCCTCTGTATTTGAACAAGTTGCGCGCCATTCTCTTTTACTAGTTGCTGCTTCTTATCTTGCAAGACACATTTAATTTTGCATTCGAAAGAATGGCAAGTTTTGCTATTAGTTCTTCCATTTTTTTATTCCAGAAAAACCATTTATGCAGATTTATGATTATCAGTACAATCTTGGTCTTATTTATTCGAGCAGAAGAAGTTGAGCTCCAAATATGAATAAGTTTCTTCTGCTCAAGCGTGAATGAACTGCCCCGGTCAGCTTTATTTGAAGCCAGGAAAAGGGAAGAAAAAACTAAAAAAGAAAGAAATTAGGCAATCAGAAGAATGCATATCCAAAGTAAGATAACATTTCAATCAATCATCTTGGCAAGCATGAGTACTGCATGAAGATTTGTTTTTTTTTTAATTCTTGCTTGGTTCATCTTGGCAAGTTACTGGATGAGGATTTTCACATGAATTATTTCCTAAGATATATGAATCTGCAATTCAGATTCTCACAATCCCTAGTATATCTGAAAACAGTAGAAAGATATGCCTCACAAATAGATAACTTCAGAGAATAATAAACGTCTTGCTTTTGAAAATCAATGCATTGTCTGAATTACTGAATGTATTGTCCCAGTGTATTGGATTTCGGCCGACATCCCAATTACAACAAAAAACGTTTCTCTTTTACAGTAATTGCCAAGACTACACATCTCAACTTGTGACATGCTATCCCTAGTAATGATTATAGAAAACATTCAGACAAATGCGGAAGCAAAGCTCAAGTTGTCAGCTAATCAGAATTAGCACAATTTCATTCTATTCAACTGACCACAGACGATATGTTAGTAACAGAGAAAGGAAACCACACAGTCTTCCACAGTTCTACAGAAAAGATGGGCCACTGATCAAAGAAAGTGAGTGATTTAAATATTATCCCATGCATTAAAATAACTCGACGTGCAGTAAATATAAAAAAAGACAAAAGGAAATAAACTGTTGTGTAGAAGAAATAAACAGAGTAGCTTGCGAAGATAAGGCTGAAACCTTGCAAGGACTACTGAGCAACTAAAGTAGATTGTAGTAACACCAATTCCATAGTCATCTCTGAAAGACAACATCCAAAAAATTATTCTGAATAATTGAATAAGGACCTTGTTGATGCTGTTTTCATCCAAATCGAACTAGGTTGAGAGAATAAACAAAGATACTGATGAAGCACTATTGAGTGAAAGTGATACTTCAAAAACCAGGCAACTAAAATCACGTTGAGCTGTTGATTTGGAAAATGGACCTGAACTGAAACACTGATAACAGATGCTGTTAAGCTACTGCACTAGTTGAGAAATATGCCAGGTTGCAGTTGCTAACAGGGACAGAGACGTCCAAAACGTTCCAGCCAGCCATTGCTGCAGATCAATCGAAACGAACAGAGCAAGATCGAGAAAAGTAATGCAGGCCCTGACAAACTAAACACTATTCGTTCCAACTTTTCTCTATTCATACTATTTTTCCTATTTTTGAGCTACAGTGATTAGTTTGCGATCTGAACACAGGTATTGAACTTTCCAAATACGCAAGCCTAACCTGCCCTTGTTGCATGACAACTGAACCTGCCAATCAGAGAAACAAAGACGCCTGTTGTTGTCAGAGATGAACTCTATGAGCGGTGACGACAGATCAAACCAACCAGTTGAGCTCCAGCCTCGCAAAACCTGAAACAAATCTCGGTACAGTGAACAAATATAGACCCGAGCATTTTACGGTCCGGGCCGAGTTTGGGCCAGACCGGAAAAAACCCAATTTGTTTTGGGCCGAAAATTTGTGCCCATGCCCATCCCATGGGTAAGGTCGGGCCGAGTTTTTGAGCCGGGTTTGGGCTTCCCGTTCTTTTTTAGTTGACAAATAAATGAAATAATTTTTTTGGGCGGGCTCGGGCCAGTCTGAATTTTTTCGGACTTGGTTTTCGCTGCCCACATCAATCCCATTAGAAGAGGTGGGCGATCCAAAACCCACCGGGCTCAGGCCGGGCCGGGCCACAAATGCTCAGGTCTAAAAAATACCAAATTTAGCTAGATGTGATCTTTTACAGTCTTATGGGAAACTTATCCTTAATGAATGTTTATTCCACGCTCTTATGGAACTACCTATGGATATAAGGAAAGAACGGCTCCTTATGCTGAATTAGATGTGTGGTGGTTGATTGAAATATGTATTTTATGCTTGCTGTTATGTATGGTGGCTGCCTATGTATTGTATGAATCTTTTAAATTAGGTGTTGTGAGATGTCATGGTACTTGTAGGTACTTGTATGAGATTTGGAATATTTATCATGAAGTATTGTCATCATTTTTTCCATATTATTTTATCATATTATTGCAGTATCTATTATTATGTTGTCAAATACATATTGCAGTGCATTTACACCATCGTAGACAACCAAAATTACAATTCCATCTTTTTATGTCCAAACATGGATTGGAATTAGCCTTTGATTCTAGCTGCCAACTACATGCACATCCAAGCAATGACATTGATATTTAAGACCATTTTCAATTTCCCTCCGCATTAGTATTCAGAGGCAATTCAATTCCAAACGAAGCCTAGAAGACTAGTACATATGTCCGTGCGTTGCATCGGGCTATGGATAAATGCTATATATCTCTTCATTCTACCTGTCCCATGTCCTATATCAACACCATGACAGCAGGCCGCCTTGGAGGCTTTAGAGCTCGATTTCGTCAATTAGTGTAGCACTTTTTCGCTCGGTGTTTTCTCAGCCTTGTTTTATTTAGAGCTAAATTTTAGTTGACTAAAAGTTATTAGTGCAATTTTGAATTAGATTATTTTTTTTGTTTTGGGCTAAAATTTGGTTGACTAAAATTTGGTTGACCAAACTAGCGTTGTTTGGATGTGTGTCAGCTAACTTTTTTTAGAAACATGTGAGTCAGCTAACTAAAATTAGGTTGGTTGAAGAAGGTACAATGCTACCACATGGGTCCTGGACACGGCCCAGGACTAAATTTCTTACCGGCCGGCTTTCCACAGATCCATTGCAGCACTAAGCAGCCCTGGCCATTAGATCCGATCAAACTATCAACGTTTAGCCTGCTTCCATGAAAACTCAACGCCCTAGCAAACCCTAATGTGGCGTTTGGATGCACCTGGGTTGAAGAAATGGATATGAAATGGGAAATAAAGAGGTGGGTTGGGGTTATGGATATGAAAACCAAATCCTCTTCCCATGCTTGGCTGCAAGAGGTTGGGATTGGGTTATATAATTTTTTGGACTAAAATACCCCTAGCTGAAATATCCTGATTGGGTTAGATAATTTTGCTAAGGGAAAAATCGTAATTTCCTATCCACACCAACCATAACCCACCCAAACCCAGCCCTTTACATCTCCCCAACCCTAACCTCCTCTATTTCTCTAACCCAAAACACAACCATGGTATATTAGATTCACCCATCATCCATTTTCCCAACCCACACCCTATTTCCAGCAATCCAAACAACACCTACTAATTTTTCTTTCTCACCCGCCTGCCACTTGCGCCGCCACTCCTTGTTGCTGCCGCTTCGGTGCCGCCTCCTCTACCTCCCGAGGTGACCAATGGCTCCAAATGCGAGTTGCAGGACGGCCTGCGTCCTGTTGATGATGCAACGAGTGGAGGCAGAACTTCCCTAGGCTCGGCCTCGTCCTCGCGAGGGAGCAATTCATCCATGACATAATTCGTTAATGCGACAGTTGACTTCGATAGGGACGGTCCTCGTCCCTTAGTGCTAATCCACGGAGGATCTTCATGTTTGGATGCCTTCGAGCCTAAGCCTCACTTCAATTTGCTTAATTTTTTCAAAACTTTGACTTTTTTTCCTGGTTCTCCATATATGGAGTAGTGGGGGAGAAGTGAGAAATACAATGTAGTAACTTTTCTAGAAAGCGTGTTCTGTGAGGTGGAGGAATAGTAAATTTCCAGTGAATAGTGAATTTTTAGATAAGTTTTCGGGAAACTAAACTACTTGTGAAATGATGGTGGCTAGTCGTGATATGATATATTGACTAGCAAACATGCCTGTGCGTTGCTACGGGCCAAGGCCACGTACAAATATCACATTCATTTTATAAAAATTATTGTAGTGCTCTACATAATCAAATGAATTTATTTGAGATTTGTGTCAGCTAAGCATTTGAACAAAAGCATTAAGACGGATATTTAATTGTGTTAAACGATCAAGGAAACTTGAGTCTAGCTATTATTTTTCGCCAATATGATAATTTTGCCCGCTGTAAAATTTTCATCAGTATGGTTCTTTTACCTGCCGTATTGTGTCCTTGTTGGTTGTGAACAGATGTAGCATAGACAATTTAGACATGAAATTAGTACTTATCAATCATGTCTAGATTGCATTTTCTACCCAAAATTGATACACGACATGATCTTATATTAACACAAATTGAAGCACTAATGAGTGAATGAAAGCACGTTTCTTTATATGTACTACAACTTTATAGAGATCCTAACACAAAATAATTTTTTTATATGGGTGCATAGCAATGACACAAGCAAGATTAATTATTGTGCAACCTCCGATCAAGCAACATCAAATTTTGTCCTCTTTCTCTTTTCAAATCTTTTAATGGAAGTTCCCTAATACCCCTGGCCTATGGACCGATTAACCGAAGGAAAAAAAAAATCAGCTTTAGATTTTCCTTCTCGACGACCTCTCCCCTCCGTGTATGTGCCAAGCCAATGCATGGAGGGATGCCAATTGCCATGGCCCGGCGGACCACGGATGCCCACGCGCCGTCCTCTTCCGACTTCAGTTCCTCCACTCACGCCGCACACGGTTCCCTGATTCGGATGCGGGCGATCCCGCTCCGCTGAGCTGGGGACTCGTCGGGCCACTTGTGTTTCCTCCCGGTGGCTCCCCAATTCGGACGAGGCGGCTGACTGGCTGTGATGCCAACTGTCAACTATTCAGATACGTAGGATAAGCCAGGGAGGGACGATGGACCAAATTTCGGCCAGAAACATACAGAATGCGTGAAGGAATTGCGATGTGCTTTGAAAATAGGTATAAATTGAAATATAGCTCTTGCTTCCTCTATTATTTTTCTCAGTTGTTGCGGTGTTCGTGCTCTTTTCCTCTTTGCTGTGTTCTTGTCGGTGCAAGATGAATGTTGATTCCTCGTGCTTTTCCTCTTCCATGTTTGTCCTGTTCCAATCATCGTGATTTTTGTTCTACCAGCATAGCATAGGGTCATTGGACTCTCCAAAGGCCATTGTTCGGTCGGCTTGCATCAATTATTGTCATACATTTCTATATAATAAAGGATTGAATAATAAAGGATTGAACAAATTGAGAACACTTCTCACCCACAAACACACCCCTTTACCCCTTACAGCGGATCCACCTATCAGGGTTGAACGGTGGGCCTAGGACGACCAAGGGGAGGGAGGAGGGGGGAGATTGATTTGGTCGTCCTCACCCCGTTAAAAAAGTCCCCTCCCACCTCCTCATCCCCAAATTTTTTTCCACCAACAAATACACCCAACAACGGAAGTAAATAGGAAACATTCCCTCACTGCTCTCACTATATCCCACCCCAACGGCGAGAAAAATGGAAAGCCTTTTATATCAATGAGAGAAATAAGGAAATAAAAGGAGGTGCTATTAAAAGGAAATAAAAGGCGTGCTAATAAAAGGAAATAAAAGATGATATTAAAAGGAAATAAAATGCACCTCTTTATGGCCACCTCTTGCTTTCTCTGCATTCGAATGGCAAGAAAATAGAAATCCCCTGATCTTCTCTCTAACGCAAGAAATAAATCTCTCCATGTCCAAAATAAAAGGAATTTCTCCATGATGCGGATGAGGATGCCTGTGCCCTCCATATTTCCCCTTAGCCGCTGCTCCACGCAGTCGCAGTCACAGCAAACCCAGGCCCAGGCGACGGTGCCAGGGGGCGGTTCTCGCCGCGGTCGACGAAAGAGGAGATGGTTTGAGTGTTTTTTTTCCAGTACTCGTATGGTCTTTCCTTTGGTTGACGTAGGGAACTTTTTTTGCTTCCCTCCATGCATTTCAGGTTTGCAGGTCGTTGACAAGGAGGCGGTGGCCAAGATGGAGGCCTCTCGTCGTCGTGCGCCAGGACCAGCACTCTCCTCCCTGCCCCACTGCAGTTGCGCCTCCATCGCCCCCCTCGCGGCGCTAGGAGGATCGCGCTCGTCCACGCCTCCAACGTTGGCGTCTGTGGGTGTAGAGTCCTGACGGACTAAACAACCCTGGCGGCCCATCCTATGGGCCGGCCCATGAACAAGACTTGACGCACAAGACAAGGATTAGTCCTAGTCGGTTTGGATATACTGTATCAGGAAATTAGAGATAAACTTGTAAAAGTCTCCTAGTCCTATACGGTTCCCATGTAACCCTGCCCTCCGGACTATATTTCGCTCACTGTTCGTCACTGCAAGGGTTGTCAATATTTCGCTCATCATTCACATCACCTGCTCACAAGATCAAATTGATACCTCCGTCATGGCCATTTGCATGCTGGGGGCTTGATATGATTGGGAAACTACCCAGGGCGCCCGGCGGATTCGAATATTGTTTCGTCACCATTGACAAATTTACAAAGTGGATAGAAGTCTTCCCGGTTGTTAAACCAACCTCTGAGAAGGCAGTCCAATTTCTCCAAGAGTTGATTCTTCGCTTTGGGATACCACACCAGATTATCACAGATTTGGGTACCACCTTCACAGGCAACAAGTTCTGGGATTACTGTGAAGATCGCAGCATCGAGGTATCCTATGCCTCTGTTGCTCATCCTCGTGCCAACGGACAAGTTGAAAGGGCCAATGGCATGCTCCTTGATGGACTTAAAGCTCGCATGGAACGAACCCTGAAGAAAGCAGAAGGCCGGTGGATGAAGGAACTCTTTCCAGTCGTTTGGGGCCTACGATCTCAACCCAGCAAAGCTACAGGACAATCTTCCTTCTTCCTGGTGTATGGATCAGAGGCTGTTCTACCTGTTGACGTTATGCACAGTGCTCCTCGCGTTGAGGAGTTCCGAGAAGCCATGGCAGACGAACAACGGATGCTAGAAGTTGATACGGCTGAAGAAGTACGACTGGCAGCCTTGCTACACAACGCTGCGTATCTTCAGGGACTCCGCAGATTCCATGACAAAAATGTGAAGACAAGATCATTCCAGATAGGAGACTTGGTGTTACGACGAATCCAGAATACAGTCGGTCATTCCAAGCTTACTTCACCTTGGGATGGTCCATTTATTGTTTCTAAGGTCGTCAAACCAGGCACCTACAGACTTAAAACAGAAGACGGTGTGGAATTACCAAATCCTTGGAATATTGAACATCTACGCAAATTCTACGCGTAGCTCCATCATTGCAACAATGCTCCGGCATTCCTAAGAACCAATTGCTTTGGCATCCAGAGTTCTTCTGTACACATTGCTCCGGCAATACATGAACTAACTGCTTCGGCATTATATGTTCTCTTGTACCGTTGTTCCGGCAACGAGATATATTTTAATAAAGCTCCCTTTACTAGGGTTGTTAATTTGTCTCCGTGACATCATTCAAAACTTCCGTGTTCTTTTTAGACTTGGGAAGTTTCTTTTACGAGCATTCGAAGCCTATAACTGAGGTCTAACCGGGTTCTTTCGAGGCCATGAACGGATCTGTTCCTCCTATTATGCTACTTTGTGGTAATTTCCAGCTTAACGCTGCCGCTCCGTGGGTCTTACTGGGTTCTTGCTTCGGCAAACCATATACAGTTAGTTCCCAAGTATCCTCCCGAGGTACATTTTATTAGATAGCTTATGCTATAAGAAATCTCCCTGGGTTCCTTCGGGTCCTTAACAGGGCTGCTTTTCACAAGTTAAAATCTACGCAACGTACATTTTAACTAAGTCCTGGTCAGCGACACAGAGACAACTCGGGAATTCATAGAAATTCTTGGTTTTTCTTCATAACATGGCAATAAATATATTACATTGCATGATACTTATGTTACAATAACATTTGTTTACAATTACAGCCTAAGGCTCTGAGCAATTGCTTCTGCAACTGGCTCGGCCTCTTGCTTCAGGTCCCTGAAGGCAGACTCGGTACAGTTCGGCTCTGCGCCTTCTACTAGTTTGCCTATGTCTACCTCCGGGTACCTGGACTTAACTACAGCAAAGACATGCACAAGACAAGCTTTCGAAGATCTCTTGATGTACGCCTTCAGTTGTCTTGGCATGGCCTTCAGGCGCTCCAGGAATGATAGCGGTGCTGAAGGGTCTTCTGGGACCAAGGCTTTCACCACCGGGTTCGCTGCCTTCTCTAGCAGCGAGATCCGATTCAAGGCTTCCGCCAGGTCATCGTCAGACTTCTTCATCAACCGCAACGACTCTTCGAGCTCTGACATCCTCCTGGCCGCCTGTTCAAGCTTCTCGTCCAGCACCTTCTTGTCTGCAAGATGCTTCTGTGCCTGGACGAGATCCCTGGATAGCTGATTCTTTTCTTCGCGAGCGTCCTCCAGGTCCTTGGTGAGCTTCTGCTGCTGCTCAAGGACTTGAATTAGCTGCGCGTCAGCATCCTTGCGTTGTTTGACCGCCACTCTGAGTTCTTCTTTGAGGCCTTCATGCTCGGCAGAGAGGGTCTTCAACGCTTCTTCATGACGGTTGGCCAAGTTGGACCAATCCGTCATCTTGCTCTGGGCTGTTGATAGTTGCTGTTGCACCCCTGCTCACACAAGCCAACGACAGAGTTGTTATTCAACAATGACAGTGGAAATTTCATTACAAGACTTCGGTAGCGACAGAGTACCTTTGAGCTCTGCTTTTGCCGACGCAAGCTTCTTTTTCATGTCCTCCTTCTCCGCGGCCAATTCCTTGGTCCGCAGGTGCAAGGTACGGATCATGTCGGCGTCTTCCGCCTCCTGGAGCTTGCGGTCTTCGCGTTCACGCTCCAACTCCTTCTGGAGACGGTCCGCCTTGGCATGCATCAAGGAAATGTTGGAGAGATACTCGGTTTTCTTCCTTGATGCCTCGCCAACAGCCTACAACAGAGTTATTCTGAGATATGCTTCAACAAAACTACAAGAACAGGGTTGTTTCACTAACCTTGAAGTAGGCTACTGCCCTCTCGGCGTGGTACAGTCCCCTGTCAATATGTTGCTCATCCTCCTCCACGTCCAAAATGAACTCGAAGCTTTGCGGATTCGGATTGAGCATTGGGTCGTAGCTTCCGATACGGAAGATACCAACCCCTTCTTCAGCTCCAGTACCCCTGGGTTCTCTGGGGATTTCCTCAATTCCCTGCTCTTGGGTTGATGCTTCTGCTTGTTTCCCCCTTGAGCACTCTGCTTCCGCCCCGGCCTGGGTTGTTTCTGTGACGCTCGGGGGCTGCGCAGAGGACTGGTCACGGCGTTCCAGTTCGGATTCTTCAATCACCACCGACGTGACCAGCTGTTCGATATCCGCCAGCACCTCAGCAACTGTTTCCTCGACTTGGGCTCCTTCTGGTGCTGGCGGGTCACTGGCATTGCTGTTTGAACCTCCGGCAGGGTTGTTTCTGGAACAACCCTGGGTTCTTCGGGCACTGCGGCCTCTGGTTCTACAGCTGCATGATCAACCGAGGGTTCTTCCCTGGTTGTCGATGGTGCTTCTTCAACTCTGGAATAATGAAGTTTGTTAGTCACAGCAGTATTATGCGACGGTACATTGTGTATTGCTTGACAAAGTACTTACATGGTGGAGGTCCTGCTGCTCCGCCGTCGAAGGTCCTGCTGGACAGGGTTCTTCAATTATTGGCGTTGTCCTTACAAACGGCGCGGAGACAGGGTTGAAGATCTCGTGCAGGATCTCTTCATCAGATAATGCTCGCCGAGCAGAGCTGCCTTGCTGCGGCATGCTGGTTCCAATTTCTCCGATAGATATCCCCACTGAAGATGTTGTCCTGGGTTGTGGGGATACTTTTGCCCTCTCGTCTAGGATGGTTCTGGCTCGAGGCTTGGGCAGTGTGCGTGCTCTCTTGGGCACAGGTGCCTGTGCTTCTGTTGGTGCCGGTCTCTTGGACCTTTCTGCTCCCCTGGAGGTTGCTCCTGATTTGGATTGGGGTTCTTCAGGGACCTGTGGTTCAATTTTAACCATTGGCTCGTCAGGGTCTTCAATTGCAGTTGGCTTGCTTGGGCGACCTTGATCTCTTACCTTTGGATCTACACACCGTGCCAACAGAGCAGCTTTTTCGGTGTTGGTCGGGTCCAGGGGTGGCAAACTCACATAGAGTGCACGCCGGGCTTCATACTGTGGTGATCAAGACATTAGTTTAAATTCTATTTTCAACAATAAAGTGATATATTGCTTTTAGACAAGGGATTTTACCTCAGGCGTCATGGTTATTGTGGAAATTTCCATTATCTCTGGAAATTGTTCATCGTTGACCACCAGAAACTTCTTCAAGAGTTGATTCACTCTCTTCTCTGACATGTTTCCGGTGGCATTCCTTGAGGGGTCTGCTTCCCCAGAGTACAAGTACCCTGGGTTACAGCGTTGTTTGCACGGTTGGATCCTCCTCAGCAGAAATGAACGATATATTATGGCTCCTGTCAGCCCTTGCGCTTTCAAATCTCTTATCATATTGAGCAGCTCAGGGATCTGCATTGCCTGGTTCACCCCAACTGTTTCGCTCCAGAATGGCTTCATTACTGGAGGATTCCCTGAGCGGCTCTGAAGCTGTGGCTGGTGGTTCCATGTGTAGAACCATTCTTTCTGCCAGTCCTTGAGGCTTTCCTTGGTTGTGTAATCCAAATATACCGGCCTCATGCCCTGGCGGAACTGAATGACTACTTTTCCCACCACTTGCAGTGGTCCGCTGGAGGTCTTCACCCTAAACAGATGGCGGAATAGTGCGAAATGGGGATATATCCCAAGGAATGCTTCGCACAGGTGGATGTAGATGGATAAATTCAGAATGGAGTTGGGATTCAGGTGACACAGTTCAATCCCATAAAATTGAAGCACACGGCGGAAAAAATCACAAGTTGGCATACCAAAACCAACTTCATAGAAGGCCTTCCATACCGTGATTTCCTCGGTATCCTCGGTGGGGTATTCATGCCCGTATGCGCTTCTCCACCGGCTGATTTCTTGAGCTGGCAAGAATCCATCTGTCTCTAGGGCCTTGATGTGCTTCTCCTTCAGAATACTGGTCGGCCAGTCACTGATCGGATCTTCGATGATCGGCATGTCCCCCGCGGACGCTGCCTCCTCGGTCGTAACGACCTGCTTCATGGCCTCTGCCTTCCTCTTCGATCCCTTGCCTCGGCTGGATCCTTCACCACCGGCCATTTGAATCTTTGGTGATTTGGTGTGGATTGGATCTAAGATTGGGGGCGGCTGTGGATGCTTTTGCGCGGTCTCTGGATTGCGAGAACTGCAACTGTCGCAAACCCTAGATCTGTTTTGCGAAAAGCGTACGGATACAAAGGGTCGCGGGCGGTTTATATGGGCTTTTCGAAGCGTTACTTCGGTAATTTTCACTTTTGGTCCTTTCTTGATCCTATATTTGAATTCGTTCAAATTTAGGCTCGGGGGATGTGGCTATATTTTCAGGTAATATTTTTCTGAGAATTTTCGGCTTCAATTGATAAACTTATGAGGAATTCTAAAAGAATTCGGGTTTCTTCGGAAATTGATTCTCTTTTGGTTCGGACTTCGAAAGAACCTCGAATTTCTTCTTCAAAGATAAACGAGGCTCAGGGGCTGCCCAATTGGGCGCACCTAATCGGTGCGCACCAATCCGAACTTCGAGAAGACTTATGAGCACATCATTACCTATTGAACAGCATGGTTGTAACTTCCAAGATCAAAGAACCCTGTGGGTCTCAAAGAACCCTGGCGGATTTCAAAAGAACTCTGGAGGACCTCAAAGAACTCGGTACTTTCAACAAGGCTGTTCTTCAGGAGATAAGGTGCTCGGGGGCTTGTGGGTGTAGAGTCCTGACGGACTAAACAACCCTGGCGGCCCATCCTATGGGCCGGCCCATGAACAAGACTTGACGCACAAGACAAGGATTAGTCCTAGTCGGTTTGGATATACTGTATCAGGAAATTAGAGATAAACTTGTAAAAGTCTCCTAGTCCTATACGGTTCCCATGTAACCCTGCCCTCCGGACTATATAAGGGGAGGCAGGGACCCCCTCAAAATAATCTCATCAATACAAGATACACCATACAGGACGTAGGGTATTGCGCTCCGGCGACCCGAACCTGTCCAAACTGTCTCTTGTCACCTTCGGCTCTAGATTCTCGACGACTTCTCCCTAAACCCTTCTCTCGGGGCACCCCCTCGAGAACCTAGTCAGCGTAAATCGCCGACAGCGTCTGCACGATCGGATTCATGTCATGCCTCGTCGTATGCCACCGCACGATCGGATTCTCGTCTCCCTTCCTTGTGTGTGATCCACGTCACTCCAGATGCACCTACTGATCCCGACGTCGACCGCATCGCCTACTTGGCCACCATCCATGGTCATCTCCTAGCGCCATCCACGCCCTGCGGGTTGAGGTTCCCTGGAGGCTAGAGTTCGTCTATGCAGCCAATCAGCAGCTTGCTGCTGCTGGCTTCCACTTCGATCGGCTTACCCATGTAAAACAGCTCATTTCATACTCTTGCTTGACTAGGTTTCAACTTGGATAATGAAAAAATATATAGTGTATATAAACTGAACATCGGTCGTCCGAAACTTGCTTACTTCATCACGAGGACCAGGTTTCAAATTGGAGAATGAAAAAAATATATAATGTATCTAAACTGAACATCGGCCGGCCGAAACTTGCTTGCAGAAACTAGCTAGGCTATCTGGCATTAGGGTATGGATGAATTTACTCATAACCTGCAGCGAGTCTAGCAAGCAGTCAGGTAAAAACATGCATATATATATATATATTCTTGTTGGTCGTCCACCTCCTCTTATATATTTTGTTACACTCATATGTTGTTATTGTCCTCCTCCTACCCAGTGAGAAGCCCTGCAAAATTGGCACTTCACTTCCTTCTCCCGGCCAAGATCATCCATCGCCGAGGACGGAGACACCCTGCATCGGCATTACCTGTCTGGGAGGCCACAAATACACCCTGGTGAGAATTTATTTATGGCTTTGATCCATGGTGTTTGCGTTAGCGTGGATGATTTTGATTCACAACATTCGTTTTAGGATTATTTATTGTTGAGACTATTGAGCTAGGCTCAACGATTTTGATTCATAATATTTGTTTTAGGGTTTTAGGATTATTTATTGTTGAGACTGTTTGAACTAGGCTCAGCGGGAACCTTTTTACTGAATCTAAAATTAAGAAGTGTACTCTGTGTTAACTTCGTTCTTGTTTCTATCGTAGGGCACATATAATTTATTATTAAATAGTTTTATGTCAAGCTAAATTTTTACATGTATCACTTTTTCAGTAATTAAAAAGGTATACACACCAAGGCTCCGCAAAAGCATTAAAGCTGATGTTGCCACACAAATGAGAGATCTTAAAAGTATCTCCGATAACACTGCTGTTGCAGGACAACTACTCCCCGAAACATGAAATATGAAAGAAGTTTTTTTAAAGACTACATAAATTTTATGAGTTTGTGTTTGATATTAAGATAAGAAATTATAGCTTTGCAGTATATTTTTAAGTACACTAGAATTTGTTTCACATATCTTTTCATCTCTACTATACTTATATCTTTTGTATATGCGAATTTAAATAAAATGTAATGACTCTAAACCTATTTCTTTTATTCTATTTTATTTTAATAGCACGTGCGTGTCGCAGATGCCAAAAGACTAGTTTCTATATATTATTTCAGGAATTTATCTTCCATATACTCCTATTTTATTTCAACAATTGCATCCATTATTGTCATACAATTCTTTACATTATTTCAAGAATTTAGTTTCCATATACTCCTATTTTATTTCAACAATTGCATCCATTATTGTCATACATTTCTATATATTATTTCAAGAATCTATTTTCCATATACTCCTATTTTATTTCAACAATTTATTTTCCTAAACTTCAGTTTATAGATTTGTGTTCATATTGATTTCTTCGATTTTCTTTAATTGTTTTATGGCTCCGATCTCTGCGTGCTGCAGAAGTGACACGATGAAACTTGCACGGGATCAGATGGCGTAAAATTTTTTCATTTTGGTCCTTTTCATTTTACATATGGACCCCTGGGTGAAAGATTTTCAAAAATGGACCCAAAGCTAGGCGCCAGGTCTCCTAGCGCCCAGGTATAATAGGTGGGCTCCATGTCTCCTGGCGCCCACCTTTGCTACATGGGATCCAGCGTGGCTGGAACCCTAGGTCGGGCGCCGAAGCTAGGTGCCAGGTCCCCTGGCGCCCACCTGTTATACCTGGGCACGAAGGGACCTGGCGCCCACCCTTGGGCACATTAGCCGCCGCCAGCCCTTTCTTCCTCTCCTCACTTCTTTCTTCTCCTCATTTCCTCTACAGAGAGGCGCCAGGCGCCGCCGCCGGCGCCCCCTGCGGCGCCGCTGGCCCTAGCCACCACCGTCGGCCCCCTCCGCCGCCGCCCTCCACAAGGGAGCAAGGTAAACTACCTCCCTCATGTTTTTTCCTCATTTTGTTGTTGTATTTATAGTGGAAATCGAAAACCTAGTTTAGGATAGATGCATTGAATCTTCGATTCCTACAGAGAATAAGTTGGATTAGTTGTGTAGATGAATAATGTGGATGTATGTGAGCGATTTTCTAGCAATTTGTGTCAATTTTTACGTTGTTTGGTTGGTTGTTTACAAAAATTCATTTAAAATCCCCCTGTATATATAGGAAATTCAATGTGAAAGTTTGAATTTACGTTGATGCAATATTTGTGATGTAATATAATTGTTTTTGTTGTCTTTGTTCGAATAGATGGATAAACTAGTGACATTGCATTATGGTGGTAGCGTGAGGACAAATCGTATGGGGGATTTTGAATTTGAGAAGATAGAAGTGGTTTCATTGTGAGAAGAGGTCTGCCGCCGTTCAACCCAGCAGCCCTGACTGCGCTAATCGATAGGTGGAGGCCAGAGACTCACGTGCAGCCACCTTCAGCTCGCAACGTGAGAAAGACGACTCGGACTCCGAGGAGGAGGAGGAGGAGGGTGAGGAGGAGCAGGAGCAGCACCACCTCCCGGACTACGATGAGCTTGGCTCCTCCCAGCTTTCTAGGGCTCCACCAGCCACCCAGCCGTCACAGCGCCCTACAGGCACTCGTCGACCTCCTCCACGACACACCCTGGGGACTGACACACTTCGGAAGCGTCGTTCTAAGTGACATATGGACTAGACTTTATTGTCGTATGGACTTGACTTATCGTAAGGACTGGAATTGTCGTGTGGACTATGTTTTGGACTATATGTATTGGACTATGTGTATTACACTATATTTATTTGACTATGCTTTTATTCTGTTGTATTTCTGTCATATTTTCATATTTGTTAAATTTTGCCTCGATGAATCTGAAATTGAACTTCTGTCTTTCAGGCAGGTGGACACCAACTACTTCGGCGCCCAGCTATGTAACTTGGGCGCCAAAGTAGTTGGCACCCAGTAGAATGGCTGGGCTGGGCGCCAAGTCTCCTGGTGCCCAGGTATAACGGGTGGGCGCCATGCGACCTGGCGCCCAGCTCCCACCCCCGCCCTAGGGGTCCAGCCACGCTGGAGCCCACGTGGCAAAGGTGGGCGCCAGGAGACATGTAGCCCACCTGTTATACCTCTCCTGGCGCCCAGCTTTGAGTATATTTTTAGAAATCTTTCGTTTAGGGGTTCATATGTAAAAATCTTACGCGAAAAGGACTAAAATGAAAAAAATTTACTCAGAGGGCCTGCATGCACGCGCAGATGCACTGTACCGCCTGTAAATCGTGCCCGCAGCCAACATGCGCTACCTCTCCAATGTTTGCTTCAGCATGGATTGTAGCCTGCGTCACGCGACGCGTGGTACAGTAAATGGTAAAGAACTCTCTCCGTGCGAGTCGAGCGTCCGGGCCAGGCAGCAGTTCACCACACACACCACATGACAACAGGACCGCGTGGAGAAGTCTTCAACGTTTTTCCCCGCAAACATGCGATGTTACTGGGCCGTAACCCTCGACCCCTCACTTAGGGCTGGTTCGTTTATGCATGGAATAGTTTCGTTCCATGTGGATAGGGTAGGATTGAATTCTTTACTAGTGACTCATGGATTCAATCCCACTTGTTCTACATAGACTCCAACCAATTCATGGCTAACTGAACAAAGCCTTATTCGGCCCACCATGTCCCAAGGGCCAAGGCGACTGGTCAGGCGGTCACCCGAGCCTAGCTCTGTTCTTGTCTTTCTAATGTTATCCTCATTCGAGCTCGAGCAGTGGTTCGGCACCGGCGGCGCCTCTCGAGCAGGGCTGCGCCGCTCCGAGGTGCGACCCCTCGGGAACACGACGCGAGCGAGCAGTGGGCGTGGCGGCGGCCAAGAGACTCGAGTGCTTCCACGCCACGAGCGGCAGCCATGGCGGTGGCCGTGCGACCCAAGCGTTGGTAGGGATCTTGGGGAGCAGCCGAGCAGCAGGAATGTGTAGGTGAGCAGCTGGCTGTGGTGGCGGCCGCGTGACTCGAACGAGCGCAGTACAGGGCGGCGGCCTCGCGATGTTGCTGCACAGGCGGCCGCGTGGGCATGAGCAGCCTCTCGATGCATCCGCGTGTGGGGGTTGTGCTTTGATTTCTTAGTTGTTTAGTTGATTTTTCTTATTTGTTTTGATTTCATCGGTTCCTTGTATTTTCTTGCCCGCTCGGTTTGGTGTGCCGAGATTTGGTCGATTTCCTTGCCTCATTTGTTGTCCCGAGGTTTGGTGAACTTCCGTGAACACCAAACACCACGCCGAGGAATAGAACTGTACCCGGCTGACAGGTGGGACAGATGGGACCCACCTGCCAGGATCAACAAAAAAGGGTAGAATTGTTGCTTGCTTCAGAAATAGTTATAGATATAGATTCTGATCTGGGATAACGGATTATTTTAGTGGGATCTACCTGTCAAGACGGACAAAAAAGGAGCAGAATCATTGCTTGCTTTAGAAATAGATATAGATATAGATTTAGATTCTGATCGGGATAGCCAATTCTTTTCCATGTTTGATTTCGATTTGGTCTCTCTCGTTGCCGACAAAGTCGGGTTGGCAAAAGCTGGAGCCGGAGACAGAGGGGGGCGGGGCTCACACGTCAGGATGACGGATAAGGAAAAGAAGACAGAAATATTACGTATTTTAGAAGTAAGGTATACATAGATAAGTAGATAGACGAAGGAAATCGAAAATCTACATATAGTGCCGCGTCCGGTTTCGTCTTCCGCGGTGCCCCGTGCGTAGTTTGCTTCCCCGTTATAAGCACACAAAACCTAGTCTGACCGGCCCTCGATTTCTCGTCAGGATCCGTGGCGAGGCATTGCGGTGGAAGGGTATCATGGGGATGCTAGCGCTGAAGCGGCTCATGAGCACGCTTCGACGGGAGCGGCGGCGACGTCGCCACGGTAAGCTTTCCTTCTTCTGCCTCACGCACCGTTTGTGCCGATGTCTTCGTGATCCATAGGGTAACCATATGCTTACTGCATGCATGGTGTGTTGCAGATGTATGGATCCCTTCCAGACCTAATAAATTAGCGAAGGATGATGACTCTCAGCGTGGTAAAAGATCGAGAGATTCAGGGCCAAACCTCCCAGAGGTAAGTACGATGTAAAAGACTCTCCCACTTATTAGTACACTCAAATTGCTGGATTTTATTTCTGAATTGCAAACCACACATTTTTTTTCAGGAACAGCTAATTGCCTAATTGCACACTATGCTAGTAACTTTATCAAATTCTCTTTAGGCGTGTGGCAGCATTTAAATACTCACACCTCAGCCATACCCAAGCCGATTTTACAAGGGAACCATATAATCTCATAGAAAAGTTTATAAAATCCACCAGTCGTCACTTGTTCTTACTTTGCTGTAATTGCTGTGGTCTTCCTCTTCCTGCTGCTATTTAAGCTTGTTTGGTTATGAAGTATTTTCAGAGTTTCAATAAATACTAAGGTTGCAGAATACTTTGGTTTCAGACTAGCAGAAGTGTTGATGTAAGAAATGTTTCTCTTTTCAAAATCATGGTATTTTTAAAACTTCACTTAGGACCTCTTTTTTCTAAACTAAAGATAGTATTCCATATATCTGGTTTCTAAAACTGTGGGTTTCTCAACGCCATGGTTTGTTTATGGAAAACGTGACATCCAAACATGTCCTTATGCACACCAGGACCTTAATGTGCAAGCAGTCCTTATAGTTCTTCCATTTGGCATCAAGCTCATGCCATTCTTATCCAGACCAGAGTGACTTTTACAAAAAGTGTCACACTCTTATATGTATAAAAGATGCAGAATTATTATATGCATTTTTTTTATCATGTATTCATCTCTGAAAAGTTAGTCTCCTGTTCCCGCAAAAAGGGTTGTGGTGATTTTTGCTCATTACGCACCTAATGCTGATTAGGGTATATATTTTTAAACCAATATTTTCTTCTACAATTATCTTACTAGAAACCTGTATCTTTGCAAGCATCAAGTATATAACAAAGGCTATCCTGCAGCACATATAAATAATCTTTTAACTTCTATATTCAGCAAATCCAAACTCAGGTGGCTGTAGATTTATGTTTCACTTGAGCTACAGGGGCACTTGAAAGATACTTTGTTAAACTGTATCTTGCTAGAACCAATAGAGAATGCTCGTTTTTGACCAGCACTCACATGATAGAATGATGTTTGATTTTCTAAATACTGGATATCCAAATTGGTTAATTCCATTTACTTTCTTGGGTTTGCAATTTTATCCCTATATATTAACTATAATACATGACATCTCCTTTTCACTCCACCTCCCTGCCTAAATAGTCTTTGGTAAAGTATGCATAAAATATAAATTATAGGGCTGTTGATGATGCTGTTTCATTCAACTCTTTAGAGTTTCATGCAACTCCTTGCAGTACAAAATCTATCTAGAAATGCTTCTAAGATACATCATACACTGTTAAGTAAGATCTACAATTGCATTAATAGCGTCTTATACATTAGAATGTGGAAATATGACTATCAAGAGTACACATTTTAAGTGACCAAGCATTGACTACCAGTGCTACAATGGTATCCTGCATGAGTGTATGTTTTTGTTTATGAAACAACATGTTCCATTACAAGCCCACCCCGTGCACTCAACTATATATCTTTCCTTGCCTGTGCAGGAAATCTGGTGCTATATACATTCACTAATGCCAATGGAAGATTCTGCTCGCGCTGCTTGTGTATCTCGCACATTTTTACGTTCATGGAGACACTACCCCTACCTCATCCTCAGTAAGAAAACACTGGGATTGAAACCAAACGCATGTGGGAAGGGCGAAGTATGGGCTTTCACTATAAAGATTGACCTGATTCTGAAAAAGCACTCAGGCACTGGCATTAAGACACTCAAACTTGACGTCTTTGAGTGTAGGGATCTCAATGCTTGTTATCTCAATGATTGGCTTCAGATTGCTATTACACCAACAATCGAAAGTCTCACCCTTCAGTTTCCTTCAGAATACGAACATGAATACGACTTCCCTTGCTTGCTTTTATTTGGTGTGAATGGAAACTTGATTCGGTATCTTCACCTCAACTATTGCACCTTCCGTCCCACGGTTGGCACTGGTTGCTTGATAAGCCTCACAAAACTGCATTTGGATCACGTGCGTATTACCGGGGAAGAGTTAGGCCGTCTTCTTTCAATTTCTCTTGCTTTGATGCAGTTGGAACTTAAGTATTGCAATGAAATAACCTGCCTAAAGATACCATGCATGCTGGAGCAACTCAGCTGCCTGACTGTTTCTGCTTGCAGTATGCTGCAAATGATAGAAAGCCAAGCTCCGAACCTCACCACCCTCCACCTCGATGGGGACAACCTGGTACAACTCTCACTCGGACAATTCTTGCAAGTGAAGAACCTAGTCATGGATTGTTCAGATGAGATCAACTTTCTCAATTACTCAGTTACAAAGCTTCCATATATGGTGCCAAACCTCGAGACTCTAACCTTATTTTCATATGATGAGGTATATCTGAAACTCAAAATTGGAAGGTGCCTGTGTAGTGGCACTTTGATTAGCAGTTATAGTCTCATGCCCTGAGAGATGATTAATATGATTTATCTTGTGTGCAGATGGTTAATACGTCAACAGTAGCTGCCAAATTCCACCACCTCAAGTACTTGAAAATCTATCTTGATGGAGGTCCAGGATATGATTTTTGTTCTTTGGGTTCGTTTCTTGATGCTTCTCCTGTTTTGGAGACTTTCATTCTTAGTGTAAGTCGTTATTCTTGAAAAGTCACCACTCTTTTATTAAAGAGTTAATTCCTTATTTGGCTCTGAAAAAACTCCTTGTTCCTTCTTTGGCCCTAAGAAAATTTTCGTTCCCTATAAGGCCAAAAGTTTTTCAACCATTCCTTTCGTGGCCCTGCCCGTCCATTTGGAATGGGTAACACTGTTAACCATTACGCAAAAGATAGTTTTGCCCCTAAAAATGGAAGGTTATTGTTAGAGGCTGTTTCTAGACATAATTATCTCTGATTTGTATGTTAAAAACAATATGAAATGGCACAACAAAAAAATTCTCAAAATAATTACTTGTCAAAATGCTCAAAATAATTACTTGCCCCCAAAAAATTAGCTTCCGGCAATAATTTTTCATGTCCAGGGGCAAAAATGTCTTTTTGCGTCCTGGGTAACGGTGTTAACCCTTTAATTGGACAGTCGGGTTACAAAAGGAATGGATGAAAAGCTTTTGGCCTAATAGGGAACGGAAACTTTTTCAGGGCCAAGGAAGGAACGGGTACTTTTTTCAGGGCCAAATAAGAAATTGTCTCTTTATTAAATTTAATATTGTAGTGAACTGATTGCTTAAGTAACATTTGTTTTGTTCCTGTGATGGAATGCAGACTGACATGGAGTTTGATCCCGTTTTTTGGGATGCCTCAAACATGAGGCAGATGCCTGAACACAAGTATGAAAGCCTTAAGGCTGTGATGATCTTTGGCTTCTGCTCCGATAAGAGCATGGTTGAGCTAACATGCCATATTCTTGAGAATGCAACGTCACTAGAAAGTATCACCTTGGACACCGTAAATGATAATGATGACAAAGACAGTCTTGGCAGGTGTTCTGTAGCTCCTGCCCGCGGTAAATGCTGCGATCTATCTGATGACATGATCTTGGAAGCCAATAAGGGACTCATTGCCATCAAAAAGTACATTGCAGCAAAAGTTCCCTCCACTTCGGAGTTACATGTCCGGGGGCCTTGTAGCCAGTGCCGTACTTTAGAGCCCTATGTTTGATATCGTCAAGCTAGCAGTTAAATGTTAATATGGTCGTCTAATATTTAACTATGTAAACAATGCTTATTATGTGCCTTGTCTATTAATTTATTAGCAAATTTTCATTTTTGATATTTTTTTAAATTTTCATGTACCGTGCTTCCATATGAAAAAAAAACTATCTGTGAGGAATTAGGTGGTTTTTGTTAAGAGACGAAGGCACTCAAATTAAGTTTGCAGACACGTCCCGTACTCCGTCTGCTTATAGAGACGTGCCTTTGCCGATTGCCACGAACATGATATTCATCTGATGCTGCCAACTGAACAATGGACGTCGTGCAATCATCAATCAACAATGATGGAAAGAAAACATATAGCAAAAAAGCAAGAGAACGTAGTAACTATTCACAGTTTTTTTTAAGGAAAAGGTCTGTTTTCACGCTTTAACTGTTACAAAAGTCCGATTTTTGACCTCAAAGTACAAAACCAGATACTAAAGACAATCCAACTATCCAAACCATGTAAAATTGGTCCTTTGGGTGGTTTTGGATTTTATAGAAATAACAGAAATATTATTTAAACTCTAAAAAAATCATAACTAATTCATTTTGGACCCAAAAAATACGAAATCAGTGCCAAAAGTTCTCTTAAAATGTAACCAACCTATTGGCACACTATTTAATGTTATTTAGATATTATATGTTTATATTACTAGTGTCTTATTTTTTCAAAAAAAAATTAGAATAAAAATAAATAATATGCACATAACTTCTAATGGTGCACCAACATATAGGTCACATTTTTAGAAAAACATTGGCACCGAATTAGTATTTTTATAATTCAAAATAAATTAGTTATGATTTTTAATATAAATTTATTTTTTTATTTTTTTGGGAAAATAGAAAACCACCTTCAAAACCACCCAAAGGGCCAATTTTGCACGGTTTGGATAGTTAGAGGGTGTTTGGTGTCCGGTTTTGTACTTGTGGGTTGAAAACCAGACTTTTGTAATAGTTGGAGGGTGAAAAATATAGTTTTCCTTTTTTTAACGATGTTAAAACCGATACTTTGCGCCGCCAAACATCGCTGCCAAAGTGGTAATTAAAGAGTCTTTTTTTTTTCTTGGTCTTCATTCCCAGAATTCACGGAGATTTGTAAAGTGATGTCGGCAACATGGTAGAGGTCGATCCTTATTGCTATAGCCATGTGTTTGTATGATGATTTTAAATCAGCAATGTTCTAACAATTTGATTCCTCAAGGCGGCGACAGGCAGATCACCAAGCACTACGCCGAGGAGGGAGAGTGGAATGCCGAGGAGGGGGAGTGGAGTGCTGGAGTGGAAGAACTGGGTGTGGCACGGGAGCGCTAATCCTACGACTCACCCGCTTCTCCGGCACCTTATCGTGCTGATCGCCGGCCGGCCAGCCTCTAGGAGGCACAACTGCTTGCCAGCTGCCGTCGCCAGCCAGGTCGGGAGATGATAGAAGTGAAACCATGGAGCTTTTTTGTTGTTCTTGCAACGAGGAGTACGAATCAAAGGATGCATATAAAGTGGAAGGTAGCCAGGCCATTTTCCACATGCCTTGAAGATTTTTTTCCCCCCTTGTGGAATAGTCACAGTATAGTTTGATCATTTACAGAGTAGGGATTTTCTTTGTTCCAGTTCTTATCAACATACATAAGCAGATTTTTGTGTGTTTGTTTTTAATGAAAATGAACATAATATTGACATATTTTATTGTTTGGAAAGAGATTTAAGGGAGCTACTACGGCTTGCTCCACGTTTCATTCAATTATATTGTCTAAAATCTCATGGTTGCTGACAGAGCAAAATTAGAAGCCTTCCTTCAATGCATAAACTCTTCTTCGGAAATGTGTTGGCAACCTATTGATTGCTGCATCAATGTCCTGAAAACAGAGCAGACACAAATTTTAGCTCTTCTCGTGCAGATATTGAGTCGGACAGCAAACTGCCAACATCTTAATTATGACTACAATCACGGTAGTCCAAATTTTTTGGATTTTTTGTCGTGCAAATTCAAGTAGATTAGAGAGGACACCTAACAATATAAGAAAAATGTATCCAGCAATAGTAGCAACGGTGAATGGACATGAAAAACAGAACAAATGTCATGCAGGGCCATAGCATTTCAGTAAAATAACAGAAGCAATAGGCAGATATTGCACACCTCTGCAGTATAACGGTTTGAAAAGTGATTAAGTAGAATAGCTTTGTTTTCAAGCTTGTCAGACACACTCGCTATCTGCATACATTGTCAAACATTTAGTTAAGGATGATTGTAACAAGAAAATTTTGGAAACTAAACAATCAGAGTTGGGATTACCTCTGACAGGTGAGTGTGTCCTCTTTTTCTTGCATCCTCAATTGATTTTTTGTCATCGATATAAGTACTCTGTAATTTATAGAGAATGTTCAGCAGCTTAGGCATAGCAACATACCAGACCTCATAAGAGAAAAAAACAGACAACAGAAGATAAAACATTTGCAGCAGGTTTTCAACAAAGCTGCTAATGAATTAAATTCAGTCACATGTTACCAAACATAAAAAAAAATTAATCCATCTTTCTGAAGCTGAACAGTAGAAACACAAACATTGAAACATATTCATCCCGAACGACGCAGAGTGATAATAACTGATATAAAAATCCATACCTCAACCACGAGAATTTTCGCCTTCAGCACATCTGCATTATCAGGATCAAGGATGAAATCCGACATTGTGTCTCCCGTGAAAGCAATTTCAGGTGTCGACACAGTGTTTGTAAGCTGCAAGTTGTGAATTTGTCAATGACTGCACACAACATCAACAATATGCACAAGATTGAACACAAAATCAATTTCAGCGTCCAGCAAGTAAGACAAACCGACCTCAACTCCTGACTTTCTGAGACTACTGAGTTCTTTCCCTGGAAGGCCAGCATACTCGTCCTTGAGCTTCTGCTTCACCTTGTATATCACATACCCCTACAGAGTACAGACACATCACACAATTCAAAAATCCATGAAAATTTTTTGCAAGTGATCCTCACAACCGATTGAAGAACACATAGATAGAGCTGTACAAGAACTGATTCCAACTGGGCGTCATTATTATTACCTGGCTGGGCACGACGTGGTAGGTCTTGAACGCCCTGACCCTCAGGCCCTTGCCGAGCTCGTACTCCTCCCCGACCTCGAGCGGCACGAGCTTGTGCTCGAAGCCGGACTGGTCCATGGCGCGGTGCACGTCGAAGAGCATCCGCACGAGGTCGGCGATGGAGGCCGGGACGAAGACGGTGGGCGGCCGCATCCCCTTCTTCCGCCGCTTCCCGACGTACTTGTGGAGGTCCCCGATGTGGTCCGCGTGCGCGTGGGAGACGAAGAGGTGGTCCTGCGAGACGGCGAGCGGCGGGCAGCGGCCGATGTCGAAGGCGAGGTTGAGGGCGGGGAAGATGACGCAGGTCTCGTCCCCGGCCACCGAGATGCCCTCCACGTCGTAGCCCTCGATCTTGAGCCGCCGCTGCGTCGGTCTTGTCGGCCGCGCCGGAGCGGAGGTTGAGGTCTCCGACGACTCATCGCCGGGCGGCGCTGATTTGACGGACTTCGCCATATGCTTGCTGGCCCCGCTGGCGAGTGGAGGGAGAGGGTTTGGCCGTTTGGGCGTCGGAGGTCGGCGGCGCTCTTTTCGCAAAGGCCCTTGAGAAAAATCTAATTCGTGTTACATGCAGACGTGTAGTGGATGGGGGGGTTTTATGGAGTATCTTCGACGCCGAATCCGAAACCCTGAGCTCTTCGTGTCGATTTCCTGCGCTTCCGGGCGGCAGGAGCTTGTTTCGAGAGGGCAAACTGCAAAGACGAAATTCGACACGGTTTCCACCTCAACTAAGTGCAGTTTAAAAACGTAAAAAAAAAACAAAGTGCAGTTTGATTATGAAGACAAAATTTGTGCAAATTTGCTATATATTCGTAACGATAACATAGCTAAGGAATTGAAGAGGCGTGTTGATTTTGTATAGTTGCTGCCGAATTAGTTTATTTGTCTGTTGGATAACTATATTTACTTAACAAAATGATAAATATATGTCATGGCAATTTTAGGTGTAGCTTTGCTAATCTTTGATGTTCATCTTGTAAAGAAAAATCAAGTCTGATGATGCTCCACATCGTATTGAGATGCTGTTTCATCCCTCGCTCTGTCTGGTTTTTAACTCCTTTGCGGTATATTTGGTATATTTAAAGTGACGGTTCTCGCTATTAGGTATTTCAAAACATATATTGACCCATGTATATTTTTTTTACGTAAGATTATTTAACTAAATTTTCTATTATATAAATATTTCATTTTACATCCCATTGAAAGGGGCAATTGATTGTGCATGACCTATTAGGTACCCCTCTGTTTAGCTAATCTGTCTGAGATTTTTCACAGTTTTGATGGAGGGAGTATATCAAAGTGGGGTGTTGGTATGACTTCTGCGTGGCAAGACTACAATCCACACCACAGCAAAGAAAAGGTGGGCTGATTGAAGATGGCTTCAAGTCATCGTTATCTTTGTTGATTAGACAAGATTTGACAACTATATTTGAAAACTCATGTGATAGATATGTTTTTATTTTTTTCACAATCCAAGTTTCAAATAATGCAATCTAAAAAACACGTGTTGTACATCAAGATTTGAATGTATATATTTCAAAACTAGTGCAGTAGCAGTATTCCATTCAGTCTAGCTGATGAATGGGAAAGTGCCGCAATGTTATAGCCTTGGAGGTATATACTCCATCCATTTGAACTTCTATCACTTAAATTGTTTGAAAAAAATGCAATTGTAGCATACTCCCTCCATCTAAAAAAATAAGGGCCAATTGCATAACTATCCTTGTTTTGATGTTTTCACCTCTAATTACATGTTTGCCCTTTTGTTTGGACTTTGCATGTTTGTCCCTGTTTTTTGAATCATCAGCATGTGTTATGCTTATGCCCCTATTCAGGGGCAATAATGTCACGTCCCATTCTTGTCTCTTTTTCAATATTTTTTCAAGCTTATTCAATAAAAGTAGCCCATGTTCAGGACGTTAGTAAACAAGGGCAGATGGACAGCCTAGATTTATAATCCTGGGCAAATATGCAAAGTCTAAAAGCCAGGGGCAAGTGTGCAGTTGGAGTTTCAAAATGAGGACATTCACACAATTTGCCGAATAATAATGTTCTATTTTTTTTTTGGCAGATTAAGGGAGGATGGGAAATATGCATCTTCCCTTATTTGAATTACATGTAGAAGCTAAAAGAAATATGTATACATGTAATCATGAACATAGGAGATTAACATGCTAGATTATGCATGAATGGGTTTTGAATCTCAGATTCACCTAATCCATGAATGCGGCATCTACAAGAATGTATAAAAAATAAACTCACAAAAAACTTAATTTTGGGCTTGCCAAAAAACCACCATCCTCTCCAACAGATCCAAAAATTTGGTCCCAAAATAGTTTAAATCCATGCCATGTCATCTATTGCGTGGGCCATCAATTGCTTATTTTAACGTCGACATTCATCAGCATCTCCTTCGGCTCGAACGACTCGAGTCGACAAGAAAAAAAATTCCTTATATACCATTGGCTTAAACTAGAACCCCTCATTTGCCATCTGAAAACTCATATTTGCTCAATGTCATTGATTTCAAAATTTAATATCCTATGTGCCATTTTTATGCCATGCCGCTTATAAGCTTGTATATACTCCAAGTACATTATGAACCTCCAAGCTGACGTTAACATAGCATGAGCTTTTTAATAAACAGTAAAAAAGTTAACCGCAAAATCTACTTAATCTTTTTTTAATCTATAATACATGCATTATTCCACATAAAAATGGCACGCAGAAGATAGATTGTAAGATCAATGGCATTAAAGAGAGATGACTTTTTTAGGTTGTAGATGAGGGATTATAGTTTAAGCCAATGACATATAAGGATTTTTCAAAAAAAAAAATTGCAGCTTCTGATCATGACGTCGTGGCCTTCCGAAGAAAAAAGAAAAAAAAAAAGAAAAAAAAAGGTCACTGCAGGGGACTTCACGAGAAGGGGTCTCTGCAGCGCCACTCGAGCTCGCGATCTGCCGCGGCAACTCACGACCCGCCACGCCTTTTGTCCCCTGCCACAGCCACAACATACCTGCTCCTTCGTTCCAAATTATTAGTCATCCAAACCTTTTACCAGATTCATTGAAGATGATATTCATCTAGACAAGCATATGTTTAGATTCATAAAAAATATCATGAATTTAGACACTCAAAATGACACCTAAAATGATTAATATTTTGAAACGGAGGGAGTAGTATAGTGGAGATAGAAAGGGAAGGCACGGGCCGGGGTAGATGCCTACATGGGGTTGCCTGGGCCCGGGACAGAGCCATGCTCTACTTATTTTATCCATCTGGTAATTACATGATAATATGATCAACAGTCGACTGACTTGTTTCGATCACCATCATTTCCTACATTCCAAAAGAAAGAACACATATCTAGTCAGCATGGAACATGTACGTACATCAAGCCGCCGCCATCGTATGCCGATAGTACGTCTACCCAGGCTTCCAACCCACGGGGATCACGTCGTAAGCTTGCGGCTACTCCACGATGGCACCCTCACACGAATCAACATGGGGCCACTACTTTGCTCAAATTCTCTAGAAATAACTTCCATTTGTTGGTCTGTGTCTGGGCTCTCCCACAAAGTGCATTGGGTCATTTTGGGTGCCAGTTATCATCCCCCGTGATCATGAGTGCAACCGTTATGGGGTTATCATTGATTTTGAGGGGGTAGGGGGGCTTCAGCCCCCATGCACCCCCTAGAATCGCCACTGGTTCCTATACTTGTCTTCCACGCAGACCCCCCTAGAATTGCCACTGGTTCCTACTTGCCTTCCACGCAGACCCCCCTAGAATCACCATTGGTTCCTACTTGCCTTCCACGCAGATGACAGTGATTGCAAAGTCATCGCTGGTGGCTGCCAGCTTGATGCGAATCGCCGAAAAGTTTCTCTGGTGGATTTGGAGAATAGTGACAGTCTTCCCTACAAGAATACATGTTGCCTGTTACAAAATCAGTAGATTTTAAACTAATAGCATGCTTCCACATTTCCATGCATGTAATGTTTTGTCAAATATCTAATGAAACAAGACATAAGAAACCTTGTCCAGAAACACCCATAATTCATAACTAGCCCAATCAGTACAAATTTTGAGCCCAAAAATTGGTTTGCACAAAAAAATCGAGAGAGAACTTCGGCGAGCCAACAACAAGAAGTTTGCCCAAAAAAGCAATCAACTATACATTTTTTTTCACACAAAGCCGTAAAAAATTAAGCACACTTAGACATACCATTGCAACAATATCGATATAAATTTAGACAACAATAATGTACAAGATACTTAGAATTTAGGAAAAATGAATTTGCATACAAAGTGTTCTATATTTTGAAGTAAAGGTAGCTATATTAACCGGTATTTAACTGCTTGATCATTACCCATTATTCTAAAAGGCATTGGAGATAAATATCTATTATGTATAGTAGATAAAAAAGGACATGTTTATAGTACTAACATTGAAAACGAGTACCACTTATTAGTTTACCCTCTCCTAATATGTTAGTTGGTAATGTGATGGGATTATTGTTGGGTGACTGTAAAAGTACCTCTCCCGATAATTCATGAAAGAGGTATTGAGACATACCAATAATATGTTATTAAAATGTATATATTAGGAGACTGCTCGAGATGCTCTAGCGGACAATAGGAAAGCTTTCCCTGTGCAGCTCATCCTTGTGTCCAGGTTCGGACATGCTCCTGAAGGCGTAGCTCGTTAGCTCGAAGACTCTGGTGCCTCGTGCATGGCGGTGCGGCAAGTTCGTCACGGTGGTGCGGAACCCTCCTTGGGTTTGGATGGCTAGTGCAAATGATTTGCATGCATGCATTGCAAATTTCATTGATGATACAAATTCTGATCCATGATGCGCCTGAGACCTACTCTGCTGCATACACCACAATCGGTCATGCTAAGTCGGAATCCGTCCACGAGGTCCATAAAAGGCACATTCTTTTCTAGCTACATTGTCTTCGTATCCGCATGCTCCCATGCCCTACCAATTGGGCATCGTCACTGTCTCGGTGCACCATATAGGAGGAGCACTTGAGGCCACTACGGGCAATGGTCAGTGGCGGATATAGGGGGGGCTAGGGGGCTCTAGCCCCCTACCCTCCTAAATAATATGGATCCCCCTCCAATATCTAAGAAGAGAAATAGAAGGAAGAAGAGAAAGATGAAAGGAAGAAAGGAGAGTGCACCTTCACCACTTACAATGGTTAACATATGCATATCGAAGACAAGTACGTGCACATTATGTGACCAAGAGGGATCAAAGGCTAGCTCTACTGCGTATGTTTGTGTTGGCTGATGCAGAGAGTGCCTGGTGAGGTATATATGACCATGTTTGGAACTGCTTTTAGATTAGCTTCTCACAAAAAAAAAAACTGTGCTGTGTTTAGTTTTTAAGGAAAAAAAGTACTTTTTTGGAAAAGCGTGTTTTGTGAGGAGATGAATAGGAAAGGTAGAAAAGGAATTTTCTGGGAAGCGTATTCTGTGAGGGGGATGAATAGGAAGTAAAAAGTACTTTTTGGAACTGAATAGTGCTCTGGCCATCAGCCAAACACAAAACTTTTGAACTGCTTCACACACACAAGCGCTTCTCATAAATGAACTACGGCACAACGGTTCGCATAAACGGGGTGACCCGCTTCTCAGCTTTTCTTGTGCGCCTTCCTCCTTCCCGCACAGACGCCATATGGATAGAGAGATGCATGCCTGCGATGTGTTTTGAATAGCTGTTTTGGTATGATTTTGACATTATTCAACAATTAAACAATTTAAGAGCTATCTTATAACCCCTTGTTGGAGGAGGCCTTATAGCCAGCGACATCGTTCCTGATAAGCCAACGTCATACAGGAGAAGCGTGCCTACATCTGACATTCTGACGTGGTGTAGCATATGCATATCACGCCTAATTAACCGATGCTCGCATGACTCATTCCCTGTCCAGGACGTCGCAAGGTAATGCGGGTAGTCGAACCCCTCGGCCACCTGCAGCAGAGTACATGCTCACAGGTGCGTCGCATGGCCCTGGCTCGTCGTCCAAGCAGAAAACATTTCCCGCGACCATGTCGTCGGCTGCCACACTGACAGCCCGACGAGGTCGATGGCCGTGCCTCGGCCGGAGGAGGGAGGATAAGGAGATGCCGAGTAGGCTTCGATGTCACCGCCAGGGATCCGGGAAGACGATGAGGGTCAAGCCAAGTCGGCGATGGCGCGCACATCGGCATCCAACTGTTCCGCTCCCCGTGCAGCAGCGAGGCAGCATGAGAGGAGGAGAGCGCGTCGGCATCCAACTGTTCTGTGGTAGTGCTCGTTTCTTCCTCACCGTGGTGGTTCACTCTTGGTGATGGACGGTGGTCGCCATTGGTAATTTGGTATGTTACGTCGTCTTTGACTAGTCTATCTAGATCCCTAGGGTTGGGAGGGTTTTGGATCATCGCGTAGGTGTTTCCTATTCTTAATTATACTACTACTTGGAGGAAAGAATAGAAATGGAAACCTAAAGGGGCCGCGGCGCTCAACGCGGTGCACTGACTGGTCATAGCTTGTCCTGCTCTTTCACTAATTAAATTCTTCCAGCTAGCACGAAACAATAAATTCGGTTTCAATATTTGCCAGCAAAAAGATGTCATCAGGGCAGTCCCAACTCAGACTCTACCCATAGACTCCATATGCCGAAGACTATATCACCAGAAACTATAGCCTCCAATGCAGATTTTGTATCTTTGAGTCTATCCAATCATTAAATCATAGTTCTCTCTAATCATTCAACCTGATTTCTCTCGTTTTACGTGTAGACTTGGTGTCTAACTTAGACCTGATTTCTACATTTTGCCTCTCTCTCCTCATTAAATTGCTTGCCACATCAGCAAAATACCTACATGACAATGAAGTTAATAGAGATAGACTCTACCATGGAGTCTGGGTTGGGACTGCCCTCGGTTCCAGTCAGGAGGGATGGATATGAAAGTTTCGAAGGCCCAATTATCTGTATCATATCGGTATCCACCAAAAACATCAATACAGATGTCAAATGGATGTATCTGGATCGAATTTTTTAGTATTTTCTTTATCCGATTTCATAACCATATTACAAAATATATGGAAACTTTGAACATACGGAGAGAGAGAGGGGGGGGAGAACGCCACTTCTCAAGATTCTACATTTGTTTTTTTTTTGAGGAAAGATTCTACATTTGTTTTGGCCATAGTAATGCTCTGGCTGTTAATTAATTGTTCCTAAAGTATTGTCTCCGCACTATGGTATGGAACACTAAACCAATAAACAAAATAACACTAATGTACTGTGTTGAACAGGTATCTTCCCTTTAGCCTTTACTACAAGCGTAACAAAAGTCTCCTTCCAAGAAATAGGATAAAATACAAAACTTTACTTTGAAAACAGAAAAAAGGACCCGGCTAACTTACCGCAAGCCGTAATATAAACCATTCATATGCCGGTCCTGTTCTGGAAAAAAAATGAAAAAACCTGTTGTGATGGCTTTTCTTTTTTGACACGTCTTCCTTGATTAGGAATGCCGCTTCCTCAAAAAGCTGGTTACTTTGTTGACAAGTTTTTCTGTTTCGTTATTTCCAGATGCTCCACCAAAATGAAATAACAAGCCTGTTGAAGAGCTATCGGTTCTGCATCGCTATCTGTTTCCTGCCTCGCTTCCACTAGCTGTGAACTGAGGAAGTTACATTTCGTGCCGGAACATGGGTCAGGACAAACCACGTAGCCAGACGATTCCATACAGCAACGATGCATGTATATATGGGAAGTACTTGCATAAGTGCTTCGACGTCTCTGGAGATAAGGTTGTTGGGCCAGCCCCTTTTTGCCAAATTATCTGCCATTAGGATTTTCCTATATATGTAGTAGGATCCATGCAAAGATTCTACATTTAGGCTTTGCCTTTGCCTTCCATATCGGGGTGATATGGATTTTAGTTGTGTATTCTCCATTTTCTGCCCATCAACACTTCATCTCATCCTCTGCGTCAGGGTTGCGGTGTTGCATATGAATTTCTTCCTAGAGATTTACATATCCCCTAATTTCATCGCTGGTCATTAGTAGGAATATTTGGTCTAGCCAATGGTATGCTTAGGGAGATTTGGGCACAGTGGGGGTTTTCCGCCTGTACTTTTGATACAGGAGTGTTGCCAATTTCTTTGGAGCTTCCCCTTTGATCCAAGATGAATGCCAGAAGTTTGCTTTCTTGCCATTGCCCCACCATCACTACTGTGGAAGCGTTGAAGACATCCGGGTGCATCATATACACTCCAGATTGCTGATAGAACATCTCACCCCATTAGCGGTCTTGGCATGGTGTAATCCAATCCGTCTATTACATTATCATCAGTCCTATATGTTCTCGCTTTTCCAGTTAATTTGATTTCAATAAGTTCAATAATTGTTCTAATGGATTGTCAGGTTTCTCTTGATAATGAAAATTGCTTAATTCACAAAAGGAAGTCTAGAGAAAGACTTGGGATTGGGAGTTTGGGACTAGAGTTCGCATAATAGATTTTAGTATCTTGACAGAAGAAAAACAGATGTAGCAATATATCTTGCTCTATCTTTGTCGGTGGGTTGAGCTTCCAGCATGGTCGTGTGGCGCCTACTGGTTTGGGATTACATGGGGTGTGGAAGTCTCTGGCAAAGTTGTGCTTGGTTCTTCAACCATGCGGATGGCATTTACCTCCATGGAGGCATCGCCAAAGCGACTCCCACCTTTTTCGGATTACCCTGGCCAAAACCTATTCCAGTTGTTTGGCTAGCCGGATGAGATTGTATTTTAGGCGCTGCTATGGGATCTATACGTTCAAGTTTGGCTGTGGTGGAGGTGCAAGAAGCTCGTGAAGAATTGAGAGAATGATACACAAGAAGTATGAAGTTTAGTCTTTCTAACTATTTTCTGTCTCTTATATTCTCAGTTTTAGACTTAGAGTCTATGTACTCATGTAACAATTTAGAGTCTAATAAGTATTATTGTATCATTTGGTCGTATGTATCCCACATGAAGTTGAAGCTAAGATAATGCTTTTACGTTGGGGACATATACGACGTTATAGTAGAATATTTCGCGATGAAATTTGTAAGGTGGACAAACATAAAAGTTCTGTGAAATTTCGCGACTGTGACTGTGAGTTTGGAAATTTTTAAATAAAGCCACCAAAGATCGAGGAGGTGGCGGCTGCACTTCTGGATGTGGCGCCGGCGGTGCTGCTCGAGGACCTTCGGCATCAGGTGGACCCGAACCTGGGTGATCTATCAATGACCAGGATGAAGCTTGGATGAAACTAAGCAGAGGTCCGAATCGACTGATGTTGAAGAATCAGCAGATGAGTTGTGGTTAGGGGTGAAATGCCACTCGAACCCAGAGCTAGCTGGTTCTCCCCGAAATGCGTTGAGGCGCAGCAGTTGACTAGACATCTAGGGGCAAAGCACTGTTTTGGTGCGGGCTACGCGAGCGGTACTAAATCGAGGCAAACTCTGAATACTAGATATGACCCAAAAAGAACAGGGGTCAAGGTTGGCCAGTGAGACGATGGGGATAAACTTCATCGTCCAGAGGGATATGAAGAGCAATTTCTACATGCGGTCTGACGTTGCACATCCCGGCTTCTAATTCGAAGCTCATCTGAATGGCCGGGGGACTATGCTAGAATTCGTGTTCTGTGTTGGATGAGTTCAAAGTCATGTGAGTTTTGATTCCTGTGTACACTGGGGATCTGCCGTGAACCACGGAGATTGTCTGGAAGGCAGAAGTCAATCGGATTAGGAATTCTCCTGCTCGAGACATGTTTACAGTACTTTACTGTGATTGGTAGTATCGTTAAAAAAAATTGTGATTGGTAACTACGTTCTGCCCTCAAAATGCCATGAAATGCACCTTACTCTTGCTTTTTTTTGCTGTGTTTTCTTTCCGTCATTGTGGATTGATGAGTACAGGACGTCCATTCACTACTAAACAATGGCCTCTTACGGCCAGTTGGAAAAGACCCATCGCAGCCGGTTTTGAC
Source organism: Digitaria exilis (assembly GCA_015342445.1). Lineage (NCBI taxonomy): Eukaryota > Viridiplantae > Streptophyta > Magnoliopsida > Poales > Poaceae > Digitaria > Digitaria exilis. Next base: position 3,160,403 of record JACEFO010001965.1, read on the forward strand.
AACCGTTTGATTTATAGCTGTAGTGTTGCTCCTGTTAACACATCCGATTTCTCCAACCGGCTATGATGTCTTTCATGGTTGGATTCGAACCCGTGACCTCGCCCTCGCGCATACCCTCGTCTACCACTGCACCACACTCTCTCATGTCCACAACCCGTTTTGGTTCTTACCGTTTATAACACACCGAGTCAAATTTGCTTGTTTGAGGCCCTAAAAGCAATCAAATTAAAAGGTTGTCAACTATAAAGTTTCATAACTTTTTTTAAATCTACAACTTTCATATTATTCATTTCTTCATCCAAGGTCATTTATAAAATTTGAATTTCAAGTTTGAGAAAATTGAAACATACATTTTGTTGACAAGATGATTTTGAATAAAAAGTTACCCAACAAAATTTCATATAACTTATAAAAATATACAACTTTCATATGGTCGTTTGTCCATCGGAAGTCGTTCGAAAAAACTCAAATTTCATATTTGAGAAATTCAAATGTAGCAACACAGCCGAGTCTAACCACAAACCGGCTGTGTTCTTCGTGCATTCATCACAACCAGTTAAAAAAGCCCCTTTACAGCCGGTTTGCTGAAAATCGGCTATAAATGGGATGTTAGATTAGGTACATTCTATAGCAGTGATCGTTCACTTGACACTACCAGATGAATATCATGTTCGTCGTGGAACACGTCTCTCTAAGCAGACGGGATCTGTCTGCATGCAAACTTGAATTTGAGTGCCTTTTTCTCTTAACAAAAACCACCTAATCCTCACATATTGGATTTTTTTTTTGTCATATGGAAGCACAGTACATGAAAATTTGCTAATAAAGTAATAAATAAGGCACGTAATAAGCATTGTTTTACATGGTTAAATATTGGACTGCCATATTAATAACATTTAACTTGACTATATCAAAACCTAGGGCTCTGAAGTATGACACTGTCGTCTACAAGGCCCCCGAACATCTAACTTCACATCAAAGGGAACTTTCTCTGCTATGTATTTTTGGATGGCTATTACTCCCTTATTGGCTTTCAAGATCTCGGCATCAAGTAGAAAGCAACATTTACAGCGGGCAGGACCTATAATACACCTGTCAAAACTGTTATTGTCACCATGAGCATAAACGGTGTCCAAAATTATACTTTCTAGTGATGTTGCATTCTCAAGAATATGGCATGTTAGCTCAACCAAGCTTTTATCGGAGAAGAAGCCAAAGATCATCACATTCTTAAGGCTTTTATACTTGTGTTCAGGCGTCTGCCTCATGTTTGAGGCATCCCAAAAAACGGGATCAAACTCCATGTCAGTCTGTATGACCAGCACAGGATCAAAACAAATGTTACTTAAGCAATCATTTCACTACATATATTAGATAATTTAATAAACAAAGGTGATTTTGCAAGAAGAGAGACTTACACAAAGAATGAAAGTCTCCAAAACAGGAGCAGCATCGAGAACCGAACCCAAAGAACAAAAATCATATCCTGGATCTCCACCAACCATATAGATTTTCAAGTACTTGAGGTGGTGGAATTTGGCAACTACTGTTGGCGTATTAAGCATCTGCACAAAGAGATAAATCATATTAATTATCTCTCAGTGCATGAGTGCATAACTACTAATCGAAGTGTCACTACACAGGCACCTTACAATATTGATTTCAGATATACCTCAAAATATGAAAATAAGGTTAGAGTCTCGAGGTTTGGCACCATATTTGGAAGCTTTGTAACTGAGTAATTGAGAAAGTTGGTCGCATCGAAAAAATCCATGACTAGGTTCTTCACTTGCAACGATTGTCCGAGTTGCACCAAGTTGTCACCATCGAAGTCGAGGGTCATCAGGTTCGGAGCTTGGCTTTCTATCATTCGCAGCATACTGCAATCGGAAACAGTCAGCAGGCGGCTGAGTTGCTCCAGCATGCATGGTATCTTTAGACAGATTATTTCATCGCAATACTCAAGTTTCAACTGCATCGAAGCTAGAGAACTTGAAAGAAGGCACCCTAACTCTTCCCCTGTAATACACACGTGATCCAAATGGAGTTTTGTTAGGCTTATCAACAGGGCCGGTTCTGAGATTTTTGGGGCCCGGGCAAGATTTTGATAAAGGTCCCTGACTAGTATTAACAATAATCGGTTATATATTACCAATAAATTATACATAAAAAAAAGTTATTCATATAAAGCAATTTACATATATTACACTAAAATTTCCTTCCTCTTCTTCCTTTACTCGTTGGCAGATAGATATTTTCTAGATGATATGATAGTGATGTAGTGTTGCATATTAAAGAAAAATACAGGGCAAACACTAATGAATGAGTGACTAGTCGAAAACCTACTAAATCCCCATTGGCGAGAGCAGGTACTAAAATTGGATGAACACCGGAACTCCTGGTCCGCTGATCGTCCAAGTCTGCTTTGCAGATTGCTTTGCCGTGTGCTACAAATTAAAAATTTGGTTCATGGCCATGGGTGGGTCAGAGATGCGATGTATGAGTTAGGATTAATCGTCAGATCGCCGGTAATCGTCATCGTCTGATACTCTGAACTGAATTGATTATGCGATGAAGGGATCGATCGAGTATCAAACGGAGCAGTGCAGCAGTGCAGTATGCTCTCATCGTTGCCTCGCTGGCAGCAGAGATCCCCGAGCTCCGGTGAACTGCCACTGTGTGCGATCTCAGAGGCGCCGGTATGCCAAAAAAGGTAACCACACATTGGAATCGAGGAGTCACGGCCAGGTCCGACGTTTCAGCTTTCTTAGACGCAGAGTACTCTTCTCTATACTATGCATACACATACATACCTAGGGTGGGGCCCCAGGGTTTTGGGGGGGCGGGCGGGCCGCCCCTCTTGCCCCCTCTAGGACCGGGCCTGCTTATCAAGCAACCAGTGCCAACCGTGGGACGGAAGGCGCAATAGTTGAGGTGAAGATGCCGAATCAAGTTTCCATTCACACCAAACAAAAGCGAGCAAGGGAAGTCGTATTCATGCTCGTATTCTGAAGGCAACTGAAGGGTGAGACTTTCAATTGTTGGTGTAATAGCAATCTGAAGCCAATCGTTGAGATAACAAGCATTGAGATCACTACACGCATAGACGTCAAGTTTGAGTGTCTTAATGCCAGTGCCTGAGTGGTTTTTCAGAATCAGGTCAATCTTGGTAGTGAAAGCCCATACTTCGCCCTTCCCACACGCATTTGGTTCCAATCCCAGTGTTTCATTACTGAGGATGAGGTAGGGATGGTGTCTCCATGAACGCATAAATGTGCGAGATACACAAGCAGCACGAGCAGAATCTTCCATTGGCATTAGTGAGTGTATATAGAACCAGATTTCCTGCACAGGCAAGGAAAGATATATAGTTGAGTGCACGGAGTGGGCTTGTAATGGAACATGTTGTTTCATAAACAAAAATATACACTCATATAGGATTCCAATCTAGCACTGGTAATCAATGCTTGGTCACTTAAAATGTGTACTCTTGATAGTCATATTTGCACAATGTACAATTAAGACGCAAATAGTGCACAACATTGCAAATCTTAACAGTGTATGATATACCTTAGAAATATTTCTAGATAGATTTTGTACGGCAAGGAGTTGTATGAAACTCTAAGGAGTTGAATGAAACAGCATCATCAACAGTCCGATAATTTATATTTTATGCATACTTTACCAAAGCTATTTAGGCAGGGAACTGGAGTAAAAAGGAGATACATAGGGATAAAATTGAAACAAAAGAAATTAAATGGAATTAATCAAATTGGATATCCAGTATTTAGAAAATCGAACATCAATCTATCATGCGAGTGCTGGTGAAAACACCGGCATTCTATTTGGTTTCTATAGCAAGATACAGTTTAACAAAATATCTTTCAAGTGCCCCTGTAGCTCAAGTGAAACATAAATCTACTGCCACTTGAGTTTGGATTTGCGGAATATAGAAGTTAAAATATTATTTATATGTAGTCCTTTGTTACTGGATGCTTGCAAAGATACTGATTTCTGGTAAGATAATTGTAGAAGAAAATCTTGGTTGAAAAATATATACCCTAATCAGCATTAGGTGAATGTGCAAAAATCACCATAACCCTGTTGGCGGGAACTGGAGACTAACTTTCCAGAGATGAATAAATGATAAAAATAATGCATATAATAAGTCTTTTCGATGAAGCATCTTTTATCCATAAGACTGGTACTTTTTGTAAAAGTAACTCTGGTCTGGATAAGAATGGCATGAGCTTGATGCCGAATGGAAGAAGCTAAGAGCATCTCCAAGAGCTCTTGTATCCTGTTAGCTAAATATAGAGTTTATACCCTCTTTGTAAAAATATAAAAGCACCTAATTTTGTGGGGAGATTCAAGAGACTAGCTAAACCCTGGAGAGCTATATTCAAAATCATATCTACGTCACCCCGTCCTCTGCTTTTTCTGTTTTTTCTCCCGATCCACGAGACCAGGAGTTTTCTTTCCACCGCCACCGCCGCCATCGGACTGTGGTGGACGATCGGCAACGTGGGTGCTTGGTGCTGTCCTCATCGCCAGCACGATCCTGTTCTCATCGCCTACACATCGCCTGCACATTTTGTCCTCTCCGCTTGCACAAAGGTCTGGACCTGGATGGTATGTCGTGATCACCCATGCACATGGATCGGAAGTGATATCCCATGCTGGTACAACCTCGTTCAACGATTGACTAGGACGAAAACATCAAGTGGCCGGACAAGCAGTCAGCTATCGCCTACAGCCAGCGTGAATGAGAACATCTAGGGGGCGGCAATTAGAGAAAGGAGATGCTGATTCGTCATCTCAGTTAACCTTACCATGGCTCATGTCATCGGCGAGATCAATCTCGTCGCTGCGTCTAGCCTGCAGATCATCAAATCCTTGGGGAACCTGTCGGAGAGGAGACGACCACGAAGAAGCAAGAGACGACCACGCAACATCTTCTCCAGACAGCGGCGCACAGAGAGATGGTGACTCCGGCCGTACGGAGACGGGAGCTTCGATTTGGTGCCTCGGCAGCTGAAACTTGGCGGCAATTTGCGGGGGAATCCGCAGCCGAGCACGCGAAACACCTAGCTGCAGCGCGGGAGAGGGAAAATCTGCGCGGGAACGAGCCCAATCGCACGCGAGAAGGCCGGGCGCGGGCGCGTCCAGGCGTGATGCCGAGCCATCGGGGCTAGGCATAGATGCCGAGGGGAGGCGGAGGAATGCCTAGTGTGGATGAATAACGATTCATTTACAGTTGCTGTTGGAAAGGGGTTTTTTCTTTCTTATGTTATTTTTAGCTAGCCCACACAATATACAAGATCTGTTGGAGATGCTCTAAGGACTGATTGCACATTGAGGTCCTGGTATGCATAACGACATGTTTGAATGTCACGTTTTCCATAAACAAACCATGGCGTTGAGAAACCCACAGTTTTAGAAACTAGATATATGGAATACTTTAGTTTAGAAAAAAGAGGTCCTAAGTGGAGTTTTAGAAATACCATGATTTCGAAAATAGAAACACTTCTGCTAGTCCGAAACCGAAGTATTCCACAACCTTAGTATTTATCGAAACTCATAAAATAAGTTCTAACCAAACATGCTTAAATACCAGCAGGAACAGTAAGACCTTACAGCAAAGTAAGAACAAGTGACTGGCGGATTTTATAAACTTTTCTATTAGATTATATGGTTTGCTTGTAAAATCGGCTTGGGTATGGCTGAGACCTGAGGTAGTGAGGTGTGAGTATTTAAGTACTGCTACACGCCTAAAGAGAAAATTTGATAAAGTTACTAGCATAGTGTGTAATTAGCTATTCCGAGAAAAAATTGTGTGGTTTGCAATTCAGAAACGAAATCCTGTAGCAGTTTACGAGTACTAATAAGTGGGAGTCTTTTACACAGTTGTACCTCTGGGAAGTTTGGTTCTGAATCTCTCGATCTATTACCATGCTGAGAGTCCTCCTTCATTGCTTTAGGCCTGGAAGGGATCCATACATCTGCAACACACCGTTGAAGCGGTATGCATATGGTTACCCTATGGATCATGAAGACATCGGCACAAACGGGAAAAAAAGAGAGCAAAAAATCTATCCCGGCCGGGAGTGAGGCAGAAGAAGGAAAGCTTACCGTGGCGACGTCGCCGCCGCTCCCGTCGAAGCGTGCTCATGAGCCGCTCCAGCGCTAGCATCCCCATGATACCCTTCCCCGCAGTGTTTCGCCACGGATCCTGACGAGAAATCGAGGGCCTGTCAGACTAGGTTTTGTGTGCCTTCACACCGGCCGGCACGCACGGGACAGCGGGAAAAACTGAAAGAGGAAACCGTACGCGGTACGCTATGTAGGGGCTATTTTCTTTTTCCTTCTTCTGTTTTATTCTTTTTTTTTTAACTCGACAGCCCCAAGTGAAGTTCCACTTTCGCGTCTAGGCCTCTAGGGAACTGATTGTATCACGGGGCTGGCAGATTTACAGCCACTAGTATAGTGCCCGTGCTAACGCAACGGCGACGCATCAATACAAATAATTAGTGAATTCCTCATAGATTACTTAAATTTGAATTTAAGATATTATTCAAGGTTGTCATCGAGAATTAATGAACTAACCCCTAAATTGAGAAGATAGTCCCAATTCATTGCTTGTTTGTACTAAACCAAACCAGAGATGTTTAAATAATATACATAGAACAACATCTATTCCGAGATCTATGTTTAAATAATATGGTAGCATGACAAGTGGACTGCTACTATATGATGAAATCTGAAAGATGTGCCATAACTGATACTTGAACCACACAGACGATTGCTTAAATAATTAAGACAAAGGTAACAACTTAGTAGAAAGAAAAATGGATAAGAACTATCATAGAAATGAACCATCCTTCTACCACTCTACTCGCCTTGACAATTTCAGAATTGCAAATGGAATAAGACATCCATATTTTTTCAAGCATAATTTATAATCACCATGGAAGACCAAGTTCACCAGTGCCCCTACTGCAGAAGCTCATATCAATGGCTACAATATTTTTGAAAACCTGAGAAACAAGGTTATTAGCAGAAACTCATATTATAGCAAAATTCATTTCTACCATAATCTCAAGTTGTGAGTAAAAAAATGATGCACTCCTAGAAAATTGGCCGGAGTGCCTGCAACATTCATATACCTCCAGTTAGGTTGACTCAAGCTTCCACTGACCTGCAAGTTTGGATCATATTTATGCTCTCTAACAATTTTTACTATAAATAATGATACAAGCCTACTAATAAGGCAACAATTGAACAATAGATTATCAAGGCCAAGAAAAAATGCTAAACTGAAAAAAAAAACTGATAGGAGTGACTGCTGCAGCATGCATATACGGTATACCTGATGCTTGATGCAATGAAGTTTTGATCATTTATGGTCTACAACTATTTTGACTTTAAATAATCGTACAAGCCTACTAATAATAATTACTAGGTATTTGCTTTTGCTTTCCTCACCATTTGTGCCCTGTACCTTTGTCTGCCTCCCCTGAACCTCTACTTTTGTGGTGCATTCAACTAACTGAGAGCTGAACAAATTTCCAATCAAAACAAGGGTGGTGTTTTGTGTCTAGTATTACACTGGGAACAAATTAATTCGCACAAAAAGAAAAGAAAGAAGCTAGTGGATTCCCCAACAATAAAACCTGCAACTGAGATTAACGTTACGGTTGCACTTGGCAGCCCAAATGAGTTTATGATTCAAGCAAATTTACTAAACAGCATTCAGGGTAAGTACCTCCTGAGAATCACAGATACAATACCAACTATTGTTCTTTTTATCAAACGATATGGAAACGCCATGAGCTTCATCAAAGGAAAGTGCATAGGAAACTATTGTAGCGAGTTCTAATTTCCTAAAGGCCTCTGAATTTGTATGGACATAATGGTACACTTAACATTCTCTTTTTGAGCTTTGTTACGGTGCTTGAAAGAAACTAGTACCCTAAATATTATTAACCGTGGATCTAGAAAACATGTGCTTTAATGTAAAAAGGGCAATTTAGTCTTTGGTATTAGTAAGACGCTTACGTCCCATGGAGAAAAAATCGGACGCTTGGTCCTTCCAACCACCATCGCACGTGGCACAAACTCCTCCGTATCTTCCTGCATGCATCGTATTTTACCCCACCGCTCTATTCTTTCTTCTCCCCAGCTGTTCCTTTGCTGCCATCCTTTCTAGACCCTGCTGCACTCTGCACGACGGGGCATCGCAAGCGTCGGCGCCAGCGTCTTCCACTGTGCGCTCCCACGAAGCCGCACGCGCCCGGCCCAGGAGTCGACGGTGGAGCAGGCCTCGCGGGCGGCGGCGTCCTCCGACAATAGAGCCTCGCCGGCCACGCTCGCCCAACCCTGGCGGCGCGCAAGATGCAGCGACGGCCGACGGCGTGTGTCCGTAAGCTGGTGAGCCCTCCCACCCTGTGCTGATGGACCGATGCACGCCAGAAAACCGGTGGCCACGGTGAGCGAATCCCGGCGTCCGCGAGCTCCGGTGACCGCACACGAGAGTTCAGCTCACTAAAGGCCACGCGATTGAGGCCAAGAAAGACGAAACATTACCTTGATGATTAGGAAAGCAGTTAATGTTGAAAATGGTTTCTGGCCTACTAAATTTAGTTTCTGGCCCACCACTTTGGTTACCTATAATAAATTCCTTTTAACTTTTGACCGTTAGATCTGAAAGAATGAACAACTCTTATTATTTCCAAGTGTTGTAGAAAGCCTCTCTTTTTATTATTTGCATCCAAAGAATATACATGCATTGCTACTGATAAAAAGCAATTATGTGAGACAGTACCAGTTATGTGATCTGACTTGCAGATAGAAAACTGAAAAACAAAAAACGGAAAATGACAACAAGTAATGACACAACTGGGAGCTTTGTGTTTCCATACGATGGAAAGACAGGAAGCCTAAGGTCATGAGCTTCATTCTTCAGGAACCAGCGGAAGAAATGGGACAAGCAGAATGAAGGCCGAACCTTGCATCACTCGTCGTGAGTCTTGAGGGGCGATCTCTCGAGCGCTATCTTCAGGGTCTCCACCAACTGCCCCACAGATATAGGATCCTGTGAATCAAGACTCAAGATGAGAAAGGGTTGGGAGAGGAGGGGAACGGAATTACTACTTCAGGGAGGTCACGATCTTGCGGGGATTCTGCTTGATGCGGGTGATGATAGCCTCCTGTTGACGACGATTGCAGCGGCGAGCGGCGCCGGCCCTTGCTGGTATGTTGGCGACTAGGGATGAAAGTGGTATGGATATTTCCCGTCCGTCCGACCGACCGAAGGCCCTCAGGCCTTAAGTGGTACATACCGTATCCGGAACCGAAAAATCAATATTCGACCGTATCCGTATCCGCATAACAAAAGTTGAATGCCTATCATAGATATATAATGTATATTAATATCCGATGCATATCCGACATATCTTGTACTTTCCATATCCGAATCCGATCCGACAAAAAAATAAATATTCGTATTCGTATCCGGGCATATCCGTCCGTATCCGATCCGTTTTCATCCCTGTTGGCGACGATTGGTGCAACGGCCAACGGGTCCGGCTTGGGGCGGTGCTTGCAGGCTGCGACCTGGGTACGCCAACGGCTGGCCCTGGGTAGATATGACCAAGAAGCGGCACGTCTTGGGCGAAAGTGATGCTGACTATCAGACTATGGATGGAGGCGACGGCTGCGCATCAAGACAGGAGGGGCGACAGTTTTTGTTTTTTGATCGCGATGTCACACACGAAACGTCGGCGGCGGAATTCGCGGCGGAATTCAGGACGTGAGAGCCACCTGGCCCACCTGTACGTGAGAGAAGACGGCGAGCAGTCCGTGATCAAATGATGCGCCGGTGCCGGTGATGTAGGGCGTGGCGGCGATGTAGGGGGCAGGCGGCGGCTCGGGGAAACAGGAACCGGCGTGGGGACGTCATCGCGGAGGAGTCGGACGTGGGAGTCGCGATCGCGAAGGAGTCGGACGTGGAGTCGCGGAGGAGTTTGGGTGGGAGGGTGATCGATGATGAGAGAGAAACAATTCATTTTATGTTAGCCTTTGGATTTAAGTGATGAGGGATTAGATTTGATCTAGAGCCTTAGGTTTGATGGAGTTGTTTTTTGGTACACAAACTTGGGTGGGATTAGAAGAATTCATGACTGTTGGGGACACTAATTCGGGTGGACTTAGAAAAGAGATGAAGTTGTGAATTTAAGGGGTGGAGATGGAGATGGAGAGGAGATGATCTTACGACAGGGTTTTTTCCTATTTATGGAAAAAACTTTGATAAAAAATTAAAATATGTTTGTAAAAATTTACATAAAAAAATAAAAAACTTCAACTAATGTTTTGTAAAAAATAGACATAAAAAATCTAGAAAAACATATTAGAAGTTTATGTAAAAACTTTGTCGAATGTAGAAATGCCCAAAATAAAAGCTGGAGATCTTGAGAAGTTATACAACTACTTTATAGTTGAAACTTAAAAATTTGAATTAATTTACTACTTTAGAATGTGCTTTGAATTTCTCTTTGCAGACTGTAGTTATTGGGCACTAGGCAACACAACGTCTTTGCTGAGTTTTTTTCTATAACTCATCCATGGGCGCCGCGATGGCCATCGTTGCTTCTACGTCATCGCCGCATTGTCGTCATCTTTGCGTCCGATCTGTGGGATTTGGAGGTGCCGCCATCAGAGGAAGGCATGCGTCATCGCTGTGCGTGAAGAGGGAAGACCCACTCGCCCAAGGAGGGAAGGCCGCCCATGCTTGTGCTACGCCCTCCCTCGCTCACACACGCGGCCGCTCGGGATGAGCGGGCTGGAGAGGGAGAGGGGCCTCGGTCGGTGCCGCCAGCGACTGAAGAGAGGGAAAAGGAGGTAGGGTTAGGGTACGTGGTGTTTATATGAGATATGGTTATCGGCCGAGATTAGCTTGCTGGGTCCTGGCCTTGTTTTGAGACAAGCCTAATACGTGTCCACCTAACAAAATGGATTTACCAAGACAGCGCCTTTAAGACGACCTCCTTCGAAAATGCACTATTTTCCAAAGCGGTTGTATTAAAATGTCCTCCGTAAATTAATTTTCAGAGACGGTCAAATGCAAACGCCTCTTTGAATAAAAAAATATTTGTCACTGGAAGCAGATGAATTTGTGTCCACCTCTTAAGCTTTTTCAGTCTCCTAAAATGTTTTTTTATACTGGCTAGGCTGATTTTCAACAAACCGATCAGGCTGCTTGGGTGGAGGACCCGGTACTGCAAGGTACACTGCTCGCGATGCCTTAATTCCTCCAAAAGTAACCTTACGTTACGTTTATTTGATTTCGTCCTCCGCGACTGACTCAATCGTTGAGTTTATTGAGAACAACACAGAATAGTCGTCAGTTCGTCACAAGCGACGCCTTGTTCAGCCTGGCCCATTCCAAAGTCAACGCTCCTGAATTATAATTTCTATAAAACAAGCTATAAACTGCAGGGCATTCGTTCGAGATATATCTACTGTTTCTCAACAAATGCTGTTTCGGACCTTGCTTGATATTTGTCAGAATCTCAGAAAGCGACATTTGCCGGTTGATATTTGTACCTTGATTTGCAATTGTCAGTTTCGGACCATTTGAAGTTTATCAAGTTTTGGTCTCGTGTCATGGCTGCCAATGCTCTTTACATAACGTTTATGCATGCTAGACTAAATTTTCATTGAACTGTTGAGAACTGGGAATTTAAACTTTGGGACTAGTTAATTTGGTAGTATCTGGCTATCTGCGGAACATGTATGGAAAAAAGAAAAGTTGTACTTGAAGGTGGTCTAAGATCCTGGTGCCTTTTGCCTGCCTTTATTGCTGTCAATTTTCTTTCAAACACACTCGAATACTCGATAATATAATGTTTCCAACTTTGGGATCATGTAAAGCACATCTTGGTCTACTTAATCCACACCTCCATTTGAGTATGCGGTGACAATGTATGGACCTGTATCGTGCCTTATACTACTATCCAGTAGTATATATATAGAGTAGATCAAACCATCCATTGTTAAGGATAATTTAGTAATATTTACATATGTATTAAAATTGACTCTCTTATAAGGGGTGGATTTTTACTAAAAATATATTATCGTGATGCTAGTTTTATTCTTTTCTCATAATACCCGTATACTACCTATACTATACTCATGTATATATCCATACTACTAGTCAAGCTTTCAATAGTACACAATTAATTTTAACCATTGGATGTTTCTAAAGTAGTCCTTTTCAAGCACTAGTATACAACAGTATAAGACATCGTAAAAGAGCTCTTGTGATTTATGTGAACAATGAAGTCCCTGCCAACAGTTTTACATCTCTTCTTTCAGTGTCAGCTAGCTAAGGAATGCTGGGCGATATTACATATTATTCCCCCATCAAATATGGACACCTTTTACATAATTGAAGACATTAGGGCACATCTAAACAAACATTTGCGATGGAAATAATCAACATTATGTGTTGCCGTGTTGGAGTATCTGGTTAACCAGGAACCGATCAACTTGAGAGGCATTCTGCCAAGCGTCAAAAATTGCAAGAACCATGTCATTAGAGTTTGGCCTGCTGTTGCATAGAGCCAAACAAAAATATTTCTCGGATATTGAAACATGGATAGCAAGTCTCATGTGAACTTTTTTATTTTCTTTGTTTCCTTTTATATCTATTGATTTTTTGCTGTAAGATCGGTACTTCTTTTTGTCAAACCTAAATAAATATAACCAGCAGAGCGAAACCACTTCTGTTTCTTAAAAAAATGAGGCGAATCGTTCTAAACACTGCATTCAGTCAGTCAGCAATAATTGCATACTTGATGGCCACACTATATATGTATATAACGGCCTAAACATGGGAGCCAAGCCCAAACTGCCGTCTAGCAAATGAACTAGCTCACCGGACATGGGCAAGGACGACGGGTCCGCGGCGTCACCGCTGCGGTCGTTCTCGTCGGTGTTCGTGCACGCGGACGCGGTGGACGTGGCGCTGATGGCGCTGGGCCTGTTTGGCGCCATAGGCGACGGCATGTCGACGCCCGTGATGCTTCTCGTCGCCACCCGCATCCTCAACGACGTCGGCGCTGGCCCCGACCTCATCCACAACTTCACCTCCAGGATGAATCAGGTTCCAATTCCTTACTCCAATTCTCCCCAATTTTATATGAACACTGAACTCAACCGAACTGAACGCCATCACTCATCGGCATGCTCTCCCCTCTCCGTCCAGCACGCGAGGATCCTCCTTTTCTTGGCGACGTGGAACTGGGTCACGGGGTTCCTAGGTGAGCCATCAAAAAGCCACAGCGACGTACGACTGCCTGCCTGACACCTCTCGTGTGTTTGTGGTGTGTGCACGCGTGCAGAGGCGTATTGCTGGACACGGACGGCGGAGCGGCAGGCATCTCGGATGCGAGCACGTTACCTTCGTGCGGTGCTCCGGCAAGACGTGGAGTACTTCGACCTCAACGCCGGCGGCGTCTCCACCACCCCATCGGAGGTGATCACCGGCGTCTCCGACGACAGCCTCGCCGTGCAGGACGCGGTGGGCGAGAAGCTCCCCAACCTCATCACGAACGCCACCACGTTCGTCGGCAGCTACGCCGTGGCGTTCGTGCTGCTGTGGCGTTTCGCGCTGGTGGTGTCGCTGCCGTCCACGCTGCTGCTCGTCGTCCCAGGTTTCCTCTACGGCCGTGTCCTCATCGACCTGTCACGCCAGGTCAGGGAGCAGCACGCGCGCCCGTGCGCCATCGCCGAGCAGGCCGTGTCGTCCGTGCGCACCGTGTACTCGTTCGTGGCGGAGCGGAGCACCATGGCGAAGTTCTCCGCCGCGCTCGAGGAGTCGGCAAGGCTTGGGATCAAACAGGGACTTGCCAAGGGACTTGCTGTTGGTAGTAATGGTGTCACCTTCGCCATCTATGCCTTCAGTGTATGGTATGGAAGCCGTCTCGTCATGTACCATGGCGCCAAGGGCGGCACCGTCTACGTCGTCTCCGCCGGCATTGTCACCGGAGGCATGTATGTCACAATAACTGGCTCAAGTCCATCGTCAACCTTGATGACCATGGCGTATGCTGCCTTCCAACGATTGAAGAATTAATGACCACCATGCATGTGCAGGGCACTGGGGTCGGCGCTGTCGAACGTGAAGTACTTATGCGAGGCGAGCTCAGCGGCGGAGAGGATGCTGAAGGTGATACGGCGAGTGCCCAAGATCGACTCGGATCAACACACCGGCGAGGAGCTTGCCAACGTGACAGGCGAGGTGGAGTTCAGAAACATTGAATTCTGCTACCCGTCGCGGCCGGAGAGCCACGCGTTGGTCAGCTTCAACCTGCGTGTACCTGCGGGACGCACGATGGCTTTGGTCGGCCCCAGCGGGTCAGGGAAGTCGACGGTGATCGCCCTGCTGCAGAGGTTCTATGACCCGTCGGCTGGGGAGGTGAGCCTGGACGGTGTGGACATCCGGCGGCTGCGGCTCAAGTGGCTGCGTGCGCAGATGGGGCTCGTCAGCCAGGAGCCGGCTCTGTTCGCCATGTCCATCCGAGAGAACATACTGTTCGGCAAGGAGGACGCGACGGAGGAGGAGGTCGTCGCCGCGGCGAAGGCGGCTAACGCCCATGACTTCATCTCGCAGCTGCCACAGGGCTACGACACGCAGGTAGCAGCTTCTCCTTCCATTGGCATCAGATGTTTACCCTATTTATTCACTCAGTTAGATTTGATGTTTTATCCTCACTAAACAGTATGTACCCTATTTCATCAAGAAACTGGTTCATTTCAAATGTTGTTCTTGTTACTATGACCTAAATATGTCTAGAATAAAAAAAATAGGTGGGTGAGCGTGGTGTCCAAATGTCTGGAGGTCAGAAGCAAAGGATTGCTATTGCCAGAGCAATTCTGAAGTCACCCAAGATCCTACTCCTTGATGAAGCCACTAGTGCATTGGACACAAATTCAGAGCATGTTGTGCAGGAGGCGCTTGACCAGGCTTCCATGGGCCGAACTACTATAGTCATTGCACATCGGCTATCCACTATCCGAAATGCTAATATGATTGCTGTTGTACAATCTGGTGAGGTCAAGGAGTTGGGATCCCATGATGAGCTTATTGCCAATGAAACTGGACTCTACTCATCTCTTGTCCGCCTTCAGCATACCAAAGATTCAAGGGAGGCAGATGGGGTCCACATGATTGGAAGTACATTAGTCATGGGACAATCCAGAAGCCACAGTATGAGCAGGAGGTTCTCTGCAGCCAACAGGTCAAGCTCGGCACGATCAATGGATGATGCAGGTGTTCCATCATTCAGAAGGTTATTGTTGCTTAATGCGCCAGAGTGGAAGCATGCACTAATAGGAAGCTTTTGTTCAATTTTATTTGGAGGCATACAACCTGTGTATGCATATACCAAGGGGAGCATGTTCTCAATCTACTTTGTGAAAGATCATGGAGAGATCAAGAAGAACACAAGGACCTATGCACTCATCTTTGTCTCTCTGGCAGTGGTCTCATTCCTGCTCAATATTGTGCAGCATTACAATTTTGGTGTGATGGGTGAATACCTCACAAAGAGGATTAGGGAACAGATGCTTGAGAAAATCCTAACTTTCGAGATTGGGTGGTTTGACCGTGATGAAAACTCGAGTGGTGCCATATGCTCACAACTTGCCAAGGATGCCAACATTGTAAGTAACTAATAAGTACAAAGTCAGAGATTAGAACTTACCAATATTTGAATGGTAGTTAACATGTATAATTCTTGTGTTATAGGTAAGGTCACTCGTGGGTGATCGAATGTCTTTGGTGGTACAAACAGTTTCTGCGGTAATTATTGCATGCATCATGGGTCTGGCAATTGCCTGGCGTTTAGCTTTAGTGATGATAGCAGTGCAACCTCTTATCATTGTCTGCTTTTATGCTCGTCGTGTCGTGCTAAAGGGCATATCCAAGAAATCAATACAAGCACAATCTGAATGTAGCAAGCTAGCTAGTGAGGCTGTTTCCAATCTTCGCACCATCACTGCTTTCTCATCACAGGACCGCATCATGCGCCTCTTTGAACAAGCGCAGGATAATCCACGCAAGGAAGGCATCCAACAATCGTGGTTTGCAGGTCTCGGACTTGGAACATCCATGTGCCTTTTAAGATGCACATGGGCTCTTGCCTTCTGGTATGGTGGCATGCTCATGAGTCACCACCAAATTACTGGCAAGGCCCTCTTCCAAACTTTCATGATTCTAGTAAGCACAGGGCGTGTGATTGCAGATGCAGGTACCATGACAACTGATATCTCTAAGGGTGCTGATGCAGTTGCTTCAGTGTTTTCTGTTCTTGATCGGAAAACAAAAATTGAACCGGATAACCCGGAGGGATATGAACCAGAGAAGATCATAGGCGAGGTGGATATTAAAGAAGTTGATTTTTCATATCCATCAAGGCCAAATGTTCTCATCTTCAGAGGATTCTCTTTGAACATTCGTCCAGGAAAGTCAACAGCACTTGTTGGGCAAAGTGGTTCAGGCAAGTCAACAATCATTGGGCTTATAGAACGGTTTTATGATCCACTTAGGGGAGTGGTAGAGATCGATGGTAGAGACATGAAAATATATAATCTTCGAGCTATACGACGCCACATTGGTCTAGTCAGCCAGGAGCCAACGTTATTTGCAGGTACTATAAGAGAGAACATTGGGTATGGCACAAAAACTGCAAGTGAGGAAGAAATTGAAACTGCGGCAAGGTCTGCCAATGCACATGACTTCATTTGCAATCTCAAGTATGGATATGACACATGGTGTGGTGAGAGAGGTGTTCGGCTGTCTGGAGGGCAGAAGCAGCGCATTGCAATTGCCCGTGCAATATTGAATAACCCTACTATCTTGCTACTAGATGAAGCTACAAGTGCACTGGATAGCCAATCTGAGAAAGTAGTGCAAGAGGCGTTGGAGCGATTGATGGTTGGCCGAACAAGTGTCGTGGTGGCACACAGGTTGAGCACAGTCCAGGACTGTGACCTGATCGTTGTTCTTGAAAAGGGAATTGTTGTGGAGAAGGGCACACATGCATCCCTCATGGCCAAAGGTCCCTCTGGAACATATTTTGGATTGGTTAGTCTACAGCACGAGGCAACCGGCACTTAAATATTGCATGAGAACACAACTCTACTTTCCAAATTTGTGGGCCCATCCAAATGATTTACCAATATGGATAAACCTGGAAGAAGGCTAAGCAGATCCATTGAAATTTCTGCAACAGTGGGATAGTTTTCCTCCATTGCTCTATAGTACTACACACTATACACACACAGATCACGATTCCCACCTATGTTTTCTTGATACGGCTGCTGGATATGTATTATAGCGATGCAATGATAAGGAAATCTAAGAGAATATGTACATTAGATTTTATTTGGTCTTATTCCTCTCTGACTCATGTATTACAATGCCGATTGCCACACAGATCAGTAAATTCCTAAACGCATGACCATAACCTGGCAAGTAGCAGAACATATATAAACAAGGAAAAAACACAAGGAACGATTTTAGTGTTTCTGTCAGCGAATTCCACAGGCTCTGAATTTTTTGGGTAAATAGAGGATTCTGCTCCTGAATGCTAGCGATGTTTGTGGGGTTTTGGTCATTTTGTTTCTGAATGGAAGTGTATTGGATTGTTTCCCAGTTCCCAGTGAAGTACAGTAGTTAAGTATCATAAGGAGCAGCACCAATTAAATCATCACGAATAAACCTTTGAAACAAAAGACTGCCTGTTTGTTCATATGTGAATAAATAAAAAAGACACCCACATTCTCCACTACTGACAGATTTGGTTCAAGAGAAGCTGGCAGCACAGCAAAGGGCATAATTCAACTCTTGACAAGCCCAAAGCTGAAGGACAACTACAGACTATTTTGTAATGAATGAATAAGTATATTCCATAGCATTACCTAGTTTAGATATACTTCCAACTTGATCATAAATTGACAACTCGAAAAAGGGGCCTTTGTTTTCAGAGGTTTGGCAATTGTTACACTCACATTCGAGAACCCATTAAGTGGACAACCTAATTGATCAAGCAGAAATAGGAATATAATCTTAAATTCTGAGAAGGTACTGGTGAAGATATAATTTCTTTACTGATGTATAACATTGTGGGAACTCAGTACAGATGTAATTTTAACTTTTACGTAGAGTTAACACATTTTTTTCAAAAAAGGTGCCATTTATGGAATTACCAATGGAGTCGGTCTTGTTGGTTTTTGTATATGAGAAGAAATTAAATATGTAGGGAGAGGGCGAATATTGTCTTATCTATTCTTTTTTTTATATGTGTATGTATCCTTGTTATTCTTTTCTCCATGAAAAGATTATTCCATGAATTCCTCAAAACGAGGCTCATCAAAATACAAAAATCTAAGACTACTAATAAAATAAAAAATGGAACAACTGAGAAAATTCTGGAACTTTTTTTTTTTGGGGGGGAAGGGGTAACCAACTTTATCAATTCAGATTCCTATCACTAGCTAGCTAGGATCCCTAATGCCATGTATCCAAATTTAGAAGCACATGGGAGTTTAAAGAAATTAGGGAAACAATATATATGCAAAGTAGAGTGAAAAATGATAATTCAGAATGTATAGCACGTCTTTCTGAAGTTGACCATCATTGAACTTATGGAGAGGTGATAAAATCATCAGCGGGAGGGCTTGTCAGGCCTTTTCCATGAAAAGGACGGGAACATTTCCTGTCCGGCTTTTGCACGGATGAATGACGAAGTCGTATGCAAAATTGTGCGTTTTTATTCATCATTTATTCTATCAAGAAAGACCTTAGAGCTTTTGCAAAATAGAATAAAGAGCTTGACCTCAAATTTGGTCTACTTCAATTTCTTGAGAAATTTTTTATTTTCACATGGTGAAAAACAAGATATTCAAGTAAAAAAACCAAGAAAACTTGTCATTTGTTCTTCAGGTATAAACACTGGTAATTAAAACCCTTCAAGACCTTGTTTGGATAAACACATTATCTTCCAATACATATAGACTGGAGCAGAAAAATGTTCTACGGTAATTTTCACCAACAGGGGAACGGGAGGAAGCCTCTTTCCTGCTTGCACCTTGCAGTTTCCACCATTGCAATCGTGTCCAGACTCTAGAAAAGCATAACCATTCCTTTGGATAAACACTTTGCAGTTTGCCAACTTGTACGGCTGAGAATGCCTGATTGGGAACGGAGTCGGTCGCCTGAATACCTCTCGCCTCTGCCACAGAAACCCAAGTAAAATGCTAACCCCGCCAGCCATAAGCAAGAAAACAAAATCAAGTCATTTTCTTTATAAAACAAAATCAAGCCATTTTTCAGTGGCTCTAAACGACCGCTTGGTATGCAGTTGCGTGGAAATCCTTTCCCGATTCCGGTGGACAAAAATACTCTTGGCAGCTCGAGTGCCCAACATTCTCCATCCTTCCAGTATCTCCACGCCTTCGTTCGGTGGCACACGCTTCTACGTCGACAATGGCGCCTACGGAGCCTGCCATGGTAGCTCCAACGACAGCGCCAACGTCGCCGCACTTTATCCTCGTCCCATTCGTGGCGCAGGGCCACATCATCCCTCTCGTCGACCTCGCGCTTCTCCTCGCCGAACGCGGCGCGCGCGCCACCGTGGTCACCACGCCGCTCAACGCCGCGCGGCAGCGCGGCGTGAGCTCCTCCTCGAGTTCGTCGAGCTCCCATTCCCGCCGCCGGGATCCGTCCTCCCTCACGACTGCCAGAACGCCGACATGCTCACCGACGTCGCCCAGTTCATCCCTTTCTTCTTCGAGCTCCGTGACCTCGCGACCCCGTTCGACGCCTACGTGCGTTCGCTAACGCCGCGGCCGAGCTGCGTCATCTCCGATTGGTGTAACCCGTGGACGTCCGGCGTGGCGAAGAGCCTCGGCATCCCGTGGGTGTTCTTCCATGGGCCCTCGTGCTTCTTCTCCCTCTGCGACCTTATGGCCGCCAACCATGGCCTCCACGAGCGGATCACCAGCGACGACGACGAGGAGAAGCAATACGCCGTGCCGGGGATGCCCGTGCCGGTGACGGTGACGAAAGCCACGGCCCCTGGCTTCTTCAACCACCCATCGATTTTTGTGTTGCGTGATGAGGCCATGGAGGCGATGCGCACGGCCGATGGCGTGGTGGTGAACACGTTCGTGGACCTCGAGCGAGAGTTCGTCGAGTGCTACGAGAAGGCGCTGGGCAAGCCGGTGTGGACTCTGGGCCCTCTCAGCCTCTGCAACCGTGACGCGGAGGCCATGGCGACACGTGGCAAGGCGGCCACCGTCGGCAAGGAGGCGATCACGGCGTGGCTGGACGGGCAGGCCCCAGGCTCCGTCGTGTACGTCAGCTTCGGAAGCATCGCGAGGAAGCTTCCGAAGCAGCTGTTCGAGGTCGGCCATGGCCTCGAGGACTCCGGCGTGCCGTTCCTCTGGGTGGTGAAGGAGCACGAGGTGGATGCGTCGCCGGAGGTGCGCGAGTGGCTGGAGGCGCTACAGTCCCGCACGGCGGGGCGCGGCCACGTGGCGCGCGGGTGGGTCCCGCAGCTCGCCGTGCTGTCCCACCTCGCCGTGGGTGGCTTCGTCACGCACTGCGGCTGGAACTCGCTGCTCGAGTCCATCGCGCACGGCGTGCCGGTGGTGACGTGGCCGCACTTCGCGGACCAGTTCATCAACGAGCAGCTGGCTGTGGACGTGCTCGGCGTCGGCGTGCGCGTCGGCGTGACGTCGCCGGTGATGCTGTTCGGCGACGAGGCGGTGGTGGTGGCGAGGGAGGACGTCGCGAGGGCGGTGTCGGCGTTGATGGGTGGAGGGGAGGAGGCAGACGAGAGGAGGAAGAAGGCCAGGGAGTATGGGGAGAAAGCTCGCAGGGCTATGGAGGAAGGAGGGTCCTCGTATGAAAATCTGACACGGCTGATAGAAACCTTCAGCCGGCCTGAAGTCAAAGAACAGTAGGAGTCACACGGCTGATACAGTTCTTCAATTCTTTGGCCAATGTGCATTTATGTATTCGCCGAGAACGATGCAAAGTTCTCAATATGCACATATTAAACAAATTTTGTATATCGGATTATCGGTGTAGCCTTTTGCTACTTATTGAACTAAAACAATACAATATAATCATACAAGTTTTATGGCAGATACAATTTATACCCTACTCGGAAGTGTCTATATGTCAATCGATTGGGATTTAGATTAAAATCAATCACCGCTTACAATCATTGGATTTGGATTCTCTGTCCTTACATCATAAGGATGTACAGCCTACACCCATGCTCCCTCCAAATCTTAACCATCGAAGGAAAGAAATGCTACTCAAGAGGTGGAAACATGTGTGTGCTCTTTTTTTTTCACAAAATTTGAGACTTCATAAGGTATATTTTTTTCTCAGAAGTACATTAGGACGTAGCTACAGCGCTACACCTATGCTCCCTCAAATCTTAACCACCGAGGGAAAGAAATGCTACTCATCAAGAGCGAGAAACTGTAAGCACTAGATCCTCATGCACCAAATTATTTTTTTTTTGAGGAATTGCACCAAATTATTACATGAACCATCAGGAGCAAGCTTACCTTAAGTCGTGCGCCACATGCTACGGCTTATTACGCCCAGAATGCTAGCCAGGAATCAGAGTAGACGTAATCCCTATATTTGGACATCCTGAACGAGCGCGCAGGCCGGCGATCGGCGACGGTGAGCTCTCCGTCATCGTCGTACTCGACCCGGAACGCGGTCAGGCGGAGCACGCATTTATCTCCGTCGCCGATGCATCCCTTCCTGTCCACCCCTGGCATCGTCATGATCTCGACAACACAGAATCTGCCACCACCGCCCATGCCAACAAGCTTGGCATCGACGTGCCGTTCAGGGTCATAGTAGAACAGCTTCTCCTTGCCAAGCTTCCCCTTCGGCGCGGCCGGCCCGTTGAGATCCGGCACATCGCAGGCGCAGATGTGCCCATCGCGTTGGGCGTGGAGGCCGACCCACGCATTGAGGCTATGGTCGTACTGCGCTTGGCCTATGAACGGCAGCTCCCAGTCATCGCCGTGGCGCGTCCAATGCCCATGCTCCGTGTCGTACGAGAAGGTGCACCAGCCACGGTGGCAGTGGGCTGACACGAAGAAGGCGTGTCCCGACGGGTGCACCGCGTGAGCCGTGATGCTATACGGCGAGAGCGGGAGCTTTTGAGGGTCGCAGCTCCAGAACCACGGCGACTTGGTGTAATAGTAGGAGTTGCTCACGTGCCAACACCACCCGGGCTCGTCCTTTGGGTAGCCAGCATGTGAAGTGTCATCGCCTTGCGGATGCAGCTTGAGGCAGTGCAGCCCTCCCATGAAGAGCTCGCTGTCGTAGTCGGTGCCGTCGTACACCGTGTCGGTCTCGATCACGTAGAGTTTGTCCCCAGCGGCGATACAGTGCATGGGCATGTTGTTGCGCACGCCGTCGGGGAGGTCGGGGAGAAGGGCGAGCTTGGCCGTCTTGGTGTCGAAGGTCAGGGTGTTGCCGTCGCTGCGGTCTTCGGTATACGTTTCCGAGAGTCTGGGTGCCATGCCGATGACGGTGCTGCCGAGGACGGCGAAGTGTTCTATCCACTTCTCGTCGTACCGCAACACCGGTGGATTGGGGAGTCGAGGGAGATCACCGGAGTCGAAGCCGACAGCAGCAGCGACGTCGTGGGCGTCGGTGTCCATGTCCAGCTTGTGGATGCCGAACCCGTACTTGACGTCGTCCAAGACGGGGTACAGATGCTTCTTGACGTCGTTGTGGCGGCCATCACCATCGCTCGAGTCCGAGACGAGCCACCGTGAAGCGGCGCCCAGAGAAACGGCCGGCGGCTCGTTGACACGGCGGCGGATGGAGTTGAGGAGGAGGGTGAGAGGCCGGGTCATCAGAAACGACCGGGACGCCCACATCGTGTCGTGCGCGCGCCGGTGCGTGTCTCTCAGAAAACCTACGGCGGCGACGACGAACCGAACCTTGTGTTAGATGATGGAGCAGATCCGTATTTTGCGTGTAGATTGATGGTATATTTCCATAGCGATCGATTGGTTTGTTATGATTTAGGAAGGAGGACGGGTACTGCAGTACAGTGGTGCACACACACAGCCGCCATCAAAAGCATGGACGGATGGTTGGGAGATTGTATCTGCGGCCGCATGCCATTGTTTGTGGCCATGCGTTTTCCGGTAACAAATCCACCCACGGCCGTGCGCATGGCGTCCATGGCCTCAACGCGCAGCACCTCGGTGCCAGGGTAGGTGAAGAGACCAGGGGGGATGGCCTTCGTCACCGTCACCGGCACTGGCATTCCCGGCACGCCATGCCGCTCGTCGTCGGCGCCGGATCGAGGCAAGCCGGTCGAGCACGCCATGGTCGACGGCCTGGAGCTCGCAGAGGGCGAAGAAGCACACGACGGCCCGTGGAAGAAGAGACGTGGGATGCCGAGGCTGGTGGCCACGCCGGCCGTCCACGGGCAGCACCAGTTGGAGATGATGAAGCTGTGGGGGCGTGCTCCGTGGGCGCCATAGTCAACGTGCAAACGAGCGAGCGACAGCGGAAAGCCGAGAGCAACCGGAATGAATGATGAAGGATAGAGAATGCGTGCTGGGGGAATTCGACTTGGCCACTGAGAACCGTGCAAGCTCTCTTGTGGTAATTTGCCCGTTCTAGCCACTTGAAAATGACTTGATTTTGCTTTCTTGCGTTCTGGGGGAGCTAGTATTTCGTGGGCAGACTGACTGACCCTGAATGTGCCCATCATGCTTTCAACCACTTGCTCAGCATGGATTTTTTTATATATAATTGTGATTCCGTGGTCTGTCATAGCCATTAAAAAATGGCTCAACATAGGTGAGAAAATATCAAGGGTTCTAGCTATGGTTGCTCGCCTGAAAAACACAGGATCACTTTTCTTGGTTTTAACATGTATTTCTGGCTTCTCAAATAATGAAAATTTCCAAGTTAAAATTTAAGTTTTAGAGCAAAATTTTCTTTAAAATTTGAAAACATTCCAAATTTGAACTTTTTCTCTTTTACTATAAAAATTTGACAGCTAGGAAACCCAACAAAAAGCATTGAAAAGAACCTCCTGTCTGTTGGTGGGAAAAAAACCCCGAAAATTTTCAATGTGGCAAATGTTGAGTTTCTATGATTGTACACGCTGTTTTTGAATGTTACATGGGCAGTCCAATGGGAGGTGTTCTCATCAAATCGTCCTGGCACTAGCAATGCCCAGAATCCTACCAACCATCGGTCACCAATAGACTCTGAACACAACCAATTAGATTTATTAAATTTGCAGAACAATTACCAACATATACTATTATGAAAATAGTATAAACTAATCACTTCCTCAATATATGTTAAGCCTAACGTGTCATATTAAGCCTAACATGTTATATGTGCCACCACTAACATATTATTAATAATGACGAGCTAATGTAGCAGTGTCTAATGGTGATGGATTAATTATGCTTAATAGATTAGTCTCATTATTTAACCCGCAAAAAAAAAGTCTAGTTATTTATGAGACGTGCAGTCTAGACATATGTGTCCATACGTGGAATTGGCTTTTAACTATATTTAATATTTGTAATTAGTGTCAAACATTCGACATGACAATTTTGCATCGAAACATATTGTCATATGAGACGTGTGGTCGAGATACAGATTCGGTGCATTGTCGCATCGTCAGAGACGTTGGGCGAGTTGCTTTGGCGGGTCCGCGTAGCACTACCCGTCCTCCTTCCTAACAAACCAATCGATCGCTATGGAATGGAAATACCATCAATCTACACGAAAAATACGGATCTGCTCGACCATCTTAACACAAGGTTCAGTTCGCCGCCGCCGTAGGTTTTCAGAGAGACGCGCACCGGCGATGTGGACCTGCCGATCGCTTCTGTTGATGAGCCGGCCTCGCACCCTCCTCAACTCCATCCGCGGCCGTGTCACCGAGCCTCCCGCCGTTGCTCTGGGCGCCGCTTCACGGTGGCTCGTCTCCGACACGAGCGATGCTGATGGCCGCCACAACGACACCAGCGTCAGGCACGTCGGGGAACCTGGGACACCGGCCACGGCCGGCCGGTCACCTCCCATGGCCACGGGAGACAAGAAGCATCTGTATCTCCTCTTGGACGACGCCGAGTACGGGTTCGGCATCCACAAGCTGGACATGGACACCGACGTCGCTGCTGGCGGCTTGGACTCCGTGGCTCTCCCTCGGCTCCCCGATCCACCGGTGTTGCGGTTCGACGACAAGTGGATCGACGGGTTCGCCGTCCTGGGCAGCAACGTGATCGGCGTGGCACTCAGGCTCACGGAAACGCACCCAGACAGTCGCAGCGACGGCGACACCGTGATCTTCGACACCAGGACGTCGAAGCTCACCCTTCTCGCCGATCTCCCCAACGGCCTGCGCGACAGCTGCCCCATGCTCTCTATCGCCGCTGGGGACAGGCTCTACGTGATCGAGGCCGGCACGGTGTATGACCGCGCCGACTACGATAACAAGTTCTTCATGGGAGGGTTGCACTCCCTGCAAGGCACTGACACTGGAAAAAAATTTGGTACAGGAGGGCTGCAAAGCTCGGTCTGTGCAGCCCTACCCTCGATGCGAGCCACGTGTCCGCCTAGCGCATCGGACGGCCTCCCGTCGGCCCTCGGCTCCACCTGCCAAGCTGCCGCATGTCACGGCTCGGCTGGGCTCATAGCTATAGACGCACAACGGACACGGCTCGATGTTTCCTCCTGTCTGCCGCCGCCGCCCCCACCCACGATCCAAGCGCTTCATCTCTTGCGGAAAACTAGAATGATTCTGTCGCATTCTGTTGCTTCTTCATCGATCTAGTCATGGCCTCACATCCTTCTTAAGAACTTGAAAACGAGTCTACGCAAGTCTTGATTGGGGATTCCGATCCGCTTCCGCACAGCAGGATGGAAGCAACGAGCCTCTAAACTGTTACCCATCCATCCACCAATGGCCTGTTACCCATGACCCATCCATCCACCAATGGCCAATGGCATCATCCATCAACCGTAACAGCAGAAGCCTGACCAATTGCAAAAGTTTCCTCTCATGTGTGTTCTAAACATTAGAACTAGCCATGCAACACCTTTAAGATGGATTGACGAACATACACATATAATTGATTAATTAATTGATTCCTTGAGGAGGCCAGTGCAGTGCAGACGTCCTATAGGCTACCGTGCGAGATTAGGATCCGAGGATGCCGTGTCCGGCGGCGGCGAAGGAGCGGCCAGGAGCCCAGGACTCTAGGACGAGGATGGGGAGGAGACGCGGGTGACGATGGCACTGCGGAAAACACTGAGCCGCATCCTTGGGCTCAGCCGAGCTGTGATTCCACCGTAGGAGCCGAGGGGAGGAGACACTCCATATATCTGCCGTCCGATCAGGTAGGCGTACAGGTGGCTAACATCAGGAGTAGGGCTGCACATGTCTTGTTTTACAGCCCTCCTGTACTGAATTTTTTTCCATGACACTGCACATGACTACCCAAAGCGCGAGCCCGGGTGGTGTTGGCACGTGATCTATTCCTCCTCGACGCGGTGGTTCTGGAGCTGCGACCCTCAAAAGCTCCCGTTCTTGCCGTATGGCGTCACGGCTCACGCGGTGCACCCATCGGAACGCGCCTTCTTCGTGTCGGCCTACTGCCACCGTGGCAGGGGCACCTTCTCGTACAACACGGAGCGTGGGGATTGGACGCGCCACGGCGACGGCTGGGAGCTGCCGTTCATAGGCCAATCGCACTACGACCAGGACCTCAATGCGTGGGTCGGCCTCCACGTCCAACGCGACGGGCACGGAAGCTTCATGCCGGACGGGCACATCTGCGCCTGCGATCTGCCGGATCTCGACGGGCCAGCCGCCACGCCGGAGTGGAAGCTCGGCAAGGAGAAGCTGTTCGTCGAGGACCCTGAACGGCACGTCGATGCCAAGATCGTCGGCATGGGCGGTGGCGGCAGGTTCTGTGTTGTCGAGATCATGACGATGCCGGGGGTGGACAGGAAGGAATGCATCGGCGACGGGGATAAATGCGTGCTCCGCCTGACCGCGTTTCGGGTCGAGTACGACGACGACGGGGAGCTTACCGTCACCGATCGCCGGCCTGCACGCTCGTTCAGGATGTCCAAATATAGGGATTATGCCTACTCTGATTATTGGCTAGCATTTTGGGCGTAATGAACCGTAGCATGTGGCGCACGACATAAGGTTGGATTGCAATTCCTGATGGTTCATGTAATATTTTGGTGTAATGGATACACTTTCCCGCTGCGAGTAGCATTTCTTTCCCTTGGTGATTAAGATCTGAGGGAGCATGAGTGTAGCTACATCGTACTGTATTTCTGAAAAAAAGTATACCTTATGAAGTCTCAAATTTTGTGAAAAAGAACACATACCATGGACCACCAAATATGTTTGCATGGAACTGTGTAAAAGCATGTCCAAGAAAATAGCCAAATAGCTCGCCAAGCCAAGACAAATTTTCGCTAGACGACATCAAAATAGCTATCCAACTCGCCACACCAGCCGCGATTACGAGAGGTATCGTTAGAGGCCCGCGTCGTCCGGTGCAGGCCTTAGCGAGACCTTTTTTTTGCATGCGTGGCTCCCTGGACGGACCCTACGAAGCAGATCGACATGTGAGCGAGGCAGGCGACAACATTGACGAATGACGACATCTTTCCTCTACTCGTTGCCATGCTCGCACCTAGTTCCCGTCTGAAAGCCAACAGCCGATGCCGAGCGACCGAGGGCGGGATCAGACTGACCTATAGATGGCTAAATGGTGCTAGGCCCGCTAGGCTGGCACGGGCCCAGCACTAAAAGGCACGGCCCTAGCACGGTCCAGTCCGAGAGCCTTAGTACCCGTGTCTGGCCCGCCATCTCGGCTCACAGTGCTGGCACAGGCACGGCACGATTATTGGGCCGGCACTAAAAAAGCCTGTTAAAAGCCTTCTAACACCACCAGCCTACAGCCAGTCCATAGAAAAACCCTAACCTCCCAGCTACTCTCCTCCACTCCCTTCTCTGTCAGTCTCTCCACCGACGCCCCCATCACTGACACCGCCGGCGGCGCTGCCACCTCCTCCACACCAACATCGGTGTCGCCACCTCCCCCACCCCACCCCCTCCTTTCTCTCCCACCAGCTTGTTGCTTCCTTCTCGTGCCTCCGGCGCTTGCCCGCACTTGGCGCCCCGGCCACCGCTGCCCCCTGCCGCGTGCAAGCCGCGCCGCCACCTGCCGGCAGGCCGCCACCCCTAGAGAAGCCCGCTGCCTTGGGAGGCGCGCCCGTGAGGCCATTGTGCCTGGCCGCACCAGCCACCATCGAGGGCCCTCAAGGCCTGGATTTTTTGAAGGATTTTTGTAATCAATTTGATTTGTGTCATGGATTCATAAACATTTGTGATTCATATGGCTCCTCATCTTCTATTTGGCCATGGCACGACACGCACGGCACGGTTAATCATCATGCCACGTAGTGTCGTGTTAAGATCGTGCTAGTGCCGTGTAGTGCCGTGCCGACCCGTTTCGCCATCTATATACTGACCCGGCGACCTGACAAAACACAAAAGATTGCGTGGGGCTGCCTGGCCTTCATTGTTCGGCGCCAGCCCTGTGGCGCTTGGCGGGCGTGCTGCTCGGCCGCCAGCGCGAACCAATTGGGACGGCACGAACGCAATCGGCCGTCGAGCACGGGGAGTGAGGAAAAATAAGAAATCTCATCACACGTGTGGGTAGGGGCGGGCCCACCTTGTATTCAAGTGTATTCATTGAATACCCTTTATTTTTTAAAAAAATGAGTATATATACTCATATATATGTGTGTATAAAAAAAGAAAAGAGAAAATACTACATTCTTCTCTTCTTGGGCTGTAACAGACGAATTAGGCCCATTTTTCGCACCCCGCCAGCCCGACCCTCTCCACTTGTTTCCCCAACTGGCCCCACCTGTCGGTCATCTCCCAGCTCCCTCGCGGCTCAGCCCCCGACCCTGACTCCCCCGACGCCCGAGCCCGACGAGACTGGCGAGTGGCGACCAACCCTAGCGCGGGCAACGGCGGCAGGCCAGCGAGCAGCGACTGGCTGCGCCCCTGCGCCCTACGTCCGTGGCGGCCTGGCCCCCGCGTTGTGCGGCTGGCCGGCTGCAGGGCTGCTGCTGCTGCGTGCTTGAGCGGGAGGGCAGGGTGCGCCCCTGCGCCGTGTTGTCTGCTGCTGGAATTTGGGAAGGGAACAAGTGCGATTTGACAGGTATATTCTATTCTTCACCTCTAATTCCCAATCCCATATCCGCATTTGTCTTCAGCGCTATATTGATGAAATGAGAAATGATGAAAACTTCACAAACCTGAGAGGTCTAGCAGAGCTGTCCATGATGCTAGTTAAAACAAACAAAATTACTCGTTATGACCTTGTTTACAAGCTTCTCAAATTGGTGCTAGTCCTTCCTGTTACAACTACCGGTGTTGAAAGGATCTTTTCTAATATGAACTTGAGAACAAGCAAAGAAGTAAGATGGGACAGAAATTTTGAATAGTTGCTTGACTACATTCATTGAAAGTGAGTTCTTCTTGCAAGCTAAGGATGAAGACATCATCTCCTATTTTCAGAGTATGAAAGACCGGAAAGTTATCCTGTGACTTGTAAGCTTTTTTATCAGACTTAATCTATTTTCCTTCATGACTAGTTTATATATTTGAAATGTTGACTCTTGTCAATTGCAAATTTGCCATGTTTATTACTACGTACGTATATAAGTATTGAATATAACTATGTCTTATATACATACACAAACACACACACTAGACTACCGGGTTGAAAAAAAATTTCCACCCTTTGCAATCTTGAATACCCACGCCCAAAATCCTGGGCCCGCGCCTGCGTGTGGGTGTGGTCCAGATATAGATTTGATGCATTATCGCATACTCGAATCGCCGTGGTCATATTTGTATCGTCACAACTGTACTGTACCCATAACCCGTCCTCCTTCCTACCTAACAAACCAAACGACCGCTATGGAAATATACCATAGTCTATCTATCCATCTACACAAAAAAATACGGATCTGATCCACCATCTAACACAACACAAGGTTCAGTTCATCGTCGCCGCCGTAGGTTTTCAGAGAGACCTGCACCGGCGCGGAGCACGATACGATGTGGACATGCCGATCGCTTCTGATGATGAGCCGGCCTCGCACTCTCCTCGACCTCATTCGCCGCCGTGTCACCGACCCTCCTGCCATTGTTCTCGGCACCGCTTCAAGGGGGCTCGTCTTTGACACGAACGATGGTGATGGTCACGACGCCAAGGATAAGGCCGCGGTCTCCAGCCCAGGCAGCAATCCCAGGCGTCCGATTTTCTCAGCCTGGGGCTGGATGCAGTTGCCTGGCCCAGGCAAGTTTGGCCAGGCAGAAACCAAACAGCCTTGGGGACTGCAACAGTGAGAACGGTGCAGTATTTGCGAAGGCCGTTGGGGAGGTCAGGGACTCAGGGAGAAGGGCGAGCTCCCCTACCCCGGGGCCGACTGGGGAGGGTTGCACTGCCTCAAGCTGCAGCAAGACGACGACGACGACACTGTGGCACATGGCTACCGAAAGTACGAGCACGGGTGGTCTTGGTGCCGGGCCAGCTCCTACATATACTCCTCCACGCGGTGGTTCTGGAGCTGCGACCCCAAAGAGATCCCGCTCACGCCGGATGGCATCACGGCTCACGCGGTGCACCCATCGGGACGCGCCTTCTTCGTGTCGGTCCACTGCTACCGTGTCGACGACCACCGTGGCCGTGGCACCTTCTCGTACCACACGGAGCATGGGTATTGGACGCGCCACGGCGACTGGGAGCTGCCGTTCGTAGGCCAAGCGCACTACGACCATGGCCTCAATGCGTGGGTCGGCCTCCACCACGTCCAAAGCGACGGGCACAGAGGGTTCATGCCGGATGGGCACATCTGCGCCTGCGATGTGCCGGGTCTCGACGGGGCGGCCGCGCCGGACTGGAAGCTTGGCAAGGAGAAGCTGTTCCTCGATCGAGGAGCCTGAGCGGCACCTCGACGCCAAGCTCGTTGGCATGGGTAGCGGTGGCAAGTTCTGCCTCGTCGAGATCATGACGATGCCGGGGGTGGACAGGGAGGAATGCGTCGGCGACGGTGAGAAATGCGTGCTCCGTCTGACCGTGTTTCGTGTCATGTACAACGACGATGTGGAGCTCATCGTCACCGATCGCCGGCCTGTGTGGTCGTTTAGGATGTCCAAATATAAGGATTGTGCCCAGATTTGCTCTGATTATTGGCAAGCATTCTGGGCGTAATTAACAAACCGTAGTCGGTGACGCACAAGGTTAGCTCTTGCAAATTCTTGATGGTTCATGTAATTTGGTGCCGGAGGATCTAACGGTTACATTTTCCAGATCTTGAGCAGCATTTCTTTCCCTTTGTGGTTAACAATATAAGATTTCAGGCAGCGTGGTTGTACTGTACTTCTGAATAATGCACATTATGGAGTCTCAAAATTTGTGAAAAACAAAACACATGTAAAGGCATGGATCACAAAATATGTATCGATGAAAATACTCAAAGCATAAGCGATGTACAGTGGCGTTGCTGTTCATCAGGGCTGATTTCTTTTTTCAGTCAAATCAGTTGATGATGAAGCAGAGCCTCATGCCAGAAGAGAAGTGGGTGGCGGAAATGGGCCGGGCCCAGATCAGAGCAGCGAGGGCAGTGAGGCACAGCCCGCACTCTCCTAGTCCACCACCACACACCTCTTGCCGCCGTCGCCCCGCCCGAGGCGCACGTTTGCTTGCTGCAGCTCTTGCCTCCCGACCAACGGGGAGGCCATGCCAAGCCGACACGCTAATTCTCCTCCTCATCATTACCTTTGTTGGCTTCTCCTCCTCCGGGACAAACGCGCGTAACAAACCACCGTGTCGCACGACGCGTCCTATACACCACACGGCAGGCCCGCTAGCTACGTAGGCTACGTCTCGTGGCCACTCCCTCTGCCTTCCGGTGATCATCTATGATGATCCATCCAATAGCCTGTCCTGGACGCATCCGCCGCTAACTAGGCTAGCAGCTAGCCGAGGCACACGTCGACGAAACGTGCCGTGCGGCGCGATCCGGCGCGGCGCCATGCATGGCGTGTTCGTGGGAACAATGGTCCTGGACACTCGCCCGGACAGTGCCAACTTCTGTTGCTATGAGATAATGAGAATGAGAATGAGATCTTCGCCTCGATCCTCTTCCTCGTGATCTTCTGCTCGCGGATGTTAGCGATAGATTCCCTGTCAATCCTGCGCGATTTTTTTCTCCGCCAGTTTTGTTAATCGGCAAATGATCCTATTGGGGGAACCACGTGACGACACAGTGCAGTGTGACCTGTGATGGCTCCACCGATGCGGACGGACAAGACGGAGCTCTTGGCTGTGACCAAGAAGACCGACGATGATTAATCGACAGAATCGAGCTCTTGACAGGGTAGGCTACCAAGAACATCCGGATAACGAGGTCTGCTACAAATAAAGGATCTAATAAATAAACGGCCACAGCCAGCTGATGCATATGCCTTGCCTACGGCTGAAGGGTGCAGTTCATCCGATCCTTTTCAAGCCACGCGTGGGGACATATATAAACTGGAAGCGTAGTATCACTTGCTTCTTGCTAGATTCCATCCATGCTATCATACGGCGAGCAAAGAGACCTGTGACGATAAACAATCTATGTGCTTTGTCGGAAAATCTAGAGCTGATGATGCAAGCAGGTGTGCCGTGGCGGCCAAGTTGCTCCCGTGATCTTTGTCCCTGCGCAGCACAAATCGAGCAGTGATGCGGTCAAAAATATAAAACAACGCCATGCATGCCAATTAAGCACGCGGCTTGTACAGATGTTCAATCAGTGCGTCTCTCTAAAGCCCCTTCTTTTTACCGTTCCTGGGCGGTGACATGCATGCATGCTTCATTCGACTCTTGACATTTGACACGCATCCTTCATGCACCAGTAGATTTTTACCGTAACCTATTCGTGCATCAAGGGCCCGGACGACGAAGAGATCCAGCCGAAAACAAACCTTACTTTCTCGTCTACATCTGGATGATGCAAGGTACGGCTGCTAAGTTCCGTGACATTTTTTTTAATAAAAAACCAGCCCGGTAGGTGAGAAGCTTGAGAGGCTTTGCTACGGTAGTCCGAATTAAAAATGTGGACCGTCCATTTAAGCATTATTATCTAGTCATATCACATAAGTAGATCTCTATATGTTATTTTTATTATTTTTCGCAAGAGGTGTGATATGTACCAACTTAAAATGGAGATAGACGTGATTTTAAAATTCCAACATGAAAATACCGGCACATATTTTTTTTAAAACAAGCAATTAATATAAACTAACATCTGGAACTGCCTGCAGGATTTTACAAAACAGTAACCCGCCTAGCATTAGAAAGCCTCCGCCTACATGCACGCGCAAAACCGCATGCAGGCATACATTATTTTTCAAAAAAAATAATTAATTTCCCTTTAAAAACCAATGGCCCAGATCTATTTGGCTTCTTACCTCCTCGGAAGTCATTAGTGTACTAGATTTCTCATTAAAAAATGATAATCTCCTTAGAGTCTAGAAAAACTCTCAAAACATAGAGGAAATCTTTTTTAAAACCAGCCGTATAAATCCCTTGTGCGAGAAATTAAACCTAGGTGTGTAGAGGAAAACGAACTCTAACCAACTAGGCTAGAGGAAGAAAGTTCCGTGACATTTTCGTCCCGTCGCAGCAAGTCAAGAAAGTGATCGATGGCTGTAAAAAAGAGAGGAAAAAAAGCCACATGACGCACGCGCGCGGCTCATCACTGGATCTCCGAGATGTTGCTCTGGTCAGCATCACTGAACCAGTAAACGGAAGTCGCAGCAGCAACCTACCACATCCTCACGAGCAACTGACGCCGGTTCCACGCTCTCTTTTCCAACCGGGTAGGGGTAGGCGGGTACACGACGAACGCAAGATCTACGAATGTGACACAAAGATTTCTCTCCATTCTTCAGGGTTAAACTATTGGCCGGTCGATTTCGCTTGGATTCCTATCATGCATGAGAGCGACGACGAGCGAGCCTAAGACACGCATACACAGCCGAAAAAAGTTCTGTATGATTGGGGCCCCGCTTCGTTCTTTCGAGTAGATTAGTTTCGCAATGCGCCAAAATGATCTCGCGGCGGGGGATGCGTGGACAATACGGCCATGCTCACCACAAAAAGAAAAAGACCGGCATCCAGGGAGATGCAAGGAAACACCTGCCGGCGGCTGGCGCAAATCTTTTTGTCAGATGCTAATTGAATGAGTCTACTGTCTCTACCTGAGGAATATTATGTCTGGATTTTTTATTTTAGAAAGGTATGAGATACATTTCTTCCGAGTCCTGAAATATTGTTACGTGTAGCATTCAAAATTTGTCCCAAATTACCAAGCCTTTTTTTTTGCGGGTAAAATTATCAAGCCTGTTTGCATGGATGAAAATGACCCTTCAAAAATTAATTGTTGCATGCCAATTCCTTCAAATTAATTTATATTTTTTTTTCATGGTATACATTATACATACTAGTTGCTCACAAAAACGTAATGTATCATTACTGTCTGAAGCATGAAACAGATTGGGTGAAAATGAAGGAAAAAGTGAGTAAGTGACCATCCAGGGCAATACGTCAAGAGAAAACTGAATATGCATACATGATACAGGTTGGTCACAACACATAAAGATTAAGATTTAAGGGCCAGAGTAGCGTAGATGATAGATCACAGGTCAGTGCAAACATTGGTCGCCGCGCTAGCTGAGAAGTGAACAAATCCACTAGTGTTGCTTATGATGAATGTTGTCAATACACTCATATTTGCAAGAAGCCAAGAATGTGACCGTTCATGTACACTTTGTAACTAGCAACACCAAATATTACTACTGTTCAATAATCATGAAAAGGTTGGGCAAAAAATGGAAAAAAATCGAGAGAATGACATAAAGTTACAGCAGGACACAACAACGTTGAAACCACTTAACATTACAAGCTTCTGAATCCGTACATCCATGCAGCAGTGCCAGTATTCTACCATCTTTTGTTCTTCAACGCAGACTCCATTGACACGCACTTAACTTCCAGCTTAGCTTTCTTTGCGACCACTTCGCCTGAAGCTTTCGACGAGCTGCGTCAGGTTCTCATACGAGGACCCTCCTTTCTCCATAGCCCTATGAGCTTTCTCCCCATACTCCTTAGCCTTCCTCCTCCTCTCCTCAGCCTCCTCCCCTCCTCCCATCAGCTCCGACACCGCCCTCGCGACATCCCCACGCGTCACGGCCACGTTCTCGTCGTCGAATATCATCACCGGCGCCGCCGCGCCGACCGGCACGCCGACGCCGAGCACGTCCACCACCAGCCGCTCGTTCAAGAACTGATCCGCAAAGTGCGGCCACGTCACCACCGGCACGCCATGCGCGATGGACTCGAGCAGCGAGTTCCATCCGCAGTGCGTCACGAAGCCACCCACCGCACGGTGCGACAGGATGGCGAGCTGCGGGACCCACCCGCGCGCCACGTGTCCACGCCCCGCCGTGCGCGTCTCTAGAGCCTCCAGCCACTCGTGCACGTCTGGTGTTTCCACCTCGGTGTCCTTCACCACCCAGAGGAACGGCACGCCGGAGTCCTCGAGGCCATGGCCGACCTCGAACAGCTGCTTGGGGAGCTTCCGT
This sequence comes from Digitaria exilis, assembly GCA_015342445.1. Classification (NCBI taxonomy): domain Eukaryota; kingdom Viridiplantae; phylum Streptophyta; class Magnoliopsida; order Poales; family Poaceae; genus Digitaria; species Digitaria exilis. The sequence goes on from JACEFO010001965.1 coordinate 3,196,234, forward strand.
GCCAGGCTACCAAAGTTGGCGAACACGACGGAGCCGGTGTCCATGCCGTCGAGCCACGCGGTGACCGTGTTCTGCTTGGCGACGTCGGGCGCGTTCCCGCGCGACGCCATGGCCTCGGCGTCGCGTCTGTTAGCAAGGCAGAACGGGCCAAGCGTCCACACGGGCTTTCCCAGCGCGGCCTCGTAGCACGTCACGAACTGCTCCTCCAGGTCCAGGAACGTGTTCACGATCGCTCCATCGGCCGTGCGCATGGCCTCCAGGCTCTCGTTCCAGAACGTCTCCCACCCCGGCGCATTGAGGAAACCCGGCGCCGTGGCCTTGGTGACCTCGACGTGCACCGGCATCCCCGGCACGACGAACTTGTCATGGTCGTCCGCCGCCGCGGTCTGCTTGTGGAGGCCATGGTCGACGGCGTTGAGGTCGCAGAGCGAGTAGAAGCACGACGGTCCATGGAAGAAGAGCCGAGGGACGCCGAGGCTTGTGGCCACGTCAGCCGTCCACGCGTTGCACCAGTCGGAGATGAGGCAGCTCGGCCGCGCCGGGAGCTCTCTGAGGTAGGCCTCGAGTGGTCCGGCGAGCTTCTGTAACGCTTCGAACAAAGGGACGAAGTGGTTGTTGTCCTTGACCTGGTCGATGTTCTCGATGCCCGGCGGGAGGCCGTCGATGTCGGTGGGGAAGGGGAGCTCGACGAGGTCGACGGGGAGTTTGGCGCGCGCGGCGTGGTTGGCGAGGCCGCGGAGGCGGGCGGCGTTCACCGGCGTCGTGACGAGGCTCACGCGCGCGCCGCGCTCGGCGAGGAGGCGGGCGAGGTCGACCATGGGGATGGTGTGGCCTTGCGCCACGAGAGGGACGATGACGAAGTGAACTGGTGGTGGTGGAGGTGCGAGCTCGAGCGTGGTAGCAGCCGTGGGCTCCTCTGCTGGCGCCATGGACGTGTCGAGGATTTTGTGCGTGCACGAATGGTGGAAGGGATGAAGAAACAGTGTCGCATCTGAGTAGAAAGGATCGAGGAGCAAGAGGCTTATATAGCCTGGGAAGAAGGCTATATTTCTTGTCGCAGAAGATAGAACTACTTTGGAGAGAGATTATTACAACAAGTTGTGCCTCGGTCCTCCATCGTTTTTAGCCAAAGGAAAGTAAAAGAAATGCAATCTTTTTCGAAGGCTCACTTGAAGGTGCAAAAAGGGGCCTGGTTTTCGATTGGAGGTGTGCTGTTTTTGCAGGAACTGCGCCATCGCTGCCAGCAATGTTGGCGCTATCGATCTCACCGGAAGGCGGAAGCTTGCCCAAGCGAAATCACAACTGCGTCTGATCTTATGTGTGTCCTGTGCGGCGCTACGGCCTACGGTACACGGGGACCTCTCTAGCTAGTTGTCATGCCTCGACGTCTCGACGTATCTGTGCGTTTCGAGAGAGAAAAAAAAATAAAACTGTGGTCGCAATAGCAAACAGAAATGGCAAAGGAGAAACCAACAACAAAGAAATCCTTCTAGAAGCCTTGGATGGACCGGAGCCTTGCTTACATCGTGCCAAAATAGTCCAAAACACGATGACCAAGCACGAGACGTACAGCAATCTGCAACTGCATGCATGGGGGCCAAAACGCCAGCCGGTCGGTTGGTTCCTTGTGGTGCTCGTTCCACGCAGTACTCGAGATACAAGGACTGCACTCCAAAGCGTTGTTTGGCTTATTGCTTGCCAAATGCAAAATGTTTAGCCATTCAGAATGACTTATTTATTTGTAAAGAAGTGAATTGGTCACAAATATAAATAACCCCTAAAATCTTTTTGATTCTAATCCAATCTACTACTTCCCGAAGACTCAAAACAAGGCAGAAGAGGTTCTAAACCTGTTTCCCTTCTACTTCATGCTGCCCATCAACTCGTCACGTTTTATTTTTTAGGGATCCAACAAACAGATATATAGTTTGTGAGGCATACCTTCGTTGGCAAGATTTGTTGTGGTAGAACATGTCCATTTGTTGTGGTAGAACATGTCCATCTGGGTTGGAGTCCTTAAGTCGGTATAGGTACTCATATTTTTTTGGATTTATTCAAAAATATAACTGGCTCTAATCTCAAATGTCTATGGTGACTTCTTTGATCGTAAGATCGCCTCATGCATATATTTATAAGGGTTAGCGTGTTTGGTGTATGTGATGGTCTACAAGAAGAAATGATACTTTTCTCTTTTTTTTCTTTCACCGTTGATGCTTTCGGGTTTTTAGAGGCTCCAAACAACTCTAGCTTACGGGCAGATATCTTTTTCATACATTTCTTGTGCTATATATTTTTTTATCCCTAATCTTTTACTCATATTTTTAAGAAAGATTCTCTTAAGTAGATGAAGGCTGTTCGCTAAAAAAAACAAACTGGATCGAGGCCTTTTCTTCTCTGTGGAACAATCTTTCTTTTATGTTGAAAAAACATTTTTTTCATGATGTTCTATATGGGGAAATGTTATGGTCTGACCAAAGGTTTACGATAACATATAAGGTGTTTGCATATCACATATAACCCAAATGGATCGTTTGGCCCAGTGATCGTAACCCACCAGCAACTGGTCACACCCATATATGTAAAACTGCTTTTCATTCTTGTTTTCTCTATTTTTCTTTCAATCTCTAATTCTCTATACGTAAATATGTTTACTGGATTGCAATTTTACTTTATTCTTATTTATTTTTCAAAATAATAAAAGTTATATTTTTAGCACAAATTAATAAAAGTGATATTTTTTTGAGGGAAATTAATAAAAGTTATATGATACCTACCATTTTATAAACCTATCAAATTAATAAAAATTGGCCCCGGGTCCAACCGGACTTTTTTTTTTGCGATCCAACCAGAGACAATAGCTTGCAGCTGTTTTTTTTTTTGGTAAGGGGCCCCGAAACTAGGCCCAGCAATTGGGGGTCCAACCAGGCAGACACAGCACTATAAATTCAGGCTCATTTGGGCCCATGTAGCACCGATGGCTTTAGATTTTCAGCTATGCATAACCTTTGAATCGAAATTTGCTGTAAGATTTCTGACTTATATATGTGCTAATTGTTACTAAAATCCAAGCTTCTAGAAGATACACATCAGTCACATCCTATGACACTATATCGACATGGATAGTAATTAAAGTACTCCCATCGGTTTTCAAAAGTTTCAAAATGTACAGTCGAACATCTGTTTTCCTTACACTAAACTATCATTTGCTTCAAAATTAATGTTATCTTAGGAATAATTTGAGTATGTATCTATTAAAGTGAGTTATGTACACTAAACACACATATAGTTTTGTTAATTCTCACCAAAAGAGGGCATCCAACCTTGCAATGAGTGAAGCTTCTCGTTCAGGCCGGATTTTGCTCTGAGGTTGGAGTGGAACTTCCAAATTGCTACACGACTTACCTTTTATACAGCATGTCCGATTTGTCAAAGTCTGAACTTTATCTTTTATCTCCAAAATCCTCACTTTATAGTTTGAACCTTCCTAGTCCAGGCAGTTAAATCAGCACGACGACTACTAGCAGCAGTCGAAGCTTCAGAGAAAGCGCGAAACCACTAAATCCAACCAACCTCACCGTTCCAACTCCCATGTCGTCAGCTCCAAGACACCCAAGCAGTTAAAATCAGTAGTCGAAGCTTCATCGAAACCCAACAACATACTCAACCAACCAGGGCCGTCGATGGGCAGGATCGACATGCCCGACCGATCCGGGCCCCCAAATAAACAAGGGCCCCCAAGTTAATTTATCAGATGTCAATGCTCATGTTCCATGATGGTTGAGTCTTATAACTCACAACGTGCATGATGCAGATGGCCGATGAGTACCTAGCAGCTAACGCACGATGAAGCCACACCACACATAACGGGATTCACCGAGACCAAGACGATGAAAACATTTTATATTAATATTTCATATGTTTTAAAATATTTTATGAAATATCATATATTTGTTTTTGAGTTTAAATACGAAATATCATATATTGAAGTTATATAAACACACAAAATTTATATCATAGTTATATTATACAAGTATTTTTTTTATATTTTAGGGCCCCACTTTATATTTGGCACCGGGGCCCCAAATTTCTGGAGACGGCCCTGCAACCAACCTCACCGTTCCAGTTTCCATGTCGTCAGCTCCCGACCAAGGCTCTGTCGAGCCACTCGTCGTCTCCGAATCCGGCATGTCGCCGGGCGATGGTGCCGCCGCCACTCTCACCAACTCGTCGCCGCACTTCGTGCTCGTCCCGATGATGACCGCCGGCCACACCGGCCCGATGCTCGACATGGCTCGCGTCCTCGCCGGCCGTGGCGCGCTCGTCACGTTCGTCACCACGCCACTGAACCTGCCCCGCCTCGGCCGCGTCCCCGGCGACGACGAGCTCCCCATCCGCTTCCTCCCGCTCCGCTTCCCGTGCGCCGAGGCCGGCCTCCCCGCCGGCTGCGAGACCCCCGACGCGCTCACGAGCTTCGACTACCTCGAGAACTTCCACAACGCCTGCGCCATGCTCGCCGCGCCGCTCGCCGCGCACCTCAGGGGGTCCGACCCTCCGGCGAGCTGCGTCGTCTCCGACGCCGCCCAGCCGTGGACCGGCGCCATGGCGAGGGAGCTCGGCGTGCCACGGCTCGCGCTCGACACGTTCTGCGCTTTCTCCTCGTTCTGCATGCGACTGATGAGCGTCCACCACATCTTCGATGGAGCCGTAGAAGATGGAGATGAGGAGCGTCCAGTGCGTGTCCCGGGATTCCCAATCGACATCGAGATGTCGCTGTCGACTTCGCCGGCGAACTTCTCGGGGTTTGGCAAGGTGTTCGCCGACGAGATCATGGCTGAGAACGCGAGAGCCGACGGCCTGGTGATGAATACATTCACCGAGCTCGAACCCCTCTTCGTTGATGCCTATGTGGCCGCCCTCGGCACGAAGATATGGACCGTCGGGCCTCTCTTCCTCCACACCATGCCGTCGCCGGCGATCACCGGCACCGATGACGACACCTCTGTCCGGTGCGTTCGCTGGCTCGATTCCAAGACGCCCCGATCCGTGGTGTTCGTGAGCTTCGGCAGCCTGGCGCGCACGTCCCTGCTGCAGCTCGTCGAGATCGCGCACGGACTGGAGGCGAGCGACCGGCCATTCATCTGGGCAGCGAAACCCGTGAACCTTGCCGAGTTCGAGCAGTGGCTATCAGACGATGGCTTCGAGACCCGTGTCAGGGAGAGAGGGCTCGTGGTCACGAGCTGGGCGCCGCAGAAGGCGATCCTGTCACACCCGGCGACGGGGGGATTTGTGACGCACTGCGGCTGGAACTCCACACTGGAGTGCGTCGTGGCAGGGTTGCCGATGGTGACGTGGCCGCACTTCGCCGAGCAGTTCATGAATGAAAAGCTCGTCGTCGACGTGCTCCGCGTCGGGGTGCCCGTGGGCGTCAAGAGCGCGGCGAAGTGGGGCGTGGAGGCGGAGGCCGTGGCGGTGACACGGGAGGACGTCGAGAGGGCAGTGGCCGCGGTGATGGACGGCGGGGAGGAGGGCGCGGCGCGGCGGTCGAGGGCCGAGGCGCTCGGGAAGAAGGCGCGAGACGCCGTGGAGCGCGGCGGGTCGTCGGACCGGAACGTGGCGTGTGTCGTGCAGCACGTACTAGAGCAGAGGAAGCCCGTGGCGTGAGGGAGACAGACAGGAAGGGGTCGAACAAAGATGTATACGTGATGTTGTATTTCCAATCAGATGCTTGATGCAGATTGTGCTACATAAGGAGTGGCATGTGGTCAGAACTCAGAAGATGTGTGCATTCAGGCTTCGTTACTCGAACTCCAACACAAAAGGGAAAATTATTCGCTCCTCTGATTGGCGCGTCATCTATTTGGAAAATGTGCTCCCTTACGTCTCTCGAGATGACGCCGCAGGAAACGAATTCGATTCATGCGAACGAGATCAGATGATATCAGATGGGCTTAAATATCTTCGCCCTGATAATGACAAACTTTGGGACGACACCGAGAAGTCATCAGAGTCGCTGCCAGCAGCCAGCGTCACGTTAGTATGACATTCCGTCCTGAGCAGCGGCTCGATCGGTACCGGTAACCGGTAGTATCTTTGCACTCAAGTTGATCGGGACAAATTACTGTATCAACCAATTAAAGAGTAGATCATTTAAACCATACATTCAGCATGAGACCATTGAGACGCTTGCTTATGCATCAAGTAAGCGTATGACATGCATACTAATGAAGATGAATGTAGCCAAACCATTGTTAAAAATTAATTTGAAATATTCAGAGAAGATATAAATAAAATGCTCTGGTAGCGAGCATGATTTCAAACTAACAAAAGAAGCTTCCATGATAGCCCTAACAATTACTATTACTAAGTTAAGAAGAGAGACAACAAAATTACCTATCTACCATTAAAAAAATCAACCCATAATGGCCTATATCTGTTTGTAAAGCAACTTAACACAAATTAAACTCATAATACCTCCATACAAGTTTACAAACTGCCCAGCATATATAGCAAACAAATTACATGAAAATAACCCATGCATGCTTCATTTTGTGCAACTCTAGCATGCATGTTAATAGAACTGAATCAACAAAATAGAGACATCACAACTCAATACTCATCAAGCCATGCATCACAGGCATTTGGATATGCATCCTACAAGAAGGGTCATGCAAAAATCCTGAACAAGTGGGAGAGTTATATTTGTATATGATATGCATGACTACGGTATGTAGAGGGTCACGAAAATGGAATGATCAGTCGCAAGGTATGTGAATCATCTCTATATATATAAGTGAACGGTGAAGGTACGTCAATCTGTTTCGTCTTTCACGCTTGGTTGAAGCGGGTGAGACATTGGAGAGAAACAATTATTATAGTATACTAATTGGCTTGGTTAATTGAGGAGAGGAGTATGTAACTAGATGGTGTAATAACGGTTAACTCTGTGATTCAGCCAATCAGCGACAGTTATGTTGAATCAAATCAGCCATAATCGCCATAAACTGCAGTATACCAGTCATCACTTGGTGCAAAAGATACCTCCACAACGCAACACATCAAGCTAGCCTCGCCTTGCCTATTGGCATTTCTTAACATCGTCACTAGGTTTTGTGTGCCTATCGACAATGCCAAGAAACGCACGTTTGTATTTCTAGTCTCATAGAATAATTCGCAAGTGGATGAAGGTCTCATTGTAGCACTTCACCTGTGAGTATTCAAGAGTATCGTATCCACATGGAATAGAGATAATAATCTCTTCTAACTAATTTGTCCAAGGATAGAGAAGAGTGCCACCTGGTTAAAATTTTGAAGATGTGTGCATTGAGTAGTATATTGGAAAAAAAAACTTTTTTAGAATGATTGATAAGTAACTACAAGTACCAAAATGTAAGAATCGTACGGTGGAATTTTTTTGAAAAAAATATGTTAAGTACTTCAAAGTACCGAGGCAAAAGTACAAAAAAATATCAAAATTATGGAACCTATGAGATGGCCCGGCACGAAGATTTGGACCATCGGGCCTCTCTTCCTCCACACCATGCCATCGATGGCAGCGGCACCACTGATGCGACCGCTGTACGGTGCGTTCGCTCGCTCGATTCCAAGAAGCCCCAATCCATGGTGTTGATGAACTTCGGTAGCATGGCGCGCACGTCACCACCACAGCTCGTCGAGATCGCGCATGGGCTAGAGGCGAGCGACCGGCGATACTATTGCACCCGACGACGGGGGGATTCGTGGTGTTCATGAGCTTCGGTAGCATGGCGTGTGTAACGACCCAAATTTATTAAGCATGTCATACAACATGCATGATCATCATCTATAGTATTATTGCATTGTTTGACTTTATTTGGGCTTACTTGAAATTATTTTTAAATTAAAAACATGAATTTTTGCAAGTACTTTGTGAAGCAACTAAAATTTTCACCATAAGACTTATGATGGAAAATTACATGATAAATTAGTACTTTTGAAAATAAGATTTATCATGATTTTTATAGAATTTTTAGAAATTATCTTGAGGGCTAACAGCTTACCTAAATGTCTAAATATGTCATTTTGGGAAGAAGTTTCGTTTTAAAACTATTATAGCTATTACGCCATTTAATAGAAAAATGGATCGCTTTTGATTTGTAGCCTCTACTAAAAAAGGTTTCATAATTTTTCTAGACCTCTGAATAGTCTTTTCTTATTTTAGAAAGGAAAAGAAATAAACAAAATAGCTCACGTGTTAGACCTTCTGAACCGGTCACATGACTCAGCCTCCAATGGTGAGACAAGAGTTAGCTCTTAAATTGTTTAATCTATGAAAAGTAAAAAACAATACTAAAATGGTTGGCTAAGAGGTAGCTCTTGGCCCTTTGCTAGCTCTTAGCCAGCTTTTGGCTCTTTGAACAGTACAAAGTTGATGTCACCGGCTCTTCACGAGGACAAGATAAGAGCCGGTCATATCAACTTTGCACTATTCAAAGAGCTAAGAGCTGGCTAAAAGCTAACAAAGAGCTAAGCGCTAGCTCTTAGCTAACCCATTTTGGTACTGTTTTTTACTTTTCATCGATTAAACAATTTAAGAGCTAGCTTTTGGCTCACCATTTTGAGAAGGCCTAAGCCGAACTCTCTGTATAACCCAGACAACTTCTTCCCGGTACCCCAGACATGTATGCCATTTTCACAAAGTGAGCGCAAAATCATCGATCTCCCTCACGCCGTCTGCTCCGTCCGTGCGCTGTCCATCCCAGTGCCACGCGCCCGTGCGTCCGTCCGCCAGGCACGGGAGCTCTTTGTTCTCTCTCCCACAGTTCGCTCTTTCCTCGTTCTTTTCTCCCCCATACTGCGAGTGCGTCGCTGGCGAGCAGGGGCCGGCCAGCCTCGGCCTGGTCAGGCGCTCAGGCAGGGGGCCAGCTGCACCTGTCCAAGCTCCTCCCCCTCGGCAAGAACAGCAGTCTGAGTTTCGTTTTTCGCCATTGATGGTCAAGCAAGTCCAAGTCCAATCTCTTCAATCGGTGAGTTTGTTCGACCTAGGATTCTTCCAATCATCCTTCTCCATCCTTGGTGATGCCTCCCTGCTGTTTCCTCCTCCCCAAATCTCCATTGGAGAACCTCCATGAGCTCCAATGGTGGTCCACCTCTATTGGAGTTGCATGTGCTCGATATATGTCAATGTTAGGAAGTAAATCGGATTCCCCATCCTTCATAGAAGCTCTAGGAACCAAACCCCGCTGCAATCGGTCGCCCGAATCACCGGCAAGCCATTGCCAACAACTTTTTAAGCTATTTATAGTTCTGCCATTACGAGAAATATATGAACAAAACTATTTCTTTTTAGTATTTAAATGTTTTAACAAGTAGATTACTGCTGTTTCAAATCATGTTTACTTGATAAAATATTTCTTCTCTCATTTATGCTTTTCATGCAAACATATACGCATGTTATCATGGCATATTTATTTATTTTGCATAATTGCATTCGTGTAGTGACCGAGACGCCAGAGAACACAAGGTTGAGTTCGTACCGGACCCCATGGTTCAGGAGGCAACCTTTGAGCATCAAGACATGCACCTAATTAATTTTAGAATATTAAAATGCTTATTTGTTTGTGCATGAACCCTCCCATTTTAGTTCATGTGTAATGTGATAATAGAACCTAATAGTCATAAGCCTTAGTGTTAGACCAACTTCTAGCTAAGTATGTTTGTTGAGGTATAAGAACTTAATTGCTTATTCCTGCTTAGACGGTAGAAGTCGGGAGGTGACAAGGACATCACTTCTCGCGAGATTATAGGATTTGGTCTAATCCTACACTTGGATAGTTGGAATATATTAAAGATGAACAACCATGATTATGAGTCGAGATTTGAGCATGTAGGACCTTGTTGAGATGGAGCTCACTTGGTTAGAGCTTGCTTGAATTGATTAAGGACCGTGACGTTATCGCTGTGATACTTGAGCAATTTTTCTATACAAACCACATGCTTAGTATGGGATGGGTAAGCTAAGTACCATAAGTCGCACCTTGCTATGGGACGGTTTGACACGGGTTATGATGAGGGGTAGATGACGGAGTCCGTCACCCCTGTACATCTCCAACCGCCCTCTCATCGCCGGGTATGGGTATGTGAACGGTTGAGGACATTAATTAACACTTATCCTAGGCCGAGGGTATGGTCATTGGTCTTGCGTCTTGTGTGGGAAAAGTTGTACACCTCTGCAGGGTTTCTGATCTATTGCAATAGCTATCCTCTTGGATATGGCAACCGCTCATGTACTTGGACTTTAACGTAGAGTTTCGGAAAAAGCTTATCGAAGATTGAGCTCATGGTTGATGATACATTATCACTCTAATTATGCAATTATATTGGTGTATGATTAAGAGATTAGATGCTATATCTGCTTGCAAATTTCATATTTGGTTATTAAAACTTGTCCAATCCTTTCCATCCACCAAATGAATATTTCTAGGACAAGTCCTGCTAGTACGAAATGTACTAACGATGCTGACGTTAAGTGCTGACGTTAAGTTAATTCTATGTGAGGCACCACTGGAGCCGGTCTTTGGGTATTTCTATCCCGCCGATGGTGGTGCGGGCATGGAATAGCTACGCGTTGTTTATCTTTGTTCAATGAGTCACTTGTGGCATGAGAGTGAACTTATTATTTTGTTGTAATATATTTGAGAGCGATGTTAAAACCTTCCACTACAAAACTTTATGTTTTAGTAAGAAAACTTAAACTTGACTATAAGGGTGAACTCTTTTATGTATGGTGAACTCTATATATGCAATGCTTGATAATGAAGATGTTTTCAAATTGTGCTAGTGAGGTGTGTCATCCTGGGCATTGTTTGGGACACATCTCAAGGACGACCGGAGTTAAACTGATTTATTTGGGTTGGTCAATGGTAGATGACTCGAATAAACGAGTTTAATTTGGAGGTTCCTCACAACGTGGTATCAGAGCTGACCCTCGCGGTTTCACAGACGCGCGCGGTCAGTTGCGCGGGCATGGTGTGCATGTGCGTGTGGAACACGGCATGGCCCATGCGCCGTTGGCGTGGCCACGTTGGTAACTGGACGCACGGACGTGGCCAGAGGGGACGTTACTGGTTTGGGGTCGACCGACATCCGTCGGTCCCATAAGAGGGGTGAGTTGTAACACCCCAGCCCAGGGCTTAATAAGATTGATAAGGATACTCATACCAAAAAGTTACAACTTCTTTTCTAGGAGCTCATCCTGAAAGAACTCTAAGGTTAAGCGTGCTTGGCCCGGACCAATTTAAGGATGAGTGACTGACCGGGAAGTCGTTCCCAGGTGCGCATGAGTGAGGACAAAATACGCAGAAAAGATATGTGTTGATCTGTGGGGGCATTCTTGAGATCCTATAGAGCTGCCAGGGTAGACGGGCACGGACGTGCTTCGCGTCGGTGCCAGTGGGTGTCAAGGCCGTGGCGAAGTGGGGCGTGGAGGCTGAGGCCATGGCGGTGACACAGGAGGACGTGGCGAGGGCGGTGGCCTCGGAGATGGATGGCGGGGAGGAGGGAGTGGCATGGCGGGCGAGGGCCGATCAAGGCCCTCGGGAGGAAGGCGCGGACGCCATGGTGCGCGGTGGGTCGTCGGACCAGAACGTGGCGCGTCTGAGCAGAAGAAGACCGTGGCGTGAGGGAGAGAGGGATCAAACAATTTAAAGATGTGTGCGGGATGTGTATATTATTTCCAATAGATGCTTGATGGATGTTGAGATTGTGCTACATTCAGAGTGCATTTTGTCAGAACTCATAAGATTTGTACGTTCAGTCTTCGTTACTGGAATACAAAACGGAAAATTCTTTGCTCCTCTCTGCTTGGCCCGTCATCTATATGGGGAAAAAGCTGCGGAGGAATGAATTCGAGTACAAGAGAATGAAATCAGATGATATTTTTCCCATGTCATACGAACGTGACGCTGGCTGCTGGCAGTCACTCTGCTGACTTTCTTCAGTGTCGTGCAGTCGTGCTAAGGTTTGTCAGTATCAGCGCAAAGATATTTAAGGGGAAAAATCCCTTGTATGAGATTCTGTCCTGAGCAGCAGCCCGATCGGCACCGGTAGTATGTTTGCACCCAAGTCAGCCAAGACAAATTAGTATATAAACAAATTAAAGAGTAGATCATTTAAATCGGCTACATGACATACATTCAGCAAGAGATAGCCTATGTGTCAAGTAAATGTACTACAGGCATACTGTAAAAAATGAATGTAGCTATACCAATGTTAAAAATTAATTTGAAATATTCAAAGACGACAGACAAAATTAAACTACAATTGACATAGGGCGAGCTTTGAAACTAACAAAATAAGCTTGCATGATGGCCCTAACAATTACTATAACTAAGTTAATAAAAAAAGACAATAAAATTACCTATGGCTTCCATTAAAATCATCAATCCAAAATACCTATATGTTTTTATAGGCTCTATAAAGCAACTGACATTACCATTATAAAAAAACTCAGCTCATAACACCTCGATACATGTTTACAAATTGCCCACCATAGCAAACAAATTAAATGAAAATAAGCTATGCATGCCTCATTTTATACAACTCTAGCATGTGCTAATAAAATTGAAGAAAGAAAACAAAAACATAACAACTCAATACTCATGAAACCATGCATCACAAGCATTTGAATATGCATCCTACAGGTCATGCAAAAATGCTGATGAACAAGCAGGAAGCGGCAGAGGTACATTTGTATGTTATATGAAATGTGCAAATGGAATGAGAAGTCAGAAGGTACGCGAATCATCTCTCTCTCTCTCTCTCTATATATATATATATAGGCATGTCAATTCGTTTCGTGTTTGATCTTGGTTGGAACGGAAAACATAAAAGTTGCCATATGAGACATTGGAGAGAAACAATTACTATGGTATACTAATGGATGGCTGAATTGTGGAACGGAGGTCCATCATGACTTCCTAGATAGATTAGCATGCTATGTTACATCGATGACACAAATGCTTACCGGTGTGTTTGCTGGCTCGATTCCAAGAATTCCAGTTCGTGCCACATCTCATGTTCGTGGGCTGGAGGCGAGCGACCGGCCGTTCATCTGGGTGGTGAAGCCCGTCGACCCCGCCGAGTTCGAGCGGTGGCTGTCCGATGACGGCTTCGAGACCCACGTTGGGGAAGAGAGGGGTCTCGTGGTCACGAGCTGGGCGCCGCAGAAGGCGATCCTGTCGCACCGGGCGACGCTGGGATCCATGACGCACTGCGGCTGGAACTCCACGCTGGAGTGCGCCGCGGCTGGGCTACCGATGGTGACGTGGCCGCACTTTGCAGAGTTGTTCATGAATGAGAAGCTCGTCGTCAACGTGCTGCGCGTCGGGGTGCCCGTGGGCATCAAGGCCACGGCGAAGTGGGGTGTAGAGGCGGAGGCCGTGGCGGTGACGCGGGAGGACGTCGCGAGGGCCGTCACGGCGGTGATGGACGGCGCGGCGAGGCGGGCGACGGCCGAGGCGCTTGGGAAGAAGGCACGGGACGCCGTGGCGCGCGGCGGGTCGTCGGACTGGAACGTGTCGCATCTCGTGGAGCACGTACTCGGGCAGAGGAAGCTCGTGGCGTGAGGGAGAGAGGAAGGGATCGAACAAAAGATGTGTACGTGATAGGTGTATTCCAATCAGATGCTTGATGGGTAATCAGATTGTGTCACATTTAGAGTGGCGTGTGGTCGGAACTCAGAACATATGTGGGTGTTCAGTCTTCGTTACTCGAACAAGGGGAAATTTCTTTGCTCGTCTGCTTACCCCGTCATATATTGGGAAAATGCGCTCCCGTCTCTGGATGATGGCGGAGGAAATGAATTCGAATACAAGAGAATGAGATCAGATGATATTTTCCCCATGTCATACACATATATACGAACGTGACGCTGGCTGCTGGCATTGACTCTGATGGCTTTCTTCGGTGTTGTGCCAAGGTTTGTCAGTATCAGCGCAAAGATATTTGAGGGGAAAAATCCCTTGTATGACATGTCGTCCTGAGCAGCAGCCCGATCGGCACCGGTAGTAGTATCTTTGCACTAATCAAAAAAATTATTAGTGTATAAACAAATTAAAGAGTAGATAATTTAAAGCGCTACATTAAAAAAAAATGACACCCAAGAGCTGCTTTCCTATGTGTCAAGTAAATGTACGGCATGTATACTATCAAAGATAAATGTAGCCATACCATTGTTGAAAATTAATTTGAAATATTCAAAGACAGACAAAATTAAACTATACAATGCTCTGACAGAGGGCGTGTTATGAAACTAACAAAATAAGCTTGCATGATTGACTTAATAATTACTATTACTAAGTTAATAGAACGGACAATAAAAATTACCTATCGCTGACATTAAAAACATCAACCTGAAATATTATATATTTTTATAGACTCTATAAAGCAACTGACATTACCATTATAAAGAAACTCAACTCATAACACCTCGATAGATATGTTTACAAATTGCCCACCGTAGCAAACAAATTAAATGAAAATTAGCTATACATGCTTCATTTTAGGTAACTCTACCATGCATATGTTAATAAAATTGAAGAAAGAAAACAAAGATACCAAAACTCAATACTCATGAAGCCATGCATCACAAGCATTTGAATATGCATCCTACAGGTCATGCAAAAATGCTGATGAACAAGCTGGAAGCAGCAGAGGTACATTTGTATATGATATGCATGACTACGGTGCAAATGGAATGAGAAGTTGTAAGGTACACGGATCATCTCTATATACAAATGAATTGATAGAGGCATGTCGATCCGTTTCCTGTTTCATGATTGGTTGGAGCCGGAAACATAAAAATTGACATATGAGACACTGGAGAGAAACAATTACTATGGTTTACTAATCGCCTGAATTGTGAGGCAGAGCTCGATTGTGGGTACTAGTTCGATTCCAAAAGCCCCAGTCCATGGTGTTCGTGAGCTTTGGCAGCCTGGTGCGCAAGTCGCTGCCACATCTCATGTTCGTGGGCAGGAGGCGAACGATCGGCCGTTCATCTTGGCGGCCAAGCCCATCAACCTCGTCGAGTTTGGGCGGCGAGGAGAGGAGGCTCATGGTGCATCGGAACTCTGTCCATGACCGCACTTTGCGGAGCAGTTCATGAATGAGAAGCTCGTTGTGGAATATAAAATCCTCAAGAAAAAGTATGACCATTCATATTACTAAAAATATTATGCTTCTATCCTAAAATCTAAACAATAGTTCTCTACTACTAAAATGATTACTGGAACTCAATTGCTCAACGCCTCCAACCAACCTTGAGTCATTATTAACTGCTTGTCATTTTGTTGCCAGTAAATTGAGCCAGCCATCATAAATATTAATGAAAGGGAACTGCTAGCGCCCGGATGTCCAACGTCCGGGCGTAGCGTCGGATGGTGGTTACTGGGTTTCGCTGAAACATTTGCAACATCGGGTCGGTACTTCTGCAACATCGTCATCGTTTTCTTAGATTTAGATGACTACTTGACCACTCATTCGTCACACTCATATCGAAAACAAATATGAACACAAAAATCAATGAACATGGGACATCACAAACTCATGTGTGCATGCAACATCAGAGAATCTCTAACATTTTCTTATAGTAGCAGTGACATCATAGATCCACTCGTGTGGACCATGCAACATCAAAAGGTTAAACAAATGAAACATCTCAAATAAACACTACAGCATCAAAGATGGATTACTGAGACATCTCAAGTAAACACTGCAACATCAAAGATGGATGAATGAAACCAACACTGCAACATCAAAGATGGATTACTGAAACATTCCAAGTAAACACTGCAACATTAATGGTGGATTAGTGAAACATATAAGTAAACACTGCAACATCAAAGACGAATTAAGTAAACACAACAATATTAAAGATCTATTAATGAAACATCTCAAGTAAACACAGCAACATCAAATATGAATTATTGAAACATCTCAGACAAAAGACTGCAACATCAATGATGCATTCTTGATTACGGAAACATCACAGGTAAACCGTTGCAACATCAAATATTGATTTCTGTAACATCTGCAACCCATGAGCGCAAGGCCGTCTTGTCTCCCAAAGCTGCAAGGACAGTGGCGAGCGGAAAGCATCTGCGAGGTCACGCCGGCCTCGCCCACAGCCCATAGGGGAGGTGGTTAACGGCACCATCGTGGCAGCAGACGAGCGCCCGGAGAGCGACGCGGGCCGGCGATGCCCTGGCCACCGCATCGAAGCATATGCTGCTGGTAGCCCGAGGCCAGCTGCCTCTGGGTCCACGAATCCACAAGTCGCCGGGAGAGGATGAGCCATGAGTCCGCCTGCATGAAGTTGCGGCGGTCTCCCTTTATCTGCGTCGAGGGCCGCACACCCGCACGAGAATCCACGAGTTGGATCCGCGCCGGGGAGAGCGGAGCGCTAGGATGTGGGCTCCGCATAGCAGAGTCATCCACACGCCGCCTCCTGAAGCTGCTCCTCACCTCAAGACGCTGGGACCAGGGTGAGCTCACCGCATGGGGAACCGCCGGGGAAGCTCGTGGTATCCAAGCAGTGAGGCGGCACGGCAACCAGGCGGCGAGGAGGTGCGTCGCAGCATCCAGGAGCAGTTGAAGTGGCTGCTGTGGAGGGACGGAGGGAGCGAGATGCAGATAGATGGCCGGTTGGGGGAAAGACCGAGATGATAAGGATGCGGACTTGTCGAGAGAGATGGAACGTGGGTGGAGTGTTCGACACGACACGGAAGGCTCGTATCGTACGTATGGGTTATAGCAATACCATTAAAGAAAACAACAAATATCGTCATGACACCAGGGGCAAAGATCCTTGCCGGCAATTCAGCAAGCACATAGTGAGCATGCTGAGAAATCGAGCCACAGCTTACTCACAGAGACGTCTCCAAGCAAGCGCCATTCCAGACGGTGTTGATGCCCATGTTTTCGTCGTCCTCGAGCTGGTTGGCAGCATCAAAAAGGAGGCTGCGCTGCCGCCGCCGGAGCGACCGGCGGCGGCGCGGCACAGGGAGGTGGCTAGCGCGACGCGGAGGCTAAACAGTCGGACGGCGGGGGAATAGGCTGGGGCTGAGGAGGCGGCTGCCGTGTTGCCGGTAGGGTGGGGGCGTTGGGCGTTGCCACTTGCCAGGTCGTCGGCGTTGGGCGGATCCTTGCAATGATGGTGGCCGGCGGCCACAGATGCTCAGATTCCCGGTGGAGGGAGCGCCGGAGCTCGGCAAGGTGAGCTCGAGGTGGAGCCTGCCGAGACGGGGGATGATTGGGTGGAGAGAGACGGGTGGCTTGTCGCTTGGGATGAAGGAGGCGTCGGGAAATTTAAATCGGCTCGGTGGGAACTGAGGAGGGGGCAACGGGGTGGACTGGCAGGACTGCGGGGGAGGCAGGTCCAATTGTACTGAGAGATGTCCTATTTCAAATGGTTTGCCTCTTTAGTTTAAATTTTACTCCCTTGGTCCATAAAAGAATACAATTTTAGGATTCAAACAAAAGAATGCAACTCTAAGCACATATACTACGTAACATGGGACCCACCAAATCCACTCTTCTTCATAAGTTGTGGCCCCACGTGGGACCCTCATATAGTTCAAGTGAAACCCGTGTATTGTTTAGGCGGGCCCCATGTGGGACCTGCGTATTATTTAGGCGGGACCCACATGGGACCCGCGTATTGTTTAGGTGGGATCCACATATTGTTCAGGTGGGACCCACGTTGTGTTGTTTAGGCGGGACCTACATATTGTTTAGGTGGGACCCACGTACTATTTATGTGGGACCATGCTATCGGGGTACCTACGTCATTTTACTTGTTCCTTAGTCTATGTGAAGAAACATAGAATTGCATTTATTTTACGGAGGAAGTATCTCTGGTTTTGACGGTGGCGGTGTAGTTACAAAATTAATTCATTGCCCAGGATATGGTTTACCATTATGCTATTTCCCTCCTACCTCAACTCTCTATTGTGCACAAATGTTGCGTAAGTTCATTGAAATATACTACTTCCTCCGTCCCAAAATATTTGCACTTCTCTAGGATTTGAATTTTGTCCAGAAAAATTACAAATATAGAAGTCCAATCATAAGCTCAATCATAAATTATGGTCCCACGTGGACCCATGTATTGTTTAGGTGGGACCCACATGGGACCCGCGTATTGTTTAGGTGAGACCCACGTGGGACCCATGTAGGCCCCACTTATTGTTTAGGTGGGACCCTGTGGGCCCCACTTATTGTTTAGGTGGGACCCACGTGGGCCCCACTTATTGTCTGATGATTGAATGTTGCTATTAACTGAAACTTTTATGCAACCAGTTCATGCAAACTTTCATGTTGTAACATGATCCGTTGTTTCACTAAATTTGTGCTACTCACGGCTGGTCAGGTTTTGCCAGAGAACCAAGATCGGGACATACTCCCTCCGTCCCAAAAATAATGTAATTCTAGCCATTCACTATATTCATAGAAAAAGATGCTCGGAAAGGCTATGCTATAAACAAAAATGATATCTGCTCAAAGCTTAATATAATGTTCAGTTATAATAAGCTTTAGTAGGTCCTTGTGTCTTATTAGTTATTGCTAATTAGAGCCTCGAAAGTTTCACACAAAGAATGTTTCATTGGTAAAAATTACTAATTTTAACTACTTGTCTGCAAAGGTTAAGATGCTCCTGTCCTGCTCCCCCCGCGATTGCCATCAGTGAATGAATCGGTCGACGAGTGTGTATCGGAGTCCCAAGCAGTACATGGTGTTGTTGCTCTCGTATGGATTTAACGGCACCACACCTAGAGAACTGGTGAAGCAGAGGGTATGGTCTGGTTCACTAAATAATTTGATTACCTCGATTGGCCTCCTGCTGTCTTTGATGAGGGAAGGGCATACAAGGTACAACTCTCAACTCCATTTAATCTACTGTGGTTAGACTATTGATCTTATCGTTGATCGCATGATGCTTTGTTGTCAACCACTGAATTGACTGGTTCAATTTTGCTCACAGAACTTAACATTATTACGGTCGTTACACTATCTAAATTGTTGGTAAGCCGCAAAGCAGATGAGTAGATATTACTCTATCTTAAATGTAAAGTATCAAATCTAGGCATGTCTATTTGTCCAAAATAATGAGCTTGCTACTTATGTCAAATTTCAATGAGTTCAGCCCAACCTAAAATCAAAAAACCAAAACCCATACAACATGCTAACGCAATAAATGATTCATCCTATATAAAAAAAAAAACTACAATTCAAATAGCCAAACAGTTGGCTATTTCCTTAACCTGCTGTGAGTTTAAGAACACACATGCGCCATAGCTCGGGCAGGCAGGCTATTACATAAGCACAAGCAGTAACATAATAAGCTGTTTATAATTCGTTTTAAGCACTATTACGCAAGAGGGCCGAACAAGGGAAAGAAGAGGACCAAGGGGGGCAGAGGGGGAAGAGAGGCAAATATAAATATATTTTTTTTCGAGAATGCGTATCTTTGTATTAAGAAGAAATATTGAGAAAATTTTACAACACGGGCCATCCGGGCACACAGACACGGCACTTACAAGCTTTGTTCTACTATACGGCCACTAAAACAACTCTGAAGCCATGCAGGAGCATACGCTACTGCAGTCCCTCGGCTACCTGCAGATAGGTGGCCACCACAGCCATCACAGGGCAGCGAGCCACTTTGCCCCGGCGCTGATCCATTCTGTGTGTCCATTGTACGGAGACAACAAGGGTGTGGCGGATCTGGGCAGGTCAGCAGCAGACGCTGATCGCGCCGCCGCCGCCGGTTGCCAACGCGGCCGCATCCAGGATGTCGGTGTCCGAGAGCACCTGGGCGGCCGGGATGATATCCCGAAGAGCCGCGAAGCAGTGGTCGTCAAGCGGCCCCGTGAAGATGGAGGCCAGCTCACTTTGGCAGAGATCACCGTCTGGGCGGTCCTTGTCAGTGAGTAGCCCGAGCTTGCGCATCACCAGCACCTCGCCCTTTTTGGATGCACGTACCGAATTGTTCAGCGGCTCGTTGGCGAGGCGTGCACTACGGCGAAGGGATTTGGACGGCGCGGTTGCCGAGCATGCCAGCTGGTTGCGCCTTGGCAGACTGGCGAGGGGGGCTTGTAGCGCTTGACGAACCCCCTGCCAGGAAGCGTGCTGTGGCGGCCTTTGCTTCGGCCATGTCGTCGGCAAGCTGGGCCCTAGCCCGCTTGCACGCAGTGGTCGGTTCATGTTGCCTTTGCATTTTTGCACTAGGCCTAGAGGAACGGCCCGCCACTGGCGACTTGACGGCCTCACTGTTTTGGGCCGGCCAAGCATTCAGAGGCGTGTACACGCAGGATACTCTGGGGGTAGGCAAAGGGGCGGCATCTACCTGCAGGGCGGCATCAGGCACTGGCCGTGCCGCGACGCTGCGTGGCCTCCGACGGTACGTGCGAAGGATCGTTGCCGAGCTGGTCGGTGCCCCCCCCCCCACCCACACACACCGTGCGATCTGCGTTGGTTGTTGTGCACTCGCAGCAGGGCGCTCAGGATCGAACACCGGCGCCGGACCCCCCCCCCCCCCATCAGGTCAGCTTCCCGCCCGTGGCTGTGTCACCCGCCCTATCCTGACAGCTTCTCTTTCAGGAAAGATCCTTTGGTCGTCCAGGCTGTCGGTCGGAGCAGGAGGTGGGGGAGAGGCGTCGTGGGAAGACGCCAACTTCTGACCGACTGGAGACGCCAACGGCCGGCCAAAAGCAGTCTTCAAGGAAGCGTCCAAATGCGGCGACGTCAGCGCCGTGGCATTGTCAGAGGGCGATCGAGCTCGGTGGTGGCGGGCCCGGTGGAAACGCATGGATGCCCTTGTCCTGGTCGGAGGCCACCTCCATCGTCACCGGCTCGCCGGTGCCCGAAGCCGTCGGGGCCCGGCGCGAGTGCGTGGACGACGAACCGCCAGTCGTGAAAGCCGTCTCATCGTCGACCCCCGGGGTGCATGGGAAGCCATGCAAGGTCGGTCCCCCACAGCCAGGGCGCGCGGGGTAGTCGCGGTCGGGGTGGTCATCATGCCCCGAGTCGCCGTCGCTGGATGGCCGCGAGTGGCTCGGCGAGGGGCACGGCGACCGAGAGGTGAAGTCGGCGATGCTGCGCTGGCGGATGGTGACCTCGTACTTCAGGACTTTCTTCTGCCTGAGGTAGGGATGAACGTTGGCGAAGATCCGAGCAACGCTGGGGTAGCTGTGCAGGGCCGGCAGCTCGTGCTCCGCAATGATGAGTAGTTTCCGCAACGGGTATACGCCGCGGATCATCTGTCCAGACCGTAGCCTTGAGAGCCGTCATGTCGGATCGATCTTCGGAGGATGCGTCGAGGTGCTCGATCCAACAGGACGAAGCAAGGATCTTCCTTGCGGTACGCCAGCCCCAGGCGTGCGCCGGGATCCCATCGATTTCCAGCGCAACGCGGTAGCGCAGGGAGCCAGATTCTGCTCGAACCAACCTTGTCCAAGGTCGAGGAGCAATCTGGCAGCACCGACGGAGACGCACCCGGCCCGCATCGCCGCGTCTCTGGATCGTTGCGTGGAGAAGACGAGCAGGAAGCTCTCGGGGGCAAATCGGGGATGTTGGGGTGGCCGCCCGGCGCCACCGCGAGGAGAGCGTGGCGCAAGCACTCCTCCTCGGTATCCATCTCCTCCGAACGAGAGAGATAGCACACCTCGATCTCAGGGCGCAGTGAGGGGTGTCCCAACCGGAGGTCGTCATCGGAGATGAACATCCGACCATCCGAGGCAGAGCCCACGGGGTTTGGGGAGGTAGGACGTGTCGACCGATCACATGGCTCGCAGACGGGCCTGGTGCTCCGGATTGGGGGGTGGGTGGAGCCCTCCATCGTGGTCGGCCTCCTCTCCGCCGCAGAGGCCAGAAGGACGTCGCGGGGTAGGAGGCTCGAGGGGGGAAGGTTGGCCCCGCGAGCTTCCGTCGGAGGTGGAGCTGACGGAGACTGGGGAGTCATCCTACCAACGGACCTGCTTCCCTCGCCCGCAGGAGGTGCCACCGGGGTAGAAAGGCGCCGCGTCGGGGGAGAGGAGGGAGGGGGAAGGTGGCTGGGCTGTTGAGGTGGTCGCCGGCGCCGGGGTGGCAAGCGGCGGTCGTGGGGACCTGGGGAGGGGGATCGGGGAGGAGCCATCTCACATTTTGTCACTCACAGAAGGCAGGACTTGCTGTTGGCCTCTATGATTAGTTCTTCGGCCGCAAATATAAATATATGAAGATAGGGTAGAGATAATAGTTTCTAGATACAAATAAAGATATAGAAAGATAGGCTCATTTTCAGACTTGCATTTGTTCATCTTCAGGGAGACCAAAAATCCGTAGGTTACAGTCCATCGAACCAACAGCAATGTCCTTGGTATCGGCTCCAACCTTCAGGCTAGTTACTTTCCCTGTAAGAACAAATGTCACAACACTGTACCAAATAAAAAATGGCAATCAAAGAGACCTGGCAGTCTAACAGACCTGTTCCTGAGAGGTCTGGCAGTGTCTTGATAATGTTCCATTCAGCCTTGTCTGCTTTGTAAATCCTACAAAAAACAAACAGAAGGTTAAGCAGATTTAAGAGCACCCGTGCCTGCAAGTAAAAAATCATGCATATAGTTCGCAGGAAATCAACGTAAAACACTGCATTCACAGCATAGTAACTTTGATAATCACTAATGTCCAGAGATTATTAAGGAATAATGCCAATTACAGCAATGTTGAACAAGCATTTTATTCTCAATAGCTAAGAAAATTCTCAATGACTAACAGGAACTAGTCTCAATTCAGCTCTTTTTACTTGTCCAGATCAAACATAGGATCCCTACTTTACAACAGTACCAGGAAATCAAAAACTCATAAAATAGCATTACATTATAGGTTACAAGATCATACCTGGCATCTGAACCACCAATGCCAAGATAGCTTCCACTTGAATCAAATTCCACTGCAGGTGAAAGGAGAGATGCATCATATTGTTGCATCCAATCCATTTCCAAGAACAGTCCAGGAAGCAGGCACAAATAGTGATGCATGAATTAATGGTGAATTAAACCAAAGTTATCCTGTCCCATTATCTGTCAATATGGATAAATAAAGCACGTGCAAAAATAGAAGTTCACAATCCAGTAAGCTCCTTACCCGTATTGGTTGCCGTGCCCGAATCATAAGGAGAAATAGTCCACAGATTTGCTAATTTACGAATATCCCAAAGCTGGACACCATCACGAGCTGCAGTCTGCAAAATCATGGTAAAATGTCAGAAATAAAAAAGAAACAGTGTGCATGTTATTTATGGAAATCTACATACCGCTAAGAGGTAACCATTTTCAGAGAAAGACATGGCACTGACTGGTCCTACATGCCCCTTTAAATTTGCAACATTTGACTGCAGATAAAAAAAAAATTGTCCATTAGGAAAGGTTGCTCAAGGTTAGGTCAAACAAACAGTAGTAGCAGCAGCAAAAGCAACAACATCACAGGCAAGCTAGAGATGAAAACCCATAATACAAAAACATGAAGAAAGTAAGTCTTCTGGGTTCCATCTCCATAAGATCCGGAACAGTTATGTTGAGATGATGCTCCACCTATGTTCGAAACATATAGTAATCACCTACAAATATTTATGACAATAACCACACCTTAGTTTTCATATCCCAAATTTTGACAAAAGCAGTAGCCGTTCCTATTCCAAGTAAAGGACCATGTGGATGGAATGATGCCGATGTGTAACCGCCTTGTTCAAAAGCGTCAACATCCTGGAAAACAAAACAATCATACATATCATGTACAAATTCATGGGGTAGTAATAGTTTACACATGAGAGAGAAAGGAGGGAACCTTGAACAGGCATGATGCGGTAGAAATATCACAGAGGCACCATGAGTTATCGTTATGGGCAGACATAAAATATTTCTCATCAGCTTGGACAGTAACAGCCACAACCTAATAAATTTCAAAAAGGAACCTCTGCTTAGGTAACAAAATTACTAAGAAAAGAGGGGATAGAGACAAGGTGCCAAGGAATGCTATGGTATCACTTCTGCAGAATAACAAAGGAAGCATTATCAAAAACATTTATTTGTATAACTGAAAATTTACATGAACAGAACAGAGCTCAATGAATCAAACAAAAGACTGGATGGTTGAAAAATCATGTGACTTTTAGGAGAGGCATACATCAGAGTACAGCGTAAAAAAATGTATTGCAAATTGTAACTTACCAACTTTTATCTCACAACATTTCTGAACATAGATAAATTTACATTTACAACAGCAAAAATTTGATGCACTTTAAGAGTAATGATCAATTCAAGCATAGCAATAGTTCTGAAGACAGGATGCATCATTGCAGCAGCAGCCACTTTGATACCTCAGCAGAATGATCTTTAATTATATGTCTACAGCTATAGTTTCCATACTCGCTCCCATGCCAAATTCGAACAGTCTGCAAAGTTCGAAAATATGAGCCAACAGCAATAAACTAATAAAACAGATTCACTCAATTAACTGAATACAGCAAAACTGAAGCTTTTTAATCAACTGCACTAAGTGAAGAATGTCTTAGATGTTCTTCAGTACTATTTCATCACTGATAATTTATGCAAAACAATGGTGTAGGAATCAAAGGCCAAGAGAAACGCTCACGAAATTCTATTTATAAATTTTATCAAAAACCTTCGCATTTATGTTGAGGGAAATAACTAATTAGTCAAATGCCAGTAGTTTTGATGCTGGAAGACTTGCTGCCTGTGTGCAGGAAAGCTAATTAAGGCAATCTCTAGTTCGAGATGGAGGCGCTTGGAGATGAGAAATTTGCATGGTGCACATGATTTAGCAGATAACAGATCTAGCAATGTTAAGAGCGCATGAAGGATGGAATGCACTCAACACTGGCCCAGATCTAACCCACTTCATAATACAGTCACCTTCGCAACGTTATCCATTGTTTCAGTACGTTCCCATTTTAGCTTGGAGTTGCAGAGGCTCGGAAGGAAAACATACACTTAAGAGCAACTCCAGCCGGGTGACTAAATGGGCCTCTATCCTTTGTTTTAGTCTCCCAGGTGGAAAAAAACAACTCCATGGGCCCCTAAACAAGCTACCATTCTGTGGAGGCCACCAAATTTTGGTCCAAGGCCCCTACAACTGGAGGCCCTCTATTCCCACCCTCTATTCGTTTAGTTTCGCGGACAGCTGGGTCTTACTAGTCAGATTGATTTAGGGGCCATCATTTGGTCGGGCCGGCTGGAGTGGGAAGAGAATTTCAAGCCCCTAGATTTTACGGGCCGGCCCGAAAAGCAAAATAGGGGCTCTAATTTAGGGGCCCGAATGGAGTCGCTCTTACATGCATAAATTGGTCTCCGATTGGAAGCTTTCTCAGAGTACATTCAGCTTGGAAAGAAACTTAATGTGAAAATAAAAGATGAGACAGGAAGAGACAATTATAGGTAGTAGAGAAATTTTCAGTTAATGAATTATAGGTAGTAGAGAAATTTTCAGTTAATGAATTATAGGTAGTAGAAAAAATTTCGGTTAATGAACTGCAAACTGTGATTCAACAGAACACAACAATCAGGTGATAGGGGACCTCAAGAAAATACATAAAAAAAAGGTCACTACAAGAATGCACAACATACAGTACGTAATAAAATTCTTCTGAATCCACATTGAAACATAATGCATTCAATTCTCAGGGGACGAAACTTCATTACTGACAATTAAGGTTTCCAACTATGTTCCGCTTAAATTTTTAACTGATCTATTCAGCTAATTAACTGCGAACCATACAGCATGAAATAAAACTCTTCTGAATCCAAGTTGAGGTTCATCAAGAAATAAAGGCATCCACATACGACATATACATACCGCTCCAATACTACACATATCCGTGCAATATATAGGAGCTTTAAGACTTTATTTTTGCTTCAAATTGAAAACATAAGAACTTCAGTTGGTCAAGAAAGGCAGAAGATATCAATGACATAGTATTCGTTTAAGGTTGCAACCCAAAAAAAAAACATACATACCTTATCTGCTGATCCAGTTATGAAGAGTCCATCCTCATTAACAAATTTCAAAGTGGTTATCTGTGTAATTGAATGCCCTTATATGTTATAATATACATTTGAAGCATACAAAAAGTATGTCAATATCACAGGGAAATACCTTCTCTGAGTGACCACTAAGCGTGCACACAATTTGACCAGACGGCCGATCAAAGAATACTGCATTGGTATCAATACCACCAGTGGCAACAACGTCCTGTTGATCCATGAAAAGAATCAAGTAAAGAACACATCAAAAATCTCTTGCAGATTCTCACCACAAAAGTTGAAACTCGCAGAGATTCCAGGAAAAAAAAACTATATCAATACTCAGATAAAGAACTCAGCATTTTATGACAAAGGTTTAGCCTCAAGATTCAAGCAGGCCTTCCTTAACATGGGGAATCCATCCAGAACCAAATGACAACAATAATCCAAATTTGACATAACGGGGACAAACAAAATGGCAACAAAGGTGCTGTTAGAACACCCACGTAGAGCAAATTCTTTTCAAAAGGTGCTTATTTATAGCGGGTGCCACATGAGAAATCAAAAGCTGTCCAAGCATAGTCACTCATGGAATAAGCAACGACCAAAAAAACCTGGACCGGTAGGGGAACATCCATTCTCCGCCATTGCACTGCAAAGAAGATCCAGCAACCGGCCTAGAAAACTCCCCAAGAACCCTAGCCCACGCCCAAAGGACCAAGATGACTTGGACCAGCAACACCGCAACACGGGCCGGCACTAACACCATAGCCCGGCTGGCGCGCACCGCAATGGAAGCCAGCGAGGGGGATTTTTTTTGTGCGAGACCGGGGTTCGAACCCCAGCCAGTGGGCACGACCGACAAGTGACACCACCTGAGGGAGTCTCAGACAATAAGAAAATGTAAAGTATGTTCAAAGACCAACATATAGCACTGAGATGAGCTGCTAAAAATGAAACGTAGCGCAAAAAATTTATGCTCCAGATCAAACATAAGGACAATGGAAAGGACCAAGTAATATATGTGGATATAATACAACACATAGAGATAAAGTGATGTGCTATTTTAACAATGTGAAGCCTTAGGACATGCAACAACGCAAAAATGGGAAAACTGCGAGTATAGTAACAACACTGAGCAATCTAAGAGGTTAAGCACAAACCAAAGAAAATATTTAAAATAAGGCCTTGTATCAAACCAACCTTTGATGGATGCATATCCATAGATAAGATGCCAGGTTCATTCGTCTTGTGAAGTTGATGGCTGGAAATACAAGTATATCTCACGAGCACATCAGCTGGTACAAGAGTTGGTGGATTCTGTGACAACAAAAGAACCATTGATTCATTTTTCACAACAGAATGGAACAAAGAAGACTAAAATTTCACAGAGTAAATGAAACATGCTAGCTGCAAAACTCTAAAGACGCGTGCATATTTCCTATTCGGTTTAATCGTGTGCCTGACCTGTGGCCCTTTCTGTTTCTGTTGTGTCACTTGTGCGCACGTGCATGTGTGTGTTTGGGGAGGGGGGTGGGGGCAATACCTGTCTTCTACTGCATTCCACCCAAGGTCTTCATTGCCCTTTGTAAGTTGAACGATGACTTCTTGAATTCTTTCCTTTTGTCCCAGCAAACGACTCAATTTCTGAACCGCATTGGTTCTAGTACGACGGGCCAAGTACATTTCTTTATACATGATCAAGAGGGGCTCCTTCAATATCTTGCCCTTGTATTTAGGTGCATCCTTCTTTAGCTTCAGCAGAACATGTTTTGGAAACAGCTAAGAGAAGCACACTGGCATTAGTTAAACAATAAACTTCCATCAAAATGCATGGACATTAACAAAATATTACAGTTTACCAATGGAGCTTCTGCAATTTGTTCTTTAGGGTAACATATCATCTTCAGTGCAGCTGCAAGTTTCAATAAATCCCATCCCTGAGTGTCAATGTGAGATATTCTCTTTAGGTGCTCAGCAGCACTGCGCAAGGAGTAACCATGATTGTTCACAACAAGATCACACCCACGCACCACAGCTGCCAGGTTAATAATATGCCTAGTAACCTGCATACAAGGAGTACAGAAAAAAAATGTTATAAAAAAAGATAATGTCAAAATTCTGCTTAGTGAATTTAAAGCTTGAAGTACACAGTGAGCAGGATAGTAGAAGTCATTTCAACAGACATGATAGTCAGGACTGGCTCACAGACATGATAGTCAGGACTGGCTCACCTTCATATCTTTTGGTTCCAATATAAAGCTATGAGTATTAAGAAGCTGTTTCATTCCTTTACTCATTGGGAAGCATTCAATTTCGTCCAACATTGATTTTTCTGCAGGCAATATATATGGCATCTGAAGCTTCAATCCCCACATCAACTCCTCCACAGTATCATCACACAGGCAAGATATTTTCTGAAAATAGAAAAGGAGGTCCTCAAAATGATTCATAAAATTAAGCAGACAAGGGAAGGGCTGTACACTAACCATGTTGTTCTGTATAACTTCTTGATAAACCTTATCTTCAACAGCTAATTTTTGCCCCGGTTCAATACTCTTCCTGATCATACCAGCGAGCTCCTCACTAACACCATTAGAATTAAGGGCGCTGACCTTGGGCTCAAAAGGACGAAATTCTATCAGCCAAGTAGCCTGTTAAAGAAACGAACAAACAAAAGCCTGTTAAGTGGCAAAGATACAATTTCTAGAACTTATGCCACGGCTGGGTGTGGGTAACTACATGCATCAACCATAAACATAATCAGAATAGGAAACTAGCATTCCACTGTGAGAATAGGAAACTAGTTTTCGGGAATGCAAGCATAGTGAAATAGAATCATATATACTTCCCTAACAGCTACATTGAGGAAAAAATGGGTTTTGGAATCCATCAAATTAATAAACAGCCAATGACCAAATAGATACAAAGATAAATAATACTGGAAAACATAAATCATGGAATAACGCTGATCGGTTTAATTGAGCACAAACATATTGAAAAGATATAACTGCTTTTCTACCCTATTTCAATCTCTAATTGTGTGTTCATGTTTTAAATTGTGCACATATCCCTTGACTTTTAAACAAGAATGGCATATTTCTCGGAGCAGCATGCATCG
Organism: Digitaria exilis; assembly: GCA_015342445.1. NCBI lineage: Eukaryota > Viridiplantae > Streptophyta > Magnoliopsida > Poales > Poaceae > Digitaria > Digitaria exilis. The sequence goes on from JACEFO010001965.1 coordinate 3,225,409, forward strand.
CCCCACCTCGCCTTAGGGCATCACTAGTGTGTGAATTTCACCGGTCTGCCCCTTAGGGGCAACCTTACACATAAGAGCATTGGTCCTAGGGAGGGTTTTAAGGCCATAAAACATAAGACCCGACCTCAAGAATAAACAAAGCGTACCAGGCGGAAGGAGCGTGGAGTGGCAGCATGCAGCAGAAAACGATTGGCTGTTGAACATTCTTTTCTTTTTTTCTATTTAGAATATTCCTATTATACTATTCATCCAAATTTTTCCCTATTCATACTATTCCTCCCTCTCACAGAACACGCTTCACAGGACTTAGCTACAGTACTTTTCTGGATCTACGGTGTTTTCCCCTATCTAAAGTCAACCTAGAAACATGGGGTCCGCACTAAGGTCCACCAAGGTCTTAAAGATACCCGATGCTGACCTTAAGGTCTGAAGGACCCAGCCTAAGGGCAGCACCAGTCACAAACACTCGTGATGCCCTTAAGTACGCCTAGGCGTCGCCTTGGCGATCAGAAGGGAGTCAAGCGCCTAGCCACGCCTTGCAGTCCAAATTGGGGCAAAGGCTAACCATACCCAGCAGTCCAGCAACTTAATAAAAAAAATTAGAGTCGAGGGGATAAAGGGGAACCAACTCTTTTTGCCATAGTAGGATCTGCAAAGTCTACCCAGATATTCTGCACGACATAGAGAATATTAAAACATTAGCTAGCTAGATAAAAATGGCACCAAGTGGAACCAAAGTCATAATATTATAGTCAAACAGATACCTGAAGGGCATCTTTTGCAAGGAGCTTTATCCCATCGTACATGAAAATGGCGAAGCCAGTTTTCGTCTGAACTAGCGCCAAGATCGCCCCACCATTCCCCAACTTGACAGCTCATGAAACATAATTTACGTAATTTCAGGCTAGTAGAAGGTAAACAAAAAATTCAGGCCAGTATAGAAGGTAAATAAATCGATGAGATGTGAAACATTCAGCTTAGGCAAAAGGCTATCTCGCCCCCGCCAGATCCAAAACCCTAACCACTCTTAATTTCCAGGATCGGCGGCAGCACCGGCGATGCGGCCCCCGTTGCAGCACTTCACCAAATGCAGGGATCCATCCAACCCAGAACAGGGTTCCCCAATTGTGGGGCTGAGAGAATAGGATGGGTAGCTCACCTAGATTGTCGTCGCACGGCGCCTCCACCGCACGCTCGTCCTCGTCGGAGCTCCACCGCGCCGCCTCGTCATCGTCGGTGTACAGATCCCTGACATCGGACTGAGGGACTTGTGCCTCCACACCTTGCAAGGCATCATCCATCCCCTTATCCTCTTTTCGCAAGGGCTCGTTCCCCTCCTGCACCGACTTCGACGGCGTTTCCTTCCCCTCCTGCATCGACTTCGACGCCGTCTCCTTCCCCTCCTGCTCCGACGCCGACGCCGACGACTTCTGCGCCGCTCCGCTCCGGCGGGCCCAATTGCCAGCGACCCTTTGACTACCCAGCTAATTGGGCTGTTTTTTAGTTCTAATTGGGCTGGGTTGGATGGTTTTATTGGAGCGATTTTTGAACTGGGCTGTGTTGGTTAGGTAGGCTAATGGATGATGGAGAGGATGGATATTGGTGTGGCCGTGTGGGGTGGGCTGCCAATGAAACGAGTTTATTTTTTCGGATTGTAACAGCAGCCAACCACCCCGAAAAAAAAAAGACAGCAGCCAACCTCCACGCCTTTTTTTCTAAAGAAGAAACATTATTGATCTTAGCACAATATAATGGCTTTTTTACAAACAAGAACCTAGAAAAAATAAAAATTACACTGAAGTTTAGAACTCCTAATCATCTTTTTTGACGACTTCAAGAATCCAATCGTCACAACCGGCTTTGAGGGTTGAGCAAACACAGTTGGTTTCTTCCCCCAGCCGGCTGTGATGGGGGAAGCGATGGTCATTTTCGGGCAGCTCAATATATTCTAATAAATGGACATTTTCAGGCAGCATAATATCTTACAATAACAAAAATTCCACAGTATATACACAAGACATACAACTTCAACCAGCAAAAAAAGATCATACAAGGCATTATTCATATTTACAAGATAAAAGATACGACAAGTTCTCTCATCACTAGTTCAAGCACATAAGTTCAAGTATGACAAGTTCTCTCATTACAAGTTCAAGCACATATGATCATATCACACGTTCAAGCATTACAAGATACCTACCTATATGACACAATACTCGCCGTTGTCTACCATGACGTTCTCCATTAACCACCCAACTAGTCGTGCATGTATCACAATTATTGTTGTGTCGCTCAAAGGTGTATCTTCATTCTTTTCAAATGCTCGCTGCAACAGAAAATTTTTCAGGCTCAAATTAGTTTTGACTCAATAAGAAAATCACATAAATAACTAACAATATTTATCAGCTAATATCATTATTAAAGAGACATGTGACAATTTTATTCAAACGAACCTCCTCATCTTTAGGATTAAAATCAGATCCACATATGTGTTGCATGTAATTCAATACATAGAACCCACACTAATCAGTTCCGTCCGGCTATCATAGGATCTTCTTGGTCTCGATTACCTCAAAATCTTTCCAAAAAGGTCTGCATCTTGCTTTTCTTATAGAACTTCTCGAAGGCCCTACCTAATATTTATGATATTGATGAAAACTCAATCTAACTAGATAGAAAGGTTAAATGCCAGATTTCTTACTTGTTGAAAGCGTTAATAAGAGGCTGGATCTTTTTCTACGTTTGGAGTAATAAATATATAGTCTACTCACGTCGAGACACATTTCAATGAGAATATAATGGTAGCTGCATTGCCAACCGGCATAATAATTACAATCAATCGTAAGAAAAGGAATTGTGGGGTTAGTTATAGACTTACTGGTAATGGTATGCAAGGAGTATGTGCTTCCTGTCTTGCAGCTTAAGCATACAATAATAGATGTGCGCAAATGTGCCCGACGCCTCTATAACAGTCCCCATCACACTTTGAGGATCCATGAAGGCAATATGGTGTTTCCCTCCTTGGAAAGTTAGCTGAGACTCCATGCATCCTGCGAAAACAAAATATTAGACGTGCAATGCAATGACGTCAATAAGTTGTAAATGAACAAATGCATATGATGACACTTACAAGGTCCATAGGCTCGAGATTGGAATATCGAGGGCTTGCTTTTGGAACATTTCATACACCGACATCCAATTTACAAAAGTGAGCCCATCGCCCTTATGCAAATCTCGATCCTTGTAAGAAACCGCAAATTCTTCACAAGTTACTGACTTGTAGTGAGTATGCAGCTTTCGTAATCTCGGTGTTACTTGGCCGGGCTCCACTAGATCAATTCCAAACTTATACGGCCAACTCGTTGGGGCTGTTTTAATATCCTTTCCACTTTGATGTTCCTTTAATTGTTCCTCTGTAATCCCGAAATCACCGGCTTGAAGTTGCATTGTTATTTCAAGTTTCTGGCGGCGGATCTTAGTGCCTTCCCCTGTCTTTTTCATCATGGCCTTCTTCAAGAAGGAGGCTAGTGCTTCCTTAGAAATGAGATCAGTATCATGTCCTGAGAGAAGGGAAGTCACGCTCGCACTCATTGCTTTTTTGTTGCCGGTTGAACAGGATCGACAGGTTGATTGACTGATGGCTCGGACATCCGCCTCTTAGAGGCTCGCCTCAGAGGTGCAGGAGGCGGTGATGGTGCCCTCTGAGCCGATGTTGGTGCAGGAGGCAGTGATGGTGCACCACAATGTCCCATATATAGCAAAAAATTCTATAATTTCAACAATTAACAATACCACAATATATAACAAAACTTGCACCACAAGATATACAACATCTAAAAGTGCAGCAGGATATACAATGCAAAAGAGATATACAATGCAATATCCATACAATACATAAGTACTCTAAATTGCATAACTATGGTTTATGATTAATTGACGATGATGTCCTCGTTGTGATCGAATCGCATGTAGGCAGGCTCCTCATTCTCTTCAAATACAGGAAGTTCGATATCTTGTCCAAGAGCAGGCATATCATGATAGCCATTCCCTTCTTCCTTTGGTGTATTATCAACTCCAACGATCTTTCTTTTCCATTATAGTACCACATGTTTTCCTTCGTTTGCTAGGTCCTTGGCATAAAACACTTGCACAACATCTTTGGCCAATATGAATGGTTCCTCCGGTGTTTGCGGGATCCACAACGGTCATACCGTACTTGTCCTCAAAGACACTCCTCACAAGTCTAATCCATTGACAGTGGGACCTTCAACGGTCCGTAGTCCAGCTCCCAAATTTCATTTATAAATCCATAGTATGTCTACAGGTTTTTCTGACTATCATAAGCATCAATACGGAGACCGTTGTTTTAGTTGGCACTCTTGTCATCTTGTTTCTTTGTGTAAAATGTGTATCCATGGATGTCATATCATTGATACTTCTTCAAGGTAGTAGACGGACCTTGGCCCAACAGATCTAGCTGAGGAGACCCTGTGTCAACACTAATCAATTTACGTTGCAACCAATTGCCAAAGCTCTCTCAATGCTGTTTTGCTATCCAAGCCTCTAACTTGCCACTACTATTCAATTCTAGCATGTGCACTCAACGTAAGGTGACACTTCAGCTGCGTGCTGGAGAACAGTGAAATGTGTCTGCTTAAATGGTCATTAACATTAATAGATTTCTCCCATATCCTTCCTTTGCCCTGTAACCTACCCTAATGACGAGAGATAGGTACGCCATTCCTTGGGATATCCAAGTAAAATGTGTCAAAATCGAGTGCTTCCTCAGTAAACCAACCATTTACCATGCACCCTTCTGGCCTATATTTGTTTCGAACATACTTCCTTAAAACGCTCATTAACCTCTCAAAAGGGAACATTTGATGCAAGAATATTGGTCCGAGGGCTTTAACTGGGCAACTAGGTGAGTAACCAGATGCACTAACATATCAAAATATGTTGGAGGGAAATGCATCTCAAGTCTAGTCATGGTATGGATCAAGTTTGTGTGTAACTTATCTAGTGTCTCCGGATCTATGACCTTGTGTGATATTGCAAGGTATATAAATTATCTGTATATATAAGTAAATGGGGAAGCAAAAGAGAGGCAGGTCAATGTGGTTCATCTTTTATTCTCATTATTACCGTCGAAAACTAGCTTGTTTACAATAGCTATGAGACTTTGGAGTGAAGCAAATAAATAAATAAATAGTATATTAATCAGCGAAAGGTTTGGTGCTATACGATGAATATGGGAACACATAGCGTCAAGTTACCATGTGTCACCTTGTCAGAACTTTTGGCCCAGTTCTCAGATGTCCTGCATCTCTGTATCAATAGCAAGGAGACGTATATTTTCTATTGAAATATTGGCGAGCCACAACATTTTTCAACCGAGTATGGCGAGCCACAACATGCAAAACGATGCTTCGTTAGAAAGAAAAAAAAAACGAAGCCTGTCTTTCACACAACAATGTGGGCGAGGCGCTCTAACAACACACAGCATGCAACACTAGTTGTTTTTTTTTTTGAAGCATTGTCCAAATTTGATCCAATAGGATCTGCTAAACCTAATTTCACACGTCAATTTTGATACAGATTCAACCAAGCTATTCTGTTCCGCTACAATATTTCAGCACAGTAGTAGAATTATTTCACGGTAGACGCACCTTATGTCGCTTGTCACCAGGCCCCCGGTTCTTCTTAGAGCTTATGCCATGGATTTCTTCTGCGTGACATGTTCCATCAGAAGCTCCACATTCCGGCAAGACGAACCGCTACGCGCCACGGCCTCTCGAGCCCTCCTGCCGAGCTCGATCGCCCTCGCCCGCCGCGACGCGCCCTCCTCCCCGCCGTCCATCACCGCCGCCACCGCCCTCTCGACGTCCTCCCGTGTCGCCACCACGGCCTCCGAGCCCACGCCCCACTGCGCCGCGTCCTTGACCCCCACAGGCACCCCGACGCGTAGCACGTCCGCGACGAGCTTCTCGTTCATGAACTGCTCGGCGAAGTGTGGCCACGTCACCATCGGCAACCCCGCCGCGACGCACTCCAGCACGGAGTTCCAGCCGCAGTGCGTCACGAAGGCACCCGTCGCCGGATGTGACAGGATCGCCTTCTGCGGTGCCCAGCCCGTGACCACGAGCCCCCTCTCCCCGACGCGAGACTCGAAGCCATCGTCGGAAAGCCATTGCTTGAACTCGGCGAGGTTGCCGGGTTTCACCGCCCAGATGAACGGCCGGTTGCTCCTCTCCAACCCGTGCGCGATCTCGACGAGCTGCGGCAATGACGAGCGCACCAGGCTGCCGAAGCTCACGAACACCACGGACCGGTGCTCCTTGGAATCGAGCCAGCTCGCGCACCGGATGGCGGTCGTGTCCTGCTCGGCGGTGGCCGTCGACACCACGGGGCTCATGAGGAACAGAGGCCCGATGGTCCATAGCTTCTTGCCGATGGCCGTCTCGTAGGCATCGACAAACATGGGTTCGAGCTCGGCAAAGCTGTTCACCACCAGGCCGTCGGCCCTCGCGCTCTCGGCCATGATCTCCTCGCCGAACTCCTTCATGCCGGGACCCGTGAAGTTCCCCGGCGACCGCGATCTCGATATCTCGACATCGATGGGGAAACCAGGGACACGCACGGGGCGTCTATCGTCATCGGCGCGCTGAGCATGGCGCAGGCGTCGTTGAAGCGGCCGAGGAAGATGAGGCCCAGGAGAGCGTCGAGGCTCTCGCAGCCCTCGGGGAGACCGGCCTCAGCGCAGGGGAAGCGGATGGGGAGCGCGTCGTCGCTGGACGTGCGGCCGAGGCGGGGCAGGTTTAGTGGCGTGGTGACGAACGTGACGAGCGCGCCTCGGCTTGCAAGGGCTCTGGCCATGTCCAGCATCGGACCGGCGTGGCCCGCCGCCATCATCGGTACCAGTACGAAGTGCGGCGGCGAGGAGGCGCCGGTGACGGTGGTGCCACTGCCCGGCGACATGGCTGGTAGACCCGGCGAGTGCGTGGCTGTGAGAAAAGTCTTGTTCGATATTTGGCAGTGTGCGATTGGTTCTTGTGTTTGTTTGTGGTCGTCGTCGTCCTGCTACCTGCTTCGATGCCACTTAGAGCAACTCCAACAGGTTTCGTAATTGAATATGGATAGGTAAAAATAAGAAAAAGGAGAGAAAATTGCTTTCCAATAGCTTCGTTAAAAACAACCGATAGGTTTCTGCTTTGGCAACCCGCGAACGTCGGTAGGCATATTTGCCTACCCAACGCCGTTCTCCATCGAACGAATTCCGCGCGCAAAGTCTTCTTCCCGCGCCTCCTTCCCAATTCCCACGCGTCCCTCGCGCCGGCGCCGTCCCTGCGGCCTGCCACCCTCACACTGACACCGTCCCCGCGGCCTGCTGCCCTCGCTCACGCCCCCGACGACTTTCACGCTGGCGCTGCTCCCGCGCCCTGCCTCCCTCGATCCAGTGCTGCTACCGTGCCCTACCTTCGTCGCGCCGGCGTTGGCCATCTCAACACGCCAGGATGATCGTTGTTACTGGCAGCTCCTGCTTCTGAACACCGATTGAAGGAACAGACGTCTATCTGTTCAGAAGAATGAATTGACTTTGTACATTGGGTGCAGCTAGGCATCTAGCAAAGAGAGGAGAGCGTCTCAGCGTTGCCAGCACAGGTCGCCAGGAGCCAGTTCGGAGCACCGGCAGCGGCGTCCAGAAAATCGATCGTGAACGGCGGCAGGCCGTGGACGCGATGTCTGGCAGCGGGAAGTGGACGCAACGTCGTCTGGCGCCGTGGAGTGGACCGGACACAATCGCCGAGCGGCCGATCGCGGCGGCGTGAACTGCTAAGAAAAAAGTCGACGCTGATGTGGACTAGTTTCAATTATGGATATTCACGATTTGAAGAAGCTGTTGGTTTACCCAGCATTTTTAGATAGTTTTTATGTTATACAAAGGAGCTAAAACTCTATATGACATAATAATATAGCTATTCTTTTGGAGTTGCTCTTAACAATATTTTGGTAGGGAGGACCCACCCGTTCCCCTTGAGAACCATAACAAACCTCTTATTATTAAGTAATTAAGATGTAATAAAAAACATCAGGGTATTAATATGTATGGTAATGTGTATTGTGGGACAAATATTATTTTGTATCAATGTGATAATGTTTAATAATTATTGATCCATAAAAATGTTATATATATGTAACATAATCCGCAAACATACCGCATGCATACATAATATGAAGATTCATAAGAAAACATAATGTGTAAATCATGAATTCATGAAAAAAAAGCAACCCACTAATTGAATATATGGCATACTACATCATTTTCACCATAATTTCGTAAACAGCTTGATGGTTTACTCTTTGTTTGGAATTTAGCGGCAAAGTTCGATTCCTGCCAGCATAGATAGCCTCTGCGCCTGTCAGCATTTGACTTCTTGAGAATTGTATTATTATTTTTGGATGGAGGGAGTGCCAGTTTTGACCCCCGGTATAAATCGTTCCGGGCGTACTAATGTAAAGTCCACGGCGACCCTACAGTTGCATGCTCAATCCGAGCACCCATGCACTAATGCATATGTACGTGCATGTCAGCTCTCTGTCACAGTTTGGCATGCGAGATCAGCAAGCAAGAGGACGTACATACTCAGGACGACTTAATAATTTATTAGGCATGCATTCTTTTTTATGGTGCACTATATGTACTCTCCGCGCAATTAAAGAGGTGTTTGGCAACACTTGGCCAACTTCATAATTTCCGTGCTTAACTCCACTAAGGTCTCGTTTAGTGCACCAATTTTCACCAACTTTCCAGTCACATCGAGTCACATCTTCTCTCACAGACACGTTTACCAATACACTATTCACACCTCCAACTTTCCACCAGCTTTCTCATCTAAACAAGGCCTAACTCTAGAAAAACATGAAGCTGATACATCGCAGTTACCAGCAATTAAAGCCTGTAAAGCTCGGCTGCGGCCGCAAACTAATCACGGCCAGACATGTGGTTGCACTGTGGCGGTCAGTGGCTCGGCGTGGTGCGGCCCGGCCAGCTACCGCGGCGCAGCACCCCCGCAGCTGCAGCCACCGGCGGCAAGCGACACTGCCAGGAGTGCCCCTACCCCGACGTTGCCCCTCCCTTGAGCGCATCCTCTAGAACCCCGCGGCAGCAAGTATAGGGCGACACCGCCACAAGGGGCCGGGTTTACGACACGACGAATAAGATGAGAAGTCCATGAGGAGGTTTGAAATTGGTGTTAGCACTACCGGAATCCGATAATTCGCCGTGTGTCCACGGCACACGGCAAAGAGCTGAATACACGCGGCGAAGATTTCGCCATGTGTGGCACACGGCGAACCTCTCACGGTGAAGAGAGGACACGGCGAATTACGAGTTTTCCGTAGTATAGGCTAATCCTAATGAGTTGTATCATACTCATTGATTAGATGCCACATAAGATTTTTTGATGATGCGGCGGTATATTTAATAGGAAAGAGATAAAAGCTATATCTTAGATAAGATACACATTTGACATATAGTTTCTTATGTTCTGCACAAAGTTTAGTACTATAGGTTCACTCTAGTGGACACATCCTCACAATAATTAATTGTCTTGAATAGTAGAGTATGCATGATACTATCTGTTTTGATGATGTTTATTTGTATCAATATCTTTTTTTTATCCTATGTGACATTTTTAGACATTGGAGTATGGTACTATGGATTAGGATTAGCTTTAGAGTACCTCTTGCCATGAAAATATGGATATGTCCCTCTGCTCCAACATTTTTTTATGGAGCTGGAGTCGATGGTGTTAGACATGTTTGGCATGAATTTTTTTTGGAGCTGTAGTCGAAGCTAGACATGTTTGGCACGCGTGCAGTGTATCTATCATCATAGGATCGGATGAGAACGGGACCTAGTAGCCCGAACGAGGATCGACAATGTCAGCTAAAGATGAGCATGGTTCAATCTTGAAGCTAATCGTAATCAACCCAATGATCCATTTCATGCACAGAAGATCATTAGTTACTCTATTTCAATTAACTACCTATCCTGGGTGCTCCAATGGTTAGCGTGGCCGTGTGGCAGCAACAGAACAAGCATGACGGATGTCCCTCTATTGTACCGTGTGGGTTAGATTACGAGCCCATTAGATTCGCCTACGTGGATCAGTTCGATGAATCGATGGAGCCACTCCCACGCCTTTACTGTCAGTGATGAGGGCACTACCGATCGATCGATCAGCCAGTGTGTCATCCGATATTCCGATGTATCCGATGAGCGCTCAATCCTATGTTGGCATCGAAATATTTGTCGTTGCTGATTTTAACCACAATGTGTGATTATTATTTTATTCAAAAAATACGCTGGTATCATAATTTTATTTGTAATTTATTTTGTTATCAAATGGTTTTCAAGTATAGCTTATCTTTTGGTACATTTGTGATAATTTTTTTAATAAGACGAATGATCAAAGATGGTGGAAAAAGTAACAATGATAAATATTTTGATAAGAAGGTAGTATCTCATTGATAAGAAGATACATAACTAGTTCGTGCGTCATGTTGTTTTGTAATTAATGAAACTAATTCTGTTACAAAAAAGACGCCCGCCCCTGCAGGGCCACCGCCTATAAATACCTACTTAGTGTATGTGCTCCATATATACTTTTATTTCCCAGGGGCGCACAAAGACTCTTGGGAACATCTGCCTGCAGCAGCGCAGCTAGCTAGCCATCCAAACCCACCATGGCTTCACCTGTACTTCTCTTGCTAACCGTGATACTACTGCTAGTAGTTTTTGTGCGTGCTCACAGACATCCACCACCCATCCCGCGAGCTCCAGTGCGAGTCCCAACTCGTCCTCCGACCCGGGCACCGGCACCGGCCCCGACTCGTGCTCCGGCCCGACAGGGGCGGAGCCAGGATTTAGATACAGGGGGGCCAAGTCACATGATAATTTTTTTTCCAGGTAAGTCACATGATAAAATTGTCTACGAGTTATCCCTAATTACTAAGGCTTCTTTCTTATCCTCTATATAAACTAAAGACCAAATATTGCAAAGAAAAGTATATCCAAATTTGAGAATATAAAATAGAACAAACAACCGGCTATTCAATCTAAACAGAAAATAAAGACAATTGTCAATTTATTGGTTTCATCAAAACCTACTGCTCTAGTCCCTCTCCAACGTATCAGTTAAATTATAAATTTGCATCTATTTGCAAACTAGGAAAGTAGCAGTTGGAGAGGCCTACTGGTGTGTTAAAAGATTGCAACAGCAGTAGCGGACACGCTCCTGACTTTGGAGGTCAGCACTGGCGCATCTCAAAAGCAAAGGACCAGAAGGCAAGACGACGATACAAAGCGAAAGCGAATAGACAAGACGCAAGGAAATCAAAATGACACTTGTTGAGATCACCTAACTATTTGTCGATGGGCTGGTATTGGGCTACTATGCCTTGACGTTGGCCCATATAAGTTTATCAGGGTAGTTAACAGTACGAAATCTGGAATACGAGGGCTCTTATGGGGGGGGGTTACTGGAGCATTAGGGGGGGCCAGGCCCCTGCGCCCCCCTTGTCTCCGCCCCTGGGCCCCGACTCCTCCTTCGGCGCAGACACCGGCACCGGTCCTAGCCCCAGCCTGTGTACCGACTCCTCCTCCAACACCGACGACGGCATCACCTTTAGTACCGACCTCCGCTCCAACGACACCAGTACCGACCCTAGCTCCACCGATCTCTGTACCAACTCCTTCTTCAACACCACTGGTGGCACCGACTTCAGTACCAACCTCCGTTCCAACATCGGCACCGACCCTGGCCCCGACGATCTCTGTACCGACTTCTTCTCCAACACCGGTGATGACACCAACATTAGTACCGACCTCTGCTCCAACACTGGTACCAACCCTGGCACCATCGATCTCTGTACCGACCTCTTCTCCAACACTGGAAGCAACACCGACTTTAGTACCAAGCTCCACTCCAACACCGGCACCGGCCGTGGCCCCATCGACCTTTGTACCGATTCCTTCTCCAACACCAACGGTGGCACTGATTTTAGTACCGACCTCCGCTCCAACACCGGAAGCAACCGCACCAGCCCCAACCCCTGTATCGACACCGGCAACATCCCCTCCTGCCCCAACGCCCGCTCCGACATCTGCACCGACGACACCTGCTCCTGCCCCGACCCTTACACCACCACCACCACCACCACTATCTTGCCCTTCTAATATACCCTTAGAAGACTATCCAGATACTGTTCTCTCGTATAGTCTACAACAAGGTGTTCTTCTCGTTCCTGTCCGCGATAGCCTTCTTGCCCTTTACTTTGGAAGCGGACTGCCTGTCCCGCCCGTCCTCCGAGGAACGTGCCTGTGTGATGTCGTATTCACCGGATTAGACATAACGATAAATTGCAGCCCGGCCCCGGACGTCTGAGCATGATGATATATGCTCCCACGTATCATCTGCGCTGCGCAACATAAATACTTTGATTATTATTACTTCTCCTACTACAGTATAGGATGAATAATGCCACTTAAATTGTGTGCATGCACAGCCTACGTGCACAATGCGGCACTAAGCTGCTTCTGCATGTAATTGTGTGACAAGTCTTCTGTCGGTAAGGATGTACCGATAATCCTGCTATAGTATGTATGTCTCCTGGGAGTATGCATATCATGTGCTCTAAAAATATTACTTACTATCAACAATTCGAATACATATCTCACCCTTTTTGCATTGCGGAGTGATCATATCCATCCTGTTGCAAGTGATGACGTACCAAAATTGAGGGTGAATTATATATAAAGAAACATTCAGTTTATTGCCTCCTACAAATTTCATCCTAACCATCTAGATCAAGATAAATAGATGGTCCATAATATTATTAAATGATTATATTATTAAATGATACATATATATTATTAAATGATACATATAGTTGAATATATATATATAAACAGAAATCGAGAAGCCTAGTATCCATCCGTCATCCGGCTCTGGCGACCTTTGCTGGAAAAAAAAAATTCGCGTCACTTGAAAATTTTGGTGATGGGGACGGTTCAATGTTGATAATGACATGGGCCACAAAAGACATGGGTCGCGCGAACATTCCTTTCCAGCCCACTAGAGAATTTGTTGTTGGTACATGGGTCGTGGGCCGTTACCCCTCCAAAAACGTATGGCAATCTTGCTTTGACATCACCAACTCTATACCTCTATCCGATTGATGTGCGACGTATTGTGGTAAGATATAGATTCATATAATATACATACTTGTGGCTAAATCAATTATATTTGTTGTAGCATATTTTTAAAGTTGCTAAGAGCAGCTTCAAAAGATTAGGTAAATCAATTTGATTACGTAAAAATAAAATAGTAGTGATTAAAACAGAATCCAACAGACCCATTTATCGTTCTCTCTGTTGTATCCCACTCTGCAAAGACTCCCTTGCAATAGCTATTTTTGCCGAGCGCTCCCACTCACAATCCGCACCAGAAGATCGTGTCGTCCCGCCCTCACGCTATTGCGCTCCTGACCTCTCGCACCGCTCCATCCCGGACAGCGAACATCGGCGTTCAGTGGCCATCTAGGCCACCAGCACAGCACTGCACTGCACAATATTTGTTCCACTTGTATAAATTTTTATTCTTTTAGTATAACATATTGTTTTATGAGCTGTAATGATTTGTTTGATGTTGAAATAAATCAAATTATTCCACTTATATAAAAATGTTCCAAATCGATATTTTAAACATGATCAAGTGTGATCTAGTTTTTAAGATTTTATTCTAACAAATACAATGGCGCGATCTAAATTTAATTTGATCAACAAGATGTCCCATGACATGGTAAGGTCTGTCCTACACTATCCATAACATGTTTCACACAGGGGCGGAGCTAGAGTGAAATGAGGGGGGTGCGGTGCTTCATAACATTTATAGATATTGAATCAAAACATGGTGAAAAATTAGATATCATAAAGGATTGCAAAATTTTTATGGGTACGGCCACACCGGAGCCATGAACATAGCTCCACCCTTGGTTTCAGTGTTATTTAGATTACTCGCAAAGTATCTATGCCATATTTTATAGCGTTGCTTGAATTGTTCATACAAGATCCATAAAATGTTTGATTGTATTGTTTGGATTCTTCGCATGGCATATATGAGATGCTACATTATTTTACTAATTGTATATTGTTCATTCCTATCATACAATATTTGTTCCACTTGAATTGACCCTAATAATATTCTTGTTCCACGAATTAGAATGATTTGTTGAAGTTGAAATTGAATAAATTGTTCCGCGTGCATAAAAAAATATAGTCCAAACATGGTCAAGTGTGGTCTAGTTTTGGACATCTTGTCATAACAATCACAATGAAGCAAACATAATTTAATTTGGATGATTTATTTGTAAATTATGGATTTTCGTTTTCTTAATACTTTTCGATAAAAAATAGTGCACATGGGAGAGGGAGGAGGTGACATCTTCTTCAATCGTCAAGAAACAAGTTGCTGTTCGGACTCCCGAATATGAACGGCGGCACCGGCAAGAAGTTTGGCGGCGGGCGGCCGCCGACGGGAACTCCTTCGGACTCCCGAATATGAACGGCGGCACCGGCAAGAAGTTTGGCGGCGGGCGGCCGCCGACGGGAACTCCATCCCTCGCGTGGTCTTCCGTGGTAATTGTCGCCTCCCTCCTCGCCGGCGCCACCATCGTCCACAACAACATCTACAAGCCTGACATGGTACTAGACCTGAGCATTTGTGGCCCGGCCCCGCCCGTGGGCCCGGTCCGAGCCCGGTGGGTTTTGGTCCGCACATGCCTTCTAATGGGATGGGACTGGGCAGCGAAAACTAAGCCCGAAAAAAATTTGGGCCGGCCCGAGCCCACCCATACACTTAGTTTCATTTATTTTTCAACTAAAAAATGACGGGAAGCCCGAGCCCGCCCACGGCCCGGCCGAGCCCGGCCCGAAAACTCGGCCCAAACTTACCCATGGGATGGGCGTAGGCACAAATTTTCGACCCGAAATAAATCGAGTTTTTTTCTCGGCCCGGCCCGATTTAGGCCCGGCCCGCAAAATCCTCAGGTCTACATGGTACTTTGTACTACTCCCACCCCAGACATGCACGCCGCCTGTTCGACCGAATTCCTATTCGAGACCCTGGTAATTTTTGTTTCACTTTTGTCTTTTGATTCATTTTCTGCTCCGGCAGACCATTCCACCTGTGGAGAGTGCCAGCGGAGGCACCGGCAAGGAAAGCTGAGTCACCGGGGATGGTCGGAGCTAGACGCCAGTTCTGGAAACCCATGTTTAATTATGAGTCATCCGGAAATCACGAGAAGCTTTGAGTGCGAAGAGAGTGTTGTTAGCACTTGTGAAATGCACCTTGTTCCTTGTGTGTTTGGTGTCTGCTTTCCCTTTTGCGAATTGAAGATGTGGCTGTGAGAAGCTGTAACTTTTGCTACCTTTGACGCTCTTGCTTGCCCATGGACATGGGATTATTCAGTTTCGTTTATCCATCAGTGCACAACCAAGTCAGGAACAGGAACCTCATGTTTGTTTTCCTCAAGCACTTTCATCAGTTTCTTATCATCATCGCCATGACCTCTTTCTGACCGCTGAAGCATCTGTCAATAATACTAGTAGGACAACATGACAGGCCACCGATCAACCCCTTCCTCGGTTATTTTTCCGAGCAAGAACGAAGTGTTTGTTTCACACTCCGGTAATGAAAACGGTATAGGAAATTGATCATAGTATTCGCAGTGCGATCACTCGTACCTTGTTTTGTTTGGCTGCACAGAATGTAACGTTTTTGATAACCAATGGTGTGGACTTTGAGGGAAGACAAGAATCTCGGTAACGCATTACGGTGTTGGGGGAGTGGTATCGAGTTTCCACTGGCCAGTAACCGATTACGTGGGACTTGTTTACAGACAACATCGAACCAAACAAAATTTAATGGAATCTGTTAACGTTGTAATCAGGTTACGTTACATATCGCTGAACCAAACACTTCCGTAAAACGTAACAGTTTAGCTCTGTACACTAGCAGGTTTGAGAGAAAATGCATACAGTTCACTTGTACCTGCAGCATAGCACATCAAAGCTAAGAACGCACAACAGCACATCATACATATACTCCTTAATACTACCTTATTCGGCTTTTAACCTGACATACAACTGATAAAATCGTTTCACACAGCACAGCAACCAGCAATGTCAAATGTGCAACATGGTTACCAAATGCCGAGCACGGCGTAGTGTGCGCACATGTCGCTTCGCACGGGCTCAGAGCGCCCCTCGAACACTTGATCGGGAGTTCGGGACGCTCAGCGAGGCCCGTCCCACGGCGGCGACGCCCGCCTGGCGTACCGCGCCGAGAAGGAGCGCGAGAGGTTCTCGGCCTCCTCCCCCGCCGCCGCCGCGGCGCCCTCGTCGAAGTTCTGCGCGTACTCCTCGTGCCCGTACAGCCGATCCTTCTTCATCGAGGCGCTCCGGCTCATCATGTTCACCGCCTTCTTCTTCCGCCCGATCCACGCCCACAGCGCGCGCGCCGCCGCCCCCACGCCGCCGCCGGCTGCTTCTCCCCGGGCCGCCGCCGGCGCGCGCCTGCCGAACTCGCCGTCGCCGAAGCTTCCCAGCCACTCGTATCCGCCTCCGCCGCCGCCGCCGCCGCCGCACGGCGCGAAGGCGGGGATCAGGGCCGCCGGTTTAGTCGTCTGCCTCGTGAGCTGGTGGTTGGCGACGGCGTACGAACCCGAGCCGGAGCCGGAGCTGTAGCGGTAGGTGGCCCGGCGCTGCTGGCCATCGTAGCAGGTGAGGAACAGCCGAACAAGTAGGACGAGGTGTGGGCACGGCGTGTTGGTTGGTGCGAGGGCCTTGCCTTACAGTCCGCGCTGCGACTGAGATGTGCCCGCGAACAAGCGGACACACACGCAGCAACGTGCCAAGCGCGGCGTTCGGGTGTTGCCCCGGCCGGTCAAGGGCGTGGTGCGACCGCGCGGCGTTCCTGCGGGCCCGTACAGGTGGAAGGCCTCGGCGCCGCTGGCTGTTTGGATCTGACCAGCGAACGTGGCGCGCTGTTCATTTGTGGAGCTCCTGTCGTCTGTGGCGGGCTGGTCTTTCAAAAAAAAAACTTCGTGCCACCGCAGTCCAGTTCCAGTACGACTTTTCTTTTGAAACGCAGAAAGTCAAGAGCTAGCAGCCAACCAAGTCAGAATGGGGCCGCTTGCGCTTGGGCCTGGCTGCAGCAAGACCGCGATCGCCGCTGTGCTGGGCGGATCTTGCTGGGCCTGTCTAATGGGCCGGTTGACACCTGGTCAAAGCCCTACCGCTCTCGTCGCTCCCGCGTCTAGAAGGGGGTCGTTTGGGCCTGATTTCATATACATCGATCGCCCCCGCGATGCCCTAGATCTTTCTGGGCCTAACTGCCTAATGGACCCTCCGAACTCACAAGCCCGCCCCGGTCAAAGCCGGCGCCTGCCGCGCAATGACCCACACCGTCGTCGTCAGTCACGTCTAGAGGGGCTAGAAGCATTTTCCGCCCAGCTTCCAGTCCAGGAGGACTTCAACCCACGGCGAAGAAAAGTCAAACCAAAACTTGTCCTCTCCCGTCGGACCGATCAAACCAGGCGGCTACCGAGTACCGACCCACCGGCCCCGGCCGGCTTACATGAGCGACTTGACTCTTCCTCCTTCCCTCGCCGCCCCGTCCGTGCACGAGCGAGCAGCCGAGCACAAGTATATATACACATCTGCTACACAGACCGTGCCACCGCAACCAAGCTTAGAATCCTCAGTTGCCAGCTCCGACCCTCCTCCGTCGTCTCCGCATCTCCTTGTGTTGCGCTCAAGTGCCTCAACACCACGCGAGGATCCTTGCTTGGCGTCGATAGCACGCGCGGCATGGCAGCGGCCGGCAAGTCGTCGTCGATGGAGGAGACGGCTTCCGCAACGGCGGCGGCGCCCGTGCGAGGGCGGAGGGGGATCGACCGCCAGGCCGTCGACAGGGGCGTCGCGTACGCGCTCATGGTCGCCGCGCTCGTCGCCACCTACGCGCTTCACTAGATCCGTCGGCCGTGCGCGCGCGCGCGCGTCTCCTCCTGCTCCGTCGGTCGGCAGAGCACCAGCATGGATGCAAAGCGCACGCACGGCTTGAAGGGGGCTTCTGCTCCGCCAGCAGCAGAGTCCCGGATCGAGTTCCCCCCCTGCACCAAACTTCATTTCTCTCGTCTCCTCTTGTTTGGAGATGGGGATCCATGCCCGTGTACTAGTTTACACGTGCACCAGTGATGCTACAAATTCTTTATTTTTTCTCATGTATTCTATCTGTGTTTAGTCTGTAGTGGTTCTGTCTTCTGTACAAACTGGCCATTTGTTACCAAGGAAGCGTATTACTAAAGTATTGTTTTTTTGTGCACGTCTCACTACTAAAAAAAAATCATTTTACTCATTTTAATCAGGAGACACCTGAGAAAAGGTTATTTTTGCTCACGCCTTGCAATGTGTTTGGGGTTCGATGTCCATATAATTTGTGGAGGGATAAAATCAAAGCCTTCATCGAATTTCACCAAAACAGTCGCGCATATGTGTTATTTGCTCGATAACCATGTCTACTCTATTGTAACTCTGGACGTCCCGTAAACCTATATGTGGTTCAATAGTTAAATGGCACAACATCACTGTGCAACCTACAACGTTAGTAACTTCGAAGTATAACCGTGCGCTTCAAGATAAGCTACTTTTCCTGGATATGTGCTTTTTCTTGAAACAATCATAATTTAATGGGTAAAAATACATATTATAGTATTATAATTATAACTAGATAGAGATTTATCTTTGACATGTTATCATAACCGCTAACACGGTCATACATTTATTGTTTAGCTATTTATTCAGACTAAATGACCATTTGAGTGAGTGAAACTATCATTAAACCAGACAAACAACAGATTAAATGAGTGATTTGGTTGGTTGTATATACCAACACTCAGCTCATGTGATGCGAGTTCTTGGTGATTGGTTATCTCTCCTACAGTGTGACTGGACTCATGCAAAAAAGACTGCTTATCCTGCCTCTTGCGATGGTAGATTTTAGGTGTTTCTCGGAGGCCAGGCTCGCTAGATACGAGGCAAACGAGCAATAGACGGTTGACGATGTTAGGCCATGATTAGCGTGTAGTAAAAGATATATTAATATATCTGAAATAACATTAAAAGTATATAACACATATGAGAGAATAGTTGTATATATTAAATACGATGATGATAATTGACTATCTACTTTTATCTCATGCAATAAGATCTTATCTGAGTAACCAAGCACCATCTCATCCTGAGCACATACAAGCAACTATACATTGCATCAGCTTAGACTGTCCGCGCGGGGCCTAATTCATAGGTACAAGCCAGGCTAGGCTGGTATATGAATCAATCACGCTCTGAATGAACATGGTGATACACCATACAAAACAATGTATTTATGCCAAAATTGCGAAGTAGCTCTTGCTTCTCTCAAAATCACCACATATATCCACCTTTATCATAGAGACAAAAACACATCCTTGCAGGAACTTTATGTTTCTCACTTTTATGGAGACTCCTACACTCACACGTACGTCAAATCTTAAATTACTAGATCTGTGATTGGTTTCACTGCTATGTACAACCTTAGCCTCCCGTATATAAATGTACTAGATTTATAGGGCGTTTAAAAGTATCTCTATTTTAGACCACCGACGAATCAAATTACTCACACACATGTGAAGATGTAGATTTCTCATAGTTTATTCTTTCAATGAATCCTGCACATATTTGAAGTATTAATAAGGACTAAGTATGTACACATCTAAAATGTACATTGGTCATGCTGTACTTTTTTTTTAAAAAAATAAAGTTGTACATATTTTCAATTAAAGGACTAACTTAGTACGGTTTCTTTATTGACATTTTGTTTGATATTGAGACTTTGCATAAAAAAAATCATATGCATCATAAATTACTACAATTGAACATTTTCTATGTGATACATGCTCAATAATTACGCCGATGCGAATTAAGGTACTAATAAGAAGCAAGATCCACAATTTTTTGAGATGACAACTTATGTTTTGAAAATGTTGAAAATAGTACATTTGATTAATACGATTTTTTTGAATCAGGGTTGACCTATGATTTGAAAATCCTGCAGTTTACTGCATTTGATCATAACTTTTGATCGATTTGATCTTGAATGGTCAAATAAAGATAAAATCATACCGATCAGCATGTTCAAATACCTCTGGAGCCAATCTAACAATATTAACATCAAAATGTTGGAACCATCCAAATTATCATTAGCATATTACTTGCTGTTGAACCTTACAGGACAAACCCTGCTTTGCTTAACCACTACGCCAGCAGTACAAGTCAACATCCCCAGTTCCCCACGATCCAAAAAGGCCAACCAAACAACACACGGCGCGGCCTTCAGATCCAATCCAAGCTACCTCGGAGAGACCCGTTAACCCGCTTTGGCTACCTCCCTCCACTCCCCCTCCTCCGCCTCGTCGCAGGCCCCGCTCGCATTCGCAAATCTCTCAACCTCTCCCCGCGCGGCGCCTCCACCTCCCTCACCGACCGGCGGCAAGAGGCCACCGCCCCGCGCGGTGCCTCCACCTCCCTCACCGACCGGCGGCGAGAGGCCACCGCCCCGCGCGGCGCCTCCACCTCCCTCACCGACCGGCGGCGAGAGGCCACCGCCCCGCGCGGCCACGCTCCTCGCGCTCTCTCCCAGCACCCCCACCGCTCCGCACACCCTAGGAGCACCGCCTCCATCCACGGCCGCGCCGCCCCTCCTCGCTTCGCCGCCCCCGCCGTTGCCGTCGCGGGCGCCACCATGGTACGTGCACGTGTCTCTCTATCTCCTCGTCCTTCTCGCCGAACCCCGCGTCCAGCTCCCGCCTCGCTGCTCCGCCGCCGCCGCGAACGCGGGATCGCGCCCGCTGGGCTGTGCGCGGTTCGCGCCGGCGCGGCGGCGAGATCCGCGGCGGGGCTGGTCGGAATCTGCGTGGATCTGGCGGTTTCCGGCGCCGTGTACTGACGTGATTGCCTTTTTTGTGTGCCTGTGGTGGCGGTTGTTGGGCGACGGGCGTGCTGCGGCAGCCGCTCCGGTTGGATATCAAGGTAACCACGACGCCCACTCTCTTGGATCCATTTGGTTTTCTGCTTTCGTGGTTTGTCTCCACGGTGAATGCCTCTTTGGGTCGTTTCGTTGATGGTGGTTGTACGTTTGGTTGGATCAGAGGAAGCTCGCGCAGAGGTCGGAGAGGGTCAAGTCCGTGGATCTGCATCCGACAGAGCCATGGTGAGTTCGGTGTACAGGAATGTTGTGTGGATTGGGAGTGTTTCGACTAAGCCACAGCTGATCACATTGCTGCTATGTGGTGTAATGCAGGATTCTGTCAAGTCTGTACTCGGGGAGCGTTTGCATCTGGAATTATCAGACTCAGGTAGGTGATTGTTCATGCTTCTCCGTACCTTATGTGTCTGATTTTAACTAAATTGGGTCATTGGATGCACCGTTTTATGCTATGACTGTGCATTACCTGTATATTGTGTACACGGCAAAAATCAAGACACATGGGCATTTAGGGTGTATGCAATAATGAACTTAGCAATATGCTCGCGGTAGAGAGGAAAGGGAGGGATTAATGATTAATAAAACCCATAGATGAAAGATTTAATGGCATCTAGAAAAAGAAAGTGTAATGGACTTAGACAAAAGTAACAAGAACCTGCCTGAGATGGATGAGTGCTGATTGCATGGGATGAGCTCAACTAACTTGTAAAGGGTCGGCAGACTACATATGGTAAATAAGAGAAAGGCAAACACAAGAATAGACCCTAGTATTGAAATGAAGAAAAAAAAATAAGCATATGCTTGTAGATATATTATCTGGAAGGAACAAAACGACAAGTGAAATGCAACTACTGTTTGAAATTTAGAAATACTACTCGTTGTTAAATCTGAGATAATGAATTTCTATTCTTTTATCCCCAGACAATGGTGAAATCATTTGAGGTCACGGATTTACCAGGTATGCTTGCCAAACTTTCTGCTTACTTCTCTTCTGTGATATTCACATGATGCTAATGTATCTGTGCCAATTTTAGTTCGTTCGGCCAAATTTATTTCACGGAAGCAATGGGTAGTTGCTGGTGCCGATGATATGTTCATCCGTGTGTACAATTACAATACAATGGATAAGGTCAAGGTTTTCGAAGCACATACTGACTACATTAGGTGTGTGGCTGTTCATCCTACCCAGCCTTTTGTTCTGTCATCTTCTGATGACATGCTGATTAAGCTATGGGATTGGGATAAAGGCTGGGTGTGCACTCAAATCTTTGAGGGGCATTCTCACTATGTGATGCAAGTCACGTTTAACCCAAAAGATACCAACACTTTTGCTAGTGCTTCCCTTGATCGCACAATAAAGGTTTGTATTATCTCCTCTTCATAAATGCTGCTAGGCTAAAATCTGTGTATTATTTGCTGACATTATCTTTTTCTTAGCTTGACCATGATCTTCTTTTTCTTTAATTTCAGATATGGAGTCTTGGTTCTCCTGACCCTAACTTTACACTAGATGGCCATTCAAAAGGTGTGAACTGTGTAGACTACTTCACTGGTGGTGATCGGCCTTACTTAATTACTGGCTCTGATGATCAGACTGCAAAGGTTTGTTATACTCACTGAATTGTACTCCTGTGATCGTATATGTACATTGTGCTAATGTTATTGGTCAAATCAGGTTTGGGATTACCAAACAAAGAGCTGTGTTCAAACACTTGAAGGACATGCACATAATGTGTCTGCTGTATGTTTCCATCCGGAGCTACCTATTATAATTACTGGCTCAGAGGATGGGACAGTTCGAATGTGGCACTCTACTACCTACAGGTAATTCTTCTCATAGTTACTGCTACCCTGGCATGCGTGTCACTTGCCTGTAAATGAAAGTATGATGTCATTTTGAGGCTAATTCGGGCAACCAAAGTTTATTAGCTTTTTTCCTATGATAACACTTTCTTATGTTGTTTAAGTAAAGGTTTAACTAGGTTGGGACAAAACACATTACCTTTTTTTTATTTTCATCTGATGTTTAAACTTGTGCATAATGACATGACATTACTAAGTTTTAAAGGGCTAGATGCATAGAGCTTAATTCTTTATTTGTTGATTACATTAACAGCAGATTTTGGATCCTGATTGTTTGGATTCCGATTTTTGCCAAGCCAAAACATGGCATGCCAAAATCATGGTTTGCCAAAATAGTGGCATGCCAAAGTAAGGGCAAAAGATTTAGCCACTCACTTGGTTTAGTGCCAAAAATAATCACCAATACCTTCTTCCTTTGTGAACTTGAAGAAGCTTCTAGTGATTTTCCATGATTTGTGGGCAATGAATCAAATGGTAGCCAAAATTATTTGGCATGCCCTGATTTTGGTTGGACAAACATTGGAACCTAACCTGATGCTTATACTAACAACTTTCATTTTTGGCTGTGGTCACATCCTGTTCTTGACCTGACTCGTGATTTCGTGGTCACATCCTGTTTCTATGCTTTGTGGAAGTATCTAGTACGATATCCTTTTTTTTTCCTGATAGAACAAGTCAATAACAATTCGCATGATACTCTTACAGGCTTGAGAACACTCTTAACTATGGACTTGAACGAGTTTGGGCTTTAGGATACATGAAGGGGTCAAGAAGGTACTCTCTCCTCCCTTCCTCCACAGCTCAGTCATGTTGCATACATTGCATTTTTCACATTTCATTAACTATCTGCTGGAAATAAGTATTTAGCATGTTTTTTTCTCTATCCCATACTCATTTGTTGTGACAATAAAATTGTCTGTCTGCCTAACTGTGTGTTTGAAAATTTGCTCTGAATGAAACATGTGAGCCTTTCATTAACTTATTTTTTTCCTGTGTAAGTCAATGATATGGAATATCTTGATTTGTGTAGGGTCGTGATTGGATATGATGAAGGGACAATAATGATAAAAATTGGCCGTGAAGTTCCTGTTGCTAGCATGGATAACAGTGGAAAAATCATATGGGCAAAGCATAATGAAATCCAGACTGTTAATATCAAGAGTGTTGGTGCTGACAATGAGGTTGGTTAACCTGCTATTGTGCTGTAAACTTAGCTTCATTATAAGCTTTCTCTGTAGTTCTTAGCTGTTACATTTTTCAGATTGCAGATGGCGATCGATTACCATTGGCCGTGAAGGAGTTGGGAAGCTGTGACCTGTACCCGCAAGTATGTTTACTTTCCAAGAATGCATAATTCAATCTTGATATTATTTATCATGAGTCAACTAGATGCATGGAAATTAATTCCAGTTTTCTTTTAAATGCTCAAACAACATAAACATGTAATGCATCACATCATCATTTTATAAATCACGTTATCATTTTATCACTCATCCAGAATATTTATACTTTGAAATAATCAAATAGTGCATCCAATTTTTTTATGTTTATGCTTTCCATGTTATGGGGATTCTGTAACCTGCATTTATTTCAGTATAGTTACATTTAAGCTCAAATGAAAGAAATAAAACGCATGTGGTTCATGGTTAGTGATAGCTCATTTGGGAGCAGATGTTTTGGTTTGTAACTTAGTGGTTGTTGACACCAAAACTTGGTGCAATACACCACCAAAGTTTTGGTGTCAACAGTGGTATCACCAAAATGCCTATTGAGGGTTATGACTGTTAGAGGAAAATATTCACTGTATTACCATTCTAACCCTAGAAGGGTGAGATATATACAACACTACATGGGCCTCTATATGGACCAGGCCTTATGGGCCTCTATACACTCCAACACCCCCCCGCAGTCTGAGCTACCGACGCAGCGGTGCTGAAGACTGGACAAGAAAGAGGACACAGATACAACACACACCCCCGCAGTCTCAACTAGCCACTAGTGACGTTGAGACTGGACCGGAACTCAGAGAACGTCGAGGAGGGTAGTCCCTTGGTGAAGATATCGGCGAACTGGGAGGAGGTCGGGACGTGGAGGACCTGGACCTGCCCGATGGCGACCCGGTCGCGAACGAAGTGCAAGTCGATCTCCACATGCTTCGTCCGCTGGTGCTGAACCGGGTTGGTGGAGAGGTAGACGGCACTGACGTTGTCGCAGTAGACGAGCGTGCTCTTGTTGAGCGGGCTGTGGAGCTCCGCCAAGAGCTGTCGGAGCCAGGACGCCTCAGCCACGCCGTTGGCAACAGCGCGGTACTCCGCCTCAGCACTAGAGCGGGATACCACCGGCTGCCGCTTGGACGACCAGGAGACGAGGTTGCCGCCGAGGAAGACGGCGTAGCCCGAGGTAGACCGACGGGTGTCGGGGCAGCCGGCCCAGTCAGCGTCGGTGTAGACGATAAGCTCGATGGAGGGGGACCGGTGAAGGGTGAGGCCACAGTCCACCGTGCCCCGAACGTACCTCAGCAGGCGCTTCAGGGCAGCAAGATGTGCCTCACGAGGGTCGTGCATATGGAGGCAGATCTGCTGGACGGCGTAGGCGAGGTCCGGCCTGGTGAAGGTAAGGTACTGCAGGGCCCCGGCCAGACTCCGGTAGGCCGTCGGGTCAGCAACAGGAGGGCTCTCCTCAGCCGAGAGCTTGCCCTGGGTGTCGACTGGAGTGGCGCAGGGCTTACAGTCAGCCATCCCTGCCCGCTCCAGGATGTCGAGAGCGTACTGTCGCTGGTGGAGGAAGAGGCCGGAAGGGCGGGGCTCCACGGTGACACCCAGAAAGTGGTGAAGCACGCCCAGGTCCTTCATGGCGAACTCCTGCTGCAGAGAGTGGATGATACGCTGGAGAAGGGGCTGAGTGGACGCCGTGAGGATGATGTCGTCGACGTACAGCAGCAGATAGGCAGCCTCAGTGCCTCGGTGGAAGACGAACAGCGAAGTGTCCGACTTGCACTCGGTGAAGCCCAGCGAGGTCAAGAACGTGGCGAATCGAGAGTACCACGCCCGGGGAGCCTGCTTCAAGCCATAGAGTGACTTGTTGAGGCGGCACACCAGATCGGGACGACTGGTGTCGACGAACCCCGTTGGCTGGCTGCAGTAGACGGTCTCGGTGAGAGTCCCGTGAAGAAAGGCGTTCTTCACGTCCAGCTGGTGAACCGGCCACGAGCGCTGGAGAGCCAGCGAGAGAACCGTGCGCACGGTGGCCGGCTTTACCACTGGACTGAAGGTCTCGTCGTAGTCCACACCAGGCCGCTGGCTGAAGCCGCGAAGGACCCAACGAGCCTTGTAGCGCTCCAGGGACCCGTCAGCCCGGCGCTTGTGGGTCCAGATCCACTTGCCGGTGACGACGTTGCCACCAGACGGACTCGGTACGAGGTCCCACGTCCGGTTGGCAAGAAGGGCCGCGTACTCCTCCTCCATCGCGCGACGCCAGTGAGGGTCAGCCAGAGCCTCGCGGACGGAGGAGGGTACCGGAGAGATCCCCGACTCACTCTCGACGGCAGAGAGGACCTCAAGGCGCGAGACGCCCGCCGCCCGCCGTGTCACCATGGGATGGGTATGGCCAGGATCCCGATGGACAACAGGCGGGTGGTACACGCCCGGATCAACGCGGGAGCTGATCCGAGGACGGGCTGGCGGCGCCGAGGGAGGAGGCGGAGGCGGGAGCGACGTCGCCTGCCCCGGCCTCGGCCGGCGCCGGTAGACGTGCACATGCTGCCAGGAGCGTGCCGGGAAGCCCGGGGGCACGAGGGGGGCCGGTAGATACTCCGGGGCCGCACGGGTCGCGTCCGGGGTCACGTGTGGCATGACCGGGGACTCCGGGGCCGCGCGTGGCACGACGGGGGGCTCCGGGGCCTCGCGTGGCGCGGCGGGAGACGCCGGGTGCCGCACGTGGCGCGGCGGGGGGCTCCGGGGCCGCGCGTGGCGCGACGGGGGACGCCGGGGCCGCGCGTGGCACGACAGGGGGCTTGGGGCCACCCACGGGGCGGTAGGAGCCACCGGGAGCGGTGACACCGAACCAGGAACACGTGTAGAGGGAGGATAAATAGAAACTGGTGGAGGAACCACCGGGTCAGTCGGAAAGAGGGACTCCAGCTCAGGGTCGAGAGACGGGGTGGTAGAGGTGGAGTATGGAAAATCTGACTCGTCAAAGACGACGTGCCGGGAGATGAGGATACGACGGGAGGTAAGATCAAAGCAGCGGTACCCCTTGTGATCAGGGGAGTAACCAAGAAACACACAACGAGTCGAGTGGGGCGCGAGCTTGTGAGGAGTAGTAGCAGAGGTGTTAGGGTAGCACGCGCATCCGAAGACAGGAAGGTGATCGTAGCTGGGAGGAGTACCGAAGAGAGCATGGTGCAGAGTGGGGGCAGAAATGGCAGTGGAGGGGAGGCGGTTGAGCAAATAAGTAGCTGTATGGAGAGCCTCAGCCCAGAATCGGGCTGGAAGAGAGGCCTGAATGAGAAGGGTGCGAATGACATCGTTCGTGGTGCGAATCATCCGTTCAGCCCTGCCGTTCTGAGAAGAGGTGTATGGGCAGGACATACGCAGCTGAATCCCCTGAGAGAGAAAGAAGTCACGAGAGGTGTGGTTATCAAACTCACGACCATTGTCACACTGAGCATCCTTCACAGTGCGACCAAACTGAGTAGAAACCCAAGCAAAGAAATGGAGAAGGGTAGGAAAAGCATCAGACTTTGCTCGCAAGGGAAAAGTCCACGAGTAACGAGAAAAATCATCCACCACCACCAAGTAATATTTGTAACCAGAAATGCTGAGTACAGGAGATGTCCATAAGTCATAATGAACAAGATCGAAAGCATGACTCGCATGCGAAGAAGAAGAAAAAGGAAGACGAACATGACGACCCAACTGGCACGCATGACAAAGATGCTCATCAGGAGCCCTAGTACATGGGAGTCCTGTACTACGACTAAGACGGGCCAAAACGTCGCGGCCGGGATGACCGAGCCGACGGTGCCAAGTCGTGGAAGTAGATGTGGTGGCGAAAGCAGCGGATGAAGCAGAAGAAGACGATGTCGGAGTAGCGGAAGACGGGAGGCAGAAGGTGTAAAGGGGTCCCGGGCTGTCACATCGGAGGAGTGGGCGCCGAGAAGCCAGATCCTTCACAGTAAGACCAGAAGAGTCGAATTCAACAGAACAAGAGTTGTCAGCAGTAAATTGACGAATGGAAAGAAGGTTGTGAACCATCTGAGGGGCAACAAGAACATTGGAAAGACGAAAAGGACCAGGAGCAGTGCCCACAGAAGTAACAGGAAGACAGGAACCGTTCCCCACCATGATTGAAGAAGGACAAGAGACAGGTGGAGAGCGGACGAAAGAAAGTATACCAGGATCAGGGGTCGTATGGTACGAGGCCCCCGAATCGGCGATCCAGTCGGGGTTGCTCGGCGGAGTCAGGCCCATGGTGCTGAACGACTGAGCCAACGTTACCTGGTCCCATCCCCCAGGCCAGAAAGGAGGCAGGCTGGGCTGGGTGGGTGGAATCCAAGACGTCGGGCCCGACGGAGCAGGTCCCGCAACTAGAGCCGCAGGCTGGTGCTGAGGACGAGGCCCTCCGCCCGGAGCCTGAAAGGGCCACATCGAGATGCGCTCTGACCATGAGTTGGAGAAGGATGGCCAGGGCGCACCACCAGGAGCAGGAGAGGAGCCACCGGGTGCAGACGGAGTCTGTGATCCCCGGCGTCCCCCACCAGAGCCGCCTCGACCCCCGCCACGGCGACGACGGCCACCACGGTTCCCCCCACCCCCGCTCGGCCCGGGGGGAGGAGCACCAAGAAGTGAGGTGGCTGGCGGAGTCGCAGGTGTGGGTGGAGAGGCCACAAGTGCGGTGGACGAGGACGAGGGGGTCAGGGGCGCCTGGGGATGTAGTGTGAGCTCCTTCAGGACAAGGTCGTCCCGAACCTGCAGGTAGGAGGGGAAAGGCCGTTGCCTGGTGTTCCAGTCCCGTATGTGGTCGAAGGTGTCGTTGAGACCACGGAGGATATGGAGCACCAGGAGCCGGTCCTCCACAGGGCAGCCCAGATCCGCAAGAGAGTCGGCCATGCTCTTCATCTTGCGACAGTACTCCCCGACGGAGAGGTCACCCTGCGCGAAGTTGGCGAAAGCCGCACTGAGCTGAAGGGCGCGGGTCTCGGCGTGCCCGAGAAACTGGTTCTCAAGGGCCAGCCAAGCAGCACGCGCGGTGCCTCCGAGAGTGTTGACGGAGTCCTGGAGATCCTGGGCGACGGTCCCAGAGATCCAGGACAAGACGACGGTGTCGAGGAGGTACCACATCGTGTCCCGAGCGGCCTCAGGGGTGTCGGCGAGGACGTGGCCGGTGAGGTGGTAGCGCCGGAGAGCCATGAGCACCTGATCCCGCCAAAGGTTGTAGGAGGTGGACGTGGAGTCGAGGACAATGCTGACCATCCCCCGGATGTGCTGGACACCAAGGGCCTGAAGGTGGAGCTGGGTGACCACAGGGTCGGGAAGGTGGTCGCGAGAGCCCTCGAGCGGAGGCGGGCGTGAAGAAGAGGCACCGGGATCGGTGTAGGGGACGACGGGCTGCGAGCTGGAGGCCGGGTGAAGGTAGCGCTCAGCCTCGGCAACCCGGCGAGCGAGAGTGTCTGCGGTGGCACGCTCACGCGCCCAGGTGGTAGAGGCCACGCGAACCCGCTCCTCGGCCGCCGCGGCCTCGGCCTTGGCCGCACGGAGGGCGGTGGCGAGAGCCGCTTCGGCCGACACGGCCCCGTCGGAGGCCTGCTTGCCCGTGTCGCGGAGAGGACGGCCCGTGGAGGTCGCAGGATCGAAGACCCGTATGCCGCCGTCGAGAGGGAGAGAGCCCGCAAAGCCACGCAGGCCCGCGGTGGCAGCGAGATCCGCGGGGTCAGCGAGACCCGCGGCGGACGCGAGAGCGGTGAGCTCCGCGTGGTAGGCGGCAGCCATGGCCGGGGTCATCCTGCCAGGCGGCAGCAGCGGTGGGGGTTGCTGCAGTGGTGGGTCCACATCCGGGCCCACCCTGCCAGGCTGCAGCAGCGGAGGCTGGGGGACAGGGTGTGGCTCCTGCCCCTGTCCCGGAAGAGGAGGAGGCGGCTGGAGGAGCAGGCCAGGAGGAGGAGCAGGGCCTGCTCCTGCCCCTGCGCCGGCGCTTGAAGAGGCGGAGGGAGGACTGCACCCGGAGGAGGGAGGTGCGGCGGCGGCTGGCTCGAGCCGCCAGCGGCGCCGGCAGCAGAAGATCCGGCGGCGGCGGCTGTAACCAGGGCGGCAGAGGGTCCCACACCAGCCCCTGCAGCAGCGGCGACGGCGGCAGCTCCGGCAGCAGCAGTGGCGGCTGGATCTGCGCCAGCCGGCCTTGCAGCAGCGGCTGCTGAACCTGGGGCAGAGAGAGGGGGGAAGGAGGAAAGGGGTGGCGGCTGCTGGCCGCCAGCCATGGCAGCGGCGCCGGCGGTGGCTGGGTGGCGGCGCTGGTCAGGTGGCGGCTGGGGCAGGGGAGGAGAGAGGGAAGGAAGAAACTTTAGCTGATACCATGTTAGAGGAAAATATTCACTGTATTACCATTCTAACCCTAGAAGGGTGAGATATATACAACACTACATGGGCCTCTATATGGGCCTCTATACACTCCAACAATGACTAATCGGTAACAACAGATCAGTGTTAAGTATTTGAACTATCAGGAGTTTGTTTTCTTGTTGAAACTTGTTTTGTGGTCACACATCTTTTTGAGCTTGTTCATATTAGCAAGTTACTAATACCTATATTTGTTTCAGACCTTAAGGCACAATCCGAATGGGAGATTTGTTGTTGTATGTGGAGATGGAGAATACATAATATACACAGCTTTAGCATGGAGAAACAGATCTTTTGGGTCTGCACTTGAATTTGTTTGGTCAATTGATGGAGAATATGCAGTTAGAGAAAGCACCTCGAGGATTAAGATATACAGTAAAACTTTCCAGGTTTTTCTCAATATAACTTGTTTCACTTTTTCCTGCTACTATTTAATTATCTACTGACCTGGTTATATCTTTTAACAAACACATGGAGTACCTGTTTCCTGTATCATATTTAACATGCCTTTTATAATTGTGGGGGTTCACTGGTGAATCAGACTATGAAAGATAATCTTGAAATGTTTGCCAGCTGGCCAACATAGCATTGGCTACAATGAATTATAGGAGTTATGAATTTATTGTATTTACTAAAAAAGTAAAATAAATTTTACTATAGTTTGCGTTAGACTGTTAGTGCCTTTTTGTGCAATGTAATATACATATGATGTATTTTGTTGTACTGCTTATATGATCAAGTTGTTTAGTAGACATTTAATGACCACCATATTATGTTCCGTACATCTTTGTCTTTTGCTACGGGTTTGTGAAACAGTCTGATAACTGGAGCTGGCCATTTCAGGAAAAGAAAAGTATAAGGCCATCATTTTCCGCCGAGCGTATATTTGGTGGAGTGTTACTTGCTATGTGTACAAATGACTTCATTTGCTTCTATGATTGGGCGGAATGCAGGTTAATACGTCGGATTGATGTCAATGTGAAGGTGACTCAATTTGTTGCCTCATACATTCAAACCTGCTAAATGCATGCCATTTGGAATGTTATGACTGAAAAGATCTGTTTTCTTTGTCGTAGAATCTTTACTGGGCCGACAGTGGAGATTTAGTAACAATTGCAAGTGACACATCATTCTATATTTTGAAGTATAATGTGAGTTCTGTTATCAACTTAACTTCCTATGCTCAGTTGTCTTTCTGTTATGTTCACAGCTTTTTTTCTTTTTTAAAATATCAATTTTATTAATATGCTACAGCAACTTCTACATTTGGATTTACAAATTACAAGACAATTGTTTTTTTGATAAACGTCAATGTACTAATATGGAAGTGACATTTTGGCTTCTAGAGGGATGTAGTTTCATCTCATTTGGATGGAGGTGGTTCAGTTGGTGAGGAAGGTGTGGAAGATGCCTTTGAACTGCTTCATGAGATCAATGAACGTGTCCGTACTGGACTATGGGTTGGCGATTGTTTCATCTACAATAATTCTTCATGGCGGCTTAATTACTGTGTGGGAGGAGAGGTGAGTGTTTTCATCACATGAAAAGACATTCTCGTATATCTATTCAGTTAGATCATTTATTGTTAGAGCTATATCGTGTCATAACTATTTCATATGTTACAGGTCACAACCTTGTTTCACTTGGATCGGCCAATGTATTTATTAGGATATCTTGCTAACCAAAGCCGTGTGTATCTTATTGATAAGCAATTTAAGTGAGTTCATCTTTGTTCTCTCTAATGTTCTCTTGCAGTTTCCATGCACAATTTCTACGTCTAACATATTTTTTAATTGCAGTGTTGTGGGTTATACTTTACTCCTTAGTTTGATAGAGTATAAGACACTTGTTATGCGTGGGGATTTTGATCGTGCAAATGATGTTTTATCCTCTATACCAAAGGAACAATACGACAGGTGCCAATGTCTGACTAACTGTTATACTCAGCAATTCAGGTTTAGCATTTTACATAACCTTTTTCTTCTTTCTCTTTTTTGCAGTGTTGCGCGATTCTTGGAATCGCGGGGAATGTTGGAAGAAGCCCTTGAGATAGCAACAGACACTAATTACAGATTTGATCTGGCTGTTCAGCTTGGTCGACTTGAAATTGCGAAGGTACAGTTGTTTTCTTTATTCTCCGACTTTTGGAGAAAGTATTATTTTCCGTTTTTCTTATAATAGTTGCTTCGCAGGCCATTGCTACTGAAGTCCAAAGTGAGTCCAAGTGGAAGCAGCTAGGGGAGTTAGCTATGTCAACTGGAAAGGTAAAGCTATTTTTGTGTATCATTATCTCGCATGTGCAATCTATGTTGGCCTTATGAACTTTGTTTTTCCTGCCATAACGCTAAGTTTGTAATTATTAGTAATGTATGAGTTCATAGCTATTCTGAAGGACAAATTATCAATATAAGATTAGTACGTTTGTAAGAGA
Organism: Digitaria exilis; assembly: GCA_015342445.1. NCBI lineage: Eukaryota > Viridiplantae > Streptophyta > Magnoliopsida > Poales > Poaceae > Digitaria > Digitaria exilis. The sequence continues at coordinate 3,258,465 of JACEFO010001965.1, forward strand.
AACTTAATACTACATGTTTGATGGCAAGGGGGTGCTGAGCTTATTGCTTTGCTTATTCGGTTCAAGCGATAGGATTCTGTGTGAAGATAATGTTTTCTTAATGTTATTTTTTCATTGCATTTTGAATATAGGATGCAATCATGCAGATCACTCTTAAAGTTGCATAATTTGTCTCACATGCCATACAACTTTCTGCAGCTTGACATGGCAGAGGACTGTCTTCTGCATGCAACAGACCTTAGTGGTTTGTTGCTATTGTATTCGTCCCTTGGAGATGCCAACGGTATTACAAAGTTGGCATCTGTAGCTAAAGAACAAGGAAAGAACAATGTTTCTTTCCTTTGTTTCTTCATGCTAGGAAAATTGGAAGAATGCCTTCAACTGCTAATAGAAAGGTAGATGCTGTGTGCAAGACTGTCCTGTTAAATACAATGCTTAACCCTTCTTTTTATATTGATAATTTATCATCCCCTATACAGCAATCGCATTCCGGAAGCAGCATTGATGGCAAGATCTTATCTTCCTAGCAAAGTCCCTGAGATCGTGGCATTGTGGAAAAAGGATCTCCAAAAGGTCTCCTGTCCTACAAATCTCCTTAGCTTCTATTGACTCAGTTTTATGTGAAATCTTTCAGCATATCTTTATTATGTTAATACGATCTTAGCGTGTGTATCTCCTTAGCATAAAGCCATAAACTATGACACCACCTTAAATTACGGATTAAGCAATATATTGTTTTTAGCATAACCTTATGCAGTCTACTTGTGTTTATTCTTATTTCATTTATAAGGACGCTTTCTATTTGTAAATTTAGGATGTTTGTGTATTACGCCAAAAAAATTGCCAAAAACAGTATTATACTTACCCCAATGTCTTCAACCCTTATAGGTTTACTAAATTTTGAATTATTTCCATTTGCTTTTTAGGTAAACCCAAAAGCAGCAGAGTCGTTGGCTGATCCTGATGAGTACCCGAACCTATTTGATGACTGGCAGATTGCACTCAATGTAGAAGCTACTGTTGCACCGAAAAGGTTTTTGTTCCTTTTTCTACATATAACTCTTATCATTTTGTCAAGTTGTCATGCATCGGATGAGGCTTTTGATTTTGCTTTAACTGGACTCATTTGGTTAAAGTTGAATAATGTCAATACTCTTTTCCCAACCTATCATTGTTACTGATGGTCTCACAGAGAAGTATGTTTGAATAGGGGTATCTATCCACCGGCAGAGGAGTACTTGAATTATGCCGAAAGGTCAAATGAGAGTCTAGTGGAAGCTTTCAAAAATATGCGTGTACATGAAGAATCACTACCAGATGATAATGAAGACACTGTTGACGAGGTACTGCCATGACTGTTAACAGTTACAGAAAATTATTTTTTATGTCGATGCTGTTTTTAACTGGTCGATTCAATCATTATTATTTAGTTGAAAGGTTGGATGGGAGTAAAATACATGAATGACCACTATATTTGTAAGCTTGTTTCAATTTAGCCATTATACTTAGAGAAGTGTAAATCGTGGTCATTAAGGTTGATCAACTGAGTCGATAGCCAAATTTATACTTTTCTAATGACCATATCTACTCAGTTGAGCAACCTTGATGGCCATGATTTATACTTTTCTAAGTACGATGGCCAAATTGAATAGTGGTCATTCATGTATTTTACTTGTTGGATGGTTCTGTGATCTTGTTTGATCTGTTGTGTAACATGTCAAATATCCTTATCAGGAGAGTCATGCACATATTATAGGTTAACTAAACTTTCTTGTTTTGGAACCTGTGGGTAGTTTGACATCATTGCTTACTTTCTAGTGGGACACTACATGATTTAGTTTCATGCTTGAAAATCAGCCAGCAGAGTTTTATCCATCTGAAAACTTAAGCTTCTTACAGTGTAAGACTCCTGTCTGTGTGCTGTCACTTAAGGTTTCTGTTTGAGTTCATTATCGGTTAGTCAATATGCATCTAAAGTTCTGTGTAAGCTCAAAACTGTTATTGGTTTTCATTTTTTTCAGTTTTTTTTTTCACTGCATCTACTTTTTTAATTTGCAAAACTGAGAACACTGATCCTTTTTTCAACAGGTAGTTGAGGATGGTGGGGTAGAAGAGAGTCAAGAAGATGCAGTTGAGGTTGATGCCGAGGATGACGGAGTAGAAGAGAGTCAAGACGATGCTGTTGAGGTTGAGGCTGAGGGTTCAACTGATGGTGCTGTCCTTGTGAATGGAAATAGTAGCGAGGAACAGTGGGGTACGAAAAATGAAGAACCATCAGCATAAAAGCTGTAGTTGAACAAGTGTACAGTCCTATATACCTTATTTTTCCTGGTCTTCCCTCCCAGTGCACCAGCGATCTTAGGAAACACCTGCTGGGTGATCTCCTGGATATATCCTCCAGCTACCCTTTAGCAGTCTGGCTGTTCCGGGAGTTTTGATCAAGTTAGAATTTCTTCAATTTAATTGCTGGTTTGATCAAACTTTTTTTTAGAAGTATGCTGCACTTGTCTTACCTTGGGTGTTTGCTTAAAACATCCCTATTTCTGTAACTGGTACCTGATTTCTTATTACCTTTCGTGGTTCTCTGCAATATTTATTTAGTATATAGTAAATGAAGAGTCTTTGATAGGCAAACTACAATGAGATAGAATTAGTCTTTGAACCTGATCGGTAGTGTAAATTCTTGTATTGGCGTCAATTTGGTTTCTAGAATTTATGTTAGCATTTGTGTTTGCTAGCAGTACAATTTGATAAAAGAAGTTTCTAATGGCTGCCTTCTCCTTGCAGTGCTGACTCCTGAGCAATAGTGGATCAACGGGACAGCAACTTTGCTTCAGTGGTTTAGTTGTAAAGGTGAAATATTATTCCGAATACACAGTGAGTCATTCAGCACAGTACCGTTGTTGAGTTATTAAATTTATAGTTTTCGGTTGTAGGTTGCTGACTGTTACTGAGGTTATGTGAACGTCATTTTTCTCCAAGCACCGGACACGCACTAGGATTGGCTTGTCCCCTTACAAAGTCAGACCACCGTTAATCAAGCACTCCATCGTTGTGCCCCCGATAGGAAATTTTGTGCTTTCTTTTTTACATATAGATCAGGTCATTAGGTTTTGCAGACATTTTATAGCGTACCATCTGAGATACTCTGTTTCACCAAGATTTGTTGAGTGGCGATCGGAGGCGTGATATTTTACGAGGTACATAGAGTAGTAGCTTGTCGAATTGAGAATGTTTTACCTGTGGTGTATATTGAACTTGGGCCAGCTGTGTATCATTGTGTTTTTACCTTTGCAATGGTAGCGAATAAGTTTTCAGGTGGTGGTCTTCCGGTGGCCTGTGTTTAACTGTTTATAATCTTTCCTTAGTTCACAAATCGTGCTCCGTCGTTGAGCTTTCAGAAATTTATTCTGATTTTTCACTTTTCATTGGATATTTACTATTTCTCCATCTCACGAAACATATTTTCCAACACAGTTGCTACAGTACTTTTCCCCACTTCTCCACCATCTAAACAACCCAACCCACTCAGGTGATGCACGGAGTGATTTAATTGGCGTGACAGCAATTTGGCAAGTGCAAAGCTACCCTCAAATTCTTTTGAGTTGGGCTGATATAATCCATTTTTATTAGAGTGGAACTGGACCGATGTGGGCTATCAAAATGTCTATAAGACGAAGCTCGATAAAAAAAAACTTATGTTTTGGACGCTGGTTAGAGGGAGACAGCTGTCTTTATTTTAGGACTTTTCTAGAACTACAGGTAACCTGGAGATCTACACTTGTCTCAAAAAAAAAAAAACAAAAAAAAACTGGAGATCTACACTTGTCTCAAAAAAAAAACCTGGAGATCTACACATGAAAATTGCCACGAAACACAAGAAAGTGTGAAGATATTGTAAAGGCTGACCACTTGTTGTTTTTTGTTCAAAGAACAAGCGCGTTGACATTCAACATATTTTAGTCCAGACAAATATCATCACTGCTGACGTCAGCGAGACTCCATCCAGTCCCAAGTGGACCGTCCCCCGACCCCCGGTGATGTGTCATGTGCTTGGTTGAGAAGAAAAGTAGTTTTTCTCTTTCACACTTGTGCTTTAATTTCTCCCCAAGCTCATCCATACTGTTAGTTACGGCCGATGTACATAAACGCCACTGCCGGAGCTTCATCGCACCACCGCACCTCCCTCTGATCACCCTCATCAGGTGGAAGAAAGAAAGCGACGCCCCCAGGCAAAGCCATGGCTGACGCGCCGCAGCTCCTCCTCGGCGCGCTCGTCTTCCTCCTCCCCGCCGCGCTCATCCTCCACCTCCTCCTCCGGGGTAAGGGCCCGCGCCTCCCGCCGGGCCCGCCATCCCTGCCGCTGGTCGGCAGCGTGGTGTGGCTGACCAACTCCCCCGCCGCGATCGAGCCCCTCCTGCGAAAGCTCTTCGCTCGTCACGGCCCCGTCGTGGCGCTCCGCATCGGCTCGTCCCGCCTCTCCGTCTTCGTCTCCGACCGCCGCCTCGCCCACGCGGCCCTCGTCGAGCGCGGCGCCGCCCTGGCCCACCGCCCGGCGCTCGCCTCCGTCGCGCTCCTCGGCGAGAACGCCAACACCATCACCCGCGCCAGCTACGGGCCCGTGTGGCGCCTCCTCCGCCGCAACCTCGTCGCCGAGACCCTCCACCCGTCCCGCGTCAAGCTCTTCGCGCCGGCCCGCTCCTGGGTCCGCCGCGTCCTCGCCGAGAAGCTCGCCGCGGCGCCCCCCTCCGGCGGCGCCGCCGCCGTCGTGGAGACGTTCCAGTACGCCATGTTCTGCCTCCTCGTGCTCATGTGCTTCGGCGAGCGACTCGACGAGCCGGCCGTGCGCGCCATCGCCGCCGCGCAGCGTGAGGCGCTCATCTACCGCTCCAGGAACATGCCCGTCTTCGCCTTCTTCCAGGCCGTCACCAAACGCCTCTTCCGCTCGCGCCTCGACAAGGCGCGCGCGCTGCGGCGCCGCGTCACGGAGATCTTCCTCCCGCTCATCGACGCCCGGCGCGAGTACAAGAAGAAGAATCGAAGCAGCGGCGGCGGCGAGGCGAAGAAGAAGGAGGAAACCACGTTCGAGCACTCGTACGTGGACACCCTGCTCGACATCAAGCTCCACGACGAGGACGACGGCGGCGAACGACCTCTCACCGACGACGAGATCGTCGTCCTCTGCTCCGAGTTCCTCGACGCCGGAACGGACACCACCTCCACCGGGCTGCAGTGGATCATGGCCGAGCTCGTCAAGAACCCATCCATCCAGGAGAAGCTCCACAGCGAGATCAAAGCCACCACCGGCGACGAAGACGAAGAGGTCTCCGAGGAGGACGTCCACAAGATGCCGTACCTGAAGGCGGTGGTGCTCGAGGGCCTCCGGAAGCACCCACCGGCTCACTTCGTGCTGCCACACATGGCGGCAGAGGACATGGAGGTCAGCGGGTACACGATCCCCAAGGGCACCACGGTGAACTTCATGGTGGCCGAGATGGGGAGGGACGAGCGGGAGTGGAAGAACCCGATGGAGTTCTCGCCGGAGAGATTCCTCCCCGGCGGCGACGGCGAGGGCGTCGACGTGACGGGCACCAAGGCGATCAGGATGATGCCGTTCGGCATGGGACGGAGGATCTGCGCCGGGCTCGGCGTGGCCATGCTCCACCTCGAGTACTTCGTGGCCAACATGGTGAGGGAGTTCGAGTGGCAAGAGATGGCCGGCCACGAGGTGGACTTCGCCGAGAAGAACGAGTTCACCGTAGTCATGAAGAAGCCCCTGCGCCCGCGCCTTGTTCCCAGGAGGCCTCAGAGTAGTACGGCTACTCAGTAGGTTAGCTATGTAGTCTTACTACGATTCAATTAGCCGCGTTTAGTTTCAAAAGTATTTTTTACTTTCTATTCATCTCCCTCACAGAACACGTATCCCAAAAAATTCTCTTTTCTCCTTTCATATTCATCTCTCTCACATAACATGCATCCCAGAAAAAAAAAGTAATTTTTCCCCACCACAACTAAACACATGTAAATATCGATTTAGGCTGTGTACACTAAACCGTAGAGGCCGGAATTTCTATTATCTAAAGAAAATGTAAATATCGATTCAGAGTCAGAGTTACTACGTACACACTAGTTGTCAAGAAAGAGGAGAGCTTCTTCCCAGGTAGCTTTTGTGCTGTGGAGAATATTTGGTTTTGTTGTTTCTATATAATAATCTCAGGATTTTAAGCATTGATTCCAACGGTCATTATTCTCTGCGTGCAACATTGCTAACATTGTATGCATTTGACAATGATATAATAGTGATGGGCACAATGCTATTTCACATTAGCAAATTAACCTTTGCCGCAGAAAGGGTTGCGCAACAAAATAATTCTTAAGAACAATCAGGCAAAATCTAATTAACCAGAGAATAAATGCATTAATCTGAACGGCAAAGCTGCAAGATGCGTGTTGTTTATGGGCTGTCAAATTTGGGTCTGCAGTTATGTAAAGCCCGTTTGTAAAGAAGATTTTTCCATGTAACGCGCCAAACTCATGTCGTTATACATCTCCATGAAATAAGATTCTACCAATGCAAACAGATTTTGAATTATTACCATGCAAATTTCACAGATAAAATCCTGATCGAGTATTCCAGAAACAGTTGACACCAACACGGCAGGCAATATAAATCACAAAATTGATTGATCACAATTATACACTTTATCGAGTATACAGTCCGATATTATCATCCATAGTAAATTGAATTGCCAACTGCACTAGAAACAACATGCTGAGCTAATACATCCGATACTGTCCAAGATAAGAAACAAATACTAAATATACAAACTATGCATACAAACAGGGCTTGGCGGACACAAAATATACAAGGAATGGGGCTGCATGCAGCTTACACCCTCCAAAACAGAGTTGCATTCGATCATTGACCCTTTGGAAACAAGTTGTACAATGGATTACGGCCGACAAAATACACAACCGGTTGTATGAAACACATTCTGTTAAGGGCTTCGATGCATGTTCGTCCCGCTGCACACCCTTGGTAGTTCTTAAGAGCAGGTATGCCCACATTTGATAGTTCTTTTACCCAAAAGGATTGCTACCCCCAACAGAGCCGTAGGAAGGTGGGGTGCTTGGCTGGGGATATCTAGGAGGTTGCTGATCAAAACCCATGTTGAAGGAACCCAGACCTTGTTGCCTGTGATGTCACACGTCAGACCTCAGGGTTGAAACCAAAAAATGTACATGGTGTATAGACGTTTTATGTCATCCTAAACAACCAAATGAACTAGATAGACAAAGGCCATATTTAGACAACACATTTGGATAGTCTAACACTACATGCTATATTTAGACAACTATGGAACATGTAGTAAAAACAGTATTTACTACTTACATCGCATGCATGCTATTAGGTGGTTGCTGTGGCATGCTGCTGGGAGCTTGCTGCATCATGAAATGGCCTGAATTGAAGCACAAGTTAGCAAAGCATGCAAAAAAGATTGGCAACGAAGAGCAAGATTATGATGGGACAAATATGTAATTACTTGGAGGTGCAGCTGACTGATAGAATTGGTGAGGTTGCTGTGGCGGAACACCAAAACTAGAGGTGCCAAGTAAGGTTTGGGGAGCTGCGCCTACTGATGCCCCCGGTGGCCCAGATAGAGGCTGCACATATATGGAACAAAAACTGATATGTTAATAGAACATGTAATGATCATGTAAACAAAATAATAATGCATAATATGTACAAAGACCCAGTCTTTATAGACACTTTAATCATACCATGTGAGCTTGAACTGGAGCTGGATCATTCCCAAGATCAAAAGGGTTTGAAGCTTTCACAGGTTGGGGTTGGGGATATGCCTGCTGCGGATATGCAGGTTGTTGATATGAAGGTTGAGGAAATACTGCCTGTGCATATGCTTGCATTCCCTGGAACTGGCATAGCATTCCTTATGTAAGACAAAATGAAAAGAATACAAATTCAGGTGAATAATATGCAAGCCATGAGAAAGGCATAGATACCACTCCAGCAGGATACTGCATGCCATATCCCATTCCAAATTGCGGAGCTCTCTGCCAACCAGGCATCATAGGAGTAGATGTTGGATATAATGCAGTAAAGATATCCTGTCACATGTTTAGTGTGTCAAATATGCTCATGCGAATTATTTTGTTGAAAGAAGTCAAAAGACATGGTCTCAGATCCATCAGCATATCATTTATTTTCTACAATATTCTTGAACAGAGGAAAGCTTATACACTTCTTTTCCATTGAGAACTAGATAATGTCCTTGCAATGAACATATGTGATAATAAAAGACATGACTATTTTGCTACCTAAGGTGTGGTTTGAGCATTTTTTTTAAAAAAATAATCTATTAACTACTTTCTTGTTTCTTCCCACATAATTTTCCTGCCAAACAAGATATGTCATTCAAACACATCAAAACCATACTATGATACTAGTCAACATGGTAGCTACTTGAAATCTCACTACCAACACCCGCACCATCACCGAAAAAAATATGGAACATCTCACTGTTGTGAGAAGGCCTATCATAGCATTGAAGTACAACCCCCCCCCCCCTCCTCATCAACAAAAAAAAAGTGCCTAGCAATGATAATTAATCCTTGGCTTAGGTGTGTAAACAGTTTTTCCAGACAATCCATAGTACATTTATGCCAGGACACGCAAATTACTCCCTACATTTCCCTCTATTGCAAAATAAGTTGTTTTAGCTTCATCTTTGACTAAGTTTGTACAAAAACGCATGATCATCTACGGCATCATATTAGTCTCATTAAATCCACCATCAAATATGTCTTGATAGGGCATTTATTTGGTATTATAGCTGCTAATATATTTTTATATAAACTTGAGAAATTCGGATTAGGACAAAACTAAACGACCTACATTTTGGAATGAAGTAATACATTGAGTGGCAGCATTACAGGAATCAAGAAATAGCTCACTACCAGATACAAACACAAAGTCATGTATGACGTACCGCTGGAAGTTCTTTCCTGACACTGGGTTTACTGTCAGTAGAAGGTGCTCCTCCTTGAATACCACCTGTTCCTAGTGGATTTGCAGTTACCTGAGATGGCTGTCCAGCTATAGGGGCAGCAAGAGGAGATTGTTGAACTGAAGGTCCTTGGTTGGACATTACTGTTGAGGCCTGAGAAAGGAATCAAGTGAAAACTATTTTTCTGGGAAAAGGACTAGAGTTTATGCTCCTTGAAGTTCTTATGCAAACATAATTACCTGGTTGCCTGAGATTCCAAAGGGTGCATCAAACAAGTTATGCGACTGGTCTACAACAGATGAATGTCCCCCGTCATTCGTTTTCAAAGTGGGATCAACTGAAGCCGGAAAAGATGACACAATGGGTGCAGAGGGTGCTTCAGAGAATGACAGTTGTGCAAGTGCAGACTCAAGTGGATTTGCACTGCTGCTTGTTTGTGGTGTTTGTTGTTGACCAAAAGCATCAAAAGATGCCCAGTCCCCACCACTCACAGAGGGAGCGCTATTCCCTAGTTCAAGAACAGGCTGTGGTCCATGTACATTAACAGGATGCTGTTGAGTTGTAGAGGCCGGTTGTGGTGGTGCTGCAGGAGCGGTAGGTTCAGGATCTGCACTAAAATCAATTAAACTCACTGCATTTGTGACCTTCACTGGTTCCGAAATCCCCTCAGAAGAAGCAATGCTGCTGGCACTAGATATAGTCTGCATTATGAACATGCAATAGGGAATAATAAGATCTCTTTAATTGATTTCCAACTTAAAAAGAACATGAACACAACAATATGCTGATATTCAAGAAAATACAAAAGCAATGTTTACAAGAATGGAAATGCCAGGATTGCGGAGTACAACCTTTGCCAATGGTGGAGGATCAATTGTCCTGGTTCCATTTGGCTTCGGAGGATCAATTGGTCTAATGGCTACAACTGGCTTTGGAGGATCAATTGGTCTGGGTACACTTGGTTTTGGAGGTTCAGCAGCTGGCTTGGAAGGCTCACCAACCCGAAGTTGAGGAGCATTGTCACCCAATATATCCCTCACTGGCCGTACAACAGGACTAGAACCATCTGCTTCTTTCTGAAAGTCTGGAGACCCAGTATCTGGCTTCCTTGGTTCGGAAAACCTGCGGTCCTCAAACCTTTGAACTGGAGTCGTTTTTCCAGATCTATCATCAACAACCTCAAAGTAGCGAGGACTTTTCTTATAGTCATTTTGGTCATAGCCAGGACTGCGATCTCCATATGAATATCTGGAGTTTCTGTCATCACTCCGTCCACTATAACTCCGACGGTCAGAGTAACTTCCATTTGGTGGACTTCTTGAACCACCCCAATTTCCATCAGATCTCCTATTTTCACTATACTCGTCCTTGTCGTCCTGAAAGATGACAATCAATCAGCACAGTGGATTGACAAGGAAGTATTAAATTTGCAAGAACAGGTACTGGTTACTGAGGAGAAACTTCCAGTATCACCTTTCCCCTTGGTGGCTTGTCAGTACTTCTTTCTCCTGTGAATCTCCGTTCCACGTATACATGCTTGATGAAATTTCTCAATCTATCAGCATTACTGAGACCAAAAAGAAATGTGTCATACTTCCAAATATAAAATGTTGTGACCTAAAAGAAGGAATTACTAAAAAAGAAGGTAACCTGCTGTCAGGGTATCCATTGCGTTGAGGATCCCATTCCTTGAAAAATACTTCTCTAGCACGCTACAGGTCAAGCAAAACCATTGTAAAAAATAGTAGACATGAAATTGATAGAAAACTAGAAAAACAGATAAAAGAAAACTTACCTCATTTCCTCCTTCTTGAAGGGAAGTAACTTCTTGTGCAGTAAATTTGGCCATGGAAACTGATTTCACTCGATGCGTGAACTCCCGACTAAAAGAAGGGAAAAAAGGTGCTATATTAAGAAAAGAAGTAACATATCTCAAGTGGGGACTGGTGTGCCCGTTAGTTCACTCCATCAAACTAAACATGATTAAACAAAAAAGAAGGGGAAAACTAGGGAGCTTGGTCATCTAAACAGAAATAGGACTGCGTAAGAAACTTACTGTGCTCCACTGCAATTGGTGCAAACGAAGGTCCAGAAATTTGTGCAGACATATTGTGGTCCCTGTTGAAATTAGCATATGTATATCAGTGTTCCTTTTTTAGTGGAACAATTGAAAATGTCCGAATAAACTAATACTATTCTAATATATTAGGAAGATTTTACAGAAGGTCCTCCAGAACCAATGAATTTATAAGTGGACAAAGTAAGTGATCGGTACAAAAGAGGAAAGAAGGTAGGTGAGTTATTCAGAAGTTAAAAGTTGTTAGTTGACTTTACAAAGTAAATGAAACATAAGACGAATACTAAAGCCCATTGTTCGCTGAGATACAAGGTAGCATTTCAGTCAAATGTGCACACGATGTCCACTTGGCCACTGAAGGAGAATAGTAACCCCAAGCATGACAAAGTGCAGCGCCTGATGTGAGGCATGCACTTCTAGCAATGCCGTTGAATGCAAAAGTTGTGCTTGCGGCACACCTGATATTGGTACTTGATTATGCTTAGGAAACAAAACATAGTTCTTCAACCATATTTAGGGCTTCATGACTTTATAACCCAAAAAAACGAGAGAAGAAATTACATACAAATTTTAGAGAATATATATTAAGGAAGTTTCATTGATAAGTGTTATAGCATGTCATATCATTTTCTTAATATAACTGAGTTTGTGGTTTGTAGTGCATGCACCTATGCAGCACAGGGATGATGTTAAAAAACAAACTAAATTTGATCCAAAGACCTCAAAACAGCTGCTATTTGTGAACTACATTTGATTTCTTAAGAACCTACTAAATGCCTGTGGTTAGGACTACCCTACTGCACTTTCTTCTTCTTTCTTATTTACTCTCCGCTCTCCGAGAGCTCCAACATGCTGGGAGGTGACATTGACAAAGAGGCACAAACAATATATCTTTCATAATTAATAGGTTGAATTCCTGTTAACCACTGACTCACTGCATACTAGCTTAGGTTCAAAAAAGTCATGGAAAAAGAGACCGAGAACCGTAACACCGTAACGGTAGCATATCCTGCGGTCAGCAGAACAATGGCTGTGTGACTACGTCATGGATGAAGCTAATCCTACTGCGTCAAGGCTACATTTCATTCCATTTCGGCAGGGCTTAAATGTTAAGCAAAGCAATAAAACGGTGCTATCCGGTCACAAACGAAACCTCATGCATGCTGTGCGCGCACCAGCAAGCAACGAAGCATTGCAGCGAATGAAGCCAAGTCAAGCGAGCTCAAAAAAGGCAACCCCCACCTTGTAGCTTCCCATCCCCCCAAAACCCGGCCACATTTAGCAAGCGAGCTCGAGGAATCCGGGCGAGGGACTCACCAAATTGTTGCAGTTGATGCAGCGCTTGTTGGCGGGCAGCTTGAGCAGGCCCCGAATGATCCGCTCGTGCTTCTCGTCCTCCTTGACCCGGCTCGCCATCGCCGCCGGAGCCGGATCGCCCCTCGCTCCCGACCCCTGAGAACCCACAGCCGAGCGAACACAATCACACCACAACCCCATCAAAATGGCCCGAGATCCGGCCAGAGCCCCCGCCAGATCCGTCCCCCCGAATCGCCGCAGCCCAACCGACCCGAATCCTCACCTGCTGCAAGCAGACCTCCCCCTCCCTCCCTCCTCGTCGCGCGCGCGGGCGACGGGGAGGACGAGCGAGCGCGAGATCCCGCGCGCGCGGAGGCCGAGAGCCCGAGACCGAGGCCGAGGCGAGGCGACGAGGTGGTGGCAGCGGCGAGCGAAAAGGCTCGCCTCTTTTGTCGCTGCTGCTTCGTTGCTTCGCTGCGCGTGTAATTAACAGCGGAGAAAAAAAAAGAAAATAAAAACCTTTTCCTCGTGTGGGGGAAGAAGGTGACCGGGAAGGGAGAAGAAGTGGGCGCGACGGCAGCCGGTCAGCCGCTGGGCGGGACGGGGAGCAGCCGGTCGTCGGGGAGGCGGTTTCTAGAGGGGACAAGGAGGGCAGGACGGGTGGGGCCCGCGTGGCAGCGACGGTTGGGGTTCGTTTTCTGGGTGGGTGCGGGTGCGTGGTGAGCTGGACGTGGGTTTTGGTTTTGGGTTTGTGATGTGAAGCTAGCTGGCTAATGATACCTGTGGGGAGTGCTAAATCACCGACGGGAGGCGATTACGGGAGAGACCACCTTGTGTTTTGCCTTTTTTTTAATTTGGCGGCTGGGTTGTGCAAACCATCAGCCATGCACATGAGTTGGACGCATGTATGGGTGGGAGATGATGTTGTGGAGTGGCCGGGTGGGTTTTTGCTTTTTTTTTCTTTCTTCCCGCGATAAACTTGTCATTTGCTCTAAAATATTTTAGCAAAAGGTTTGTCTTGAATATTAGTTTTGTCATATGTACCGTAGATGCTATACCGCTATTCAATATAGATTAGTGGTCAAAGTCGCACTCTAACTGCCTTTTTCTTTTCGACAAAATGGGGTTATGACATTTTACTACTTCAAGAAATGATATACACGGTTGACACATATGGTAACATGAAAAATAAAGGTTCAGATGACTTGTCCAAGGTCTTTTTTTTGTACATAGCAAATTAATTTAGTTTATTTCAAATTCACTAATTTATCCTGGATGATATATATTTATGGACAGAGATGGTAAGTGTTAGGATATGTCGTCGGTTTGAATGTGTCCTCTTTCATGAGAGATGATATTCAATACCATGAGAACTCTTTAGGTTGAATTTTATGGAACTATCTAGCCTATTCGAATTTAGGCCTTGTTTAGATCGCCAACTTTCGCTAACTTTCCTGTCACATCGAGTCACATCTTCTCTCACAGACACGCTTACCAATGCACTATTCACACTTTCAACTTTCCCCAACTTCACCAACTAAACAAGGCCTTAGTCTTTGGGTTTAATTGACAGAGCTATTTTACCTAATCAAATTTATACAAAACAAATAGTTCTACCAGATAGGAGTATGACACAACCAACAATGATATGAAACCTTGCCTCCATGCACACTCAATCCCTAGTGGACACATCATATCGAGAAAGTAGAGAGAGATAGTTGAGATTCTCCAAGTATATGTGAATTGTCCTCTTTGCTTTTTACCTAGTTTTTTTAGGATGAATTCATTGGTGGTGTGAATGGACAATCTTTTGGGGCCAAATTCTTTGATAGCGAGGCTAAAGGTCATTGGGAGGATGACGTCTGCCGGCTTCTGCAACTAATTAGGCCTAAGCACCAACATCTAATAGAAGTGATCAACATCTATGTTGATTGGGTAGTTAGCTTCTTCGGTCTTCTCCACATTCGAACAGTCTCAAAGAAAAAGTAACGTTGTTGATTTTTCTTCATCTTGATGTCTCCCATCATGTATGCATTTCAACAGGGGTGGATACAAGGGGAGGGGGTAGGGAGGCTCTGGTCCCCCTTCTCAAACCTATGAAACCCCCTTAAGCCGCCCTCAATATTCTCTAGCCATGAATGAAGAGGAGAATATGGAAAACAAGAGAAGGAAGAGAAAGATGAGAGCAAGAAAGAAGAGGGGGGGGGGAGGGGATCATCCCCTCTTTTCTCAGAGTCTAGTATCACCATTGTGTTTCAATGTTAAGTGTTTTAGGGAAATGGCAAATAGCGTTGTGCTGGCGCCGTGAACTATGGCCACTCCATTGGACGAATAAATTAAATAATTTTTTTGGGGATCCTTTCTTTCCTCTCCTATTTGTAGTTTAGGCCATAGGGTCAAACAATTAATGGTCTATTTTATTATTATTCACTTTGTGTGTTCAACTTATCAACAAAAATTTGGCTTGATTCACTCCATGAGTTTTTATAATATCATAAGTCATCTTATAAAGTTTGCTTAAAAATCAACTTTTACACGAAGAGAAAAAAAACATTATGGGTTAGATTGGACCAACAAAGTTATTATGGGATAGTACATCTGGACTAAATTTTGTTTAGGGGGTTAAATGGAAAGTAAATAGATGACAGCACCAAAATAATTTTTTTCAATAATAAAAGCTTCGACAAAGCCCAATTGTTATCTGGTGGGAGATTTGAAACTTTTGTAAAGGTCTTTATCGACCAATATTTTGTGAGATTTTCTTGGTATCCAATTTAATTTATCAATAGCTTGCTTGTACTATGTACCAAACGTACTTTTTTATTAGAGAACTTTATGGATTCAAAATTACGTACAGTTTTTCTAGTGAGAGTTGGTTTGTATAGATGTTCTTGTGACTCAACATTTTACCGTGGCTAAAATTTCCTAGGGCTCCACTTTTATGGAGTTCCATACATATTCCAACTCCGCACGTGCTTAGATTTGTTTTATTTTTACACAAAATATGCAATTGGGTTCTTGTTTCGATAAAAAAAAAGAAGTGAATAGTAAAACTATAGGTGTAAATTGTAATAGTACATTGAATGCCGTCCTCTTTTCTATTGCAAGTTTAACAATGTTGACGGAACAATTTGGTCTACGGAGATTCAAAACGAGCACTTTGATTATTTTTAGTTTTAAAAAAACCGACCACCTCTGCCCAATTGCCCTGCAGGGAATGGTACTGGCCAGTTGCCCTGCGGGGAATGGTACTGTGCAACGAACGTGCATATTGTGAGCTGGTGGTATCCAGACAGAACGAACACCCGGGCCGGCCGCGGCAGAGCATACGCCAAGAAGAATCCCACGTGCCGTGGACGTCTCCTGACTCTAGAGAGCCGTGAGCTGAGCTCCCCTGATTCTTCCAGTGCCCCGCCGTTCACGTCGACGTCGACCTCGGACGTGCAGTGCAAAGCGACCGGTTCCAGCCAGGCGGCCAACCGTGTACCGTCGTTTCTATCCGTGTGTGTAAACCGGATCGAGTACCCAACGCATGGCCGTCGCCGTGGCAAATATCTGAAGAATCTGATCCAGAGATACCGTTTCGTTAACAGTTGCGCGTCGCTTTGGACTATCTAGATATGCGATGATGGTGTCTGTGTGCAAGCAAGCATCATCGGCACTCGGCAGGGCGTGGTGGTTATCCCTTTTGGACAGGATTTGCAAGCTTGCAACTCGGCTGGCGAGGAATGAAAGAGCCAGTGTTCGTCCACAGAGCTTAGAGAGGAGTCATGGGCGGATCAACCATGATGCACGCAACGGTATTGGCCTTTTCATTAGGGAAAAGATCAGTGTCTACCTACACTTTTCATTTCTGAACTCCACTTGGATAAGCGTTTCAGTTGGAGTATTGAACTGAACATCACCTTTTGTTTTGTTTTCTTTTCTTTACAAATACGCCTACTTTCTTTTGCAAGGGAGTGCAAGAATGGAGAATAACTGAATGTGTTATGTTCTGAAGTGAATACAGGCAATGTCAGGTTACAAAATTACAATACCTACTTCTGAAGTCTGAACCAACGGCAAAGGGACAGACAGTGACACAGACACGGTTTTCAGTAAACCAAGGACCTCGCCGAAAAGGACACAAGCCGGAAACGAAACCCACGACCCGCCGTCGCAATCACAGGCCATTCCCGTGGACGACCGCCGCCGTCGACATCCCAATCCCATCCAATCCAACTGCAAGTCTGCAACCATCCCAATCCCGTCCATTACCATCTCCTTCAGAAACTCCCGCCTTTATAAAACCTCCGTCTCCTACACACACCACCACACGTCCACAACTCCACATCTCCGCTCAAGAGATGGCTAAAGCTTCTACTCCGGCCACCGGCGATCACACGCGGCGCACGCGTCGCGAGCAAGGATCGGCTGCGAGGCTGGAGCCATCGCCGTCGCCGGCGGCCATGGCCGATGACCTCATCCCGGGCCTCCCTGAAGACCTGGCTCGAGAGTGCCTGGTGCGGCTGAGCTTCGACCAGCTCCCCATGGCGCGCCGCGTCTCTCGCCGGTGGAAAGCCGAGCTCGAGTCCCCCTTCCACCACCGCCTCCGCCACCACCGCCCTCTCCTCGCTCTCGCACAAGCTCTCCCCCCTCTCGCCTCCTCCGGCCCGGCGCGCAAGTACGCCGCCTCCACCGGATTCTCCTACCGCCTCGTCCTCCACGACCTCGCCGCCGCCACGTGGACGCCTCTTCCTCCTCTCCCCTCCGGCGAACGCGGTGGTGGAGGTGGAGGCCTGCCGCTGTTCTGCCAGCTCGCCGCGGTGGGAGATGGTCCGGCGACGAAGCTGGTGGTGGTGGGCGGGTGGGACACCGAGACGTGGGCCCCGACGGCGGCGGTCCACGTGTACGACTTCCTCGCCGGCGTGTGGCGCCGCGGCGCCGACATGCCCCCGCCGCGGCGGTCCTTCTTCGCGTGCGCGGCGGTCGTCGTCTCCGGCGCCGGCGGCGGAGCCATGGTGTTCGTCGCCGGAGGACACGACGAGGAGAAGAACGCGCTGCGATCGGCGTTCGCGTACGACGTCGAGGCCGACGCGTGGGTGGCGCTCCCGGACATGGCGAGGGAGCGCGACGAGCCCAGGGGCCTCGCCGTCTCCGGCGGCGGCGGAGGCAGGTTCGTCGTGCTCGGAGGGTACGCGACGGCAGCGCAGGGGAGGTTCGTGGGCTCCGCCGAGGCGTTCGACACGGCCAAGTGGGCGTGGGGCCCCCTCACGGAGCGGGTGATCGACGACGGCGTGTGCCCGAGGACCTGCTGCGTTGTGGGGAGTGGGATGTACTATATGCTCGACGCCGGTGGACGCGTCGTCATGGCGCGGGACGCCGGCGACGGTGACGGCGGCGCGTGGCGGACGGTGGCGCGCGTGCCGGAGGAGGATGGGCGCGTGGTGGCGTCGGCGGCGGAGGTCGTCGCTATTGGGGATGGTCGCGTGGCTGTCGTTGGCTCCGCGTGCCACGGCGGCGGCGAGCAGAACGTGTACGTGCTGAGCCACGGCGAGGGGACGGCGGCGCCGTCGTGGACGCGCGCCGCCGCGCCGCCGGAGTTCACCGGGCACGTGCAGGCCGCATGCTTTGTACAGATATAGGAGATCAGCGCAGACCTTGCCTGGATTTGCTTCGTGTTGGGATGCAGCGTCGTCGTCAACGTGCGCATAATCTGACGTCGATGATGTATGCTACAACGTGTCATGTCATCCAGCTGAAACTGAGACCGGGGGCAGCCGGTCGGCGTCAAGCTGACAGCGACGGCCGCGAGATCGCTCCAGCGGACAACCAGTTCCCCGAAGATATATCGACAAACAATCCTGAACGATTAGGTGTGTTTAGATGGGGAAAGATTCTCCGAAAATACACTGTTTAAAAAAACACTATAGATGAATAGTGTTGTGTGAGTGGAAGTGGTAGGATGAATAGTGAAAAGTTGGATGAATAGTGATTTTTTGGGGAACTTTTTTTAATCTAAACGGGGCCTAACTAAAAGCTGAAAGCCTGGAATCAAACCTCTGAACTCATACGGCACATTGCCACATTGGCCGTGGATATAACCAAACAATTCTTAATCCTAAGTCCTAACGATTTGAGAAACCGTGAAAACCTATAGCTTCCTGGCTTACCTGTTTGGTAAGGCTTTGGATTATGTAAGATCAAGTGCGTCGTCGCACCGATCACAATGGTATAATGTTCGCAATTTGGATATTTGGTTTGTAAGGTATTAACTCCATCCTAATTTATAAGTCGTTTGACTTTTTTGACCCCAACTTTGACCACTCGTCTTATTCAATAAATTTGTGTAAATATAGTCAAATTTTAAGTCATTATTGAAGATTATTCATTAATAAAGCAAGTCATAACAAAAAAAATTAATATTTTGCGTAATTTTTTGAATAAGATGAATGGTTAAAGTTGGAGAAAAAAATCAAACGAGTTATAAATTGGGATGGAGGGAGTACATATTTTTTAAAAAAACAAGCATAGTGTTGATGGCCCGCCATAATCCACCTAAAGCTACAAATAGGAACTTCTGCTTAGACGTTCAAATCCAGAATGGATTCTAGCTGCTTTGTTGTCATAATCCGTTTTGGTAGTGCATCTGTTTGGTAGTTTTTATGCATGAGCAGAAGCAAAGTCTGCAATAGATATCTGCCAAGCAGTGTCTAACTGGTCATGAGCATAAACAACACCCCACCTCTTGCCTAAATCCACGATTGTTTTGTTGTAGACTGAAACTAGACACGCCACAAGTGTAATATGCCACATGAGGATATACAACGCAGATTCTCCATCAAAATTGCTTACTTGAAGCAACAGTTAGCAGGTTAAAAGATGACACAACTGTTAGCTCATGCATATCTCCTCGGCCAGCCCAAGCGATGGTTAACCTTGAAAGATCATGTGCATGAAATTAGACAGTTACTGATCGGCGAAGTGAATCGACATGCCAGAGAGTCGACCAACGGCTGTACTTCACCGACGCAGCTACACCAGCTGCATGCCCGAGGGGGCAAACCTACAAGATAAGCTGAAATCAGCCTTCTGGTGAGAGATAAAGTATATGTTCCAAGTTTTTGAATGAACCATGATTTTGTAACTGAAAAAATTACTGGCAAAAATATCGTTCCTGCAAAGTCAACCTATACATGCAGCCCTGCTTGGATGTATACGATGCTAAATTTAATTTCTAAAAATACGGAGATGGTTGGTTCTAAATAATACTGTCTTCAAATACTGCCGATGAAAGGAGGGAGTAATAACCCTCACCAACCATTTGTTTACTTTTATCAAGACCAGGGAAGGCTGGATCCGGTAAGGGGAAGTTGTATTGGGCCTTCAGAGCTCGACAGCTCGTCAACGGCTCACCCCTCACCGGATTTTATCTGCTCACTGCTCACTTTTTTTTTTGTTGGAGATTGAAGGGTAAAGGATAAGGCGCTGTGGCGCGGAGGGGGATTTGCTCGGATCTATACGATGCTAAATTTAATTTCCAAAAATACTACGAAGATGGTTGGATCCAATTTCTAAATAATACTGTCTTCAAAAATTGCCGATAAAAGGAGGGAATAATAACTCCGAATCGCTCATCAAACATCTGTTTACCTTGCTTGGTCGCGGTAACGGAAGAATACGAAGAATCCAGCGTGCCCGGTAGCAGCAGCCATGGCCCAGACAAGTAGGACGACAGGCAACGGCAGAACTGCCGCGACCTTGTAGGAGAAGGCGGCGGTGAGCATGGTGGTGAGCAGCCACACTGCCATCTTGAGGTGTTCACGGCGGGGCGACTCAGGAGGTGTACTCTCATACAAACGCAGGCATAAGAAGAGAGCCACCAGGTCGAGGTAGGAGAAGGCAACGAAGGAGATCGCACCGATGTCGCCGTTGGATCTGTACACCGCCATGCCCGAGTTGAAAGTGAGGAAGACGAAGCCGAGCGCCGTCAGCCACGAGAAATCTCCGCCATGGGCTTCGTCGCCGCCGCTCTGGGGCTGGGAAGTCCTCCTGGATCTCGAAACCAAGAGGAGTTCGTCCGAGTTCTCCATGTCGGACTGAGCCGGCTGCGAGCTGTGTGTTTCCTGCGGACTGTGGTTTGGGGGAGCCAAACTCCTTGTTTTATGGAGAAAAAAAAAATGAGTCCAACCCGCCCATCCTCCAAGGCAATTGCCATTCCGCCGTCGAAAAACGCGGTTTCCTCCTTTTTTCCACTCCTCCGTAGGTAAACCTCACCGCAAGTTTGCGATTTCGGAGTTCCTAATCGTGCTCAGCCCACGAAGGGAACACGCAAGGCCCAGAGAGACCACAGCGTGAGTACAGATGGTGAGATGGGCCAAGCAAGTTGATTTGGTATATTTTAATGGGTCCTTTTGATTTGGCAACGATAGAACTAGCTAGCCTTCGAGCTAACTGGTTTGTAATTAGAGTCTTATAGTTTTTAAAACACATAATTCATCCTCTCCTAAGGTGTCACGGTCTCTCCTTTTGCATCAAAATGCAACACAGGTAAGTCTTCCATTCATAATCAATTGGAATCCGAATGATTTCAGCCACATGCTCATGCCATAAGTTATCATGAATCAAAAGCTCATCTCACTTACCCGTCGTTGGATTGATAAGATCACTAACTCTTTCTGTTAACAAAAGAGGATCCTTTGGGTGTGATTGGCTTGCTTGTGCTCACCTTCCCACCATTCCCGATTCAACATATTAATCCCTCTTTTAATAATTGAACCCATTTTAGAATGCATCTCCATGTATATGATATGCCAGCTCGAGGGAGACATCGTGCTAGGCACTTTCGAACTAGTGAAAACAACAAATTGAATCATCAGACAGAGGATGTAGTTTAGCATTTGGGCTAGGCATTTCAGAATTGGGCTAAGAAGATACTAAGTGTTGACGCGCTTTTGGTCAACACACGAGAGCGCTAGATCGCGCGGTAGTCGAATTCTCCTCGCCCGAGCTCCTGGGAGCAGCCGGTCAGACCGCCTGTAGGGGCCAGTCAGACCGCCTGTAACAGAGGCGCCGCGAAAAACCTACGATCACAACCTCAGGAGGGACCCCGTCGGAGGCTGCGAACCTAGGGTTGTTCTAAGGTCAGCAAGGCCACTTAGAACGTCCTAAAACGTCGCGGAGACGAAGAAGGAAAGCAAAAGGGTTGGAAAAGCTAGGGTTTGGAGATAAAAAAATAGAACAATGATTTGTACGATTGGGTAGAGGTCCTCAATCGGCCACGGCCCTTTATATTTATAGGGTGGGAGGTCTTGCCCCGCAAGAAAGTCCTTTTACATATCTAAAAACATGAAAAACCTAATTCTACTCGGACTTGGGGACAGGCGGTCAGACCGCCTGTGACAGGCGGTTAGACCGCCTGGCACATTGCCAGACCGGCTACAGGGCACAGCCGGTCTAACCGCTTGTACAGGCGGTCTAGACCGGCTGTCCCAGCCTAATCGGCTTTAAGCCATTTTTGGTCATCAACATATGCCCCCCTGTTTTTTGGTAAAACTTTGTTTACCACAAAACAATTAATCAAACTAAGGGCGACTCTCTATTGTCGGCCATTTTTTCTTCTAAGGATGATATCACATACCGGCCATATCCTTTCGAGCATGTTGCCAAACACTTGGGTGGTATTTCTTCAAGTACTTCCCATTAAGTGCCCTTGGCAACTGAGAT
The DNA here is from genome assembly GCA_015342445.1 of Digitaria exilis. NCBI lineage: Eukaryota > Viridiplantae > Streptophyta > Magnoliopsida > Poales > Poaceae > Digitaria > Digitaria exilis. The sequence goes on from JACEFO010001965.1 coordinate 3,280,572, forward strand.
CCTTGCAAAGTTTCCCCCATATAAGAATTCCCAGAACAAACCTTCACAATACGATACGGTCCTTCCCAATTCGACGACCATTTACCAAACTTGTTGCTCTTTGTTCCTATAGGCAAAATAGTCTTCCACACTAAATCACCAACTTGAAAGGATTTAAGTTTTACCTTCTTGTTATATGCTCGAGCCACTCTTCTTTTATCCTTTTCAATTTCCTCCAAGGCCTCCAAACGCTTGTCGGTCACTTCATCAATATTATCCATCATCAAAGCACAATATGTGGTAGCATCAAGATCATTTTGCTTAGCCAATCTATAAGCAGCCAGATTCACCTCAACGGGCAAAACAGCCTCTTGACCATAGACAAGCTCAAATGGAGTAACCTTAGTAGCACCATGTCTAGAAATACGATGCACCCATAATGCCTCAGATAATACCTCGTGCCACCGTCTAGGATGATCTTCAATCTTCTTCTTTATGAGCTTGATCAAAATCTTGTTGCTAGACTCGGCTTGACCATTGGCTTGAGCATAATATAGAGATGAATTGCGCAATTTAATACCATAGGATCCAACAAACTCACGTACCTCTTTAGAAATGAATGACGTCCCTTGATCCATCGTCAATGTTTGAGGAATCCCAAATCTATGAATAATATGCTCAGTAATAAACTCAATCACCTCCTTATGTGTCAGGTTCTTGAGGGGAATTGCTTCAGTCCACTTGGTGAAATAATCAGTTGCCACAATCACAAAACAATGACCCTTGGATGAAGGAGGATGAATCTTACCAACAAAATCTAAACACCATCCTCTAAAAGGCCATGGCTTAATTGTCAACACCTGGTTTTAGAAAGAAGAAAAACCAGATGCATCTCATATGTGTGCCAGGATTCCACACATATGAGAGACCCCATGAATAAACAGAACAAAAAGTTACAGCGGAAATAATAAAATAAAGACAATACAAACGTTTTCTAGCAGCGGAATCTTGAACTCTTCACCACAGGGAACTGTTGACTGGGGGTTGCGTACGCCTAGCATCACCTTCAACAACTTCTCACACCTTATGAATACTGAGCAGCAATGAGCAAGGATGAGTACACTTATGGTTGGTACTCAGCAAGGCCACCGAAATAACCGGAACGATTTAATTAATATTAACTTTCGATAATTTAATCATGTAAGGGTCCAGGCCGTTCATGACCGCGAACACGGCTGTTATAACAGTTTTACACTCTGCAGAGGTTGTACACTTTCACCACAATTCGCGTAAAAGCTCCGAAGAACTTTAAACCCAACCATGCTGCACCACACAGGCACATACCACACTTCCGAGGTGTGATTGCATAGGGACGCTACGAGACCTTTACAAAGATTCCCCAGTTAGAAACAATCCGCTAAGGTTTCCGGATCGGAAGCAGGCATAACCCTCCCTAACGGGTACAGTGTCTTAGCCAAGCCCACTTCCCGAGAGAACCGGGCTATACACCGTCAACCGCCACCCCCCATGCCCTTTCGGTAAGATCATTCCTAACCAAAGTTTCTAATTAATTAGCCAAGACCAGAGCCATATAGTATTGTGGTTGTACGGTTAATCCTGGGTGGTTCTCCATGGTTTCCAATTAACACATATGATCTCATAAAGCATAGGTAGAAGGATGGTTAGGGACACTTGCCTTTCCGCAAAAGAATACCACTGCTCAATCTTCAACTCTTGTTCTTGACAGCTTCGGAACGATGCTCCTCTAATCGTAGCAAACATCGAGCACAAGCACAAACATGCAAGCAAAGAAATAGATACAACTAAGAACAATACACCAATCAAAAGAAAAACTTTAAAAGAAACGCACTAAACGATAGGGCTCGCTACTACGATCACAAGGGCACAAGAAACGTTGAAAACGGAACAACAGTTGGAAAGGGACAACTATCGAGAGATTTATATTATAAAAGAAAGAGAAGACTATAAGATTTATTGATTTTAATTATGAAAAGATATGTAATGAATACTTCAGAGAAATATTCAGTATTAAATTAATCAAATTATACTTTGATATGAAAAGACGGGTTAAAGCTTAATCAATTTTATTTACAAATATTTATATAATGATTATACCAATTAAATATTTTAACTTACAAGAAAGCATGTGAGAGCATCTAATCGATTAACTTCATATATCGTGTTGAACTAAACAAGTTAATATTAAAAACTTATTCAAGTTGTGAATTAACCATATTAATTTAGACTGCACAAAACCGGTGGTTACACCTAATCAGATTTTAATTATGAAAGCTAATTCAATAGTTGTTAATCAAGTTAACATGTGATTATAAAAACTCGGATATAACCTAAGTAACTTTTATTCATAAAAACAAGATGAATGTTTATTACCATATTAAATTATGAAAACCGAGGTATAACCTTATATAGCTTTTAATTAGAAAAGCTAAAGAAGTAGATATAGATATTAAACAAGTTCACATTTATTCACAAAAACTGATGCATGAACCTAATCAAGTTTTATTTAGAAAACTAGATTCATTATTGAGCATTAAACAAATTAATTGTTTATGAAAACCACTATATTAGCTAACTTAGCTTTTATTTAGAAAACATATGAAATAATCATGAACTAGATCAACATATTTGTTTATGAAACCATGGAACATAACTCTAATCAGATTTTAATTAGAAAAGAGAGTTCAATAATTATTAATCAAATTAGCATGTTTACTTTATGACACAACGGGTAAAGCACTAGCCATATTTTAATTATAAAAGATTGATTCAATAATTATTAATCATGTTAACATCATTTGTTTATGAAAAGACAAGATATAAGTCTTACCATATTTTAATTATAAAAAGATGGTTTAATAATGATTAATCAAATTAACTTTTATCATAAAACATGAAGGTTGAACTCTAATTAAATTTTATGCAATTTGTAAAACATATGACAAATATAAAACAAGTTATTATTTTATTTATTTCCAAAACATGAAACTTGGTAAACAACACTATTAAAACTAAAGTCTACGCTTTTAGAAGATTAACGCAACAAAAACGAGGTTAAACGGAATTAAAACGTGAAAACTATGGATAAAACAACGTTCAGGGGCTTAACTGCGAAGAAACAAGGCTTCCAGGGGCTGTTTTGAAAGAAACCAGGGACCTAAAACGTAATTACGTATGAAAACGCGAGGGTTCACGCGTAAAACGGCAACTATGGACTGCGGATTCTATTTGCCAGAAGCTCAGGGGTTAAACTGATAAAAACAGGACCTAAACGGAATTACTTTTGAACTACCGTGGACTGCGGGTTGATATCTAAGAAAAACAGGGGGTTTTCTGCAAAGCAGCACGGCTGACCGACGCTGACCGGTAAAGGGTTAAACTCGATCTAATCTTAGCCGTCGGATTCAGATCTAACGGCCGGAATCGAATTGGGTGCTAAGGTCGCCGGAGTCCGCGGCTCGCGGCGGCGCTACGACGGGGACTCGCCGGAGTTCAGCGATGGCGGCGCTACAGGGCTTCAAACCTCGCCGCGGTTGGCCCGGAAGAGAGAGGGAAGGACGGGGATCTCGTTTTGGGGATCTAGGGCAAAGCTCAGTCGGTGGGGCGGCTGGCGACGAGCCATGGCGACGACGGCACTGGGCGTAATGCTCGCCGGCGCTACGGGTCGAAGGGATGTCCGGCGAGGTTGGGGAAAAGAGAGAGGAGGTAGAGGCGAACCTGGAGAGGTGCTCACTGTCGGCGGAGAAGCGGTTGGCGGCCGGAATCGAGGATGACGGCGGCCGGCGCACCAAGCTCCAAGGGACGGCGGCGCTCTGGTGGCGGAACAACGAAGAGGACGGGCTGAACGGGGAAGTCTCGTCTCGGTGAAGCTCGTGGCACCATCAATTTGTCCCGACGAGGTCTCACGGCGGCGAATCGAAGGGAGAAGCGAAGGCGGCGGCTCTGCTCCAGCGGCGGCGCAACACGGAGAAGAGGGAGGAGGGGCGAGGCGAGGGTACGACAGCCGGGGAACGGGAGCTTGGGGTTTTATAGGGGCTCGAGATGCTCCAGCCTAGGCGTGCGCGCCAAGGGAGGGCGGCGCGGCGGGCTCTGCTCGGACTCGAGCAGAGTCCTGCTCGGCGACGGAAGGAAGAAGAAGACCTGACGACGCGGGCCCACATGGCGGTGAAAAGAAGGGAGAGAGGGAGGTCGGGTTGGGCTGGAAGAAGAAGATGGGCCGGCGCGGTTGGAGCGATGGGCCGGGAAAAGAAATGGATCGGCCCAAAAAGAGAAAAGATAGATTTTTATTTCGGGAAATAAATTCTAGTTCAAAAACAATTCTAGGAAATCCCAGAAAATGTATTTAAACACTAGAAAATATTCCAAAATCTCCAAAAATCCTAGGAAAAATTCTAGAGATAGAGTTGAAGACTTTGAACTGAAATAAAATACTTGGAGCTCATGAAAGAGATTTTAAAGTCTTCCAATAAATGGATTTGACTTTAGGAAAAGAGAATTAATTCCCAGGAAATCTAGGAAATTCTCAGGAGGGATTGATCGACGTCTAAACGCATTTTGAAAACTTCACACTCAAGAAAGATGAGATTCAACGGCATGAATGAAACACCTCAATTAAGACAACATAAAGCATATTTATTTGATTTAGGAAAACGATTGTTTTTCCTATACTAAATACCTTATAAATAAGATAAATGTTGAAAAAGTTTTAATAAATAAGATAAAGCATATTTATTTTATTTAGAAAGTTGATTATTTTTCCTACACTAAAATTGATAATTAAACAAATGTTGGAAAAATTTTAATAATTCATGAAAATCATTTATTTAATTTTTCTATCCATTCACATCCCGAAATCCCAAATTTCGGGGTGTGACATTAATGATTGGATGCATCAATGCAGCAGGTGCAATCTGAATATCCCCGAACTTTTGACACTCCTCACATCCTTTGTAGTAACGAAAACAATCGGCTATCATTGTAGGCCAATAAAAGCAAGCCCGCCTAAGAAGCCACTTCATCATTCGAGCCGATTGATGCGTACCACAAATTCCTTCATGAACCTCCGCCATAGCCAATCTAGCTTGATCAGGATCTAAACATTTCAAAAGTAATCCATCCTTGTCCGACGATATAGTTCACCATCAATCAAAGTAAACTTGAAAGCCCATCGTCGGACTTTTCGATCCACCGACCTGCTAGTATCCTGCAAATGCTTCACCAGAGGCTCCCTCCAATCACCAGTATCAACCATAATAGATTGAAATCATTAACGGCCGAATCGGTGGTTCCAGGGGTACAGGCGGTCAGACCGCCTACACTGGCGGTTAGACCGGCCTGGCCGGTCAGACCGGCTGTAACAGGCGGTCAAACCGCCTATTCCAGAGCACACACGTCAGCTTTACAAAACATCAGCTTCTTTTCATGAAAATTTCTTTTCTGAAAATTATAGCCTGATGCTTGTTGTGCCAACGCATTAGCTCTAGGATTCTCTTCTCTTGGTACATAATAAATGACAAATTCATCAAAACAAGATATAATGTCTAAACACTTATCAAGATAAGCATTCAAAAATCCATCTAAACATTGACAAACCTTAGATACTTGCTGCACTACCAAAAGAGAATCTCCATATGTTTCAACATGCTTTACTCCCATGTCATGTAAAATCTCCAACCCGAATAATAAAGCCTCATATTCGGTTTGGTTATTAGTGCATTTATGATCTAATCGGCTAAGAGCCTCAAAAACAACATCATTTGGTGATATAAGAATAACACCAACTCCACAACCGCTTTTGCAAACCGATCCATCAAAATGCAATTTCCATGGAATAAAAGTAATATAACCGACATCTAAATCAAGATCTTCACTAATCCTATGTTCAACAATAAAATCGGCAACAATTTGTCCTTTCATAGATTTTAATGGCTCAAAGACTAAATCATATTCAATTAAAGCATAAGCCCATTTGCCGATTCTACCACTCAATATAGGTCTATGCAACATATATTTAATTATGTTGGCTTGACTAGCAACTATGCAAGTATTTAATAACAAATAATGCCTCAACTTGGTACAAGCATTATATAATGATAAGCATAACTTTTCAATGAAAGTATACCTTGTTTCGGCGTCCAATAATCTTCTACTTGCATATGCAATAATATATTCCTTTCCTTCGGTCTCTTGGATCAAAACAGCACCAATGACACTTTCTTCGGCCGTAATATATAACTTGAAAGGAACCCCTCTCCTAGGTGCCCGAAGAATCGGTGGTGAGGACAAATAATGCTTAATCTCATCAAATGCCTCTTGCTGTTTTGCCCCCCAAGTAAATTCAGCATCATCTTTCAACCGAAGCAAAGGAGTAAAAGCATTCAACTTTCCTGACAAGTTGCAAATAAATCTTCTCAAATAATTCACCTTGCCCAAGAATTTCTGCAACTCTTTCTTAGAGCTAGGCGCCTGCAACTTACCAATAGTGTCGGCCTTCTTTGGATCAATCTCCATGCCATTCTCATGAACTATAAAACCCAAGAACTTCCCGGCCGACACACCAAAAGCACACTTGAGTGGATTCATCTTCAAACCATACCGGCGCATCCTCTCAAATGCAAGTCTCAAATTGGCCAAATGAGAACCACTTTCAGCCGATTTAACGACAATATCATTAATATAAACTTCCAAGATAATACCAAGCAAATCATGGAAGATTAAATTCAACGCTCTTTGATAAGTAGCACCGGATTCTTTAAACCAAAAGTCATAACAACCCACTCAAACAAACCAACAAAGCCTGGACATACAAAAGTCGTTTTGGATATATCCTCCTCGGCCATAAATATTTGATTATAACCAGCATTACCATCAAGAAAACTAATCATTCTATGTCCAGACGCAGCATCGATAAACATATCGGCTATTGGCATAGGATATTCATCTTTGGGAGTAGCACGATTAAGATTTCTAAAATCAATACACACTCTAATCTTACCCGTCCCTTTCTTTTCCACGGGCACAATATTAGAAATCCATTCAGCATATCGACAAGGTCTAATAACTGTTGCTTCTAATAACTGATTTATCTCCTCTTTAACTCGGTCATAAATTTCAGGATTAAAACGCCTAGTTGGTTGCTTATAAGGCCTAAAACCACACTTAATAGGCAACCGATGCTCAACAAGCTCTCAGCTTAAACCAGGCATTTTATGATAATTCCAAGCAAAGCAATCAACATACTCCTTTAACAACTTCATTAATTCAGATTTAAAACTAGGATCTAAATTCTTATTTACAAACGTCGGCCTGGGCAAAGAACCATCACCAATGTCTACCTCCTCAAGAGGATCGGCCGACGTAAAACCACATCCTAACTTGTTCATATCATCAAAGTCTTCAATAGCTTCACACATATCGTTCTGACGCGACCGATAGTGTTCAAGTCTCTGCTGCAACCACTCTCGATTATCCATTAGATCATACGAGATGATTCAACCGATTATTCATCGGCTTTGTGACAGCAGGAAGGAAGTCATTCTTAGTACAGCTGATAAACTCAAATTCAGAAAGATCTAAGCCTGACAAACATCTAACATCATCATGAATGCCAACCAAAGAGCTATCAGCTAAAGCAACACAAGCAGAAGTATCACCATGCACAACCTCTACATCATCATCTACCCACTGAATCAAACATTGATGCAAAGTAGAAGGAACGCATTGGTTTGCATGCATCCAATCACGACTCAAGATTAAACTGAAGTTACCTTGAGTCTCAGCAACAAAGAAAGCAGTAGCCAAGGTCTTGCTCCCAATAGTGAGCTCCATAGAAATCACCCACTTGGCACCAATAGGCTCCTCTGCTCCAATGCCGCTAATGGTCATGTTGGTCTTGATCAACTCCGAATCAGAACCACCAAGCTTCTTGTACAAAGAATAGGGCATCAAGTTTACAATAGCCCCTCCATCGACCAACATCCGTGAGACTGGCCTCCCATTGATATGTCCCTTCAGATATAAAGCCTTCAAATGATTGTCTTCAGCTTTAGGCTTCTGAAATATAGCCTTTTTGGGACCAAAGTCAAGATGAGCAACCTCCTCCTCCTAAAGCATATCCCCATCCATGGACATATGAAGCACCTTCACATCAAGATTCATGCGCTCTGGAGAAGAACTGTAATCAACAAGCTCTTCATCGTCCTCTGCAGCGGGAACCAATGTTGACATGTCATTACGAGCCGAAGAACTAGAAGAAGAAACACCGGGCACTTCTGCGTCACCCGGTCTGACCGCCTGTACAGGCGGTCTGACCGCCTGTGCTGCGGTTTCTGAATGGCAGGCGGTCTGGACCGTCTGTACAGCCGGTTGGACCGCCTGTCGGTCTTCCTTCGGCTTCCACTCCTTCTTCTGTGGAATCATAGGCTAGATTTGGTTGAAGAATTCATCTCTCTGCTTCTCCAACTCTTGCTCTTGTTTATCTCGAAAACGAAGTCTCTGGAGCTTCCTCTTTTGAGTACGAGTCAACCCGTCGGGACACACTTCGGAAGAAAACGCTGTTGAGTCTTGGTAGCACTAGACCCTTGATCTTCCACCATCTTCTCACTGAAAGCCGGCTTCATAGCCAGACTCTTCTCAATAGGAACATTCATAGTTCCAACTTGGATGATATCGAACTCAGTAGTCCTCTCTGAGTCCATATTCATGTTCTGCACCTCCTCCTTCTTCTTGGGTCGATAAACCTGCCTCGGAGGAGCCCTTGGTAGCTGACCCTGACGGACGGTCTGACCGCCTGCAACAGGCGGTCTCACCGCCTGTGTCTAGTGACCTGGACCAGATTGACGGAAAGCCGATCAGTCACGTCTAGGATATACAATCCTATCCTGCACACGTCTTCTTGGACCTTCCCAGCCAGGATGAAATGAAGGTTGCATTGTTGAATGATATGGCACCCACATCACTCCATTGTCATCCCACACCGGATTCAAATTCATGCGAGGAGGTGAAGGAATCCTCTCATGCTGAATCGGTGATCTCATTCTTTTTTTTAACGGCCGATCGCTCGGAACGGCCTTTTGTTTGGTGTACTTGTCAAAAAGCATATCGAACGTGACTTTAGGCTTCTGAACACCCTGCTCCTTTGCCACGTTGATCTTCCAAGTACCAACTTCTGGACGCTTCAGAATTAGCATCTTTGGGCGTCTATGGGGACAGGCGGTCTGACCGCCTGGCGCAACCGGTCTGACCACCTGTGGCAGACTAGCCCCGGGCGCCTGTGGTTCAGGAATAGTGACCGGCCCTTGCCCCCCTTGTCCAGAGGATTTCACGGTGACCCTGAACGACTCTTTAGCATCAGCCGTCTTCTCATAAGTCACTTCTCTAACCGACTCTTTCGAAGACGGTCTTTCTTCTCCAATCACCACATTCTTTCCTTTGGTAGATTCGGCTTGCCGAACCAAGACCTTAGGCTGCTGCAATTCCATGGTGTTGACTGGAAAAGGAGTCTCATCAACTTGCATCTCATGAAACTTCAAACGGCCCTCATTAATAGCCGATTGAACCTGCCGACGGAAGACATTGCAATCATTAGTAGCATGCGAAAAAGAATTATGAAACTTACAATAAGCGCGCTTCCTCAATTCTTCCATAGGTGGTATAACATGAGAAATCTTGATATAACCAAATTTTTGCAATTCATCAAATATACGATCACATTTGGCCACATCAAAAGTAAACTTAATGTCTTCTGCCGATTCTTATGAATCGGCTTAAGAGATGAGCATGATACAGTTTTTTTATTAGCAGGCCAAACAAACTCTGCTAAATAAACATCATTATCATCGTCGGTCGAATCATCGGATTCATAATTAACAGCATGAACATTAGACCGACGTGTCTTAAAATTCTCTTTTTCTTTATTCATTCGGCCTTCAGTTACTTCAGCTCTAACATGCACTTGTGCGACCGAATAATAATCACAATTATCTATCTTCTCTCTAATAGAAGACTTTAACCCTCTAAAGCATAAGCCAACAAGATCAACTTCAGAAATAGACAAATTAAAGCAACGGTTCTTAATATCTTTAAACCTTCTCATGTATGAATAGACAGTTTCATCTCGACCCTGTCTAACCGATGCCAAATCTGCTAATTTCATTTCATGATTACCACTATAAAAATGACCATAAAACTTACACTCTAGTTGATTCCAACTTGTAATAGAACCAGGGGCTAATGAAGAGAACTAGGCAAAAGCAGTACCAGTAAGTGACAGTGAGAATAACCGTACTCTATATGCTTTATAATTCCCAGCTTCCCCTAATTGAGCTATATATTGACTAACATGTTCCCAAGTGGTACGCTCATCATCCCCACTAAACTTTACAAAATCAGGTGAGCGCCATCCATTGGGAAAAGGAACAGAATCAAAGCTAGAATGATAAGGTTTTTGATATATTCTAGTGTTACCAAAATCAACACCTAGCTTGTTTCTCATCACATCAGACAATTCATCCCTGAATCTATTAAATTCAGCCCATTGGGGGTTTTGTTGAGCCGAAGATTGCATAGAATTCATATGATTGAAGTGAGGTGATTGCCTATTTTGCATATCTCTATGTTCATTAAAAACATCATCGGGAATACCACCCGAATTCGCAGTATGCATAGTTGTGGAATAAGTAGCGCCTGCCATAGCTACTGGACCAGCACGGCCAGCGGAGACCGAGTTTGGAACAGTAGATAGCGGCAAAGGTTGCTCCGGCACGAACACCATAGCATTGGTCGAATTGGTCTGACCACCAGAACAGACGGTCTGACCGCCTGTAGGCCCGGTCTGACCGCCTGTCGTGGTCTAACCGGCCGTGCTGGCGTTCTGACCGACTGCAGATCCAACCGCTGCCGACCCACTTGCATTGACCGTGTTCGGTCTGAGCATATTAGGTGGTGGTTGGGTCTGTCCAGCAAAGTAATTTGGTGGCATACCATAGAAAATATTGGGCTCAGGTAATTCACGAGTATCTATAGATTTACCCTCTAATTTTCCGAGTCGATCCAATACTTGTGCCAACAATGCATTACTATCCGAAGAATCCGAAGTCACAGGAATAGATGCAGTAGGGTCGGGTGCAGAAGTGCTTACATTGTCAATTACCTCAAACTGCCCCTTACTCATCTTGAAGGAAGGCATTACGAAGTCCCGAACACTTTTCGCCGAACGATCTTCACGACCCTTCCGAAACGTCTTCAAGAACTCCGTCTCAATGTGCTTCTGGAGCGCCATAAGCTTCTCGTGATCTTCAACGGTAAGATCTTCAACTGAGGTTGACACGATGTTATCTTCTCCAACGTCGAAGCCCATAGTGCTAGAGATAGTAGATCGGTCTTCAAAAACCAGATTTCTATCGCCAGCGGAGTCGCCAAAATATGTTGACGCGCTTTTGGTCAACACACGAGAGCGTTCTCCTCGCCGGAGCTCCTGGGAGCAGCCGGTCAGACCGCCTGTTGGGGCCGGTCAGACCGCCTGTAACAGAGGCGCCGCGAAAACCTACGACCACAACCTCGGGAGGGACCCCGTCGGAGGCTGCGAACCTAGGGTTGTTCTAAGATCGGCAAGGCCACTTAGAACGTCCTAAAACGTCGCGGAGACGAAGAAGGAAAGCAAAAGGGTTGGAAAAGCTAGGGTTTAGAGATAAAAAGTAGAACAATGATTTGTACGATTAGGTAGAGGTCCTCAATCGGCCACGACCCTTTATATTTATAGGGTGGGGAGGTCTTGCCCCGCAAGGAAGTCCTTTTACATATATAAAAACGTGAAAAACCTAATTCTACTCGGACTCGGGGACAGGCGGTCAGACCGCCTGTGATAGGCGGTTAGACCGCCTGGCACATTGCCAGACCGGCTGCAGGGCACAGCCGGTCTAACCGCTTGTACATACGGTCTAGACCGGCTATCCCAGCCTGATCGGCTTTAAGCCATTTTTGGTCATCAACACTAAGCTAATGGGCCATGTTGGGGAGGAAGCTGGGCTGAATGCTTTACAATTGTTGTTTGTGCTATTTTCATTTTTCAATACATCACACAATATATAATATACTTTCTTCGTTTCAAAATAGAATTCGTTTGACCTTTTTAATATCACATTATTTGTTGTGGCTTGATTTTTAAATAATGAACTTTATAATAACTTAAATTTGATTATATTTGTATAATTTTTTAAATAAGAATTATATTTTGAAATGAAGGGAATATATACCTTGGCAAAAAAATTAACCCTAGCATTAATGTGGGCCCGCCTCTTATGACAGGAGGACTCGGTGCCGTTTCGGGACCATGGCGGGCGTCGGTCACCATGCCGTTGCCATCTCTGTCGCATGACCGTTGCCGTGACAAGCTTTGGCGGTTGGCGGCGGCAGGGTATTCGTCGTGGGGAGGGGACACCAGTACACGACGAGGAGAAGTACCAGCTGCGGTCGGCGGCCGGCGCGTGGGTGGCGCTCCCCGACATGGCGCGGGAGCGCGACGAGCCCACGGGCCTCGCCGCCGGCGCCAGGTTCGTCGTGGTCGGAGGGTACGCAAGGGAAGGTTCGTCGGCTCCGGCGACGTGTTCGACACTGCGACGTGGGCGTGGGGCCCCGTGACGGATCGGGTGGTCGAGGACGGCGTGTGTCCGGGACGTGCTGCTGCGCAGCCGTCATGGCGCGGGACGCCGGCGAGACGGCGACGGCGAGTGCGGCGCGTGGCGGACCGTGGCGCCCGTGCCGGAGGAGGCGGCAGCGGCGGGGGAGGCCGTGGCTATTGGCCGGGATGGTCGTGTGGCTGTGGTTGGCTCCGCGTGCCACGGCGGCGAGCAGAACGTGTACGTGCTGAGCCACGGCGTGGGGACAGCGGCGCCGTCGTGGACGAGCGCCGCCGCGCCGCGCCGCGGGAGTTTACCTTGGAATTGGAACGCTGGTTTCGGACTCGGCGTACGTCCTGTTCGGATTCGGCCTCTCGGAGCCGATCCATCCATCCATCCATGGTATAAACCCAAGAGCGCAGGAGACCCTTTCTTCTCGATCTCGTTTCGAGCAGAGGAGAGATGGACGACATGGACGTAGACTTGGCGCCGGCCATGGCTGCGAGCGGGAGGAAGAGGCCCGCCGGCGCGGAGAAAGACTGGCGCCGGGAGGAGGAGGAGGAGAAGCTCGGCAAGGTGCCGAAATGGAACTCGCGGGAGGACGAGAAGCGCGAGGACATCTCTCCCGAGGTGAGGGAGCTCCTGCATCAGGGCCACATCATCATCCTCCGGTCGGCCGCCACACGTGCACGCAACGCCAAGTGGATGGAAGAGGCCGCCCGCGTGGCACCCAAAGCGTTCGCCCTCAAAGGGTTCGGCCTCGACCTCAAGTGATTCAGAGAAAAAAAAAAACAAGCGGATCGACAGCGGTTCAACCCCGAAACGTCAAGTGAATAAGTGATGATTCAAGCGAAACTAGCTACGTGTTGATTCGTTTCTGTTTCGAGGTCGTATTTGTTATGGATGTCGATGTACAGAGCCCAGACCATGTAGCTGGTGTTTCCTTTTTTCCCCTCCTGTAAATCAATGCATTAGGTGATCTTAATAATGTTACTCTCTACGGCAGAATAAACATTAGAAATGCTACATATCTTGGCGAAAGGCTCCCAACAAATTCACACTTGTCTTGTGGTAGACTGAAACTAGACACGCGACAAGTGTCATCTAACACATGAGGATACAACACAAATACCTCCATCAAAAGTGCTCAGTGCTCACCAACGTTTTACTTCAAGCACAGTTTAGCAGGTTTAAAAATTGACACGACAATTAGTATCTCTATACAGTAGATGCTACCTCGATGCCCATATGCCTAGCGTAGACATCAGGAAAGTAGTCACAATTTGAATTGTTACTCATAACTAAAGTTCATAGTGCTGGAGGTCCATAGTGCTGGAGGAATCGCTTACCCCTAGTAAGTTCCGTAGGTAAGTTTTCTTTCTTCTTTTTTTTTTCCAAATTTCTTTGCTTCTTTTTTTTCTTCATTTCTTTTCTCTTTTTCCCCTTTTCTTCATTTTCCCATCATTTTCTTTTTTCAGTTTGTACCTACAATAACTATAAGTCATTTTTACGTGGTCTTAGAGAAATTTGCTAGCGTACAGAGGCCTCTCTGTCCTTCGCCTGTCACATGACAACACTTGAAATTTAACGCAACCAAAAAAGATAAGCCTCCGCTCCGGTTTTTGTTTGGGAAACATGTTATGTCCCTTACAGCCTCCATGTAGATAGGCCTTTTACAGCATCGGTGCCTCGCGACGAAATCGACGAGTCAGCAGTCTAGAAGACCTTTTTATGATGAAATCGAGGAGTCAACAGTCTAGATGGCCTTTCTATTGGGTGCTTGATTCTCATGGGCTCCAAATAAGTCATTTAATATCGAATGTTTTGATGTATTTATAATAACCAAATATAATTTAATTACAAACTACCGTAAAAGCCATAGATTTTTTCGCGTGACAAATCTATTAAGATTAGTTAACCCATGATTAGGATATGCTCAGTGTAACACCAGATGGAGTAATCACCACATAATTAGACTTAGAGTCCTCTTTCCAAAAAAAAAAAGTTTAGGGCTTGTGGAATCATCATATCATTGGTCTACATTTAATACTTCTAATTAGTATCGAAATCTAAGATGCATCTGGGTTTATTTTAAGCCCGAGGGGAGTTCTTACCTCACGTCTTACTTTTATGGCTTCGTTTCACCTCTCACTGCCAGAAAAAGGATGAATGTGGGAGCGGCCCATCGTGGTTAACTATGGGCGAAATGTATATATTTATCGGTGGAGTTCTAGAGGGAGATGGTGAAGAAATGACGACAATTTTTAATAACTAGCCTTTTTGCACTCCTTTGAGATAGAGTTAATACCACTACACCTCAAAATAAAATGATTAGATTTATAAAGATTATGATAATGTTTCGAAATATCTGCACATATTCTGGTCATGTATCTATACTCTGGAGGTGTGTTATTGTTGTATTTTTTAATATTTCCATTCGCTTTTGTGTTTGTATAAATTATTTTAAGAGGGCTACAATATTAGTTATAATATTTCTAATATAATATATAGTCATCCATTCTTACAAATAGTAAATTTGTGAGACTAAGACACACACACGATCAAAATATCATTTTGCAAATTACCCCTCATACCTGCTATGTGCGCCCCCTTGATCAACATCGTGTGATCCAGATTACAAGTTTGCACGATTGCACAGAAACATTAGTTCCCACCTGATACATTGTCCTTTCTATTAACATTAATCATCATGTGAAACCACATGTTTAATTATTCCTCTATGTTTCCAAATTTAAAAAAACATGATTTTTGGTCGCCTTTGCTATTTGTTCTTATCAATATTTTTATTGGTGTATTTCGGACTCACCTGTCCTAACCACTTAGTTATAGTTATTATTGTCAAAATGTAATCGACGATCAATTATGTATCTTTTCAGGAGCACCAACAGCGCGCCCCTCTTCGTATTCCTAGTATATATACGTAGTCCCAGCCAAATGTCAAAGAACTCAAATTGTCGCAGAATGCCAAATCCAGGAAAAAAACAAATAGATAAAAATCTGGTGCATAATGGAGAAGTTGATAAGCAATAATAACAGAAATTACATCTTCTCAACTTATAACAATGATGGTTTTTTTTCTTCAGTTGTAACCTCTGAAACTACATCTCAATTGACAGCAAAGGCGGATCTAGCGCATAGTGGAGATATTGATTTACTACACAAGCTCGGGATAGCAAAGAAAAGACAGCTACTACTCCCTCCTTTTCGCAAAAGCAGTGAGGCTTCATTTGGCTACAAAAATAATTAATGTTTATTTTGATAAGAATAATGGACCTGAAACTCTGTTTAGAGAGGGACCTGAAACTAAGAGACTCTAGCTCAGAAGGTAGCAACATTTACATGTAAAATTCTGAAAGTTCCTAGAAATAATATTGAACTAAAAGCAATTGACGCTATCTCAAAAGCTACAAAATATTGAAGATATGTAAAAAGAAGATTCAGAAGCATGGCACACACAAAAAAAGAAGGAAAAAACACTAAAAGTTCAGTTCCATTAACCTGATTTTAAAGATTTCATCTGACCATAAATAATACAGCCCTTTGTCCCATCAAACGTGCAATTCTAGCGTTTGAAAAAAAATCACTTAAAAGGTAGTACAAGCCTACAAAGTACAGCAATTACCACCCAAATTTGGTGGTTCGATCAAATTTGCATGCCAACTTACGATCACCATTTAGAAAATCTGGTTAGTTACGTGTAAGGCAATGAAAGTATTTTCACGCCATCACTAATCTATCAGAGAAAAAACTAGATTATACTCTTCATGAGGGGACGAAGGGAATACGTACAATAAGTACAGTAATCCATACCAAGAAAATGCATGTAACTAATATTCAAGAAGACGCAGGACAATGGGCCCTAAACCGCAAAACCAGGTGAGAGGATCTTGTAGATGCCTAGAGGGGGGTGAATAGGCGTACTAAGACCTGAAAATTCTTTCTTCACAAGTCGTCAGTGAAATCGGATCTTCCGAGTACCACTAGGAAGATCCGATGACCGGATCTTTCGAGCCTCACTCGGAAGTTCCGATGTGAAAATAACCTTTGCTCGAGATTCAAAATCTAACAAGTTATTCGCAATTCCACTTGAATAGAAAGTTCACAGAGGTACTCTAAGAGCTACATATGATGATCAAATACAGCGGAAACCTTTATAGAGATAGATCGGACAATATATAGCAAATATGAGAATATATAAACAAAATGAAGTAGGCAACACAAAGAGACACGAGATTTGTTCCCGGAATTCACTCCCAAGGGAGCTACGTCTCCGTTGAGGTACCCACAAAGGGTAGAGTCTCTTTCAACTCGTTTCCTCCCTCAATCGACCACAAAGATCAAGATTGAGTCACTTACTAGATGATTCCACAAAAAGAATGGGTGATACAATCCTCCAAGGCATGATTCCACAAAAAGAATGGGTGATACAATCCTCCAAGGCGCTCCCACAAGCTAGGTGCTGCACTTGGCGACATCTAGCCGTCTAGGAGCAAGCTCCAAGAATAACAAACGCGAATCACAAGCCAAGGATGCTTCAAATGCTTCTTAAGATGAACAAATGCTTCTCCTCACTCAAAGTCAACCCACAAGCCTCAAATCTCTTCTCTCAACCAATCCCCAATTGAATCTTGGCTAGGGCAAGGTTTGGAGGGGAGTGGAGAGAGCAAGGGAGAGCTAGAAGAGTGTTTCCTGTTGAAATGTACGAGCTAGGGTTGAAGGGGTGAGAGAGGGGGTATTTATACCCATCCCCAAAATCTAACCGTTATGTTCTGAATCGGAAAAACCAGAACTTCCGAGTACTACTCGGATCTTCCGGATTGGCTTAGGTTAGCTGTAAAAAATCCGAAGTGTACTGCCAAACCAGAACTTCCGATTCACAAAATCGGAACTTCCGATTTCGCTAAATTTTACTCAGTACCTTTTCGGATCTTCCGATTCACAAGATCGGATCTTCCGGTTTTGCCATTTTCTACTCAGTACCATTTCGGATCTTCCGATTAAGAAAACCAAAACTTCTGGTTTTACGCAGAACCGAACCGGAACTTCCGGGATCAGAACCGGATCTTCTGGTTTTTCCCAGAAAAACTGAGTTTTGCCCCTTTTGTCTCTCAAAGTTAGTTTTCATCTCAATATAGCACTTTAGCAACCTTGATTCATCAGACACGTCCCCCTTGATAGTACGGTGTTTCCTTTACTCAAATTCAAAGAATAAATTCGATTTAAATCCTCCATATGAGTTTCACACCATACAATTTGAATTTGGGGACCTCCTTTGTATATAATCTTTTTCTTATTTGATTTAACACCGGCACATATCTTTATAAAAGTATGAAACCTCCAAATTGTGGTTGTTATCACCACCAAAACCACTAGGGGGCCAAATGCACTTTCACCAGGCAACCAGCAACCCTTAATTTTTGAAACCGTACATTTTACCTCCCTGAGCTGTATATAAGCGGTTTTGAAGGCGGTTTTAACTTTTTTCTTTTTTATTTATTTCGGCTGAAACTTTGAAAAATCATAGTAAATCAAAGAAAAAACGAAAATTCAATTTCATTGGACTCCACATAAATATACTAACGCTGAAAATATATAATATAGTATGCTTTAGTATAAAAGTTTTATTACAAAATTTTTAATACAGATTTAGGTTTTTTACTATAGTTAAATGAAGTAATTCATAACTGCATTTTTATTGTCCAATCATGGTGAAATTTTCATGTTGAGCTAATTATTGTTTGCTTCAAATATATTAAAGAAATCCATACTCATTGGATGTATAACTTAGTTAAATATTTATTTAAGGCAAAACATACTCTAAATAAATCTAAAACTAAATTATACGTGATCCAGTGGGTATGAACTTTTTAATGTAGTTGAAACATATAATAACTATGCTGATATAAGAAATTTCAGCATGATTGGACCATAGAAAATGTAGTTATGAATTATTCTATTTAACTATAGTTAAAAAATATATAAAAATATATAACAAAAATTTTATACTAAAACATACCGTTTATATATTTTCTGTGTTAATATACTTATGTGGAGTCTAACAAAATTAGATTTTTTTTATTTTATGATTTATATTTGATTTACTATGATTTTTCAAATTTTAGCGAAAATAGATAAAAAAGAAAAAAAAGGTAAACCGCCTGCAAAAACCGTTTATATACAGCTCAGGGAGGTAAAACGTACAGTTTTGAGAGGCTGATTACCCGGTTTTGTGGTTTAGGGTGATAAATTAAACTCGCCTCAATGTCAAGAGGTCCAAAGGACCTTTTTCAAAATCCACGGACTATTCCCTGCGTGGGGCTAATTCCACCGGGGCTCTTCGCTGCGTGGGCCTGATTCCACGAGTGGCGGGGTTGGGCTGACGTTCCACGAGATGCCAAAAGAGGCTTAAATCGGACTCGGACAGTCCAACAGTTCGGATTCTTTTTTTAGTTCTAGTTCTAGTCGGAGTCGACTTTGACGGGAGATAAAAGCAAAGGCGGAGGACGAGCCCACTTCAAACCTCAGTCGCAGCTCGCAAGCCTCGCGTCCTCCAGTCCAGCTGCCGCCGCCGCCAGGTTCCTCAGATCTCTTCAGATCTAGTCGAAGAAAGAGGAGAAATTTGCGGCTGACGATGGAGATGGAGATGGATGTTGATGTTGCGGGGAGGGCAGAGCCGAAGATGGACATGGGGATGGAGATGGACGTGGACGTCACGCCGAAGGGGAGGAAGAGGTCCGCCGGCGAGGAGGGCGCGCCGGAACCCGACAAGGATTTCCGGTGGGAAGAGGGGCTGCGTGGGAAGCTCAACAAGTGGAACTGTTTCGAGGTGCCCGAGGGCTTGTCCCCCGAGGTCAAGGAGCTGCTGCGCGAGTATTAAAAACGATGACAACGAAGAGTTGCGTATTTATTGAAAACAACTTTTGTCCAAAAGTTCACGGTAACTTCTCCTGGGAGATGAGACGCGACCTTTTAACAGACAACGTGTCAAGGGCGCGCGAGACGCGTTTTGACAATCATTCTTTGTAGTTGCAGCATTTGACTCTAAACACATGTCGGGAATATTGTAACCTCGATGGGCCCATGCACAAGCACAAAGACATGTAGCCGGAGTATGATACTTCACAAGATGACAAAGATCGATCTCCGGCTGCCTGCTGTGCCTTCTCCTCGGCCAGCCCAAGCGATCGATGTACGGAGTAGCAAAACATCCATGTACCACTCTTACTAGAAAGCAAGGCGCGCTTCGCTGCGCCCGCCCGCGCCCACCGGTTTATGTTATTGTGTTGTGTTCTCATGCGATTGGAATGTTAGAGAATATAGGATACACATCATCTGTGTTCATTATTTATAATTTAATTTGCATATAAATAGTGACCAATTACCTAATTAAATAGATAATTTCAATGTAGTACATGTGGGATATGCGGTTAGCTTCTCTACATGGAGTTTTATATAATGGCCTCTATATCTAGCAGTCGCCGAAAGTAGAAAACACTTGAGGTCAAATGTCTAAAAGTTGTCTATGGCAAGGGTTAAATGAAAAGGGTGTTTGGTTTTGGGGGAGTAAATTTCAGTCTTTATCACATCAAATGTTCAGTTACTAATTAGGGTTATTGAACATAAAACATAAAGTAATTACATAACTAATTGCAAAGACAGAGGCAAATATAATTTGGGAGAGGAATATATTAAGTTCAGTTAGTCCATGTTGACAATGTAGTGCTACAGTACGATAGATTAATTAGGCTTAATAGATTGGTCTCCTAAATTAGTCTCTATGTGTGCAACTATACTTGCCCTACTAATGGATCAATTAGGCTTAATACATTCATCTGTGTCATTAGCTTTGTAACGAATATATGCTTAATACTCCTAAATATGTGAGTCAACCTATGACTCTTTCATGTGAGGGGAATGATTACATAACACTATGTAAATGGGAACTGCAAGCTTTAGGACCTGCACACAACGGACATGTCATGTCATGATGACTAAACACGTGAAAGGCTTCTGTCAGTCTTACTTTCTCATGTATGATGTCCCACATGTAGAAGGACGACACCATGGAGCCTAGTAAGTCTAATTAGTCTTTAATATAATAATATGGTAATATTGTGAACATGTGGTAACGGTGCATTAATTATACTCAATAAATTTATTTTTTATCTTCCAATTAGATTTGTAATTAGATACTCCTAGTTATGTGAGCTAACTCTTTGAGTTCTTTATGTGAGGAAAAATAAACACGCGTTGCTAGGGAGGCGAAGCCTTAGAAAACACACATACAACACATATGTCATGACACAACAGGCTTAACATATGGGAGGCTATATGGCAAACACATATCTATTTTGCACACACAATGTCTCATGTGTAGAATGGAGATAACTTAGTTATATCCACAGGACATGTGTCGCAAGTCTGTAAACCCGTGAGAGTGGGAAGCAGTATCTCCGGCGTACATCGAGGCCGCATACGCCTACAGTAGCTGCGTGGGAACGATCGTTTTATCTGGTGGGGGAGTTATTTTTCTATCAGACACAGTAGGATGATGCGCGGGAGGGCTGCCTTTTTTTTAACAGTAGTCCTTCAGGCTACCACTAAATAGGCCAATATCAAATCAGAAAGCAGCCCTTCGTGGGAAAAAGAAAGACCAGGCCGCTCGAGCACGGAACTAAGAATGGTAAACAAAACCAATGAGGTAGCTACGTGTCGATGCTTCTGTATTACCACATCGCACAACGGAGGCTGCTTAATCTTACAAACTCAAAGACTATTAATTTTACTGCCATATATGTTAAATGGTGTGCTACCGCTTGTGTTGGTTAGACCAGTATCAGTGGAATAAATAGGACGCCACATAGGCATTTTTATGATGTGGCACTGCATTAATAAAGAGAGAGGTGAAATGAGTTTCATGGGGATAAAACTCTCCTTACACAGTTACCTAGCCACCTGTGTCTTGCATATAACCTAGGGAGTAACAATAGATGAAACTATGCATTGAGAGAGGGGGTGTTTTATCCTAGTTTTGAACATGCTTAGATGATGTGGCATTCTAGGTAATCGTGTCCATCAAACTCCCATTGAGAATGGCCTTAGGAGATCAGACGATTAGCGTGTGGGTGGGAGACGATTGTTTCGGCGTACATCGACGATGCGTTTGCCGACAGCCACCACATGATACAATAATGTTGTGCTTCATCTGACGAAAGTGGTAAAAAAAATTTTAGCCGCATGCAAAGCCATGGCTATATATCGCAATGGTTAAAATCCCCTGCCGTTTGCCTCCTCCACAGCGCGCCATGGCAATTCCAGGCGACGTGCTCTTCAGCGCTGTGGCCACGTCCTCCTCTCCGGACCCTTCTATTCATCGCAGTTTATCGCTTCATGCCCGGGCCCTGTCTCCTTAGTCCTCACGGTCACGGGCTCCCCCTTTCACCCGGCCCTCCCCCCACAGCGCCAAACCCTACCTCCCACCTCTCTCTCTTTCCCTGACGCCGCTGCCTCGCTCTCCGCCTGCGCGCGGCGCCAGACCCACCGGACCGCCGAGGCCCCCGTCCGCAGCGCAGATCCACCCTCGGGGGTGCCGGATCCAGCCCCCGGGACGCTGGATTCGACATCCCAGGTCGCCGCTGTCCTCACCGCGACGCACCCTCCGTCGAAGGTTCGTCCTGCTGCTCCGTGCACAGAGCCCTCCGCCGACGCCCACACCGAGCCGTGAGGGCCTCACTGCTTGCTACCATCCCGCGTGGGTCACGCCACCGGCGGCCGGCCGCCGCTTCGCCTACACGTCGAAGCGCACAGACCACGGTATGTATAGTGCTCCTCCAATCTTCGATTCTCTATCTGCCCCATTTTCTTCCTGCATTTCAATTCCACTGGGCGTGATTTGGATTTGGACAACCACCTCTCTCGTTTGAGGGAAATGGAATACATGTTCAGTACCAGTTTCGATTGGAGTTGGGTGGTGTTTGAGTGCTTTGTGCTTTTTGCAGGACTGGATCCCCACCGTATTCGACAACTCCAGTGCCATTGTCTCGATGGATGGGAGTCAACTTGGGTCTTTGGGACACGACAGGTGAGCGAGATCAATTACCTCTGATTGATGAGAGCGAGAGTTCAGCAATGCTCTCCAAGTATTTATTTTCTTCAATGATGAATCATTGATTTGGTTTCATCTTGTGTGCAGGTCAGGAGGACTACAACAGATTGAGGCCTTTCAGCTACTGAGGTGCCGATGTCTTCATCCTCTCCCTCTGGTCAGCAGAGCGAGCTATGAGAATGTCTTGAACAAGGTAACCCAGCATACTTACTTCCACATGACAAATTGAATATGAATAATCTATACAACTAATTGAATATGAATCATCTATACAGTTAAGGATCAGCACAAATTGGAGTTTTTTTTTTGGCTTACTGAAATCATGCAAACTCCTGCTTCCGGGGTGATGGTTTGTTGCATCCTAGCTATTATGGCTTTAGTGTGTAGTCTCATATATTCGCAACTTGCACCCTGGAAATAATTTTTACGCCATAAATACATATATACCTCAAGATTGAGCTTTGTAGAAAAGCAATGGCAACTTGGACCTATGACAAGAAACAAGAAATGACGTCCACTGTAATTTCTAAAAAATCCACAAATACTATATTGGTTGGCATCGTTGTCCTTTCAATTATAGTCCAATTTAGTGCTTTTAGGAGACCACTTTAGTCCCTTCTGATGTGCATAATCCAGATGTTTCGAAAAAAATAGATGTCCATAATCCAGAGGTAAATAATGCTATCGCTTATAACTTAATTATTTTTCCATGTGCTTTTAACCAGTCTACCTTTTTTCATTACCAGTCTGGCCTCAGATGTTTCCCACCATAATTCAAGTTTTGGCTTGTGCTGTTGGGTCCTCGCTGAATAAGGTCACCTTTTCCTTCATTAGGTTTGGAGGATTAGCTGAGAGGTGGAGAAAAAAACCTTTCTTGACAAGTCCAGCACAATACCGCTGCAATGCATCTTTTTTTATGGATAAAACTGCCCTGGGACCCTTTTCCTTATATGGCCTTTGCCTTATAGGGCTGATGTTAGGTAATGATCTTTTTCTACCTTGAGAAATTCTCTTTCACAATTTAAAGAACATGTTAATGGTTTTCTCTTCCATTGATTTTAGCATATGTAAATGGTCACCATATTTAAATTTTCCTTCTTTTCCGTTTAAGGATGTTTCTGCCCTACCATTTGACTATGCAATCTGCTTCTCTATCTCTTCTCTGCTTGCAGTCAAATTAAATGGTGGGAACACTTCAGATTTCTGAAAAAAAATGTAGAAATGCTGGATTTTTTTTTGTTTCCTGGTTACAAATCTCAATTTTCTTTACCTAATGTGTTGGTTCAAGATTTAGAGCAATTTTATTTCTTACAGGATAATAGAGCAATTTTATTTCTAACAGGATAATAGAGCAATTTTATTTCTAACAGGATAATAGAGCAATTTTATTTCTTACAGGATAATAGAGCAATTTTATTTCTTACAGGATAATAGAGCAATTTTATTTCTTACAGGATAATAGATTGTCCGATGTGGAAACTGAGTTCACAGCTGGGACAATCAAAACAAATGGTTCTTTACCTAATGTGTTGGAAGAACTGAGGTTTGCTATTTATCTGTGTGATGTTACTGAGATAGGAAAATTGAGTTTCAAGATTTTTCTTTTCGAAAAATAAGCAGTAGACACTTCATACCAAATGCTAATCTGTTTGGCTTTTTACTAAAGAATATTATCATCTATATTTGATTTCGACTCACCAGACGAGATTATGCTGCTATTCTTTAGTTTTTCTGAAACTGAGCCGAATGGTGATGACGTAATATGCTGTGTAAATTAACTTGCCCGATTCACAGGAGTTGTACTAAATGTAGCAGTGAGCTTGCAGTAATAGTTCAGAAAAAAATAAATCTTCTGATGATGTGATGAAGTCCGAATGGTAAACTCAAATCTTGTCACATGACCTTTTTTGTTAAAATATTATTAGAATAGCATTTTCTAAGCTTTGTGTCAAATGCTTATTTTTCTTGTGATAACAAGAAATCTTTAGTACTGCATCCCCTATATGATAAGCTAAGGCTCACATTGTTTTACATGTTACATGAAGCATTCATTAGATCACAATATATATAGAATTGATAATATACATCATTTTTCATTAAGTTAAAGCTTCAAAGTACCTTCCCTTGTTAGACAATTAATGGCCCCTTAAAAACATGTTTGCCTACTGACAAACATGAACTCAGTTTCTATAATTCCATTCAGATTCGTCTATCATCAAACTAGCTCTAGAAAAAAGCTAACAGTGTTCCTTAACCATTACATTTACAGTTCAAGGTTGATGCTTAGGAGGTAGAAAGGGGTGGTCGTGTTTATACAGTTGCAGCCACAATTCGATCAACATCGGATTACCTGTTGCTTAATGCTCTCATCATCAGTTTCCGTTGTAAAACCTGATGATCTCATCAGCAGTTAACTCTTGAAAACCTTGTTGTAAAACTGTGTAATCCCCCACCTGGTGCTTTAATATTTGTTTACTTGTTTAGTACTCTACTCTTATTCTTGTCAACCGAGCTACCTACTAAAATGGTTGTAGCTACTATAAATAAATGTAATATTTGGCTTGACGGAACCTATAGTTTGCAATTCAATCAACGTTTTATTGTTCTGAAATTTTATTTTATATTTTTTTCATTCCATTATATGATTTTGGAGAACATTAATTGCTGTTGTTGGTTTGAATTTGATAAAGAAAACAAAATATGAAAATATTTGTCAATTAGATAGTGATCTTTGCTCTTACATTTCAAGAAATGAGACTTGTGAGAGGCCGCGCGATAGCGCGCACCTGTTCTAGTATGGTAAACGGTGGGCTACCGCTTGTGTTGGTTAGGAGATGAGGGACGATTAGCCTATGGGTGGGAGGTGATTTTTTCGGCGTACATCGACGATGCGTATGCCTACGGCCACCACATGATGCATCAATGCGTGCCTCATCTGACGGAAGTGGTATAAAAGAAATTTAGCCTCGTGCGAAACCATGGCCGTCGGATGGCCACGTGTCGGATGAGGGGACATCGAGCGCTGGATGGAGCGCTTTCCTTCCAGCGAGCCTCATCTTACGGAAGTGGTATAAAAGAGATTTAGCCTCGTGTGAAACCATGGCCGTCGGATGTCGGATGAGGGGTATAAAAGAAATTTAGCCTCGTGTGAAACCATGGCCGTCGGATGTCGGATGAGGGGACATCGAGCGCTGGATGGAGCGCTTTCCTTCCAGCGATATGAAGTTACTTATATTATTATATGAGTCGGTCAATTACCGTGAAGTGAATCGATCGACATCAGTCGACATGACGGCTTACTTCGCCAGATGAGCCTACACCAGCTGCGTGCCGCCCGAGGGGGCAGAGCTACAATATAGTAAGCAGAAACGTCAGGCGGCAAAGTAGGAAAGCGAAGAAGATCGCCGTGTACCTTTTCCATGCTATACTACACGTTTATGTGGTTTTTGAATGAACTACATGGAATGCAAATATCGATCTTGCAAAGTCAACCTATACATGCTACCCTGCTAATTGATCTATACGATGCTAAAAACTTAATTTCTATAATTACGGAGATGCTTGGAGCTAACTTATTCTAGTAAATAATATTTTCTTAGAAAACTGATAACGCTTATCAACCATTTTTGTTTACCTTGTTTGGTCGCGGTGGCTGAAGAACACATAGAATCCTGTGTGGCCGGTAGCAGCAGCCATGGCCCAGACTAGTAGGCCGACAGGCAACGGCATAATTGCGGCGACCTTGTAGGAAAACATGGCGGTGAGCATGGTGGTGAGCAGCCACACCGTCATCTTGAGATACCCCCGGCGGGGCGACTCGGGGGTGTCTTCTCGTACATGCGGAGGCAGAAGAAGAGAGACACCAGATTGAGGTACGAGAACGTGACGAAGGCGATCGCACCCATGTCGCCGTTGGACCTGTACACCGCCATGCCCGAGTTGGCAGGGCCGGTCATGCGTTTTTTTTTGGCCCAGGGCCAAACCAAAACTGGAGGCCCCTAATCAACATAAACATCCAACTAGCTGCATATAAAGGTGATTTAGATGCATTATAAAAAAAAACATATGGGTAAAAAATAGTGATATGGTAAGTAAAAACAATCTTGAAAATTCAGAAAAGAAGAGAAGATAAAAAAACACAAGTGGCTTAAAACTAAGGTATAACTAAAGCTCTTTAGAACAAAATGAAACAAAGATTACAATACTAATGGAGATTGTACAGAAGAAAGCAAAAGGATTATGCAAAAAAAAAATCATACTGAATCGAGCACTAAATAGTTTGACAATTGAGATCAATCCTTTCTAGATGGGCTGATTTGTTGCAGTGGGAGACGAATATGAGTTTAAGGCTTTCAACGGAGAAAGGAGACGAGCAGACGTTTCTCTCGGTGGGAGAGATGGACGAGGAATGGCTGATTTGTTGCAGTTTTTGTTGGATTAATCTCTGCTTAACTATTTTGAGCCTTTATATATATACTTGATGCATATTTGGTTGGGGGCCCCTGAATTTTGGGGGCCCGAGGCGGCTGCCCCGCCTAGTTGTACTACAGGGCCGGGCCTGCGAGTTGGCTGTAAGGAAGAGGAAGCCGACCACCGTCTGGCACGAAAAGTTTCCGCCATGGTAGTCGTCCGTTTGGGGCTCCATGTCGGAGCCAGCCGACCTGGCTGTGTGGTTTAGGAGGGCGGTGCAAAGTCCCATCCCTGCAATCCTTCTCATTTTAATAGAGAGAGCTCCACACCCATCCATCCGTCAGCATCACCGAAATTATTAAACTGCAATGGTAAATTACTCCCTGCGTATCAAAATATATATCTATCGCCGTTCACTTTCTATTAGAACTTTTAACCATTTATTTTATTTACAGAATTTATTACAAACATAAAAAGATAAACCATGCTTAAAATAGTAAGTCGTGCACTTTCTTTCTTTTTTTAATAGATGGATAATTAAGTGTGGTGGTCTAATTGGAAACAACGACAAATCTATCTATAAAAGAACGAGTACAATTGAAAACGTTTCTCACCCAATCTGGGCCCACGATATCCCTCACGTCGGACCCACCTATAAGGGTCAACGGAGATGGGAACATGGTCAACCCCATCAAAACTGATATCTATCTATTAAAAAAACGAGTTAAATGGAAAACGTTTCTCACCTAAATCGGGCCCACGGTACCTCTCACGCTGGACCCACCTGTAAAAGTCAATGGAGATGGGGAGGAGGTCAAACCCACCAAAATCACATGTTAGAGAATGTTTCTGCCAAAACTAAATTATTTTTGTCACCCTCTGTCGCGGTTACCCGCCGCTCGCCCGCTCCGCCTGCGAATCACGCCAGGGACGATCCATTGCTCGCGTCATTGTCCGGTGCCGCGCTGGGCCGCTGGCCATGCATCGGAACAAGCGAGACCGTCGACTCCTCTCGTGGGCCCTTTTTCTTTGACACGTTTGCTCGTTTGGCGTGGCCCATATGGGACGCTGATGCCAAACACTGGATCAAAATTCAAAAGTGACGCTAGGAGTTTCTCCAAAAAAAAAAAAGTGACGCTAGGAACTTTTTTGTGAGGAAAGACGCTAGGAACTTAGAAAATAAATACATTTAATCTTTGGAAAATTGTATTCATACCCTATGCATGCAGAGTGGTTACCAGGACCTAAAACGTAGCCGATTGACGTTCGTATACTAAAAATAATATAACAACAGTGTAGCTAATTAGAATAACATATGTTGACTTTAGATATTTAAGCAGACACAATAATCCAATTTGGATATTGGACGTGTCAAACATCTTATTAATTATATTATAAAAATTTCTATGAAAATTTGAATTGCATAAAATTAGAATTAATATTGCATATGTTTCAAGTTATAATTTACTGACTTTTTTTATGCTAAGTTTGACCAATGTTTTAGTAAAAAAAAAACTTACGTAAAATGTTATTTTTTATATGGATTGCTTTCTAATAATTTTTTCCAAAAATAAACTAAATTTGACTATGTTTACATAATTTTTTAGTAAGACGAATGGTCAAACTTGGATCAAAACAGTGAAATGAAAATTTAGAATGGAGAGATTAAGTTGAGTCATTTACCCTGATAATTTGAATTAGAGTTACCATATATTTATGTGAAGTTATTCTACGAAAAAGTTAATGCAATTATCAATATAAGTTTTATATGAGTTAAAATTCATTGACAAGGGAAGTAGTTAGACATGGCACTCAATAAACAATTATATGATTACATCGATGGTTGAGGAATTTTTTATGCCCAATCCAACGGGCAAAGAATGGACGAGGCGTCTGCGGTGGCGTGCGGGTCAGGCTCGCGGCAGCGCGGGCTCCCGGTGGCGGGACACAGCACTCACCGGCGGGACGGGCTCACAGCACGCGTGCGTATCAGGCGCGACGCAGCTCCCGTCACTCGGAACCGGTGGCAGCTCGGCTTGGACGGTTGGACCTCGGAGGCGGAGGCAGGAGCCGGGAGGTCGGAACCTCGTAGAGCCAGAGGCCCCCTCCCCCGCCAGCGGCGCCGCTCCATGACCAGCTACGCAGACAACAGCGGTGATGACGACGTGTTCGCCTCCCATGGGCTCTCGTCGGTGGAGGACCGGCTAACACTTCAGAGCATAGCAAACCAGCAGGCATGGATGGAAGAGAGATCAGATCGTGGCCATAAAAGGTGAAGCATAGGGTTTGAATTATGAAACACATAAATATCCATGTTCTAATGATTCTTTGCCTGCCATTGTCGATGTAACATCCGGCATTTAAATTGTTTCATGCATGATCTGAAAAGGAAACAAATGCTCTTGAAAGATGATACGCACTGTTAAACTTGTTTGAATTTCTCAATAGTGAACAGAGTTTCACGTTTCAGTCCCTGATGTGTGTGGCGAAGTTAATTTTGGATCCATGGATTAACACTTGTGTTTATTAGTAAGGTGTGAGAGTGTGCATAGAAAAAAAATTGCTGTATATGTATGGGAGTTTTAAGATGTCGCCAGGCTATCAAGTAAAGAATGCCAGAAACTTGAAACGTCTTGCTCGATGGAGGTGCTCTTCCCAATATGTGTAGGTGGCATTTCAATTTATAACGAGAGAATTGCCCTTAAAGAGAAAAATAGAACGGATGTAGATGTGTGGTGATATCTCACAATTATATTGGTAGAATCATCTCTAAAATAAGAAAAAACAAATAATTCGTATCACGTGCGTGTCGCACGTACGTTTTTACTAGTTTAGAAAATGTTTCTGCCAAAATTTAATTTTTTTTGTCACCTATGTTTTTTCTACCCACCGAAACGAAATCTATTTCCGTTTTCCAAAATCGTTTTATTCTTTTATACTATCGGATCTTCTTTTATCGCTCCTGTCCGCGAGATGCCACGGGGTGCCGACCGCCGCCCGCGGCACCTGTGTTGTCGCCTCCCATGGCCGCCATGGCACCCGGGCTGCCGCGCCTCTGCCGGCCCCGCCGCGGGGTGCCCACCGAGTGAGAGCTGGAGGCACCACTGACGACGAAGGCGAGCTCGGCCCGTCTGCGGCAAGCTTGAACCCCGACGAGCCCCATGGCCTGGAACAGGCGACCTCGGCCCCCGGCGGAGTCCCCTGCTGGAGCAGTCTGCTCGAGCCAGCTCGGAGCAGTCTGCATCTCTCCTGTCTCGAGTTTAATTAGTGGAAACTATCTGATCCGATTCAGTGCAAATGGACATAGATTTCTTAAGTTTTTTTCTTCAAATCAATCCATGGTTAGCTCGATGCGTATCTGGTTTTGCTACATCAGTTTTGGATGCGTGGAGGTGCTCTGTGAATCACCGGCAATTAAGTTTCTAAGTCTGCGTGCGTTGCGCCGCTCGACTGGAAGAAGATGTGTCCGACATCTGGGACCCTCTGCTCTGCTGCTGAGTGGCTGACGTGTTGGACCCACATTGAAGATAGTTAACGGCAAGTGAAACGTTGTCTGACCCATCATCGTCCACGCCCGTTGTCGTGTACTCGTGTTGATCTGAAAATTGTGTGCTTTTCTTGGCGATCATCGCTTGTCTCACATTCGGCGTGGGGGATCAACCTCCACAAGGAATGACGATGAGAACGATAGCAGCTATGACCATGAGAACGATAGCAGCGGTAGAGCTTTTGCTTTGAGCGGCATGACCAAACTTGGCAAGCAGTATGGCCATGAGAACGATAGCAGCTATGAGTGAGAAAAGTAACCACGCAGCGGACAAGATAAGTTTTTGAGAAAAACAATAAATAAAAAGCAAAAAAAAATAACATATGGGACAACACGAGATTGTAAACTAAAGAAATTATATACTTGCGGAAGATTAATATAGAGATTGAAGTGAGATTAAATCATGGAGAGACAGCTCGAGTTGTTCGGTACCACTTGTTTTTTATCCTTCCATAATGAGAATATGAGATATGTTTTTCCGATAATGCGTAATTCTTGTTTATCCTTAAAAAAATAATACGTTTCTGCCAACACATATACGTCTATCTATAAAAAAAAGAGTAGAATTAAAAACGTTTCTCATAGAAATATGATCTATCGTACCTCTCATTTAGTCATTTTAGACCCCATCAGTAAAGGCCAAAGGAGATGGGAGGGGTGCAAATCCATCGAAATTGCATGTTTGAGAATGTTTCCACTAAATATTTTTCTTATCGCTCTGGTTTTTTTAATTATCTTGAGCTATACCATTTGTATCACGTGCGTGTCGCACGTGCGTCTTTGCTAGTATTTTAATACGAAAGGAGTATACAAGACAACCTCCATCTACCACACTTAACATAGCTATACGTTAGACTCGGTCTGTATATGCCATTTGCACCGGGAGTCTTTTGAATTACTACCTCCATTTTAAATTGTAGTACGTTTGACTTTTTTTTACCTCAAATTTGAAATTGATAATGCTATTGTCTGAGTATGTCTCTCAATAAAAAGATTCGTGATATTTGCAAATAAAATGAATGATAAATAAAAATACTGTCACCCGTACCAAGTACTCAAAAGCTGAGCGAACCAATTTCCCTAATACACTCTGATTCTGAAAAATATATGTTAATGCCCCCCTCAAGAAAATTGCAACAGAGTGAGTCCGAGCCCTCTACCCTGCAGGTTGCCAGGACGTCAGGTTACCCTGCAAGCAGGCCCGAGCCCTCTCTACCCGGCAGGTACCAGGTACTAGCCACGTACCCGTGCAACTCACACATGTTGCGGCCTTGTTTGAGCGGAATCGGAATATCACGGAACTTCCCCGAACTCGATCGGACTCGAGTTG
This sequence comes from Digitaria exilis, assembly GCA_015342445.1. Lineage (NCBI taxonomy): Eukaryota > Viridiplantae > Streptophyta > Magnoliopsida > Poales > Poaceae > Digitaria > Digitaria exilis. Next base: position 3,312,617 of record JACEFO010001965.1, read on the forward strand.
GGCGTACTCCGGCCGTTTCGGACTCGTCTTTGGCAGACGAGGTCGTGTCGGTGTAGGATCGGACAGAGGCCGATAAAACCAACCCGCGACAAGCGAGACACGCATTGCCATCCTAGCTTCTTCTTGTTCGAAGCATCAGCAGCAGATTCCCCTCGCGCGACCCATCAGACCAGCAGCCTAACCGGCCAGCAGAGGGGGAAAAAAAAAAGAGATAATCTAGGCGGATGGAGACGACGACGACGGAGGAGGACACCATGGCCATGGAGGTGGACGACGCGCCGGTGGCCACGGCGGCGAGGGGCACGAAGAAGAGGCGCGGCGGCACGGAGGAGTCCTCCGGGCTGGAGGAGGAGGAGGAGCTTCGCGGGAGCAAGATGCACCAGTGGAGCTGCTGGTGGGACGAGGGGTTGCGCTCGTGCCCCGAGGCCATGGAGATCGTGCAGCAGTGCCGCAGGACGATGGCCCGGGCAGGGGTTCACCTTACCGAACCGGACGGCTGAACCGTCGCCCGGCGGTAGCGGTAAACCGATCCGCTTGGACTGGTTACCGGTGGAAACCGAACAAATTCGAATTTTGAATTCAAATTCGGTTTGAGCGGTTAACCGGTCGGTTTGACCGGTTAGCCGGTCGGTTTGACCGGTTTTTTTCTTTTTTTTTTTGTATTTGCAAAAAAATATCAAATGAGCAAATATTTGAAAACTTTTTACACCAATAGATTACACACACCTTGAAGTATTTTTAGGAATTTTTACGACATTTTTCCATTTTTAAATTTAAATTTGAAAATTTTGAATTTCCACCGGTTCAAACCGCCCCGAACCGCTACCGGTCCGGGGCGGTTTGGTCGGGACCCGGTCAAACCGGACCGGTTCCCGACGGTTCGGGGAACCCTGGGCCCGGGCCGTCGCTGTCCTCGCCCGCAACCGCAAAGAGAGTGAGGAGGAGTGCGCGCGCCTCTTCCCCTCGATCTATGCCTCCCGCCGCCGTCCCGCCCCTCTAGAACTGCCCCACTAGCTGTCTGCCAAGCGCCGTCTCTACTCCCTAGTGGAGTGTCTATAGCGAGCTCTTTTGCTGCCTGCTCCCTGCTACTTGTCTGATGCACAATGTTTCGGCTATGTGCTGTGTGCGTATTGTTTGATGCTGCTTTAAAGGGTCAGCTTTAATTTTTTGATTTGCTGTGTTTTGCAGCGAAATCCAATGTCAATATGTAATGTTAATCTAATAATCTCCTTGTGGTTGAGCATTATGTATGATTACCCGACGGGCCTTGCTACAGTACTCTTTTTTACCTCCTAGGAGGTAAGAGTTTAAATGAATCTGGACCCTTCAATTTCAGAAGAGAGAAAAAACTTAAAAGTGAAAAAAATGAACTACAGGCTATGCGGTTAACTCATGCGGCCATGTAGGTGGAACGTGGCTGTAATCGTGCATGCATCCATGCAGATGAAAAAAAAAAGTGTAAACTATATAAAATGTCGTGTTAGAAAATTTTTTTACTTTCCTGACCAATCTGCATGTTTTTTACACTCTATTGACCACAAGAAGTTTTTTACAAGAAAAGATGTCACATACTATATATCATGTTAGGAGAAAATATGTCACGTAAATGTTAGGAGAAACAATGTTATTAAATCTGATGTGATGTATGTATTGCTAGGGAAAACTGAGAGCCAATCCAATTACCAATAATGTGTGCATTATGGATAAAAATAAAAGGACATGTCACATTTTATGTTTGCCGGAGAAAAAAATGTTCCCTCGCATGGAGAAAAAAACGTTCCCAGCATGTCATGTATCACGTCGTGCTTTTCATACCGTATCACGTCGTGCTGCCATGGGACACGTACAGAATTTTGGACGCCCGATTTGAGGCCCACTTTATACATGCAGGAGCCTATTTTGTAGGCACACGTAGCATATTATTGAATTTAAAAACATAAATAAAAAAATCAATCTATTACTTCATAGGAGGTAATAGTTTATTATAACCACCTAGATCAACTTCAATGAACGGTCCACGGTTACTCAGGAGTACCATAGCAAAGCCCGACACATAATTTGAGTCTTTTAACACAGGCATAGAAATTGTCCTAATCCTGGCAATGTAAAAAAAAAAAATCCCTAATTGGCATGTCACGGATTCTGAGTACAGAACACGTGGCAGAATGGAAGGATCCAACTTTCGTGCAATTTATTATCTGAGAAAACACAGGGAAAAAAAAAATTCCACCAAGCTCAAAAGTTCAGAGGTCATGTATACCATAAACTTCCATTTGAAAGACGAACAGATCGAAACACTAAACATACAACACACTAGAGTCGTAGCATTGCATGTCCGACATGCCTCGATCCATTTTTGCTACGGATCTGATGGAACAGAGTTACAGACACTCAAGCACAACGCATCTAATTGCTGGCGACGTTATTACAAGGCGGCGTCTGGTGGTAGCGGCGGGCGAAGTCCTCCCTGCTCTTGACGCTGCGGGCAACGGCAGCGGCGGCCCGGATCATGACGATGCGGTGCCTTTGAAGGATCTCCCTGGTTTCCTGAGAGTGGGCTGCCCCAGAAGTTCTCCTTGACCACCTTCGTGCGCAGTTGTTCCTCGAAGCACCGCTCCTCGTCGTCTTCCATGTCGTCCACGGCCGCGGCGGTCCTCTTCTTCCCCTCCAATGCGTCGTCCAGATCCATGTCCATCTCCGTCAACCGCTGATGCTCTATCTCAGACGGTGGACGAACAGCTAATCGAGCGTGACGACTCGCCGGCTCATGGTTTTATCGCGGCCAGTCGGATCCGACTCCGACACGAACTCGACTCGGATTAGTATCCTTGCGTACAAAGGAACATTGAAATGCACACCTACAGAAAAAGCATCTTACATAAAAGGAAAGTGCGCAGGTAAATCTATTGCTCTACTAAAAAAAAGGTAAGGAATGTTCGATTGCTAAAAAAGCTCAGAAAGAAACATTGTCATCTCATATCCGTGGACCGAATAAACGGCACATCAGAAGGGGCACTGCGGCACCACCGCTCGCATCAACAGCACCTCCACAAGCCAACAAAATGGCGAAGGCGCAAAAGTATCGTTCGATTTGCAAATGTCACTTAAAATCTTGAACATGTCTCTGAAGTTTAGTTCTGCGGCACAGTACATTATTACTATTGTTCGAAGTGCCTAGAGACGAGCACAGGCTGAAGAACCGAAAAGAGCGGCTACTGTTCAAAAAAGACGATGGCTTTAAGTCCTAGAAGACGACGAATACAACCAGAAACTATCTAGTCTATCCAGATTACATCCTTTGCACGGGTGTACACCACTGATACTTACATGACCAGCCAGCCAAAAAAAAAGAACAGTATTGAGGAAAGAACACCCTACAACGGACGCTCGCAGGTTGTACCACAGCTACGAAAAAGAAAACCAGCTGGGATTTTACACTGCTCTATCTCGGCCTCCATGCCATGCCACCCACGCTGCCACTGTCGTAGCCCTGCACGCCGCCACTGCCGGGCACTACACCATACTGGGGTTGCTGTACAATGTTGGTCACCGGCGCGGTGGCCGCGGCAGCAACACCCTGCGCCGGCCACCAGGCGGCGTTGCCAGTCTGCGGCCAGGTTTGCCCAGCTTGGAGCTGCTGTACAGGCTGCTGCTGGGTCTGGAGGTAGGCATGGGACAGCGAAGAGATGGGCACCTGAGGCTGCACTGCACTTTGGATGTGGTACTGCTGCTGTTGCTGCTGCTGCTGCTGGTACGGGTGCATCTGCTGGACTGGGGGTGGTGGAGGTAGGGGCAGTTGCTGTGGGGCAGCAGGCAGGGCCGGATGCCTAATTGGCTGCTGGTGGTGGGTGGCCTGGGTTGGGTTCCACTCTGGTATGTCATCGTCATCGTCGTCATCCCAGCGGTGGGCTTGAACAGATGATCTTTTACCATACTTCTGAACCAGTTCCCTCATCTGCTCTGCTGGGCGAGCAGAGGGCTGTGGTACATGCTGCCGGGACTTGTAGGCATGCGCAGTTACATTAGCAGCAGGGTGTGACGAGTTAACAAAATTAAATTCAGGTAGATCGTCCTCATCCCTAGCAACACCAGGGCCAAAACCCGGAGGGACATCATCAGTTACATCTTCCTCTTCGCGGTGGTGGCGCTTGTTCGGAAAGCCTGGCGGTGCACCATATGAGTTAGGAGGCAGGGAGGGCCTAGCGGCCGGGTTTGTAACCTGTGGTTTTCTTAGGATTGACTGCCTCCTGGAACCATCGTGTCTGTGGTGGGAGGTGGGCACCCTAGGAACGTTGGGCCGCCGCCACACGACGACTCCGATGAAGGATGATCCTGCCACAGAAAGGCCCTCCTGGTGCTCCTTTGGCAAGTGCTGAGATAGTATCTCCACCGTTTTCCCATGAGGAGGGCACAGGTACAGCTCTATTCCTTCTGCAGGTTCAGCTAATCCTACTCTCTCGTCTGAAATATATGCATCTATAGTCTGCACAAGAACACACAAATTAAGACATCAATAATAGAATAAGCTAGCTCCAGCAGAGTGGTGAAGGGCAAAGAATGCAAAGAAACCTGCAAGATCTGTTGACGACCACTCTCCTGAGAACCCTCCTTCCAACACAGCTCGGTTATCTAAAAAAAATAAGGTTATTACATGATGAAATGCATATCCAATGACTAACCAACATATGCTTATTACAAAATTAAATTTTAATAGATAGGTATGAAAAATAATAAAAACATTTAGCCAATGGTAAACTTTTGTGATGACACCAAATGTAATTATATATCACAAAGGCAGTTCAAGTCCCAAGGTATGGAGATCCTACAGGGTTCCAAAGTTCAAAAGTATATGTTATGTCATTGGCATACAAGTGTTAACCTAACAATGGCATGCAATGTCGCAAGGATGTGTCATCCTGTTTTAGTACACAACAAACAGGCAAGATTATCACACCAGCCTAGTAAACTAAGTTTGAAGTTTATACTGCATTTGTAACCTTAACCTTTTGTTTAACTATTGCTCTACCCCAAGTTTTCATCAACACTCTCAAAGAAGCCATAGCACTCCAACTGTGGATATATATATATAAGCCACTTTGCAGTATGGCAACAGTACACATAACACTAGACCACAAGCAGACTAAACTGCACCACAGGCAAAGCAAACAGAGCACTAGGAAAAAGGAATTACCATTATAGCACGGCTTCTAGATTTGGGAAGCTGTTCGACAAAGTCTTGAAAAGCATTAAGTTTAACTCTCCCCTTAATCTCAACAAAGCTACGCCAATCTTTTAGTGATGGCTTTTCACCACTGAAAAGACAAATTTTCAAGAGATATTAGTAGCAGTACAGATAGAATAAACAGATCCACACATTTCCATAGTCATTACTTTGAAGGCAATTAACATTCACGTAAGTAGGTCAAAATTGCATGAGAATCTAATCATTTCTGAGTATTTACCAGACAACCCGCACCATTTTTTCAAGTTATAACCAATTCAAAAATCCTTCAACCTTTGGTATATAAAAAATAATAGTGAAATAATAATAATAACAATAATAATAATAATAAATATAACACAATAACTATGAACCCTACACATGAATAAATACACAAGGCCCATGCAGCAGCTATCAATAAATATAAGAACACAGCTGACCTCCATCCATGCAACAAAATGTCCAAATCAAAGGTTATGACACAAATACACTGGACACATGATGGCCCTTAAATGCAACTATCAATAAATATAAGAACACAGCTGACCATTACTCCATCCATGCACCAAAATGTCCAAATCAAAGATTATGACACAAATACACTGGACACATGATGGCCCTTAAATGCAACCATCAATAAATATAAGAACACAGCTGACCAATTACTCCATCCATGCACCAAATGTGCAAATCAAAGGTTATGACACAAACACACTGGACACATGATGGCCCTTAAATGCAGACCACAAATTCATCTGTTACATCTTTTTATGCCATTATTGACAATGTATACTAGATTAAAATACAAATGGCTTTCCTAGTCTCATTTATGCTATTCGCTAATGATGTCTCAAGTATGGCATTGTCCTTTTAAGTTGATAGAAGTTCCATTGAAATTTTAATGGCTTTTTTTCAAACGCAATAATTTAATAACAGTATCAAATGTGGCAGTTGGTTGGAAGCATGTGGACTTATAACAGTATAACCCTACTAGATTAGGACAGATTGATTTATATACTACTCCAGTTCACAAAAGTTACATTACCAAAACAACCAAAAAATGGCCCGAAGTAGGATGTACAGATTGCAGATAAACAAAAGAAAAAAAAAATTAAAGCAAGACGTTATCAGTTCTTGACATTATGAGTCACTCTTACTTTCTGTCATATAAAGCAACATTTCTGTTGTTTGCACTACTAAAAATGGAGCTTAGCTTCCTCACATAAAGTGGTTTATCTGCACAACTTGTGAAAAAAAACAAGTTTTGTTTTTCTAAACAAGAATACGACCGATTCTAAGATCTAAACTTAACGGCCTTAAAAATGGCTACAAGAATGTGAAAACGAATATATTCTGCCAAACATCAATTTGGTTTGATAAGTGCAGAAAGAATGAAAGATAAAAAAGAATAATGTGTTAGATCAACATGACATACTGGTGGCAATAGTCATCCAAAGTAATTTGCAGATGAAAGCATACCTTTTGAAGATGGCAACAACATTAGAGAGTGAAGACACGGTCAGTTGGATTGCACCCTCCCATATGCTCTCACGTATCATAGGAATACCAGTTGCCTTACTGTGAAGAACAGAATTAGGATTTGAGACATTATCAGTGGCTGTTTCTGTGGCTTCATCTTTAACAGGGGATTTGCTCAGCTCTCCATCACGCGGTTCAGTAAGATCTGAAGTTGGAACCACTGCATGTCCCGGGGACTCTAACTTGGGTTCACTGTTATCCTGCACAGATGGCTTATCTGATTCAGAGGCAGTCTTCTCTGGTGTTGAAGTCTTGTCTTCTGTCTCTGTAAGTTCCTCAGGCTCCGAGGCGGTGTCAGGTTCCTCATGGTCATTGCCATCATTATCAGGGGTTTCAACTGAGAGATCAACAAAGGGTGGCTCAGAATCTAGGCCCTGCATGAATTCATCTAATGAAGGAATTGGTGGAAGATTTTCTGTGTCTTTTACGTCATCCAAAATAAGTTCCTGCATGAGATCTGATTTCTCATTGTCAATATATTCTAGATCACCTGACATATCATTGTTGCTTGTTCCACCATCATCTTGTGGAGTGCTATCAGAGGCTTTATCTTTTTCTTGAACATCTTTACCATCTCCACTTCTTTTTTCATTAGACTTGCTCTTATCTTCTACAGCTTTTGATGGAATATTAGTAAGGTTGCTGCCAAGCTCAACCTCTACTGAGATACCATCTGGTTCTTCTAATTCAACTTGGAACTCCCCTTTGTGAGTTTTTCTAACCAAACGCCTAGGATCAACCTCATTATTTGGAAGCACAACCATCTGTGCAAGCTCTTCAGCCTTGGCCAAACGCCACTCTGAGAGTTCTTTGGAGGCGAGTTCTTCTGCAGTCATTGAACAGAGCCGTTCAGGTGCAATATCTCCAGACAACACCCTCTCCCTTAGCTCAGGATTGCTTTTGTCTTTCAAGTTAAACAAAAGAGACCTACCCTTTTCTTTGTACTTCTTATTCACTCCACCAAACAGTTTGAATAGTTCCTCTTCAATTCTAAACGCCAAACTTTCAGCCTTTTGATTAAGTTTTTCCTTTTCAATTGCCAACTCATTTGCAGATTTTATTCTTTTTGACTCAGACTCTACGATAGATTCTGTAGCCCCAGAATCCACATCAGAAGACCTCGGCCTTTTCAAATTAGATTCTGTGTTAGTTTCAGTAATTACAACATCAAGATCAGAAACCCAACTAAGGCCGTGACCTTGCAAAAGTTCATCTGCAACCATACATTGACCCAGTAACTCATCTTCTGAAGAAACATGATTCGTCTGTTGCTGCATTTCATCATTTGCACTTGTGATCATGTTCGAAACTAAATCGCTACTTAACTTCTCATCTTCCTCGCAGCTCTTGGGAGCTATAGCTGTGGCTACATCTGAATTGGCTTTGTTCACATCTTTTGATGTGGTTGCCACTGGATTCTGTACAACATCTCCAGCTGGTTTCAACTTATCTGCAGACCCATCATGTTGCACATTATCAGGAGACTGACTCTTATTCTGTTGATCAGAATCCAAACTCAGTGCAGCGACAAGTGACTCCCTGAATTTGGACCTCACAGATTCTAGTTGCTGAGGTTGGACCTTTGATGATGGCTCCTTCTGCACAGAACGTTTATTAGATACCGGGAACGATGGAGATTTCAGCATTTGAACCTTTGGAGAAGCAAATGTCTGTTGTGATTTCCTGCCTGCTGTGGATGGCGAGGGTTGTGATCCAACCATCGATGACAAAGATGTTTGAATATTTAGCACCTGCTGGGGTGGCCTCAATGATACTCTACTCAGTAAAGGCTGTGCTCCCAACGGACGTGAAACCTCTGGCCTGGAAGCACCTGCTTGGACAGATTGTTGACTCATGGGGACAATATAATATGAGCTAACTGGTACTGAAGCTCCCACAGAGAACATCGGCTGTGAACCCCAGTCACCAGGCAATGATGGATAGAACACTGATGCATACTCTGCTTGATTAGGTTGAACATTTGAAGAGGGCACCGGTTGAGATCCCAAGTTATTTGGCACAGGTGCCTGCCCTTGCTTTGAAAACTCCATTATGAAACCTCCTTTCAAAAGCTCCAGAGACTCTCAGAACAAACAACTGTATTATTTACCGCAGCTTCAAAACGATATATCTGAAAATGAGTAAAAAAAGTGGAAGCACCTTAGATATATGAAAGGAAAATGAGAGAACATTGAGTGTTACTGTATTAACAGGGGGATGAGGTGCTTTCCAGATTTTTAACATTTTCTTAACTAGATCCCAAAAATTTTCTAGAGCAGCAAGCCTTGTCCAAACAGCACCTTAACTAGGAATGACTAATGAAAGCACTCGTCTATGACAAAACATCACATGTCATGTGAACCATAAAAGATGATAGAATGGAGCATTGCAATTGCTAAAAAAAAAAGCACAGAAGCATTGCGATATAGCTAACGGTAAAACCATTCCATGAAACTATCAGGATACAACAGCAGTAAGATAAAGTGTCAACATGGCAGCACGAGTTGCAAAATCACGTAGACACCATTTGGTACATTCGACCTACATACAATGAACAAATAGAGCAACAATGATGAACATTTAGATAGCAAGTTTAAAATAACAGCGACCCAGTTAGCTTCTTAGGATAATGTGACATGGGACAAGCAGAACGAAGCAAGCATTCCAGGGACCAATCTCTCCAGAGCCTATAAAACGATAAAAAATTGCATCCAGAACACATCCACAGCATAGATAAAGATATCCTCCCAATCGAATAATTCGAATGCACCAACAAATAGCATATGTATCACGATCCCTAGACCCCTCCACGCAGTAAGCGCCGCGCGCCAGGTTGCAGAAGGGGCGCCGCTGCCCTTACGCCTAGTCTAGCAGGAAAATCACCACGCGCCGAAAACGAATTTCGCGAGAGAGGACTGCCCTAGCCAAATCGTCCCCCATAAAAAATCCCCAAGCCCAATCCCAAAACACTCGACCAACGACCAATTCCCCCCGCTCCCCGCACCGAGCCGCGACCCAGAGCATCACACGGAGACCTGCACGCAAGAGCATCGACACCGCGCGCGAGCCGGATTCGTCTGACAGGAGAGGCCTTTGATGTTTGAACCGTACCTCCGGGGATGCCGTGGGGCGGTGACGGCGGCGGCCCGCGGCGGCGAGCCCAGCGCTCGGCAGGCACCGGGCGGCGGGCGCCGTGGCTGCTGCTGCGGCGGTGGCGGCGGCGCTGAGATCGGGATCGGGAGGAGGTGGGAGGATTTGGGGGTTTAGGGTTAGCGACGATGCGAGCAGGCGGCGTTGATTTGTTTTTCCATTTGCTTCTGGGGTGGTGCGTGTGGATGGGATGAGACGGGCAAAGGAGAGGTGGTGTGCCGTGGCGGTATGGCCTGCGCCTTGCCTATCCGCGCCAGGGTGTTGTTCTCTTGTGCGCTGCGCGGCACGGTTTCGGAGTGAGGCCGCAGCCGGGCGATTTGTCCATTTTTGGACCTCGTTTGCGCAAATAGAGTAGGTTTTTTTGGACGTCACGTACGCTGTCGGCCTTCTTCAGTCGGTTGTCTAGGCCTATTGGGCCATAGCCCACCTGGTGATTTCGTTTCGTAGATTCACGCGTGTTCAAGGATGAAAAGAGCAATTGAGCAAAGCACCCCGGTAGCTGCATCCCCATGAGAAGAAAGAAGAAAAAAGTGAGAAAATAAGAAGAGCGAAAGGGGCGGGGGAGGGGGGGGGGGGGAAGGGTCAGCCTATGGAGGCTGGCTGTGCTCGTCCTGTCGTCCATGAATAAATGGCCACGTCAATTTGAAGATAACATATTATACAACCCTTACAGTAAATTGCTTCTTAATCTCTCTCAAGTTAATGGACGATCTCTTAACTCAAGGTAATGCACATCTCTTATATATATATATATATATATATATATATATATATATATATATATATATATATATATATATATATATATATATCTTACCTCTTATCGCTAGAAAAAAGGGACGCCTCCTAGGCCACTTGCTACTGTTTATGAACAAAAATTACCGCTCCACCAACGCATCGTACATATGTACCTTCTTATCGCTCCAAGGTTTCCGGCCACGACAGGCCTCCGTGCCGCCTCTGCGTATAGCTGCCTGCCGCATGTTCTGCTAGGTGTTTTTTTACAGCCAGCGTTATTTTGGGCCTGTTGGATTATATGTTCTCTTCGTTGGCCCAAACGTGTCCTCCGTGTGCGGCCGACGTTTATGATCTCTGTCATTGCGTGGGCCACGCGTGTATAGGCCCATTCCTGCATTGCCTACCCGCAACAGCGCCTGTGCTCCTTCGTCAGTCGCCGGCTCGCCGCCACTAATCGCCGCCTTCTTCGGTGGCCTAGGGTTCCTTACCCTTCTCCCTCATCGTCACTTCACTTTGTTTCTCCTTCCTGATGGTTCCTTGCCTTTCTCCTTCCTGCTGGTTCCGTTGAGGTCGAGCGAGTGCCTCATCAATCATCATCGCCACCCTCGCCTCCTCCGCTGTACCTCCCCTGGACCTCCAGATGTCATTAGTGCTCCCGTCAGCGAGGTTGCTGAAGGATGCTGGCCACATAGGTCCAAATCTTCCTTTCGCAGTTGGCTCCACCCACCCAGCCGCCACACCTTGCCACCAGCGATGAGGGCTGACGCATCAGGAGAACCAGGAGCTTGACTGCGTCTTCCCTATGAAGAAGACGATGTTCTCAGGTTCTTTTCCATCCCATCCCTTTCGCAGTCCATTTTTCATCCTTTTCTCCGTCCTACAACAATATAAGCAGAGGAGTCTCTCCACAAGGGATCTAGCCTACTAGGGCAGGTTCATCCCTGCTGCACGGCATTGATATTTCCCCATTGATGTCTTATACTGCTGCGGTGCTGCCTATATGGTGCTCGAGGATATGCCTCTTCAGACCGTTGTGACAATTTGTGGTGACCAAGTTGTGTTTAGTGCTCCAAGGATGGTGAAGGAAATGCCAATCCGGAACTGACGACAGCACGTCTAAAGCATGATGTACTCGTGTCATTCAGGGCTCCGTTCTCAAAATACTTGATGAAATACCTTCTTAGCCAGGTAAATAGTGTTATTCTTGCAGTTCTTATTGTTATATGTTCCTACTTTTTATCTGACATTATCTAATCGGAAGCTCACTATGTACCCTTCATAGAAGAAGTTAATTCTTGATGATTGCCGCAACCTAAATTGTTTAACATCATACTTGGGGGGGGGGGGGAAGCATTGACAATCATGCATAATGTCAAATTTTCCTGCCGTCATGCTACCTCCTTAACAAATGCCTCTACTTTATGTTAAGATATAATGGGATACTTAGGCAATTCACAATATAGTTTCACTTTTAAAGGTTGACTACATTGCTCTCTGTAAATAAAATATTATCGGCTTCCTGATTACATTTTTCTATGTAATTCATCATTTTGTTATCCATAATTATGCTCTACAAAACAGATGCCTCCTATAGGTTACTGCAGAGAATATTTTCTTTTGTTCCATAGTTATCCACAAGACAAGATGAAGAGGCAGAATAGTGCCCGTGATTTCAACCTCATGCCTTTCTGTGCTACATGTGGATCTGGCTGCCTAATTTTGAAACAGCCAAGTTCAAAAGAATTTGACCTTAGGTTGCACAAAAGCGAGCTATTCTTTTTTTCCTTCCATATTTGTTTTCTTTCTGATACAAGGTTTCTATTTATCCCTCTCTTCTTCCAGGATATCATGAGGTCGTGCTCTGTTCAACATCTAACTCTGTCATACACTCATAGTCCATAGAATTTGTGCCTCCAACTTTCTACATCAAATACAAGGAAAAGCAACCGACTTCCATGCTGCTCATTCCTAATATTTATTACTCATCGATAGCTTACTGACATAATAGACAATTTTTGTATTCAATGCCACATGTTATCAGAAGTACTTTCTGCGTACCTTGAAGCTACTGTTCTGTTCTCTTCACCTTTTGTGGTTGCTTCTCTGTATTCTCAGACATGAGGTTGAATCGATCGCGTGTACACAGACTTAGTTTCAATCCTTTTTATTTACCATTTTGATATGTTGTGTTAACAATGCATGCTTTTTTAAGCAAGCTTACCTCATAATTTCCATCTGCAAACTTCTTCACATCCTTGGAATTTCCTTTACTATGTTCACAGGTGCTCTTGAAGTTTGAAAATTTTACATGATTTCTTCAATAAGCTTTGCACTTTAAATTCATCATTTGTATTCATTCAAATCACATTCTGTCCATGCTTGAAAGTGGTGCCATTTTTTAATTTTTTTTTATCATACCACTCTAATTTTCCTGTTCTATTACCCTGTAGATCGGACGTATATTCAGATATATGTATGTCATTATAATGTTTTTGTGTTAATAACTAAATATACTTTACTATTGACGGATTGACAAAGCTCCATGCTACGGTTTTTCTTCTGCTGAAATGTTTGCTTATTGCTGTTTCCCTGTCATATTTAGGTATATAATAATAATGATGGATTCGATGAAAAAAACTGTGCTGCAGCTTTAAACCAACTTTTTCCTGGTTTAGCAACCTAATAACTTGCAAAACTCGCAAACCCGATGCTTGAATGCACCTATCAGATTACTTGGACTGAACCAAGTACAGTACCAGTGTTCGCATCTGAATGGCTGATGATATTTTAGCCAACCAGGGGAATCTGTATAGGAATACTGTATTTCATCGACAGAGTTGTCGTACACTTATTGAGCATGCTCCTGTCGTGAACTATCATTATTAGCGACAAGTAATCTGCAGCTGAGACTTGAGAGAACCAAAGGAACATATAGCAGGGGCAGAGTTGGTATACATCTGTTCGGCCCGTTCCTATTATGAACTGTCATTAGGAATGCCAAGCGTTCTGGAATTGAGAGAACCAAGAGAACATACAACAGGAACATGTGAATACAGCTACGGCGCATAGCTATACGGGCGCGGCGTAGCGCGCCGGACATCCTAGTCCTAGTCCTAGTCCTATCCTATCCTAGTCCTAGTCCTAGTCCTAGTCCTAGTTACCTCTTATCGCTGGGAAAAAGGGACGCTTCCTAGGCCACTTGCTATTGTTCATGAAAAAAAATTACCGCTCCACCAACATATTGTCAATATGGGGAAAAAATTGCTATGTGTACATGTTATTATTGTGGGTAAAAAAACACCTCCCATCCGCATGCTGACTCCCCCCTTGTTTGCAGCGTCCCGCCGTTGAGGCCTATCTAAAAGGGGGACGCCTCCTAGGCCCTTACTACTGTTCATGAAAAAAAATATCGCTCGACCAATGCATCGTCAATGTGCGGGAAAAAAATTTCTATGTGTACATGTCTTTATTGTGGGTAAAAATCTATGTGTACATGTCTTTATTGTGGGTAAAAAAAAAACACCTCCCATCTACACGCTGACTCTCCCCTAATCCGCAGCGTCCCGCCGTTAAGGCTATCTCCCTGATGCATGTATTACTTTTGTCACTATTGTTTAGTAGTACGCCGACTGCTTCTTCTTTTTTTTAAACGTCGGTTGTTTCTTCGCGTTATGGGGCCTTGCCCCATCATTTGCATCGTCGGTGTCCATGCATCGTGTTTGACGTGGCTTTGTTCGTTGGTGAGAAGGCCAATAAAGACGGGACGCGTCGTCAGTGTGAGGCTGTTGTTTCTCTCCCTCTCTCATCAATCCCTGATGTTTGCGACTTCTTATTCAATTCATATATGTCATATGGTTGTTGCTTGGCATTCGTTCGTATTTAGTACCGTGTTGCAGTCAAGACACGTAGCACCCCTGTGCGCACTTCACAGAGACTCATGGCCTTTCCATACATGTCTTTTGTGTCCCGCCACGAATTGGATGTGTTCACACAACACACACTAAATTATCTTAGATATATTGCAATCCAAATATATATTTTAGCCTAATCACATGCAAATAACAAACATATACGGCAACACGGTCACGCACACAGCCCTACGGGCGCGGCTCCGCGGTTCATCCTAGTAGTCCTATTCTTAGCTTAAGATATGGTTGCCTCGTGCTGTCGTGCACAAACGCTTTGCTCTCTCTCCTCCATCAATCTCCTTCACGTCATAAAAGAATTCTATGTTTAACTACATGAGCCGACATACAAGAACGCTTCACATACATTGATGCCATGTAATAGCATGTGCTATATTGTAGCAGCTATATAATTTCATAATTTGTGTAGAAAAGACGATCAATAGTTACCCGCAAAAAGAAAAAGATGATCAAGAGTTGTATGACAACAACAACTATGTAATGATGGCGGATTATCTCGTACTCTAAAACTTAGTCCGTGATGACATTATTATTTCATGAAAGAACGATTTTTCTCTCTCACCTCGTTATGTCCTTCACATATATATAGAAAAGAAACTATGTTTCCGTTACACGAGACAACAACGTGTAATAATGTGCTACTCGTACACTTGTTCAGCAAACCGGGAATTGGGTGCCGCGGGCACCACACGGCACCACGCGGGGATGCCGGAGCCGCTGTGGCGAAGACGAACAACAAGTCATGAACAGCGCGCCTTTTTCTCCCCACTGGCATTGGGAAACGGAAGTCACGTGTTGGCCGGCCGGTATCTCCAAAATGACCCCCGTTGGCTCCGGACTCCACGTTTGATCTTCGAGGGCTGAATCGTCACTTGACAGCAAGCTGAATCTAGCCTTTTAGAAGGCCGCGGCCCACGGCCCCTTAGAAGCGGCCCACCACGAGCGTCCTTAGAATCTAGCCTGACGTGAGCGTGCTGCTCGCGGCCATCACGGCCATCTTCATGGCAGCCGATCGAGCGGCAATGGACGCTGGTCGACTGGAAATAAACCCAAGCGGCCGGACATGCTCACTGACACGTTCGGCTTCAGTCACCGGGCAGGTGTTCCGGCAGGACTTGTCCATCTGGTCGACTGGTCGTACGAGATCGGGGACGATCGGACGGCATCGATAGAGACGCTTATGAATCATTTGCAGGTGGGTAAAACTGTGAAGCACAGGCTCCACAGCA
Source organism: Digitaria exilis (assembly GCA_015342445.1). NCBI lineage: Eukaryota > Viridiplantae > Streptophyta > Magnoliopsida > Poales > Poaceae > Digitaria > Digitaria exilis. Next base: position 3,328,420 of record JACEFO010001965.1, read on the forward strand.
TCTGGTTGTGCTGCAGGTGCTCATCTTTTCCAATGTTTATGACAGTGTAACCTGAAATGCCTCTCGAATTGTTATGCTGCCTCTTAGGGCAAGCCCAACGCAAGCCACCAGAAGTATTAGCCTCAGATAAAAGTAGCAGTACACGTAGATAGATAAACCTGAGGCTGTTTGTTTCCACATCGCAAGCTAATATTCACAGCTCGGTCTACTCTGCCGCATCAGAAAAGGAGGGTGTTTACTTGAGAGAGAATAGATGGTTGTAGTCCCCAGAAGTACAGAGTAACACATGCTACAACGCCCACGGAGCGATAGCTTCAACCTTTTGTCAGGTGAAGCCTCCACCACCCCTGCAAGCTCCTCTGACACGCTGCAAGGCCACTAGTTGATGTGATGTGGCTGTTAAATGCAGACGTAGTGCTTGAGGCCACCAGCCACGCTGTCGCGTTGGGCATGCCCTTAGGAGTCCAAGTGTTTTCTCCTTACTTTAGCAAAAGATTTGTTACTCATTCCTATGGCTTTCTCGCAGATGGCGAATATGCTCTTGGTTTTGCAATGGGCTATCCAAACTATGCACTGCGCTGAGAGATCATGCCATCAAACCCAATCATAGCACTTGGATTTGTTCGTATTAGTTCTATCACCATCAGGTGCTTGGATCCAAACTGGCATAATCAATCCGGTACATATACTACTGTGACATATTTTACAACCAAATCATGATTTTTTGTTGATAAACTTGCATGTCCACGTCGACAGATGGCAGTCGTGGAGCAGACTTCGTGCAAGTCTACTTGGCCGACACCGGTGCAGCTGTTCATTCATCATTCCTCAACTCCATTGGCAAATTTCATGATTTGAAAAATTCTGATCAATTAGTAAAATTACCAGTTCTATAATATCTCATTTGGAACAACAGAATTTGATTTTTTTTATGAAAATTTCCCACACCAATCTTGGGTCAGAAGCACGGGCAAATCATGTTGCAGACAAGTTGTGAGGAAAGGGTTATAGAGAGAGTAGTGCTAGTTCGACTCAGAAAAAAAAAAGGAAAATATATACAGACCACACGGCAGCTCATCTGATTCGTTCGATATCTTTGGCTGGGTTGCTACATGGGCACTTCACACCCATATAATATTAGGCCACATCATCTCATAGTGCTGGTGCTCAACTGTGAGCTTGATGCTTACAGGTAGTGGCGGAGGCATAGATGAGTCACTGAAAATAACGTCCGAAAAACAATACTCCAACCGTGGTACGAAAAATGAGATTTTAGAATATGCTCATGGGACACGAGCTATTTTAGGTCTAACTTTGAATCATCATGACTCACCAGGTATAGGGAAGTGATAAATGATTTTATGGTACATCAAGGAGCTATCACCCATTTGGTGGGATGTCACCATGAGAAATCTTAACCTTGGATTGTGCTTGAGATTGATTTAAACAGGAGCCTACCTAGTAACCTAAGAACACAAGTGGATCAAAATCCTGCAACATGCTGAAGACATATGAGCTACCTATATACCGAGTTTCCTATATGGCATTTATTTTCTATGTTTTTATGAACGTTGAATTTGTAATATTTGTATCATGCACTTCTAAATATTGTGCACTATAAAAGAGCTCAAGAAGAAACGTTCATATGAACTACTCTTTCTTCGCTTCAATAAATTTAGCACTACAAACTACAAATAGCCATAAGTAGCGTGATACCGCGCATCATGCAAGTCCGTAAGTTATTCACACAAATTAAAAGTTGACAGCGCTAGTCGTTTTCACATTAAATCCCAATCGCATTCCTTCACCTGTTTTTGCTATTGATAGTAATGTAGTTTTAGTGCCAAGTCCCTCCTTTGCCCCTTTAACAAGCAAATGACAGCTTTTCTGAAGCCTACAAAAGATCTCAAAGTCTATAGCCAATGATGTGGTGATGTAAACCGCATGTTAAGGGACACTACCGTTTCTTTCAATCTGTTGCAACTTGCAAGAGCTTCTGTTTAGAAAATGCAACTTGTTCCAGCCTTTGCATAGTTTGCACACAGCCTGACCATTTGCAAGAGCTGATGCACAGTCAAAGGCCTACTTATTCCACACCACATATACATCTCTATCTCACAATGATATTTGAGGGCATCTTCCATGGTATCTCCTAGAGAAAAATCTGCATGCACATGGCTTGACATTGGCGGGGAGCATGATGATTGCGATATATATGAGCTTATCGCTAAGAGATTATTAGAGGGGGGGGGGGGGAACGAAAACAATAATTCATGCCAACTGTCAATGGCTCAATGCTGTTTCTGAAAATTAAAATATCGCACTGTCAGTGAACGTTGAAATAACCTGACAAAGGGGCAAGGGGTTAGGTAAGCTTCATGCTCTAGCCAGCCTTGTCCTTATACATCGCACTAGAATGGGTGCAAGAACAAGCCACGCCTCCCGTATCTGCTCATCACCTCTTCTTCTCCTCTGTAGCAAAGAAAGGAGTCTGCAACAATGGATGAACCTTCGCAGAGCGAGGACCGGAAGCTGTCAGCCGTGGAGCACGTCAAGAAGCGCCACGAGGAGAAGGGCTTCCTCTATGCATGGTCAGTAAGATCACCGCAACCTATTGGATATGAGTTGTTCTGCAGAAACTATATATCCACGTAGTACAACTGCAAGCATCTGCACAATCATCTCATGTTTTGCACAAACATCAAATCAAATTTACATGATCATAAGTAAGATGCATCATAGCGTGATTTTTTTTTATAAAAATATTGGTTGTTGCTTGTAGCGCCTTCATGTTTTGCTGCTGCTTCTGCTGCTACGAGACCTGCGAGCACTGCCTGGAGTGCTTCTGCTGCTGCGGCAAGAAGGATGAGTAATTCCGCCCCCACGCCATGATCGATTTGATTGTTGTGGATATGCTTCAGTTGTGAAGAATTGTGATGGATTTGGAATTGTTCATCGAAATAAACACATGCTGTGAATCTGTGATTCATGTGTTGTGATTGGTGTAAAGTGTTAACTCTATGTTAACCGTAGGGAGCTAGCTACTCCAGTATCTGAAGCTGTAATTAATTTCAGTGAAGCAGCTGTACTCCTTGTGACTGTAAATCTGTTATTGGTTTGCCATGTCAGCACGCTGGTACTATATGTTACATTCCGTATGTATATGTGTAGGTTTCTAATTTCTTGCGTTATTTTTCTCCCTATAATGGTTTCATTAACTTAAAGCATCTGCTCAACTAGGGATGCAGAATTCAAGAACAATTGCAGTTTATAATGCAGAATTGATGCACGGTCGTTAGCTTGTTGTGAACTTGTGGTGTATATGTTCCTATTTATGATGCGAAAAAAATAACACTTGCAGTCTGACATAATCTCCTCTTCATAGCAACTGAATCATGCAAGCGCTGCCAACGCATCGAGCAACTGATGCAAGCTCCAACTTCAGAGGATGAACTTTCTAACAAAAAAACTTCATAGGAAAAGAGAACAAAGATGTGACACCTAACCGGTTTCACAGGAAAGGAAGGATGTTTCACGAGGCATCACTGCTTCCGACTCATTTCTTCGGCTTGCTTGATTTTTCAACGGTTTCAGATTATCCAGTTCAGTACAGTTAGATTATAACTAGCACAAATTCTACAGTAATAAGTTGTAATGAGATAGAGCTTGAGGACCACCCCTTTGTAAAGTGATTTTTTTTTCTGGAAAATAGGACAGAATAGGCAAACTGAATACAATCTCGCCATCTTGCCAAATTTTGATCAAACTATTGCTACTGTGATTTGAATGTATCCAAGACGAAATTTGATCAGTAATCCAACGAAATTTGCTATCTTGCCAAAATTTGACCAAACATTGCTGTAGTTGATGTTGTTGCAAAGGCCCAAAGCCCACGGGCCAGCACCCTCCCAAAACCGACGGGACTCCTCTACCGTTGATGTTAGTCGCTGACGTGTGGGTCCGGGTTCACGCATCAGTGACTCAACGTCCCCGGAGGCAACGGCAGAGGAGCCGCGTCGCCGGCATCGGTCAAACGCGCGGGGGCGGCGGACCATCTTCGGAGGCTCCTTTCCTGCCTCGCCTGTTGCGGTGGCGGTTCTGTCTTCGTCCCGCCGGAATGGGCTGCGGCGGCTGCCGCAATCGGCGCAATGTGAGCTACGGCGGCAGCCTGGCTCTGCAGGTGCGACGAGGTGAGCTGTGGTAACTTCGATTTCTATGTTTCACCATTGAGCAGTTCTAATCTTCGCTGCGAAAATGTGATCCGGTTCGATCTGGAAGACTGGAACAAGCTTGGGGGGGGGGGGGGGGTGGGAAGAGGTTGGTTTGGGATTTGCTTTGGCGTTGGTGGAGTTTGGGGGATTTCTTCGACTCCTTTACTTGAAGTCCAACTGGAATTAGCACCCTAGGTTTTGGCAAGGAATTTAGAGGAGAGTCCTTTATTTAGTCCTGGATGCTAATTGGGTTCATGTTTTTGACAATTCAGGATCCCTAGTCATCTAGGGGCATAATTTCTGGTCGTTGGCAGTGAGTAGGATACCACCTCAGAATAATCTGGATTCTGGAGAAGAGTCTTCTGATCCAGTCAGCTATCGAATAAAGAGGAATAAAGAGAAGTAAAAGAATGCTGCATCATGCCCATCTTTTATGGAGCCAAAACATCAGACCAGAGGTATAAATTTCTTGGAAAAGTTTACATGGAACTCGACTATGCACACTCGAATTACAATTTTTCACATAGGCCCCTTTCTGTTCAGTACAGGCCAAACTGATTGGAAAGCGAAAAATGATGTTAACTACCTTAGAAACAAAACAAATGCTACATGTATATGCTCTCTCATTGTCTTTACATTGCTGCAGTCCTATATACTGAAAATGAGCTGAAGCGACACTGAATCTCTTTTAGGTGTCTTCGCTTATCTTCTTTGGAAGTTGAAGACTTTGATGGAGAAGGCAAAGACGAAAGCAAAGAGAGCTGTGAATCCAACTACAGCAGTAGCTACGTAACCCAAATCGTCATGATAGAACCCAAAGAATCTGTTGACGAAATCTTTCACTATTTCCTCATCTTCCAGTTTAACATCTGTGATATCACCAAATTGCGAGGCCACAAGTCCATATAGCGTCCAAGCAACCGGACATGCCCATGAGTACCATCTCCACCATATTGGCATCCTCTGCAACCCAGCAATGTATGCCTCAGCATCAGCAATACAGAAAAAAAATGAGTTGTTGCAATGTGTAGGGAGTTAGACTTGGGCACTTACCGGTCGAGGGATAAGGAAGCCAGCAAAGATATTCCATATTGCATAGAATGCAGTTGATACTATGGCAGCAATGTCACTGTTTGGTGTCATGGCGACTGCCATCATACCATAGAAAGTGAAGTACATGAAGGTGAAGAACATGAAGAAAATATACCAGCAGAACTTCTCAACTGTCCAGTCAAAGCCAATAAGGCTGTAGACAATGAGACCATACACGATTGTCTGAAGGAAGATGTGTGGGATCTCAATAAGAACCTGTTGAAAGTTAAACTGTTAGAACTGAAAATTACAATTTAGCAGTGGATTCATTTATCTAATTCTTCAGTTACGACCAGTTACCTGTGCATAAGCATAGGGAAGAGCAGAGTACATGCCAGCTGCCTTTTCTCGGTAGAAAACTGTTCGCTCAACATCCACAATCGGTTGCACGGTTTGACCATTCTGAATTCCAATGAAAAGAACTGCTGCATACATGGATCCCAGAGAGTTGAACAGGTCCTGCCTAGTGTTTCTGAAAGGATGAACAAAAGTACATGTAAGTTTCTTTGTCACAGTATGCCAACATGGATCAGATTATCCAAGTCGCAATTGTAGTTGTAACTTGTAAGTAAGGGCACTCACATTTTCTTGCCTAAGTCTAAGAAGATGGTTCCGAATATGAGGGCTATAACTGTCGTGAAAAAGATTCTGGTAGCAGTGTATGATGGATTTCTCCAGTAAGATTTGTGCTGCTTCCACAGACAAGCCATGCATTGTGTAAGGAAGGACTGTGAATACTGGGTTGGGAAGTACAAGTCCGTGGATCCAGGTGGAGGTGTGCTTAGTTCACTGATTAAAGCTTTGTTCCTCCTGCAATAATGCGTCCCAATCAGTGAGATGAAACACAGCATAAATAAAGGAGAAACACCATTCTGAGGCTGATGTCAGTGAAGTCTGAACATACCGGTATAGGTCAGAGTTTCTGTATACTTCGGCAAAGTTGATCCCAAGGATATCTTCTTGAGCTAAGGTGCTCACTTCCAACATCCATGTTGCAGGGTTGTAACCATCCTTGATTTTCTTCACTCCTCGTATCCCCTATATTTGAGGCACCACACAAAGGTTGTCATGTGTGTCATAAGTTGGAAGTTGAATGTTTTGTTCAGTGAGTACTGAAGCTTACCTCAAAGTATTCAATCAGATGGCATGAGTTGCGTCCCAAGGGGCCAACATATATTTCTTCCCCTCCTCGTTTCATCAGGAATAGCTGTGGAAGTTCAAGGATGGTATATGAGCATTGCTTTCCAGAGTTCAAGATTACCACCGAGAGCTCCCAGTTTCATAATTTTCACAACTTACCTCATCAAAAGCTTCAAAAATGTCAATGCTGGGCTGGTGGATTGTGCAGACAACTGTCCTTCCTGTGTCCACCGTATTACGGACTGCCCTCATCACAATTGCAGCTGCCCTGGCATCTAGTCCTGAAGTTGGTTCGTCCATGAAAATGATGGATGGGTTGGCAACAAGCTCCACAGCAATAGTGAGTCTCTTTCTCTGTTCAGTGGATAAACCATTTACTCCTGGCAGTCCCACCAATGCTCCCCTCAATGATGTCAACTCGACTAGTTCCATGACTTCGTGCACAAAGACCTGCATCGACGAAGTGAAGCCATCCAATTAGCCAGTTACTCTAGTTATAGTTTGCAATTCATGAATTGGTTACGAGCTGGCGAAATGAATGTTCTTTGCACCTACCTTTCTTGCTTCTGAGTCTACTTCTTTGGGCAACCGTAGCCATGCTGAGTACAGGAGGGATTCATAGACAGTGACATGTGGAGAGTGGATATCATTTTGCTCGCAGTAGCCAGCAATCCGAGCAAAGGTCTCTTGCTTCTTTGGGTATCCAGAGACAGAAATGTCTCCCTCAATGTAACCGCCAGTTTTCCTCCCTGCCAACACATCCATCAGGGTAGTCTTACCGGCTCCACTGACTCCCATCAATGCTGTAAGGACTCCTGGTCTGAAGGCTCCACTTACACCCTTCAGCAGCAGTAACCTGTCTTCTGTAGTAATACCTTGATCTTTCATTTCCTGTCAAAAAGACATAGAATTAATACATATTATTTAGCATTATCAGTTTCTGTGTGAAAGATATGGCAGATTTTCTGATTTGTGCTTACCTGAGGCATGTCCACGGAGTATTTGATATTGTCAAAGGTGATCGACAATGGTGTAAATGGGAGTGCCATTCCTCTCCTCCTGGTGTCAGCTCGAATGATTTCTCCTCTTCCTGCATTTTGTTTGACTTGTAAGAATGCAATGATGGCATGCTCATTTAACAGGTTTTGCATGAGTATCTGCTTGAATTACCATTAGGAGACATCTGGTAATCTGTTCCAAGCTGCAGCATTTCAACATTTTCACCAGTACGGTTTACATGCTTCTCCTTCAGTTCTTCTTCAGAAACAACAGTTTGACCTTTTCCAAGTGCTGTGGTTTTGAGAACAATGTCAGTGACAAACACAAGATGCTTTGAATTGTATGAATTAATCTACTTTTGAGCTGAGAAGGTACTCACGGTCAAGCCAGTCGAGGAAAAAAACGAAGAGTATGTTGAAGAGCATAATGTACCCAAGCAAGGCACCAACACCGATCCAGTACCAGTTTGGGTCGACAAAGATGCCACGTGCCTTCAGGACTTGGACACCGAGCGTGTCATTGCTTGTTGCTGGATCAACAATCTGCATAAAGTTTGGCATTGTTTGTCAGCTATCTATCTGAACTACTGAGTGATCACGCTTGGATTGCTTCAGAGAAGCTGTATTACCTTATCCCAGCTATGGCCTAGAAACTCATTATTTGCTATGGCATTCTGTGCATACATCAGAGGGGAGGACCAGTAGCCCCAAATCCACCATTTCTTGATATTATCTGCAGATGCGGGGAGAGGAAACTCAGTTCCATGCTCTGGATAATATAAAAACAATGTCTGAATGGAGACTTGGCATACCTCTTGCTATCAAAAAGCCACCAAGAATTAGAAGAATAAGCTGAGCAAATGCCCCAAATGTGTCTGCAACAACCATTTCTCTTCCTAATGCAGCAAGAAGCCGGAAAAGACCAGATGCCATCTGGCTGATCAGTACAAGCAGCAGGTAATGGCGGAAGAACCTTTCGATATTTGGATCAAAGCCAATGACATAGTAAGTCATGCCAATCCACACAGCGCATTCCAAGAATGATATTGGGATCTTGAGCACCCATGTAGGCAATGCATATGCCCATGATGGATAGAAGAGGAGGTCCCTCTGCTTATAGAATATAGGCAGCTTTGCAATGCTCATGGCAAGCTCAGCAAAACCATTGAACAAATGTGTGACTAGGCCAAGGAACATTGCTCCCAGAAATATCACTCCGTCTTCAACAGTGCCTCTGTGCATTGTCGTGCGCAGGAAGACCGTCATTGCAATGCTTCCGAGGATTATGAGCTGGTACAAATATGGCGTACTCGTCAGTATTGACTCTCTGAATTCGGAAGTTAAGAAGATTTTAGGAAGTAGGATACATACCTGAACCACTTTGAAGATGTAAACGAACGAGTTCCTCTTCATGAGCAGCCACTCCCTAGAGAGGCATGCCCTGAGAAGCTCCATCTTGCTGATACCATACTTGGACGTTGTGAGAGCTGCAGGATGGTTTGTGCTTCGATCAAAGGGCACATGGAGCTCTGATCCTAGCTTACGCCCAACATGGAATGCTTTGAATGCCTCTGAGAAGTCATTAACTGATATATATCGATATGGCTCGTCTCTTCGACACCAGTACTGATGCTGATCCTTCCTAGATGTAACCTGTGATGTCACAAAAGGAAAACACTGAGATCGGAGCTCCAAAGCAGGATGTGCAGCTAGCATGATTCGTCTGGATCACTCACTTCTTGCAAGAAGTCTGCAACACCTTTTCTCTCAGGACATTTGAAGCCCATGGCCTCAAAGAATTCGAGGACATGGTCCCGAGGACCCTGGTATACAATTTGGCCCTCAGAGAGGAGAACGATGTCATCAAAAAGCTCATATGTTTCAGGTGCAGGCTGAAGTAATGCAATAAGTGCAGTTCCACCAAGGATGTGGACCGACTGCCTTAGAGAGTTGATGATCTGATACGTTGTGGAGCTGTCCAGACCGGTGGAGATTTCATCCATGAAGAGCGCCTTAGCTGGCCCAACAAGCATCTCACCTGTGAAAATTCAACAAGTCAAGAATTCAGTTTTTTTTCCTGTCAGGTTCAAAGGGCTCAGTGAACATATCATTCTGTAAATGCAGGCTGCACATACCGGTTGTGACACGCTTCTTTTGTCCTCCTGAGATACCCCTGATCATAGAGTCTCCAACCATTGCATCTGCACAGATCTCCAAACCCAGAATCTGCAGAAGAAATACATATACTGTGAGGGGAAATATCCATTTCTCCTGCTTTTTTTTGGGTAGTGTATTTTTACTCACTTTGAGGATGTAATCTGTGACCACACTCTCCTGACCTTCCACAGAGATAGCCTGTTTGCACAGAAGACAGTAACTTTGAGTACCCCCTGATACTTCCAATGTAAATAGATGGTTTGATTCGAATTTAATGAATTATACCTTCATGTAAACATCTATATCAGGATCTGGCTTAATGTTGGCTTCTTTCTCCCTTCTTGAGAGTTCAGTAAGCATGTCTGTGTAATTCAAAACACCATGAGATTCACTCTACCAAAGGTGAACAATCATCTTTGTTCCTTTTCAGTGCCCGTGCGACATACCGTAACGTGTTCCAACTCCTTGGCATCTTGCAGAGAACTTAAGTGTTTCCCGAACTGTCATTTCACCAACGTGAATGTCGTGCTGACCTATGTACGCCGATGTCCGCTGAGGGACAAATTCATCCATGTCATGCCCATTGTAAGTCACCCTTCCTGACACCTGGAATTTTCATTACAAGTTCATCCATATTAAACTCACAGCTAGCTTCATATCTAGTAGGCTTTTGCCTGAAGTTCGGAGCAACTCAAACTCAAGAAAATATGCAAGATGTAGCTGGTACCTTGAGGGTTGAGTCAAGCTTCCCTGACAAAGCTAGAAGTAGACTAGTTTTCCCAGATCCAGGAGGACCAAGCAACAATGACATCCTACACAAATTTTAGTTCCTAGGTAAGTACAGTTCAACTAAAGAGAAAAAAACCCAAATCATGCATTTTGAAAGTTTTACGATTTCTTACCTGCCGGGCTTTATGATTCCACTGATGTCTTGAAGGATGGAGATAGGCCTCTTCCCAGTCGAAACGACGCCCATAGCACTCAGTACACCCTGTAATGAGATTGGGAGCAGCTCAATGGAGTCAGAAGCTGAAGAAACTTGACGACTGTACGTTCTCCACTGGCTGGGAGGGAAGCATTTCATATATGAAGCTGCGACTGCAGACGCGTACCATGATTTTGTTGGTGAAGAAGTTGGTGAACGTCGGGACACCCCGGTTGCCGACGTAGGCCTCCGCCTCGATGTTCAGGTTCTCAAACCGTACTTCTATTGTCGGATTGTCAATCCCAACTCTGCAAAACACAACAAGAATAATGAATACCATACTTAATTTCTTCTGAAGTGCTTGTGCTGTTGTGCAGAACATTTCCCAGGTTGTTTCTTCTGAAAGTCTCTTGAAGAAGTGATCGAGATTTCAGAGAGAAGCGAAGTGATCGAGATTTCAGTGAGCGCTCACCGCTCCATGCGGTCGCGGAGCTTGAGGAGGAAGCGCTCGTTGTCTTCCTCGGCGGTGCGGACGAGCCTCTCGATGAGGTTCTTGCGCTCCTGCATCCCGAGCCCTTCGATGTCGACCTCCTCGATGCCGCCATCGCCGACGGCGCCGGTGAGGATGCCCCTGCGCATGCGGTCGTAGGTGGGGAGCTTCTCGATGGCCGCCCACCGGAGCGCCTCCTCGTCGTCTTCCTCCCTCACCGACCGCCCGAACGTGTCGCTCCGGCCGGACGCCCGCCATGACGACGCCGTCCGCCGCATGCTCCCGCTGGCGATGCTCCCCATCCGGACTAAATCCATGGCGGCGCCCTGCCCCCCGGCCCCGATCAAAACCAGCCTTCCGGCTCTCAACTCAGGTAAGCCCTCCGGCGGCCGGCTCCTCCGGCCCCTGGGTTCTCTTCTCCGTGTCTTCTTCTTCCTCTGCTCGACCAACTCTGTTCTTGGCTGTTCTTGGTTTCTTGTAGCTTGCTGCTGGTGTCGCGGAGAAGAAGATGGGTGAGGAGGAGGAAGAGTTGAAGGTGAAGTGATCGAGTGTGTCTGAGGAGGGAGGAGATGGCGATGCAGGTATAAATACGATCCTGGCCAGGCGAGGTGATTAGCGCGAGATAATTAATCTCCCGTGGCGGGCGGGCGCGGAGGGTCACTTGATTGATTCGCGGGAAAATTATTAGTTTTTTTTAAAAGGAGGAAAACTATAAGGCCGTTGGAGACGAGACATGGAGTGGAGTAGGGGTTTTTTTAATTTTGATATTACGAGTCCAGCGTAAATAGTTTGACCGTTTGAATGGGCTGGGCCGTTCGCGGCTTGACTGGACCCCCAGCCGCCTTAGCCTGACCGAGGAGGGGCACTGGAAGTCAGAGTCAAGCCGCGGCGTACTCGCGCTGGCCGTCCATCCGCGGATCAACGGCTGTGGGTGAGAGATGGCGGTGCCTTAGTGCCCCGGGTCAGCCGTGCTGCAGGTAAGAACTCACATCAGTATGTGAGCTGCTTCTGGTTTCGGCAACCTATCGGGAAATGCACGTCGCACGAGCATGTTTTCACCGCTGTTTCAACGAGAATAACTTCCGCGAGCTGTAAATGGGGGTGCCACTTGATTTTCCTTTTTGTTTTTAATTTCCTGTTTTAGTGTTTTTGGGATCGATCTTTCATCGCTCTAGAAAAGATCGCATTTTATCGTAACATCTTTTTTCTTCACCTTTTCTTTCTCTCACAAAAAAATTGGAACTTTGTGGATGAGCATTTGGCTTCAGAGTTCAGCATGTACTCCCGCACCGCAGTGAGCACTTGCTGCACCTGTTACGTCGTAGTCGGCTAGTCCGATGTGTGCTTTTCCGTCCAACACACTTTTAGTCATTTATTACGGGCATTCCCGTACTGCAGGAATTGCCTCGTCTTGGAGCAAACCCGTGCTACACTCGATGCCACGAGGGCCGTCCTCGTCCTCCTCGCCGTTGAACGTCGATCACACGTACGTACGTACGTGCGCCCGTTTGCTGAACACTTGACGTCACGGTCGCTGCAGGTCGAGGAAGACGAGGAACAACTGTTTACCATGCTACCGTAACGTCCGGGGTAATAACCGGCCCATTAACCACGCACCGACGCACGCATGCACCCGTGTTAGCTCCCTCTTCTTCTTCCTATAGGTGAGGTGACAAACGAGTCAAGAGAGACCATGGCACACAGCAGCAGAGTTGAGTGCTCTGCAGCGCAGCAGGGGTCGTCGTGGAAGCGGTCAAGACGTACGGGCCGGCCTGCTGGCGTAGAAGTGGAAGCCAACCAAGGATGGCGGATTCAGGTCAAAGATGGCATGCTCCTGCTCTTCTCATGCTGCTGTTGCAACGGAAGTTAGGAATACTCTGCTCTGTTTTTTTTCCCCAACGGAGAGTTGCTCAAGCGTCAAAGTCTCCTCTCCCTCTCTCTCCACACTGCTTCGACTGGAAGCATATATGTTATCCGTTCATTTGTCGTGTTATTATTTTTGTAAAAAAACAAAACAATACTCGTAGCTGTATGTCGTTGAGAGGGTCCTAGCACGACGCCTGACGACGACCTTGACGTGGCCAGGCTTGGCGGTGATACGACTGACCGTGGTGGACCCGCGCTGCCAGGGTGACGGATGGTGACCGGGCGGCGCCGCGGTAGGCGAAGCCATTCGCCGCGCTCTTGCCGCGGGGAGGTTTCTTGCCCCTCGATCGCCGCCATTTCCATTGAAGCTATTAGCTCGGGATGACGTGGCGACACCAGGGCTTGTGGCATTCCCGCACAAACTCTCCACCGCCGATAACAAAGAGAGGCGATCGGTAGCGAAAACTCTTCACCGGATGAAAGGTGCAGTTGACAAACTGGTAGCACAACCGAACTGGTTGACATATGTCACGGCCGGGCCTATCCCGTACGTACCTGTCAGCAAAATAGTCAGGCCGTCTAATAATAAAACTTCGTTCGACTTGGAACTGAAATCTGGGCCACAGCAAAATAGGAAATGTGCAGCCACTCGTTTCGACCAAAAGATGTAACGTGAGCCGGTAGGCGATTCAGTTGTTCCTGTACTCCGATCCAGTACCATACTATTGCAGCAATAGTCCTCGGGTTGGATCTGCACATTATATGCATGCTGCTGGTACCATGGCAGAACAAACATTACGTTTCCTCAAGATTCATGGACTGAGGCCTTGTTTAGTTTCTCAACCTTCCACCAACTTAACACACCGACAACCATGCTCGTCTCATAAAAAAACACCAAATTACCACCAACTTGGCACCAACCTTTTAAACTAAACAAGCTCTGAATCTTACCGTATTGGCCAGTGGCAACCAATTCATCCAGACAGTGCCATCACTAAACTATAATACAACACAACGAGCAACCTGCCAATGAGATGACAACGGAATAGCCACCTCTCTGTAGAGGATCTAAGTTCACTGTTCTTGATGACAACACAGGAAGAATAGCAAAGGGTGACATCTTAACTTTGCTCCAATTTTCGACGTATAGCATTGTTATATACATGTATCAGCGTAATGCAGAAACGTTTCAGAGAATCATAACCGAAAAGAATAGAAGATGACATATCTTAACCTTTTGAAAAAAAAGAAGAAAGAAAGAACAATAAAGCCTGCCCTCTCAGCTCCATCATTGTACTGCTCCAAGGATCATCTTAATCATCTATAAGAAAACTTGTCGTCCATCGCTCGCCTTAAGTCCAATAAAGTTATTAGCATTTGCACTGATAGAGTGCATCACAACTTCACAGCATATATGCACGTTATTAATGCACGCTAGCTAAAATGTGGATGCATGCATCTAACAACAAAGATAGCAAGTCAGAGAGTATGGACTTACGCCAAAAAGAAAATATAAAAAAAGTAAACAATCAAAATCTTATACCACCAAGCTCTTTACATGCCGAGGGGTCTGCATATTCCGTCTCTAATGGCAAGATGATGTCAAATAGCATATCTAGCATTCATTTCTGTTCAATGATAGATTGATAGTCTCTCAATCTAGAACTCACTCCCAGTTTTCAACATGTAAAGTGCAATTTGACTCCATGCAGTCTCCAAAACCAAACTTCATCGACAGCTAATTTCTCTAGTTGTATATTTTTAACAAGATCGCAATCATAGGAAAATAGTCCCAAATACAAATACAATAGTGGACGTTTTTGTACAAAAGAAATGTTAAGCTATAGTCCTTGGTATACCACGAGAAAATTTGGCTATCCCTAGGAGATCTTGGCCACTATTCGGTTGGAGGCCAGTTTTTTCTAAAGTCAAATAACTTGGTGGTATAAATGGTCGCCCCAATTTTCACCGACCCAAAATGTCGGTTTAGTCATGTATCATAAAGAACTCAACTCTAGCATCAACAGTTCTAAGATCATAAGGTTTGAATATTGAAATGTGAGCCCAGCTTCAAAAATGATGGAACAGATTATGCATACCTAAGGATTGTATGCTTTTGGCACTCCTCCTTAGCTTTGATGAAGATAGAGTTCTCTTTACGAAGAGCATTCAGTTCTTGGGCCAGTTCTTTTATTCTCGGAATCATCCAAAAATACATAACAGCCGAGGCACTAAACAGCACAAAGGAAGTCACTCTGGCTGGAGTTATTAGCACAGACGCAACCTTTGCCCTGAAAGTCACAAATGCAAGAGACAAGTTATCAATTATTGATTTGTGATTTTATGTATACATGTGGAGCCACACGTTAGTGAGATACAAAGTGATAAATCCTTAGTTAGTTATACAACGGCTGAATGGCATATCCTAAAATCTTACATACCTGAACGAGCGAGAGTCCTTGCCCGACAACTCATTGGGAACATTCGTGTTCTGAGTAAGATCCTGAAGAAGAAAAATATATAAGATGACATTAAACAACAGATAATGAAATAAATCGAATACAGAGATGTAATACTCTATCACCGAGACGACCTCTAATGTAGCTTTGGGTTGTTATATTCTACTTATTAGAATATATTAATTAAATCCAACAGATTCTATCATACTACTACAGAACTAGTTCATGCAAAACTGTTAAGCGCAGACCCGGTTGTAGCTGTAGGGGATGCGTACGTTGTAGGCTGGCTGCGGCGGCGGCGGCGGCGGCGGACTCAGATTGAGTAACATCGCTTCTTCATGTCACAACGTAACATTGCTTCTATATCCAGCCAGTCAATTCACATCCAACCGCTGCTAGCGTTTCCAAGCAAAAGTAGTGAGCCCACGACTTAGTGTTTTTACCGTACCATCGTTGCTGAACAGCTCGTCCACGTTCACGCGTACGTGTGCGTTGCTGAATACTGTTATATTTGTGTTTAGCTAATCCTTGGACCAAGACGTTGTTATCTATGATCCATTTAAGCTATCCATTTAAGAAGACTCAAGGCAGGAGGAAGAAAGAAAACGAATCGGTATATTTGTGTAACCAATGGCAATGACGGGGAATTAGTTCGGAACTCCTTGTCTAAGTTTTTGACGACCATTTTCAGAGGTACTCCTAAAAAATAAACTAGGGCTCCCGTGGAGTTGGTCTGCTTCGTAAAATTTAGGAGTTGGTGTGTTTGGCTCTAGTCAACTCCGGTGTGGAGTTCGGCTCCGCAGCCATGCCAAACACGTTCTAAGATCTCACGGAAGATGATAGAGATCTCAAAGTATATATAAAAAATTTATAGAGCCCATAAAATTTGGGGGTCACGTGCGATCGCACGGCTGCCACATGAGTGTGACCTATCACGAGACGAAGAGGTCTTGGGGTACTCCCCGTGTGTATTTCAATCTTTTTTTTTAGACAAGTGTATTTCAATCTGGTAGATTTCCTTTCGATCTCTCTCTGCGGATTGGCTTGGTGCTGCTCCTTCCTGGGCAGAGCCTGGATGGCCTCGTTACCTTGTGGGCTTGTGGCATTAGAAAGACGGGTAGCTCAGATCAAATGAATTCTTTCTAAAAAAAGATCATTAATTTTTTTAAAAAAAATCAAAGGAAGCTGAGATTAAGTTGGACTAATATTTTCATGCACATATAACCACGCAAAAAGGGGATTATCCAAGAAAAAACCCTTACTAGGGAAGTGTTGTGCATACAACTCAGGCATACCGGGTATTGTGGTTGTCGATAGACTCTTTTCCTAGCCAATGCATACCGGTTGCACAGAATTTTTTTTCCTAGCCCCCTCGCCGGCGGTATGCAGTTGACAAACAGACTGGGAGCTGCTTGCCCAGCTGAACTGGTTGTGATATCACGGGCTGAGCTTACCGTATCAGTTATAGACCCCGTTTGGGACAACCTCCGTGTTGCGTTCATTGGAATTAACCCGCTTCTAGCGCCAGGCAGATTCCTAACGCGATTTTTTTTAGCGTAATTTCTTGGAACGCTCCTTTTACACTACGACGTGGAATCAACTCCAGCCCTCGATTCCTCAGAACGCGCAGCGATTCTCTACCGTCCTCGTGCGCCCCCACCACTCTGGTGCTCCTCCGTCCACATCGGAGAAGACACACCTGTGCCCGCGTCGCTCTCTTATCCGACGGGCCTGCGCCTGTGCCCGACCGGCCCTGCCGCGCCCTCTTGCGCTGGAGAAGAGGCCCATGCGGCTGGCACCTGCTCGGCAGGGTTAACAAAACCGGTCGAAACTGGTCAGTTCCCGCGGGAACCGGTCTAACCTGTCCGGCCTGGTTGCAAAAAACCTCGGTTACCGCTCTCGAACCGACACTATAAAACCGCTCCAATCGGTTAGCCGGCAGGTTCACCGGTTAGCGGACCGGTTTTTTTTACTTCAAAAAACCGGTAAAACCATGGTTTTTTGAACCCTGCTGCTCGGTGCCGGAGAAGAGCTCCTATCCCCCGGCGAGCGTGCACCGGCGTACGCGATTCCCGCTGAAGCAAGAGTGCCAAACGGGTCGGTGGTGGAAATCGAGTGTATGTAGAAATCACGTTGGTACAAAGTCGTCCCAAACGGGGCCATAGTCAGGCCGGCTGAAAAAAGTCGACTTGAAAGAAGATAAATCTGGACTACAATATGCAGTTGACAAACAGACTGGGAGCATTTCAAAAACTGGTTGTGATATCACGGGCTGAGCTTACCGTATCAGCTATAGTCAGGCCAAGCTGAAAAAATCGACTTGAAAGAAGACAAGTCTGGACCACAATAGCATCAAATGAGCAGCCACTCTTTTACTGATCCTTACATAACATTGCTCGATACTTACGTCACAGTTATAGTACAGCAATCGTAAACTACAAGTCTAAGAAATTAGTAACTGAGAAACCATACAGTTGGCGCAGCACAACCCAGATGGTCAAAGCACGCCATTCTCATACATGGAGCCATCTCTGGTTGTAGCATCTTCGCCCATGTCCAGCTCAACCATTGCAGCGTCGACAAGAGACTGATATGATATACCAAGAATTAGTTCTCACTTCATAGACACAGCACCGAAATGGTCAATGCAAGGGAAGTGCTACAAATGATGATTTCATGGTGATATGGATACATATAATAAGAAATAAAAAAACAATGTCAAGAAAATAAAAAATATTGAGAAAATAACCTGAAGCTTCTGTTCTGCCGTCTTGACTCTGTCATTGTAGTCTTGAAGTTGGAGAAAATGTTTGTACAACTGCATATAATGATTTCATCAGACAAATAATTGATGTGACACACTTCAGATTTTTATAGATGAGCAGCCAACAAGTGAAGAGCATGTACGTCTGTAACAGCTAACTGTCGTTCTGAAGAGACTTTCCTCGCAGCAACCAGTTCATCCTCTAATTTCTGCAGTTTTATGGAGAAAAATGGTTTTGTGGCTAATCATTAGAACTCATCCTAAGGACGGCCAAGCAGTGGTGCTCTCAAATAACAATGGGCAAATGATGACAATAAAATCCATAAAAAAACAGGATGGGGAATCACCTGAGCTTTCTTCTGCAAATCTGCAATCTGCTGTTCTTTTGCTGCAATTTTATCTTTCATCTGGTTAACCTGCAAAACTACAACATTTAAACTTGTGTTTCATAATATAAAATGCAAGACATTTAAATCGCTGAACGCCATCAACTTCATGGTTATCTAAAGAGTGGCAGAGAATGCACAAAACAATTTAAATATGAGAATATCATTCTACCATGGATCCTATACCCACTGTGTTCTGCTGATGTTACCATGATACTTGTAGATCAAACCATGAACAGGCAACTAGTTTGAAGGTCCATGCATTCCATAATCAACGCTTAGTTAGTCATCTGACAGTATTCCAGAAAAGCAGCAAATCAAACGAAAACAAGCTCGATATGAACAAAGCTGTCGAAACTGAAATCTGAAAACAGAAGATAAATACTAAATGGACTATAGCATTAAATAAGTATCAAGATTTTCACAAGTGAGATTGATTTTTAAATTTCTGGAAGGTTCAAACATCCTTTGCATCTACATCCACAAGTCTTGGTGAACTCTCAAAATTTCCATATTATTTTTAACATAGTTTTCGCATTGAGCTCAAATTTATCTTGTATTTATCCAAAACAATGCTGCCAAGTTAGCTTGAAGGGACACTCTCTGCCTCTCTGGCGAAAAAAAAAATAATCATGATTTTACAATCACCCTCTGATATGATATGGCACAAATCAGTTAGGTGGTGGTCAGATCAAAGTAATACAGGACAAGATCATTAAGAAAAAATGGAGAACCTCATTTTCAATGCCCTCACGCATCCCAATGGCCTTGTCCAAGTGATTTTTTCCCTGCTATAAAAAATGATATGAATAACAAACTTCACAAAATGAGACGAATTAGGATCAGCAGTCCATAAAGAGCCAATCACAAGGGCACAGAATAAAGATGTGTTTACTTCATTTTGAAGATCACCACTGGAACTCGATAAATCTCTGCTATCACGGCCTTTTGGACGGCTGCATAGAAGACACTATGAAAGTAAGTGCCCAATATTAAAAGTGTTGTGCATTATCTAAGACATTCCAATTCGTTGTGGCGTCGTTTTGTAACTGGACAAAACGTTCATGTCAGCAAATTTGAACTTGGAGCAAATAAATTATTCTGTAAACTTCAGAGTGAGGGTTACAAATCATGTTGCCTCTGTTAATACCATACCAGTTAACAAAACTACTACTGTAACAATAATTAGAAGCATTCAATCCACTAGGAAGAGGTTTTTGAGGGTGATAATGCAATGTACTCAATTTCTTGTAAGTTATAATGAAGGTGCATACAAGTGTATGTCAGCCGCTAGTCATCATACAAGTATTTGCACATCAGGGCAAAAACAATAACTGTTCATCAAAACTGCTCAGCTTTCTATTGTGCACACAGGTGATCAACTAATTGAATTTGAGTGTATGGAGAGAGTATTAATGGTATCATTGATACCATCAAAATTTGCTGTTCAAAATTCTCTATTGTTAAATTGATTTTTTCTCTGTATTTATCTAACTAGACTACAGTCATATTCATCATGGATTTTGTTCCAAAATATTGAAATGCGACACTCAAGTTAAGGATCAAGAGATGTTGCAGCATAGTAATTTCAGGTGGCTCAAGAACATCAATTTATAACACACTGTAGTAAGCATTTTTCATAAAAGATGTATACCATACATGATGTTAGTTTCATTTAATTGTTCAAAACAGATATCTTGGTAAGCAATATCAACATAACTCCATTACTCCAATATGAAAAACCAAAATCGAAGTGGCACCTGAACCTTTTTCTTGATCCGTGCTCCTTTTCTCTGTCATTATCTGAATCCATATTATGCATTTCCACAGCACGATCATGGTCTCTAGGACGCCTCTCATCTACTTCATGATCTCTATCTATGGGATAATCAATTTCTCGATTAAAGCCACCATGCTCATAATCTCTGTCTCTATCATGCTCACGAGATCTATCACTATCCCTGTCATGGTAGGGATCTCTTTCACGATCATAGCTCCGTTCCCTATCCCTTCTGTCCCAGTATGGATCTCTACCATACCTTCTAGGATCTCGTCTAAAACCATCACGGCCAAAATCTCGGGGACCTCTTGTACGCACTTCATTAACTCTAACAATGCGATTGCCTATTTTCTGTTGCAAATAAAATGAAGTGTTACATACAAGACAAGATTTGCTAAGTAAGTTTCAAACAGGAAGCATACCTTGCCATCCATGCTTGCAATCGCATGCTCAGCAGATTTGGGGTGAGTGAAAGTAACAAAACCATAGCACTTGCCTTTGACGGTATGATCATTTATCACCTGGAATGGACGAATCAATCAGGAAAAAAGCAATACAATCTCAGAACACACCAATACCAATTGGTTACATCACAACGCGAGGAACCACCTCAAGAAAAAGCCATCTCATTGACTTCATATCATACTAGCAAACAAGCAAAACAAAATCAAATGATATTGCTTTTTATCTTTCTGTATGTGGTCTACGCTGGCAATTCACTGTACACATTTGCAACCCCTGTACTCTACACAAAGGTGAAACAATGATGATGACAAATTCACACACCCCATGAAGAAAAGAAAGATAGTCAAGACATTAACCATTATGCCCCTGGAGTCATGGTTTGAACCCCTGAGCTCCAATTGGAACAGCATTTAATCCCCAGTTCTTCAAGGTATTGAGTGAACTAATAACAAAGGTCAAAGGGAAAATAAGCATCCAAAAGAAAACCAAACGTCCGGGTCTAAATACCCCTACCGCTAAAGTCACGATTCTGAACTCCACTCAGAACTTCTACCCACAATTTCATCTTGGCATTGAAGTAGTTTAACCACAAAAATCAGAGAAGCTGGACACCACCTCCTTTTTTTTCCCTTCCAGTTCTCATTTTTCTTAAAACAAAAACATACACTGCACCAGCTCCCGAGACACCTCACTAATCACAATTCTCCTACTGCATTCTATATATTCACGAATATGTGCAAATAATCGTCAATCCACAAGATCACTAAAGAAAAACAGAAAAAATGACCTTTTTCAGAGAAATCTACTCCAATCAGTCAATCACCCAACTGAAAGACACAAAAAAAAGTTCACTAGAGCAGTAACAAGAAACCCTTAAAAGAAGCCCCACTGCATCGAAGTAACCCACCAGCGCCCCTACAATCCTTGCCCGTTGCAAGCAAGCGCGGAAGCTGACCACAAAGAGGAGGTCCAGAGGGGAGGGCGGAAGCGGACCTTGACGGAGACGATGGTGCCGTAGTACTCGAAGGCGTCGCGGAGCATGTCCTCGTTGGCCTCGTAGGGCAGGCCGCCGACGTAGACCGAGGTGACCTCGTCCACTGCCATCCCTCAGCTCGCAGACGCCGCCGGGCGGGGCGGGGGGCGCTAGGGTTTTGGGTTTTCCCCTCTGTCTCGCTGTCTCTCGCTCGCTCGCTCGCGCCGCGACGACGACGACGACGACCGGGTGGGGGAGGAGAAAGGACGAGCGGAGGGGAGCGGGCTGTCGGATCTGATCTGGAAAATCCTGGATCAGCGTGTACGCTCGCCGTCCGCGGCCAGCCGATCACCGCCGTCCGTTTGGCTCACGCGGCGGTGGCGGTGAGCTGGGCTGGGCTAAATCCTATCTCGTGCACACAAGGAAGAAGCAGCGCGCGCAGCTCTCAGTCTCGGCCCAGTTAGGATATGGCCCATTTAAGATCATGATGCCCCTACGATTTCGGATTTTCGGCCCAGTTGATTCCATAAAAAAAATGACGAGTTCTACATCACAGAATAAAAAATAAAATAAAATGATGCGTTCTTCACGAAATAAAAAATAGAAAATGATGCAGGTAGCAATGACCATGACATGTTTTTAGGGTATATTTTGTGTGTCTGCATAATTGCATCGTTGAGGCTTGGCTTGCGAATGTTTCAACCTCGGTAAATGACTTCTCTGGCTATGAACTCTGGAAGCCATCCAGGAATTCAGGTGAGAACAAAATTTTGGAGATGATAGTCAGTCAATCTTCGCCTACTGCAACAGAAGCCTGATTTAGACAAAGAACAGTCACCATTCTTCTCCAGAGCACCTTGATTGTTATTACTTATTACGGCCTATGATTAAGCATGTGACTACGAAACAAGTAAACAACTATGCCAGTTGGATTAGAAAACTCTTCACCAGTCTTATTAAAGAGCCATGACATCTTCTGAGTTCTGACAGCTAGATCACAGCAAATTAGACGCCCAATATCACCATGCTATGTTTCATCAGAGCTAGATGCTATGTCCTTTGCACCTCAGTTTGGTGTATTCTCGTGCAATTGTAGTAAAAAAGCAACATTCCCATCGATATTATGAACATATAAAAATGGCAACCATTGTCGAATTGACCGACCAATCAATACCAAAACCAGGGCAATCAGAACCAGCAAAATCTAGAAGACTTTCATGAAAGGAGATTTCCCAAAATTGTAACAGCCAGCAAAAACAGTTTATATCTATGGAATGAAACAACAAACAGCTAAAGATACTCTCAAGGGGCATAAAAAATATACTACAACAACAGAAGAATAGGCCGCCTTATTTTTCATGTCATCCATCTTTTTCGGCAGCTCCAAATGGCAGGCCTAAGAAACTTTTGATTCCTCCAAAGACTTACTAACTAAATTTCTGAAGGGGAAAACTTATTGAGACTGTTGGCCAGATATCCCCGGGGTGGTACTCTCTGTTTCTTGCGACGCCTTGATGGCTGAGCCATTTGCAGGTGTGGTACTATCGCTGTCGGCTGAGCCATTTGCAGGGGTGGTACTCTCAGTTTCTTGCGACGGCTTGATGGCTGAGCCATTTGCAGAGGTATCGCTAGCTAGACTTTCTTGGAGAGAACCATTTCCTGTCCCGACTACTTGGGCTGTTGTTTCGACGGTCTTTGCTTTGAGCATCTTTTCTCTCTCTAGATCTTGCTTTGCCAGGGGAGAGAACTGTGAGTCAAGGGACCTTACAGCACCCAGCCATGCAAGAACAATCACAAGGAGTATTCCACCGAGGTAGGGCGTTGAATTCGCAAGAGATCCAAACGATAGGATCATGAATTGCTGAATCAAAGCACCTCCAGATTTCCCCAAGGGGTTGCAGACCACATCAATAGCTGCTTTGCCTTTAACCTGTCATCAGAACAAGAAAACAATGAGAACAAAATCAACAAATGAATGTAGATCTGCTGCCATGAAGTTAGCTAGATATTATGTTTCTAGAAACAGCGCGACTTTTGACTTATGCCTGAAATGTCTACAATAATTTTGATATACATAATATTATGACACTTCTATTCTGACATAATATGAGAGGTTGAATGGTTATTGCAGTGTTTCTGTGACGCAGGTACTATTAGAGTTGACAACAAAGAAGCATAATATCTCTAATGCAGGCTAAATGTCAATATGAAAGAAACTGATGAGAAATCAGAAAAAGCAGGGGGGTATATATGCCTTTTCCTCTACGAGTCATGGCATATGCTAATTGCAGCTTCTCTTCTGATGGGAGTTAGCAATCAGGTAAAAAAGTACCAATATATCTTCTACAGAATAAGCAGAATTAGTGAACGACGGGGTTATTTGGTGTGTTGAATAACCAACTAATTGCATAGACTACTGACAAGCTATTCTGTTATCTGAATTCAATCATATAATGCGAGTATGGTTAACCATGGGACGATATGCATTT
Organism: Digitaria exilis; assembly: GCA_015342445.1. Classification (NCBI taxonomy): domain Eukaryota; kingdom Viridiplantae; phylum Streptophyta; class Magnoliopsida; order Poales; family Poaceae; genus Digitaria; species Digitaria exilis. Next base: position 3,352,615 of record JACEFO010001965.1, read on the forward strand.
GATATCAATCTACACAAGTGATAGGTATCTTTGGAGACTAACCTTCATATCTTCATCCAACGGAATGTATGCCATCTCTTTGCAAGGATCGAATAAACTGTACTTCGCACTCTTACTGAAAATGTTCTGCATTGCTCCAACATAGACTGCCGCAAGCAAAGGCGTCATTCCAAACTTGGTCATGAGAGGAGTCAATGGTTCCCCAAACAAAATCAGTGAGAAGAATCCAACTCCTGTGAGAAGCAACACTGCAGGTGTGATCGTAGCAGCAACTCCCCACCCAAACTTTCTAAGAATCATTCTCCCTAACAACATCATTGTAAATGTAGCTATGCCAGTAGCAGTTGAGAAATCTCCCATGAATGAAGAATACTCATTAGGGCTCGGGAACTGCAAGAACAGGAAAAGGCCATTAACTATACTGTGTACATATTACTACTAACAAACTAGAATGCATGCTAGATATATACCTGTGCCTTCAATTTTGATTTCCATGTGACCTCAACAAGGTTAATGCTTATTCCATAGGCAACGACCAACGTGGCAAGATCCCTCACATACCGAGATGACAGTAGTACCTTCATGCTCTCACCCAGGCTGAGCTTTGGCTTGTCCTGAAAGGTTATGTTCACATAATCGTTAAAGAGAGCTCTATAGTCACAAGCATAAGAACAGTACAAAATCTTCCAGGTCAAACCTTCTTTTTCCGCTCCACCACGGGCACAGATGAGCTATCGATAACAAACCTGTTCACCCCCCAATAGATACCAGTGATGACAAGACCCAGTATAACCACAATGCTCATCATGGCTTTCAACGAAATTGCCCATCCATCCACTCCAGGACCCAAATTCTTCCTCATGTTTGAGAAGTATTTCACTGTGCGGCCTGAGAAAATGAGCGCAATGTTGGCCCCAAGCCCGAACAGCGGGTAAAACTCTTTGGCCTCTTCAACCGTGGTAATCTGCAATAATTAAAAGCACCTGAAGATTCGTACATAAACAGGACACCACAAAACTATCTACTGCCCTGGCTTTGGAACAAAAATCTATTAATTTCAGCAAATACAGCCAACCATACTCCCACCAGCCATTCCAAAGATTTTAGAGAGGGAATATCCGTCCGTGTACATAACAGAGCAACTATCAATTTCTACTTATAATAACTTTAAAATATTCAGCCATGAACCACTGACATTCAGGAGAGAATTTTCCATTGGTGAACATTAATAAATCACTACTGTGACAGAGAGGACACGGTAATAGAATTTGCTGTATCTGATTCCAAAGATTCTGGAAAGCGAATGCCCAGAGTCCAGAACAGGGCAACCATCAATTACTATTGTAATTTTAAAATATTCAGCCACTAACACTGACATTTCAGGAGAGAACTCGCAGTAGGTAAAGCATTAACGAATTAAGTATGACAGAGAGGACACAGTAATAGAATTGGGTGTACCTGGTTGGCGAACCCCCAGAATAGGACTGATATGACAACGCTTCCCCAGAGCTCGGCCATGACGTAGAAGAGGCAGAAACTCCAGACGCGGAGGATGGCGACGGGCCCGAGGAAGCTGGGGCCGAGCGAGGCGAGGAGGCGGTCGGCGAGCGCGGTGGGGTGGATGGCGTCGCGCAAGGGGTAGAGCACGTAGGCGAAGGCGCCGAAGAAGGCGATGAACGGGAAGATGACGGCGTAGAAGAGCGCCTCCTTGGAGAGGACGTCGGCGAGCTTGGTGTAGAGGAGCATGAACCCCACGGCCATGGGCAGGTTGACCCACGTCTTGAGGAACGGGATGATCTCGGCGCTGCTCCCCTTGGCGGTGACGACGAGCACGTCCTTGGTGTCCCGCAGGATGGTGTAGTTGAAGAGGATGCAGAAGAACATGAGCCCCAGGGGCACGATCTTCTTGAGCGTCTTCGTCTCCACGCCGAGGAACTTGGGCTCCGACGAGGACGCGTCGGGCGCCGGTGACGCGGCGGCGGCCGCCGCGGAGGCGCGGAGGGGCGGGAGGTAAGGGCGGAGCGGGAGCGCGGCGGGGAGGCGGAGCGGGGTGGGCGTGGGCCGCGGGAGGCTGAGGCGGAGGGGCGCCGCCGGTGCGGCGACGGGGTGGCGGTGGCGCAGGAGGTGGTGGTGGTGGTGGCGCGCGGTGGCGGCGGAGGGGAGCGGGAGGCGGAGGCGAAGGTGGCTTGCGACGAGGCCGGACTCCATGGTGGTGGCGGAGGTGTGGAAATATCTCCGGATGGAGGACGGAGGAGGAGGCGGGGGAGGAGATAAGGTCAGGCGCCCGGCAAGCAGGGGGTTTGGGAAGGGGAGGTGGCTGTCTTATAGCAGAGGAGGATGGAGAGGTGGCGGAGAGATTAGGGAGGGGAATGGCTTGGTTAATGAGAGATTAACGGAGTGAGCCTTTGCTAATCGTGGACAGGGCAGTGATTTGAGTGAAGGTGAACGAACGAGCTGACGGGTGGGCCCGGAGAGAGTTGGTTAGTGCCTAGTGAGGGTATTCTCTCTTGCTTGGCATTTTAGAATTGGCTTGTAATGCAGTGTACACGCTATGCAAAATGCTAAAAGTATCACATAATTCCAATAGATTTTTTAGTAAAATGTTCTAATACGATTTTACATATGTTTTCATTATTATGCGTCTTTTGGTGGGTAGACAACTAGACAATCTTTTTTTTTTTACAAAAGCTTAAACCCCAACACATTGGTTACATAGATGCGAGGGTAGGCAAATCATAACATTACGTTGCGAAAACCTCAAGAAATTACCTTCGTGCTCATTGCTCAAATTAATCTTATTTTGTGGGTACAAAAATGAGCAAATTGACGGCTAATTGGTTTGAATTAATTTACCGTAAGGTTCATCAATTGAAAACTCATCAAAAGACGACGGGTCTTTTTGCTGGTAGACAATAGGTGAAGCCACCTTGTGGTGAAAGCGATTTGAACCAATTGTGTATAATAGACATGACATTGTGTATAGATGTTGAGTTTTCCACATCCACGAGCAAAAAATCTCGAAAAGCTCAAGGTATGGAGAAACGATTTTGGCGGGACAATGACGTGGCTGAACAAGCTATGTACAGTTGTACAGGGACCTTGTCTGTCCCGCTCCAATCAGGGTAATATAGTTTTCGCATTTGAAATTAATTAAGCGTACGGGAATTTAATAAGACTTGTTCGGTTGATTCTCTCCAAGAGGATCGGAGGGTTTTAGTACGTCTCTTTCAATCTCCTTGAACTTTCTTTTAGTAATCCTCGCCGAATCAAAATAAGCCCCCAAGACTCTGCTCAGGCATGAGTTGCATACAGAGGAGCCCTTCAGTAACGGAATTACGAAAACGTGAGTTAAAGTGTACACTACTACTGGCGCCTCGTGCTGATAGTGCTAGAGCCGGACGACGACGAGGTGTTGTGGCGACACCACCAGAAGAATCGGACGGGACGCAACCAAAAAGATCACGTCCCCCCTCGTGTCGGGACCAGGTTAACGTAACCGTTGGGAGCCGGTCCGGTTCGACCGGTTCCCAACCAAACCGCTCCGGCCCGGTTGTAAAATATCTCGGTTATCGCTTTCAAACCGACCCTATAAAACCGAGCCACTCGGCTAACCGATCGGTTTCACCGGTTAGCGGACCCGATTTTTTACGTTTGGAAACCGGTAAAACCGCGGTAAAAAAAACCCTGGTCCGGACACGCACCGTTGGCGCTGCACGTTCACCTCGCACCTCGATTCCACGAATCATTTGGCGCCTGGCCCGCTGCCGGAGAGCGAGGTGTCGTACTTGCGTTCTAGACGGGCGCCGGGCACACCGCGCACGCGTCGCCGGGATCGACCAGCTGGCTCCTTTTCCTAGGGCGAGGGCCCTCGCGCTCGCGGATGGTGAATTGACGGCCAGGAACGCGCGCGCTCGCGATCGTCCTCTCAAAAACACGCAGCGTTTCACGTGGCGTTTGTGGCCTTTCTACGACCCGGTAACTGCCGTCCGTGGCCCGTGGCCCTGTCTGAGACTGAGAGCTCTCAAGCATAATGACTCCACCACGACTAGACATGGATTAGCTTCCTCTGTGACATGATCGATCGGCACATATCCGAACCCCCAGGGGGGCAGTGGTCGAGAGAGAAGCCCCAGACGTGCGGGTAACTAACCAACCGCGAGGATAGATAGGAACGACTCGTAGAAGCAGGAGGGAGGAGATGCGACGCGAGCATGCTTGCACAGTGGTTGGAAGTGGAGTGTGGTTTCAGAAGTTGTTAGAGGCCCTTTTGGCCTTTTACGCGCGTGACAGTCACGGGCCTCTCGGGTCTCACCCTGCAAATATCTCACTGATGCCACCTTCGCTTTCAAACGGCTTGGAGTATTTTCTTCTTCTTCTTCTTTTTCGCTATCACTTTTCGGCCCACGCACGCTCTTCCTCTCAGGCGCTTCTGTTGTCACATGCATGGTTGTGTTTTGCGTGCGTGCTCCACAATCCCTCACGCATCTCAAACTCCGAATGGTACAGGCTGGAATCTTGGTTCACGAAGGAAAAAAAAAGGAATATTCAGAGAATAGAAGATACGCTAGGTACTCGTAGTGTGACGTGTGCTCATTGAGCGGCGCTGGGACTTTGTTGCCTCTCGTGCCCGCATGTACTGAACAAATAAACTCAAATAATAAATAATCAAGATAAAAGCCCACGCATCGTACGTCTTTGAAGCAAGTCTAATAGTTGAGCCAAGAACTTAGCTATTAGACAAGCTAACCCATCATATTAGAGTCAAGTCCATACAATAATGAACGCATGCTTGTCTCTAGTAACTTTTTCTATTCATCCAGTCATCTTGTGGAATCATTTCAATCTCATATTTTCTTTCTCTCATGTTCTGTTACTCCATATTTGGCTCAGCTATCTTGGTTACCATGTCCAGGCCATCACTGCATGTCTGCATGCAGTGCCAATTAAGCTTGTCTCTCTCTCCACCCCAACAGCCAGGATGGGGTGGCAGTTGAATCGCCCATTGATACGTCGCTACCGAAGTTTGAAGATACGGCTTTTATAATAACACCATGAGAGTTGATGGATTGGTTTGTTCTTCATCACCGATACTTCAAATATGCTTCGGCAACAAATGTATGAGTGTAAAAAAAAAATTTAGAACATTGTACGAGTGTAGAAATTAGAACCCACCAGAAAAGAGGACATTGCTTGCAGTCTTTTTTTTTTTAACAAAAAAAATGCTTGTAGTTTGTATCACTGCACTGTCCAATTAGTTGGGCCTATGGAGTTCATTTATATGAAAAGTTGGGCTAGGGGAGTGGTAGGTAGCAGAGAAGAAGGCACGCTGCAATGTGTTTGGGCCGTTCGTATATTTTTTTTTGAAAAAAAATAAGCCATGTGCATGGAATTCCTATCCACCTTTTCGGTAGATATGTGCCTACCCACCTTCCCATGTTTGAGATTCATTCAAAACAATTTCATCCATTGGATTAAACACAAACCCTAGTCACACCTACTCTGTCCTGTCCCCCGTGCGCCACCTCCTAGTCGCCGCCGTCTAGCCCTATCGTTGTCGCCTCACCACAACCACCACATCGCTATCATACAACGTCGCCACCGAGTCGATGCTCGCACGGCGCCCCACACCTACTGCCTCGGTCACTTGCACGTCGACGCGCCACATGCTGCCATCTCCGAAGAAGAACCCATGGAGAAGAAACTGGACAAGAACATTGTAAAGGAAGCCTCAACACTTTCAATTTACTATTTCAACATTTGATGCTTACATTTTCATCATTTTATATGTACGGTTTCAATATTTTCAATGTCTAACGTTGAACACATTTAAGAAAAAATGAGCTTATTTAGGAGAAATGTTAAATATATATGTGAAGAAATTATGCTAAAATGGGCTTTAAGGTAGATGGCTTATCTATCTTTCACGATAGAAACACCCCATTCTACAAGTTCTAGGAAAAAGCCACTCCAAATCTGTTTCTCAAAATAAAAAAACACTCCAAATCTCCAATATACCGTGGGGATGCGGCTGGATCTGCAGCAGGCCGCGCTCCCCTACCTCCCGCTTCCGAGATGCAGGAGGATGCAGCAGGCCAGCAGCGAACTAGTAGAGTACTAGACCGAGCACGTCTGCACAAGCACAACCATCCGGACCAGCAGATCCCCAGCCGATCCCGTAGGCAGCGGCGGCTGCTGTGGAGACGGATGAGGCGAGCAACTGAGCAAATGGCCGTCCTCATCCTCTGTATCGAGTCAGCATGACTTGCTGCCCTTGGATGAGCGTGCAGGACTGCAGGTGCTGTAATCCCGCCGGGCATCTCTACGACCTGCATCGATGCACTCGGTGAGTACCAACATCCCAATGCCTGTTCTACATTTGAGACCCTCCCATGCTTGCATTGACCATTCGTCAAAACATTGCAAGTTCAAGCCCCAATGATTCTTTTCCATGGACTCCGCAAACAAAGAAAGCATGGCCCGTGAATATATGGTTCTTGTGAAACCATAAAAAAGTGCTACATGTGAAGCCATCAATATATTTATAATCATATGAATTTGGGCACTGTCAAGGGTTAATTAGTGCAAAACTAAGTGTATTGTTTATCAGTTGCTAAACCGAATCCACCACTTTCATTTTTGTGTTGATATGAGAAACGTTTAAGCAAAAGAGGATCACTTTCAGATACTAGGAATGATCTATGGACAATTTTTTAACACTACCTAATGTGTCCGGCAATTTCCTTATATTGAGACTCACGGGGTGGGATATCAGCTTCACCATTACTAGCGGCAATTACTGTTGAACTGCACTACAAGACCCCCTGAAATTGACTGAAACTTATTTCCATTAAGGTAATTTCAGTAACCCCCTTTGAATCTATTCAATCTGTCTGTCATATCTGCTTCCAATGCCACAACTATGTGCCTTTATATTATGCAGCAAGGAAAAAAAACACGGACAGAGAAATCTAGGTGTATACCTTGCTCTGTTTCTTGGGAAAAGAGAACATATATTCTTTTTCTGAAGTTGACATTCTAATTTTCAATGGTATGTAATCTTTCATTGAGCACGAGAACATCTGTATGTGGTGGGCTTCATTCAAAACGGTTATGTAATAGGGACTAAGTTTAATGGTGCTAGCTTAAAGCTTGTTGCTGCCAACCGTGGTTGAATATTCTTAGTTCATGTTTACAATGTTTTAAGGTGCTGTCTCGAGATACCCTTTGTTGCAGTATTCACGGAAACTATATATGGACGACTTTATTTGCACAAATATAAACACGACATTGCATCTCACACTTATCAAATGGAAGATCGTATCTAAAGTGGGGTTATCTCATTCTCATATCACGCTGAGACACTGGCAAGGGGAATATGCTTAGTTTAAATAAATAAATTCTTGGTATTTATTTGGGAATACGAGAATCGGTACTGAAAGTGAACTCATTTCAGGTGCAAAAGGATGTCTAAAATGTTAATAAGGCTAACCTTCTTCCAACAGTTAGGCTCTTTGATCAACTGGTGCATATGAGGTGTGAGACCTTGAAGAAGTGAAGAGCATGGAGCTGTCAGAAATGCTCAGATACAATGGGGATGCATTGACTTTTATTATTAGCAGCAGACAACAATATTGTGAGTATCATTCTTTTGTTTCAGGTTATATTGATGTCTTTGATGCTCCCTAGGATTTGTGAGATAAATTTGTGTAGTTTCATCCTACCGACATTTAAGGCGTGAAGAGAGTTATTTAAGAAAAAGATTGTGAGTGTAAAATGACTTCACATGGTTGATATTTTACCTGCTCTTTTTTATTGAAAATGGTGATTGGAAATTGACTGACATCAAGCTAAGGGATGATTCATTTCAATGCTAGACAAAGTCTTGGAGATATTGCTGTACAAATAGTCAAATATCATTCAGAACACTTCATCTTGCACAAGTATTATTTAAAGAACAAAGGCAATTTTATTTTCCTTAATTACATAGATCTTCTTTGATTGCTATGACTTCAGCATAAACATCCTGCATTGTTGGGCTATCTTTTGGTGTCTCCACAGAGCATGAGAGACCAAGCTTAGCAATCCGCATGATGTTGCTCATCATTCTAACTGTTGCATGGTTCTCATGCTCTAAACTGTTGCTCATATCATTGTCTTCAAGATTTGGAATGATATTAGGATCTAGGATCTCACCAATGTTGTGAGGAAGTGCCTTCTCAACAAATTTATGAAGGCTTAAACTAACATTAAACATCTCATCAGTTGGACGCTTCCCTGTGAGGAGTTCTAAGATGATAATTCCATAGCTATAGATATCACCCTCTCTTGAGATTTTCCTCCCATAGCCATACTCTGAATATTAGGTGTAATTAGTTGTATAAGTGTCTTATAAAAAGTAGGAAGGTAAGAGATGGATTCAAGAATAATCATCTTACAATGTAGAAATCTTACCTGGTGCAATGTATCCAATTGATCCCCGTGGTCCTACTAAGCTTGTAGAATCACTACAGTCATGCAGAAACATTGCTAACCCAAAGTCCCCAACATGTGCAACCATCAAATCATCCAGAAGGATATTACTGGGCTTCACATCACAATGAACTATGGGTGGCATACAATGGTTATGCAGGTAGTCCAAGGCACAAGCTATATCTGCGGCTATTATTATCCTGGACTTCAAACTCAATGGTCTTTTCAACCCACGTTTGTTAAGTTTTGGATAGAGCCAGCTCTCTAGGCTACCATTAGCCATGTATTCCATAATAAGAGCTTTGAACTCTTGTCCTGTTGGATTAAATGTTGAGCATGCGGTTATCACTTTTACAAGGTTACGATGACGAGTGTTCCTCAATACCTCACATTCAGCAATGAAACTTTTTGGTGCGCCGAGTTGATCGAGTTTGAATACTTTGATGGCAACTGCATGTTCTTCAAGCTCAAATATTCCTTTGTACACTGACCCATATTTCCCTGAATCAATCAAGTTAGCTAAGGAGAAGCCATTTGTTGCTTTCACTATGTCAACATACGAGAACTTGTTCAACTTGCAGGTACTATGGTATCCTTGTGTGAATTTCTTTCTCTTGCTTATAAGAATGACAGCAAAGCATGCCGACAAGATTAAAGAAAGAGCAACAAACCCTATTATCTTCAGAATTCTGTAGGTTTGCCATCTCTTGGATGACATGTCTGCACTGCAAGATGGCAAATGCAGCAAAGGGGTATTGGCACATAACTTCTTGTTCCCTTGAATGAACACCTCTCGTGCATTCTGAAATATCCCACTTGTTGGTACTGGTCCCTCAAGATCGTTGAAGGACAAATTGAGACACATGATAGAGGTAAAAGAATCAAAGAACTCAGGGATTTTACCAGATAAGTTGTTTTGAGAAAGATCAATCTCAATGATGCCTCTTAATGTAATGAAAGATTCAGGGATTCTCCCATCAAGAAGATTCCTCTCCATGTGAAGGGACTCCAAATGCACACATTCACCTATACTGGAGGGAATTTGTCCAATCAACTTGTTACTGGAAATATTCAGCAGACTGAGGTTGATCAAACCACCAATCTCTTGTGGTATTTGTCCAGAAAGTTGGTTGTGAGATAAGTCCAGACCTTCAGAAAGGGTTGAGAGAGTAAAGAGCTGCTTTGGTATGCTTCCATTGAAGTTGTTACAAGAGAGGTTCAACATTTCTAGATTTTTGCAGTTTCCTAAAGCTTGGGGAATTGATCCACTCAAATTATTATCCTGTAGATAGAGCTCACTTATTTGACTTAGATTACCGAATGAGGGAGGAATCGATCCACAAAGCCTATTCTGTGATAAGCTTAGGACAAACAAGTTTGGAAGCTCTCCAAGTGAGTGAGGAAGATTTCCAGAAAGAAGATTTTGTTCCATGTGAAATAGCTTCAGGTTTCTGAGGTTTTTAATGCCCGATGGTATACTGCCAGATATTTTATTCGCATTTAACAACAATACCTCTAAGCTCTTTGAAAGGCCCTCAATAGAACTGGGCAGTGCTCCATCAAGGATGTTTCCATCCAAGTACAACTTCTGTAGTTGACTGCAATTTGTCAGTGAGGATAAGAAGGACCAGTCTCCAGCTTCAAGCCGATTCTTGCCTAGATTCAGTTCAATTAAGTCGGGCAGGGTTCCAAAGGAAGGAATAAGACCACTGAATGCATTTTGACGGAGATCAATCACTTGAAGATTTGTCGAGTTGGCTAGGGAAGTCGGTATTCCGCCTCGTAACTGGTTCCCTTGCATAATCAAAGTGCTAATCCTTGGAAGGGTATATCCGATATCATTTGGAATTTCCCCACCGAGACTATTCACACGCAAGCCAAGGTATGTGAGTGATGACATGTTGTAGATAGAGACTTCCATTGCCAGACAAATTGTTATAAGTCATGTCAAGCTCTTGCATTTCTGCAAGTTTACCTATATTGGTGGGAATAGTACCATGAAAATTATTGTCTCCAAGCAGGAGCCAACGAAGGGAAGAGAAATTCCCTAAAGTTGAAGGAATGGTGCCTGTAAGATCATTTGATTGCAATACAAGATAGCGCAAGGGTGATGGAGTATTTGAAAAAGCAGGTATAGACCCTACAAAGTTGTTCATTCCAAGTGCCAACGTTTGAAGTGATGTGCTATTAAACAGTGATGAAGGAATCTCTCCACTGAGCTGATTGTTTGTTAAGCTCAATATCTGGAGTGATGAACTATTTGCAAGGAGAGGCGGAACAGATCCTGTGAGGCTATTGTTGGCAATATCAATAGAGATAAGAGAAGAACTGCTTCCAAGTGAAATAGGAATATTATCTGTTAGGTTATTTGTTGAAAGGCATATAACTGAAATGTTGCGGAGCATCCCCAACCCTTCTGGGATACCACCACTAAGCATATTTTGCTCCAAGTTGAGTTTCTGGAGAACGGAACATTGACTCAGGTTTTCGGGGATCGCTCCATGGAGTGAATTGTTTCCAATATCAATTATTTGGAGATTGAAACAGGAAGCTAGTGTGTTTGGGATGATTCCACCAATATTGTTTGATCGGAGGTTAAGGTATTGCAGCTTTCTCAGTTGGCCAAGTTCAGCTGGGATTTGGCCACTCAGTTGATTATTTGGCATGTGGATTCTTGTTAGGAAAGTGAGATTGGAAATGCAGGGAGGTATTTGGCCATTCAGGTCTAGTGACCCAAGGTTTAGCGCCACAACTCGAGATGGGTGTCGCTTGCTGCAAGTAACACCTAACCAACTGCAGAATTGGATGGAATTGTTCCATGAGGATAGACGGCCAGAAGGGTCTGAGAGATGGAGCTTAAGGCAAAGGAGCGCTTGCAAGTCGTTGTTTGGTTCATGATAGAGAGACATACCACATACTGAAGAGACCGGAAGTGTCAAAAGATAGGCGAGGACGATTGCCAGGGGTAGTGACGAGCTGAGGTTTCCCAGTCCTAGACGAAACATAGCTTTGCGATGGGACATGCTTTTGTTATAGGATGTTTGCTTGAGCGCCTTTGGTTAGTGGTTCCACTCAGTTATGCACAACCTGAACTTATATAGATCACGCAAGTAATAGGTTGCAGTTTTTCTTTAGTATCTCTACATGTGAATTGCAGTATTAATTGGCCAAAAGATATAAGATTTATATGGTACTCAACAATGAGTGCCACTTTTGACCTCAGAATTGGATGCTACTCCAGTCTCCACACAGAATATTGACACGTCACTGTTGACTGCCACCTAATAAAGCCTAATTTTCTGTTTTCTTTATTAGAAGCCTATCAGAATTTGAAGTCAGTAAATCACCATGTAATTATCCGTGTAGCAGTTCTTTCGCTCAGAACTTGATGATCCATTCGCCGAAGTTTCTTGTATGGGTTAAGAGGAAGAGAAGGTGAATTAGTTCAACTTAAAGCTATGCCTAACCTATGGCTTCGCGCCTTTTACTAGTACTTAATTCTCAAGATCAAGTAAACATATATCCATGCATCTATATACATATCTATCTAGACACATGAAAGTAAGATTTATTTATCGTTTGCACCCACCCGCAAAATGCTAAGATTTATGGCCTAACATGGTCTTATTTACGTCAAACTAAGTCTTTTGACAAGATGATTAGTGGAAGCTGATGATTAAATAAATTTTAAATTTTTCTAGAGCACCTTTCACACGGGCACCGGCACCGAAGTAAACAACCAATGATGAACCTGTCATTGACTATACGAAGACCAGAACGGTCTTTTAATTCGTTGCTGCCCGGCTATCATGCATCCCATTTGCATGTACAATATATGGAGCAAAAACTAAGTGATATGGTATCGCATTGTGCAATGGAATGGAAGTCCACGAAGACACGCCAACTCGCCAAAGTCCCAACCGAAGGCATCTTTCATTCATCACTCGGAATGTAAGCGAGTATGATGCTTTTTTAACGTCTCGCGTTCAGCTCTCTACGACTCTGTACTTAGCAAGTGTAGTGTCTGTCTGTCGGTGCTGAGAAAAAACAACCTCGAAAATGAGAATCAGCTTTCATAATTGTTCGCGTAACCATAATTTAAAAAGACACGTTTTTTACGTTCATCAACCAGAGATTTGCATGCATGCTCTTTGCAGTATTGGGGGTCGTTGGCAAAGCTAACGCGCGCAAACACACACATCTCCACATGAATATTCCCAGCCAAAGCTCAAGCCTTTAAATAGAGGTGGCGAGAAGCATTGCAATTTCAGAGCCCACCATTGAGGGCATCTCCAGCCGCCCCCCAAATTGGGCCCTATCCACTCATTTAGTCTTCCGGTGGAAAAAATCCCCTCCAGCCGGGCCCCTAACCAAGCCTCTAAAATGTGGAGGCCTCCAAATTTTGGTGTAGAGCCTATAGATTTGGAGGCCCCCTATTCTAATCTGACATCTGGGCCCCACTCCTATTTTCCCCCTTCCTCCTTCTCTCCAGGCGCGACTCGCGACTCCCTCCCCCGATCCAGCCGCCGCCGCCACCATCCCGCGCCGCCCGTCGCCGGAGATTCTCCATGGCCGGATCCGCCCCTCCACGGAACGGAGAGCCATCTTGGGGCAGCGACGGCGACGGATCGAGCCGGAATAGGCTACCGCGGCGCCTGGCTGGGCCGCCGCCTCGCACCAACTCCGGCAACGGGCGCCCTCCCCGGTCGTCCGCGACTACCTCGGCATCCAAGAAACGCCGCTCGATGTTCGTTGCACCCACACGACCGCCCGCTCCTCGTCCCGGAGGCGCTCTTCCTTGCCTGGACCTCAACGTCGGGGTCGATCCAGTCGGCGTCCGGCAACAGCAGGCCCCCGACGACACGCTCGCACCTGGCGCCTTCCTGCGTCGCCAGCTGTTCGAAGCACCTCCACCCGGCCCCTGCCTCCCTTCTCCCCTGCGCCATGAACCTCCACGCGGCTCTGTCTTCACCGGCGCCAGCAAGTACCAAACACCGAGCTTCTCTGAACCGGCACGACTTCCATCGCACCAAGTCCAGAAGACTTCCATGGAAGCCGCTGCCACCGCCACTGCCTCAGACACCCCCAAGAACCACCTCAACGACGTCAATCCAGGACGAAGGCGACTACTTCAGCTCCTCCCCGATGCCATACTATGACTGGAGCTCTTCCCCGACTGCCGACAACACATTTCAGGTACAAGCAACTCCACCTGTTATGTGGCTTGCTAGTTGGCTGTATTTGTCCAAATGAAAATGCATGTAGTCCAAATGCATGTAGCAACTCCACCTTTTGTGCAATGGCTACTGGTGCTGACTGAAGCACTGGATGTGAGCAGAAACTGTGAATCAGTTCATTACTTGGCTGTCCAGATTTGGCTTATTTGTCATTTTCAGACTCGAGCTGTGCTAGCATTCATGTCTCAACAAATCTGGATTATAAAAGAAACCAAACAAGCATAATCACTGTAACTGAATCAGAGAAGTTGCAGAGGCAATTGTATTTTCAGAATTTTTAGATGTGTTTCAGTAAACTGTAGCTTCACAAGTTCAGTGTTGCTATATTTGGACAGGGAAATTTGGACAGAAAAAAATCTAAAGCTTGTTCAGTTAGCTGATTGCAGAAGGCAATATCCTGCCACTATCTGTAATATCCTGATTAGCATATATAAATATATGTTAGCACTAGTTCAGATTGAGCACTTTACTGAAACATCATGATGATACTTGTCCTAGGTTCCTTGTGAGTGTTCAAAATCAGTGGTACAATCTAAACAGAAGCATTGGACCTGCTAAAAGTTTGAAACACATAGGTTCTGTTTGTTTATTTTGGAAATGTATGGCCATGTGTATTCATCATGCAGCATGGATACTCTTCTGAACTGGACATTGTTTTTCCCCCATCTGCTTGATAACATGGATTAGTATCACTTGCATTTTAGTGGTAGAGATGGTAGTAGAGATCAGAAAGTCTGATATAGCATTTACAACTGCACTTAATCAGGAAACTCACTCTTGTGTGGACATTTATTTTTTGTAGGATCCAGTTATCACTGCTCAGTCATACGTTGAGTTGCTGACACGAGACTCAGCTGATCTGGAGGTTATCACACAAACACAAGTCCCAGATAGTGGCAGTAGCAAAGGCCGGGGTGGAAATTACAACCACAACGAAGATATTCAGTTGTGCTGGTCCTGGATAGCAATTACATTTGACCTAAGAACAGGAGCCGACCAATCAAAAGGCACTTACTGGAATAGGATAGCTGAACACTATCACGAGAACAGGACTTTCACCTCTGACCGAAATGCTACCTCGCTTAAGAAAAGGTGGAATGGTATTCAGAAAGAGTGCATTCGATTTCAAGAATGCATTGAGAAGATCGAACGCCTACGTCCAAGTGGCGTTCCCCATACAGAATATGTAAGTTCATAAACTAAAGACTTCGTCAAATGCTTCCCATTCTCAAGTTCGTAAACTAATGACTTTGTAAACTAATACTGAATTTCTTTGTTCCAGATCAACTTAGCGCAAAAAAGCTATGACAAGACCAAAGGATTTCCCTACCTTCATTGCTGGATGGAGGTCAGGCATACGGAGAAGTTTCAAACTGGGTACGAGGCTATGAAACAAGCTCAGGGAAAGAGGCAGAAGCCCAAAGAAACAACCCCATCGCAAGAGGCTCATGAAGATGATCGTGTGCCTTCGAAGCGACCCCCAGGTCAGAAACAATCAAACCAAAAATCAAAGAAACATGATGGAGAAGACGAGTATGCCGTGCAATTTGCAACTTTTATAGAAATGAAGGCCGAAGAGCATCGGAAACGCGACCAAAGGTGGAAGGCTGAGAAAGAGCTCGAGGAGCGAAAGTTGCTTTGGGAACAAGAGCAAAAGATTATGTTCTGCAACACCTCCGTCTTGGATGAAACCCAAAAGGCGTATGTAATTGCAATGAGGAAACATATAGCATCTGCCAAGGAAGCATCGGTCAAGGGAGGTGTTTCCACCAGTGTGCAAGGCAGCGGTGGGGACGCTGAGGAAGCAGAATCCCTCATGTGAAGACTTAGTTGAATCTATCAGATGTGATGTAATAATTTTCATATGTAATAATTTATGGATTGTGCTCTGAACTATGTTGAATCTATCAGACTTGTTCTAGAAGAGGTGCGACAGCTGTATCTTCAGTTCTATATGTTATATGTGAATTCAGTATCTATGTTGTTTTAATTTGGTTCTAGCGTGTAACTTTGATGTTCACTCCTGGATTCTATATGTCTGGGTTCAGAATGTTTATTTTCATTCAGTTCCTGGATTCTACATGTCTGGGTTCAGAATGTTTATTTTTTTATTTGAACGAAGTGCCTGTGTCTATCGCAGATGCACCCAGACGACCCAATGCATCAGGCTTCTGGCGGAAATAGTCGTCTTGAGCCTCGACGGCAGCTACTATCCTCAAGAAAAGTGCCGTCGACATCCGATACCTCCTTCTGAAATGCTTTTCATTGTAAATAGGGTTGTCAGTGAAGTAATCCGAATAAATATGCTCATGACCGCCTAGGATATCTCGTGGCACGTTGTGACGGCCCGGCAAGGACCCACGGAACTTTTTCTTGCTCTTCTTCCTCTTTACTGCCGCAAGCATAGCACCAAGGAAGACAACATCATCTTTATCGGATTCCTCCTCTTCCTCCCGCAACCGCCGAAGCCTCTCGAACCTTGACATCTGCCACACCAAGAAAATGCAACACTTTTAGATAGCATACAAGAAAAATGACAAATGGAAACAAGAAGTTGATATACACTTTGCCTGAATCATGCAAGTTGTGGATTTTCATAAGCTACCAAGTCTGAATTTTCTCCGATGATTTTCAGTTTTGGATGGTCCATTTTCTACCTGTCCTTGTGCTACTCGTGTTATGCTCTTTCATGCAGTGTGACACTTTGTGCCTTGCAAAAATCCTCTAATGTTCAGTGCTACTAATGCTGTATGGCTGCTAGCTTCAGATTGTAATTCAGTATCTGTAAGCTTCAGTTATACTACAAGGTTTTATGAAGAAACTTATATGTTACAGTATCTACAGTATCTCCTAATGTTCAAGTCTTCCGGGTCTGTACAACTTGCAAGGCTCAGTGCTCATTCAAATAACCTTTGCACAGCATTTTTAGAATTGTACAGCTTGCAAGGCTCAGCAACATTTGGCCTGAACTGAGCAAAATTCAAAGATGTTTCAGAAGAATTGTATTATGGTTGACTGTTCTCCTCAAATAAAAAATAAAAATGATGCACTACCACGGTGACTGAAATTCAGATTCAGTAAAAGGTTAAGTCCAGTAAAAGGACAACTATTACGGTGACTGAAATTCAGATTCAAAAACTCATTGCTTTAATTGAATAAATTCAGATTATAGAACAGAGTCCCTATGAAGGCACACATTACAGTTAATCAATGCATCAAGAAACAATCTTGATTACAACAAAGTCAAGAACTAGTATGGGCTACTACGGTTGAGTAGCACATGGCCAAAGGAAAAAAATGATGACTTTCAGGTGTAGTCTAACTACAAGGTGTCCACTATCTGGCAGCATTGTGATGTTTCTGAATCAGAGTTTTCATCACGGGTGTGCCATGGCCAAGCCAAAAGGAGAGCGATGGGAATTTGCAGATGTAGAAGAAAGGGAAACCATGGGAAGAACCCGATGACGCCAAGACAAAGATAGCAGCAGCAGCCAAGAAGCAGGCCTCGCGGGCGACGTCGCTGGAGAGCGCGGGCCACATCGTGGTGTACCTCACGAGCCTCCGTGGGATCCGAAAGATGTATGAGGACGGCCTCCACGACCGCCGTCCTGCGAAGCTATCGATGCCCGTGTCGACGAGCTCCACGCCGCTCTCGGCGGCTGCTGCAGCTCCCGCAGGTGTTCGCGGACGACCGGCACCTGGGCGGCGCCGAGGAGGTCTGCTGCTTGCACGAGGCGGGGGAGCTGCGCGTGGCTCTCGACGGCTGCGACGTCGACGGGGTCGCTGGCAGGTGCGTGCGCGGCGACGGGGAAGCGCAACGTCGAGCGTGGGCGTCTGGCGGCGGCGAGATCTGGACCCCTTCGCTGACAGGTGGGTCTCACTAGCCAGATCGATTTACGGGTCGAATTTTGCTCGGGCCGGCTGGAGCGTGGGGGAGAATTTGGACCTCTAAAATTTTACGGGCTGGTCTGAAAAGCGAGATAGAGACCGAATTTTAGGGTGTGTTTGGTTCATGAGATGGTACGGATAGAGTCATCCCATTATACTTTTGCTGTTGTTTGGTTCAAGAACGTGAGGATGGGAGCATCCTAGAATAGAATATACCTTGCAGATTCGGGACGAACTCATCCCCCCAAATCGACCGAACGGAGCGGTCCCTCGCGGACGGCGTTGCTCCGTCGTCTTCTTCGCTAGCTCGCCTGTTTTCAGCTAGCATCGACCAGACACCATGGCCACCAGGGGCAGCTGGCGTTGACCAGGCGGGCGTTGCAGCGGGTGGAAGCCGAGAGGCGAGAGAGGGTGGATGCTGCCGCCGCTGCGGTGAGCTGCATGGGCGAAAGCGCACCGCGCTCCGCGCGTGTGGGGAGCCGCAGCCAACGAGCTATGCAGAGTTGCAGCCATGCGCTTGCTTCGGCCGATGAGCAGCATGACCGGCGGTGGTAGGATGGTCTCCGTCACTGCTTGTGAAGGTGTGAGTCAGAAGCTTATCCACTGCGAAGTAGCTCGGGGAAGGGAAGAAAGAAAAAGAAAATGTGGCTGACAGGTGGGCCTATGTAACGGTGCTTAACGGAGTAGTGAATTGTTTCATCCTCGTTCCACCAACCAAACATAAAAATGGAACCATTCCATCCCTCCAACCAAACACAGACATGGAACCACCCTATCCCTACAACTTGGGACAGAGCCGTTCCATCCTACTTTGCTCTCCAACCAAACGCACCCTTAAATGCCCGACTGGAGTTGCTCTGGTAGAAGTCGTCGCCGTGAATCAACAACAACGATGCCGTCGAACGCCGCCGGCAGTTGTCCAGCTCGTTTGCTTCCGATCTTCCTAATTTTAGTGTTTCTCGTCCACCGCATCCTTGGTTCGAATGCAGGATGTCGGTGCGTCGGTGAGTGCCTCATGCTCCTCGAAATATATATATATTGGCCTCGAAATATATATATATTGGCTGTCGTGACACGGTATACTGCGTGATATTCTCAGGGAAATTAAAAGCCGTGCCATGCAATTCCTGCCGCTGTTGATTCGAACACGATTTCTGTTCATGCGGCGTTACTGGGTGTGTTTGGTTGGTTGAATCATTTGATTCATGTATAGAATGATACGAAATAATAATAATTTTTTTGTTTGGTTGGGTGAATTGTACAACTCATCAAAGATGAAGCTATCTCATCTAGTAATACATTGTTGTACTAGCTAAAGTGAACCAAGTGGTTTAAGTAAATTGGTTGAATCATTCCATCCAGAATCATCCATTCATACATCATGTGGTACGTGCAACCAAACATAACATGCATAACACTTTCACTGTCATGGGCAGATGATCCGTGTCCATGTGCAGGCTTGCCCCGTCCCTTTCCTCCACATCCGCATCACTGATTGTAAACCACGCATCGACCTGCAGAACAAGGAAAAAGAGGATAGTGGAGGTGGCCATGGTCATGAGATAGATATATGTGATGCTCTTCGTTATTAATATGACCGAATAGTTATTAAGGGGTCAATGTAAAATAAAGAATGATTCCTATGTTAAAGATTATATGGTTACTAAATATAATTGTTTTGGAATTATAGGTTTTAAATCTCTCTTCTCTTCCTTAATTAATCATATATGTATACTAGCAATCTTGTCCTTGCGTTGCTGCAGGTTTGGCTATTGTGTATGCCTTTTTTTATATCTTTTATTAGGCTATATTCAGGCATTTTAAAATGTATTTTAATTTAAATTGTTTTTTGTTTTAATTAGTTTAATATTTCTTTCTACTCCAAAGCAATTTCAAAACCCAAACCTGATCCTTCGCTTATAAGCATCTGGGATCGCAATCCAAACCTAGGCGCACTACTTAAAAAAACATTTAGCGGACATTTAAAAAAAGCCTTCAGAGGCTACAGAAAATAGAGTTGGCGAGAAGCATTGCCATTTCAGAGCCTACCATTGATCGAGGTCGTCGTTGTTACCGGTGCACACCGCCGTGAATCAGCAACAAGATGCCGTCGAACGCCGCCGGCAGTCGTCCAGCTCGTTTGCTTCTGATCTTCCTAATTTTAGTGTGGATTCACGGCAAAGTAGAATCATCAGTGCGCCTTTGCCACACTTTCCTAGGAGAGCCAACCTATTGGATTTGTAGCCGCACTCTGATTTAGATTCTGATGATATCGAGTATTTCTGGAGTCATGTTTATTATAAGAGAAGTGCTCCGGTACTTCTCTTTTATTTTCTAGCACAAATCTTAAAGCAGCCAACCAATTAATTAATTATTTTAAATCACTTTTTTTTTCTGGGCCACGAATGGGTCTAGCCCTACCCATGTTCAGCCCGGCATGCCTATGGTGCATCCCTAAACAAATCTCCGATTAGTTCGGTTACAGTTCGTCTTGGTCGACTTCCTCTGGCCTCTCCCTGGACGAGGCAAAGCTCCGCTCGAGACTCGACGACGACGCATGTCGCTCGCCGGCGGGACGGTGATGTTGTAATGCTGTTGCTCCCGAACTCCATCGAGTTCACGCTAGCGTTCCTCGTGTGCTCCCGCCTCGGCACCGCCACCGCCACGGCAAACCCGCTCTACACCCCGCCTGAGATCGCCAAGCAGGCCGTGGCCTCCGATCCGGTGGCACCGTGGTATATATAGTCACCGAGCCGGCGGGCCAGCGTTCGTCGACGAGGTGCGGGGGCTTGGGAGACGGCGCCGGTGGGTGAGGTTGCCAATGCCATGGACGGTACGTGCCGAACGACGTGGTCGCTCTGCCGTACTCGTCCAACTCCGGCACGGCGGGGCTGCCCAGATACGAAAGAAAGCAGCACTTCACTGCAGCAAACACCTGTTGCCGTACCAGCCCTCAGTGTCCAAATGTTGTTCTTTCAATATAGGCCAAGGATTATGTTTTTTCTTTCAAATAGCAGTGATCGATCAAGACGACATGACAAATTCAGTCGCATAAAAAAAAGACATAATAAATTCTTGAAACTGGATAGCTGCATGTATTGACCGGAGAATGAGTTAATCTATCACATACAGTAATTGACATACTTTGATGCTACTAAAATAGAATATTTGTGATCCATATAAAAGACTATTTGTTGGTATGGTAGATAGCTGTTCATTTTCTAAAGAATGATGTAAGGCAGTTCAGTACTTATGTTCGTCTCACTGGAAATGTATTTCCAACAGGTTGCTGAATTTCTCATGATTTGGCATGCATGAAATTTCTAATAACTTAATAATTGAAATTTCTAAGAAAGAGACGAGGGCAGAAAGTCAGAAAGAGGAGTGGTCCAGCAAAGAGCACTGCCAGAGTCGTAAAAAAAGAGTGGGCAGCACGATGGTTCACCCCAAGGATTGCAGAAGAGGACAACTTCGTTTTCAGCTCTAACAGCGTTCTTAGGCAATGATATTATTGTCTTCTAATTTGCTATTTGACTATTTAAAATGCTTAATAACAGTCTTGTAGAGCCAATTGATGCACCCTCGGAGATTTGGCTTTTACAATGAAAGCTTCGGCAGTAACGGAGAATGTTGTTTCCCTTGTAACTGGATTTGCATATTTTGCACTTAATGATAAGATGTTTTGTGTTCTGTATCGCCATTGCTCTCTGCACTACATATCTTGTTGGTGTGTGTACATAATATATATATAAGTATAGGGTGTATAATGTAAAAGTACAGAGAAATAAGAAAAGTCACCAGGAGAGAAATCATCTCCTGAGAAGTTTCCCAAATGTTCTACATGGTATCAGGGCTGGTGGCGATGGTGGCAGCCTCGTCGGCGTGACGGCCGCGGGCGAGCCGGAACTGGAGAAGAGGACGGCGGAGCAGCGTTGCGGGTGCTCGGCTGGCGAGAAGGAGTTGGAGGAGAGCGCCACAGAGCTGTGTGGCGGGCTCGTGAAACCCTAGGCGGCGCGGAACAGAGGAGGAGCAGCAGCAGCGCAGGCGGCGCACACCAGCAGTGGCGGAGGCGGTTGGAACAGCGGCGGCGCGTGGCTTGTGCTCGGCGCGGCTGTTGCGGCGAGCAGTGCAGCGGAGGCCCGGCGAAGGAGCAGCAGCCTGAGCACCGTGTGGGTGTTGCTGGTGGCCTGGTGCTGCTGCTTTTTGGTGGAGAAGTGAGCATCGTGTGGGAGCTGCTGGTGGCTTGGAGCTACTGCCTTTTTTGGCAGAGAGAAGGGGGTGCTTGCTGATTCAGAAGAAGGGAGCGGTGGATCTGTGCTGCAAGCAGGGGAATTAGTGATTTGTGAAGGAGCAAAGAGAGTGTTGCAGCAAAGAAGCAAAGTGTTCCAAAGCCACTGAACTATGGCAGAGACTCAAGGGATTGAACAGGTGTTAGGAAAATTAGTGGAGCTACTCAGTGCAAGGAAGGATGATGTCTCGTCCTCAAGTAAAGAGATTGATATGGTGCAAAAATTGGAGTTAATGCCACTTGATATCAAATTGGAAGGTATGAAAAATTATTTGGCTTGGTCTAGGAGAGCGTTGTTACTGTTGCAATCAAAGAAGCTTGAGGGCTTCATCAATGGGGAGATAACTGAACCCAAAGATAAATTGAGCAGTGAGTGGAAAAATTGGAATGCCACTAATGCTTTAGTGGTTACTTGGTTATTCAATTCTATGACCTCAACAATTGCTGGCTCCGTTGACACTATTACCTCTGCCTCAGAGATATGGAAGGCTCTTGCAAGCATGTATTCAGGTGTTGGGAATGTGATGCTGTTAGCAGAAACAGACGATAAAATACATTATCTGAAACAGGGGGAGCGAACTTTGATGGATTATGTTGCAGAATTGAAGCGACTGTGGGCTGACTTGGATCACTATGATCCTATTAAATTACCTCACCCTGAATGTGTGACTTGGGTGAATAAGTGGATAGAGAAGAAACGGGTTCTTCAATTTTTAAGGGGTCTAAATTCAGAATTTGAAGGAAGACGTGCTGTATTATTCCATCAAGCTAATCTTCCTAGTCTTGAAGAAGCAATTGCTGCTATGGCACAGGAGGAGACAAGACTCAAGATAATAAAGGGTAACACCTTAAATTCACCAAGTCCAGCTTATGTGGCAGCAGGGTCCCAAGAGACCAGATTTTGCTATAATTGTGGTGAAAGGGGTCATTTGATTCGTGATTGCTCTCAGCCACTCAAACCAAATCGTGGTAGAGGTCGAGGCAGAGGTATGCCAAGAGGTGGTACTAGCCGAGGGGGTACTAGCCGTGGTGGAAGAGTAAGCTTTAGAGCTAATCATGCAGCGTCAGATGGGTGTGTTGCAGAATCAGATATAGTTTCACCAGATGAGCTAGATGAATTTAGAAAGTGGAAGGAAACTGAAAAGAGTTCTCAATTGAACAATCAAGAAACAACATCCTTGAGTGACACTGTTGCTGACGCGGTTCACTCAGACTCAGGTACATTTGACCAAAATCATATATCTAGTTGGATATTAGATTCAGGTGCATCCAGACATGTCACGGGTAAAGTAAATGAATTTACATCGTATACGCCATACTCACATTCTTATAAGGGGACAATTAAAACTGCGAATGGAACCCCTCGTCCGATTAGAGGTGTTGGGACAGTTCAATGGACACCATCTATTACCTTATCATCAGTGTTACATGTTCCATCCTTTCCTGTAAATCTTATTTCAATAAGTTCGTTAATTGATCAAATGGATTGTCGGGTACTTCTTGATCGTGAAAATTGTTTAATTCAGGAAAGGATGACTGGAAGAAATCTTGGAGTTGGAACTTGGCATGATGGGCTCTGGTATCTTGATAGAAGCAAAACAAGAAAAGAAGTTTATTTTGCTCTATCAGCTAGTGAAGATGAAGCTCAGGTGATGTTGTTGCATTGTCGTCTGGGGCATATATCTTTTGATATCATGAGCAAAATGTTCCCTCATGAAATGTCTATGGTGAATAAGAGTAATTTAATGTGTGATGCTTGTGAGTACGGGAAGCACACTAGAAGCTCCTATGTGAGCAGGGGTTTAAGAAGTTTATCACCTTTTGTATTAATCCATTCAGATGTGTGGACTTCCCTGGTCACTGCTATAAGTGGGGCAAAATATTTTGTAACCTTTATTGACTGTTATTCTCGTATGACATGGGTATATTTAATGAAATATAAAAGTGAAGTACTTGAATGTTTTAAGGCTTTCTATGCTTATGTAAAAAATCAGTTTGGTACTTCTATTCAAATTATCCGAAGTGATAATGGAACTGAATATGTGAATAAGGAATTTCATAGTTTCCTTTCAGGAGAAGGGATTCTACACCAGACTTCATGCCCCGATACCCCACAACAAAATGGAGTGGCTGAAAGAAAGAATAGACATCTTCTGGAGGTAACTCGTTCACTTATGCATACAATGAATGTGCCTAAGGTTTTTTGGAGTGAGGCTGTCTTAACCGCTGTTCACTTGATAAACCGTATGCCATCAAGGGTCCTTGGCATGAAATCCCCTTGTGAGATATTATTTGGGAAAAATGAATTCTTGGTTCCACCCAAGGTCTTTGGATGCACATGCTTTGTTAGAGATCATAGACCTGGGGTTGGAAAGCTGGATTCTCATGCTATCAAGTGTATTTTTGTGGGGTACTCATCTGGACAAAAAGGGTATAAGTGTTGGAGCCCATCTGAGCGTCGTATGTTTGTAAGTATGGATGTAACCTTTAGGGAATCAGTTCCTTTCTATGGGGAGAAAACTGATTTAAGTTCCCTGTTCATTGATTTAGACCCTCCAAATGAGTCAAAAGATAGTGAGCAAATGGAGTCTAGAGTTGAGACACAAGCAAATGAGAAGAGAGCTATAGTTGGTTTAATCCCAGACCCAATCAATGCAAATGACATTATTCAGGAAGGGAGAGTACAACAACCTCCTACAGAGAGGAATCTACAAGTATATACAAGAAGGAGGAGAGAAAATCTCACACAATCTACCACTATGGTTGATGAAGTTCAAAGTGACCAAGCTCATTCAGGTGAAAATGAGAATGACCAGCTATCTGCGTTAGGGGGAGATACAATGGATCGCTCGAATGACTTGCCTATTGCTTTAAGAAGAGAACCACGGAGCACTGCAGGTAAAGCTCCAGTGAGATATGGCTTCGAAGATAATTGTGAAAATGGTCAAAATAATGAAGTAAGTAATTGTGTGTCATATGGGTCCTTACCATCTGATTACTGGGCATTTGTGACAACTCTACAATCCATACAAATTCCAAAAAACTGGAAGGAAGCAAAGCAAGATCCAAGATGGAAAGAGGCAATGCTTGAAGAGTTGGCAGCACTTGAAAAGAATGATACATGGGAGCTCGTACCTTCCCCTCCTGGGAAGAGGGTAGTTGGTTGTAAATGGGTATATACTGTGAAACAAAACCCTGAAAGAAAGGTGGAGAGATATAAGGCAAGGCTGGTAGCAAAAGGGTACAACCAGACTTATGGAATTGATTATGATGAGACATTTGCACCAGTTGCAAAGATGGGCACCGTGAGGACCTTGATTTCCTGTGCTAACCTTGATTGGCCATTATATCAATTAGATGTTAAAAATGCATTCCTTCATGGTGATCTTAAAGAGGAGGTTTATATGGCAATCCCACCTGGATTTAGTATTACTGAAACTGAAGGTAAGGTACTAAGATTGAGAAAGTCTTTATATGGACTGAAACAATCGCCAAGAGCATGGTTTGACAGGTTTAAACGTGCAATGCTTGCTATGGGATATAAGCAATGTAATGGAGATCACACTCTGTTTTATCTATGTTCTAAAAACCACATAACTATCCTAGCTGTCTATGTTGATGATATTATTATCACTGGAGATGATACTTTGGAGGTGGTACGATTGAAGGAGAATTTGAGAAGGGAGTTTGAAATTAAAGATTTAGGACAGCTTCGATACTTTCTGGGGATTGAAGTAGTAAGATCTCCTGGAGGGATTGTGCTCTCACAACGAAAGTATGCTCTGGATCTACTAGATGAGACAGGTATGCTTGGTTGGGTCGTTCTACCACTACACCAATAGAGCAAAACCACAAATTGGGTGCTGAAGCTGGACATCCTGTAGATAAGGAGAGATATCAAAGGCTTGTGGGGCGCCTCATTTATCTATGCCATACAAGACCCGATATAACTTATGCTGTGAGTGTAGTAAGCAGATACATGCATGATCCAAGAAGTGATCATATGGATGCAGTCTATAGAATCTTGAGATACATAAAGAAGAATCCAGGGAAAGGTTTGATGTTCAAGAAAAATGGACATCTAAATGTAGAGGGTTATTGTGATGCAGACTGGGCAAATTGTCCTGATGATAGAAGATCAACTTCAGGCTATTGTGTATTTATTGGTGGCAACTTGGTAATTTCGAGAAGTAAGAAGCAGCCTGTGGTGTCACGCTCTACTGCAGAAGCTGAGTATAGGGCTATGTCTCAGAGTGTTAGTGAATTATTGTGGATAAAAAATCTTCTAACTGAGTTAAAACTCCAGGAGACCAGTACTATGAAGCTTTGAAGTGATAACAAATCAGCTATTAACATTGCCAACAACCCAGTTCAACATGATCGGACCAAGCATGTGGAGGTCGACCGCTTCTTTATTAGAGAAAGGATTGATGATGGGACTTTAAGTTTAGGGTTTGTAACTTCTGAGGAACAAATTGCCGACTGTCTGACAAAAGGGTTGAGTGTTAAAAGGTGTGTATCTTCATGTGACAAGATGGACATGATAGATATATACGGCCCATCTTGAGGGGGAGTGTTGGTGTGTGTATATAATATATATATATATAAGTATAGGGTGTATAATGTAAAAGTACAGAGAAATAAGAAAAGTCACCAGGAGAGAAATCATCTCCTGAGAAGTTTCCCAAATGTTCTACATATCTGGATACTTTACAGTGTGCTTGATGAGTGCAGTTAGGTGGAGCCGTGGAGGTTCACTCCACTCCCTTCCAGTTCAGTATATACAAAGAAACTTTTCTTGTTAGGAATCAACATTTTGTAGTATCTTTAAAAATAAAACAGATTAGAGTTTTGCAATGTGCCAGGTCGAGCGTATGATATGCAATGCAAAGAGCATTCAGAATTCATTTATGACTGCAATGTACTGAATGAAATTCATGTTCTCACAATTCTTTCATGAAAGCAATGTGCACAAACCAACTGGCCACATAAGTCAACACAACCTTGACAATTAAAACTAGAAGATTAGTTGCAATCACACAAGTTAACTCAACATCGACAGTTAGTCCATCAATTTTGCATGAAACTACAAGCATGGGCTACTACAAAAATCACCATCTAATAAAATTTGTTCAATAATGTACAGAATACAAGATGGTCAAGTACATCTTCAGTTCCGATCCATTTATACAGATCCTGCAATTTAGAATTTTTCTGATTGAATTCAGCACAAAATCCACAACAAAAGGTGCACCAGAAACCCAATTTGTACTCTCTATTTTCTTATCAATGAATGCCGGATAATTCCGGGTCTTTTAAAAAAAAACTTGATTCTCTCTACTCTATTGTTTGACCTCACTACAGAGAACAAACTAAAGTATTTTTTTCACAACAACATGCATCTAGGGATGCGAGGCTGGCCACAATCTGTGCTTCATCGGCGGTGGCGGCAGTAGCGTCCTCCACGAAGAAGGCGTCGGGGGTGGCCTTCCTCGCTGTCCAGCATAAGAGGCAGCAGCATGCGGTGTGCCTCTATTTAGATTTCAGACTGTCTGGGGACTCGATGTGCTAGTCCGCGATGGTGAAGTGGCGCGCGGGGTTTAGGAGAAGGTGGAGATGCCGGCAGAGAGGTGGCCCCTGTAGGCGCCGGCGGTGCCCGTGCGGTGTCGTCGAGGCTCAAGGGACGACGAAGAGGCGGAGAGAACTGTAGACCGAACTGGATTTGAACAACGATGGACATGGGTATGTGTTGGGCATGGATAGGGCTGGATAATTCGGGACCCAGGAAAAAGTAATTAAGAAAAAGATTAATTAATTAGTAGGCTGTTTTTAGATTTGTGCCAAAAAAATAAAAGAGAAGTACTCGAGCAGTTCTCTTATTATAATCAAAACAACATCAAAATCAGTCTGAATTGAGATATTGATGATATTGAGCGTTTCTGGAGTCGAGTTTATTATGATAAAAAACGGCATGGAAATCAAATGTTCAGAAGAAATTCCTTTTCAGCTATATTCACGATCATATATATTCTAAAGAAATGTTATTGCAGGCCTCTCTGATCAATAGAGTAATTTAGAGTAGGCCAGTATTTTTTATGAACAGAGTAATTCTAGAAGAAAAATAGCTATAATAACAAGAGCAGAAAGTTACAAGCTGAAGCATGACTTGTCTTAATTCTGCTCATGAAATTGTAACCATTTCCTAAAATCAAAAGGGAAGATCAAAGCACCATGATTAAGAAAATAGGAATGGATCTTGCAAAGTTCAGACTGTCATCTTAAAAATCATGGTCCCGGGTGTTCACTCCTCAGCCAGAGCAACATCTACCAAACCTCCACTAAACATCTTATCATGGACCTGTCATTGACTAGACGAAGACCAGAATAGTCTTTTGGGGTTAATTTGTCGCTGTCGACCGGGTGATATGGTATCGCTTTGTGCAATGGAAGCCCACGAAGAGTACGGCAAAGACTTGACTGCACGTAAGTCTAAGGCCCTGTTCACCCAACTTCTCCAAAAAAACACTATTCATCTAACTTTTCTCTATTCATCCCATTCCTCCCACTCACAGAACACGCTTCTCAACACGATCTACAGTGTTTTTCTGGATCTATAGTGTTTTTTCTCCCAATCTAAACTCACCCTAAGTCAGAGTACGATGTTTTTTTTTTTCAACGTTCCATTCAGCTGTCTATGACTCGGTCGTACCTATCACGTTTACCGTCGTTGAGCAAAAAAAAGTTCGAAAAGAGAATATTGCCTGCCAAAGCTCGAGCTTTTAAATAGACGTGTCGAGGAGCATTGCAATTTCAGAGCCGTCCATTGATCCGAAGTCGTCGCGTCGTTGCCGGGAATCATCAGCGATGCCGTCGAACGCCGCCACCGGCCATCTTCCGGCCTGCCTGCTTCTCATCTTGCTAATTTTAGTGCTTCTCGTCGACCACCGCATCCTTGGTTCGAACGGAGGGTGTTCGTGCCGCAGTGAGTGCCTCGTGCTCCTCCAGTTGCTGCTGTTGAATCGAACACGATTTCTGTTCATGTGGGATCACTAACATTTTCACCGTCATCTGCAGATAATCCGTGTCCATGTGCACGCTTGCCCGGTCCCTTTCCTCCACATCACGGATAGTCCTGCACCTGGCCCTGCTACTGCATCAGGGGAGGTAAAATTGTTGCCTTCAGGATGCTAAAGAACAAGGAGGAAAATGAGAATTGGGGTGGCCACCATTTACATGAGATAGAAGGTTGCTCTTCCTGATCGATAATGCACTGCAGTAGTTACGGAATAATCATCTATTACAATATTTTGTTTTCAGACTCCAAAGAGGGATAGCTTCATCCAAAGACATGCTATCTCTTATGTTGTGTCATGTGTGGTAATGTTTGGTTGTACCGTCAAATACCAAACTTTGTAGTCACTTTGTTTGAAACTTTAGTCTATATAAAAAGTAGCTAGATTTTAGCAACTCTGTTTTAGTCCATGGATAAGAAAAGACATGAAATCTCCCGCATCTTTGTTTGAAATCGTCGGGCTGCCGACCTGCCGTGCCTGCGTCTTCCCTTCATCTTCGTCTCCCGCATCGACAGGGTCTGGTCCCTCGGGCTGCGTCCCGCCGCTGCCACCTCGTCGGTCCCCCTCCTCCGCCAGATCTGGGCCGCGGATGCAGTCCGAAGGCTCCTCGGCGGCGTGGGTGGCGGGATGGGCTCCTCGGCGGCACAGGACCAGGTTCCGTGGCGGCCCCACCACCACAGTCGCGGTCTGCGCGGTGTGGTGGCGATGGCCTGGCGGCGACGCGGCCATGTGTGTCTGGGCGCCACGCCTTGTGGCGTGAGTGCCGTGTCCTCGGTGGTGTTGGCGCCGGTCTGCTATGGCCATCTTCAAGCGGCGGATTCAGCGACCTGGTGGCCGGATCCGGCTCTCGGCCTGGCTGCAGGTCGCGGGGGCATCTTGGCTGCAGGGTAACGGCTCTGCAGATCGCCACTCCATCTTGCTGCCCGCACAAGCCATCGAGGGCTCATGCAGTTGAGTTGGGTGTGGGCGTTGTTGTCGTGGCATCGGCGGTCATCTTTTCGCCGGTGTGGTTGTTGGGCTTCAGGAGATTTGGCGAAAGCTTTGCCCAATCTAGATTGGTGCGGATGACGGCGACGTTCCAGGGCGCCGCTCCCCTCGTTGGAGGTGTTGTCCCTCTCCTTCCGGCAATCATGGTGTCTTCGGGCGAAAGCCCTGCTCCAGCTCTGGCTGGGCAGCGACGACGGCGTCTACGACGTCGTTTCCAACTTGTTGGCGTTGCTATCAAAGGTCTCCACCAATGACATGCTGCAGTTCTCTGTTCCCCTGTGCCACCTGTCTCGAGCGAGCTTTGGTCACCGTCTCTGTCACGGCTCAATGATTGTCATCGGCCGGCACCTCTTCTCCGTCGGCGATCTTCCTGTTGATGGTGTTGTTGCATCTTATGCTGGGTTTTTTCTATCTACCTCTTCTGCCATTCCCCTTCATTCTTGAACGGCGTTGGATGGTGGTATGTAGAGCCCGGACGTGCCATATACAACAGTGTTATCAACTCAAAGGGAGGCAGTCGTGTCCGGTGAAGCTAAGACTTGTGTGACTCCCACACCATTAGTCCCCATTCTGCTGGGTGGTTCCTCTTGTGGAGGGCGACAGCGGGACGGCGTAGTTACGAAGGGTGGTTGGAAGTGCACTTGGCATAGTGGATCTGGCGAGTACGTTGCTCGGTGGTTGCTTCTTGTAGCTTTGGTGGGACTCGATCTCTGCTTTAGCTCGAGTTTTCTGTGTCTTTATGGGTTAGTCTCTTGTGCTTGATGTGGTATTGTGACGCAATGCTTCTATTGCGTTGTAATCTCTCTTGCTGTAATATCTGTGGTGGTTTGCCAATTTTTTTTAATGAGAAGTTCAGGCCGGCATTTCGCCTGCCGTAGTATTCCTAAAAAAAAAAAATTCGCTCGCCTTTCGCCTGGTTCATGCCTTCGAGATACCTTTGCAACGCGTCGCTGTAACGTGTGTCAACCAAAGATTACTTCTGTGCCGGACACTAGTCGAGTCACTCGTTGCCGAGCCCAGGTTGTGTGACTGACATGCGAGCTTGCTCCTGAAACTGCACAGACGCACAAGCTGCTGCTTGCTAGCCTGCCCGCTGTTGGGCAGTGGCACCCCCGTTTTCGTCCGACCAGATCTGCATCCTTCTGAGAGCAAAGCTAAGGGCAGCTCCAGTGCGTGGAAAAAGCTAACCGTGATTCGTTTTCATCAAACCGTCAACAGTGTGAGCATCGAACTGCGGTTGTCAGAAGCAAAATCGGACTCCGCAGATGAGCCGAACCATAGCCGCAGCAGTCGAATAAAATAATCAAGGCACCTCGGCATGCTTCTGTACCTTCTCACATGAGGATCCACCAGCACATGACCGAGAGTCTTTTTTCTCTGGTACGTAGGTCCCGCAAACCGATGTTGACCGAACAGTGATTTGGTTCGAACTTTGTTGTGAGACTCAATCGAACAAGCACGTCAGCAAGCGGGCGTCTCGCTTGGTGAGATGCCGCACAGGAGTCACGGACCCCACCAGAGTTTAATGCACGGCAGTGAAACCAGCAAGTAGTAGCTGCGTTAATTGACTCCGATTGGTTTTCGCAAGCATGTATGGGCGTGTCGCGAGACGCTCATCTCCTTCTCTCTCCTCACCTCACTCCATGCCACGTATGAATTCGCTCGCTTTGCGCCCGTTACGGCAAGCCCAACGCGGAGTAAAAAAACAGTGGCCTCACAACTTTCATGTAATACAGACCAGATGAGGCAGCCTTTTCTCCATCACAGGCACCCATGCAGCTCTGACACAAGTAGCCTGGTTTCTCTCTTTTCCTGTCTTGCGTGCGCTCTCCCGTCTCCTTCTCTCTCATGAGGCTTCGGTAACTTCTGCAGGTCACTCTGACACCTGCAGGGCACCTACTTTTTCTCCACCTGGCATCCGAGCCTAGTTGGCCTGATCAGGCCACCAACAGGGCACCCGCGTTGGGCATGCCCTTAACATACCTGCTCTGAGTAGTTGTAATCTCTCCTCTCACATCCAACACACATTCACAACACACAGCATGTGCAATTGTGCAGCCACTCCAAGCCTCCAGCTACGACCTGACGAGACACGTAGACGAAGCAAAGCTCAGCAACCATGGTATCCACTATCCAGCTCCACCCAGATTCTCCTCACGACCCCACCAACCACTAAACAAAGACCTCAGTTCTAAAACAAAAGAAAACTAAACAAAGACCGCACCACAGCCACTGACAAGCGGGCTCAAGACCCTCCTCAACGGCCTCACCGTTACTCTGACCAAGTCAACCACCGCCGGGCAGCCGGAGCCCTCGGCCACACTGGGTTGATACTCTGTTACCTACCACTCGTCCTTGCCGCCACCATCCTCTGCCCGCCCGCTGGCCGCTAGTATAAAGCTGCTCGGCCATCCAATCCCACTGGCGTCTCTATCATTCTCCCACCACTCCGGCGATCGATGGCGCCGCCGCCCAAGGGCCCGCCGCCGCCGGCGACGAAGTACTTCTGGGGCGACACGCCGGAGCCCGACGAGTACTACGCCACACATGGCCTCCGCCACACCGACTCCTACTTCCAATCCCCACACGGCCGCATCTTCACCCACGCCTTCCACCCCAGCACCTCCGCCCACGACGGCGACGTCAAGGGCGTCGTCTTCATGACCCACGGCTACAGCTCCGACACCTCCTGGGTGTTCCAGGCCATCTCCATCAGCTACGCCCGGTGGGGGTACGCCGTCTTCGCCGCCGACCTCCTCGGCCACGGCCGCTCCGACGGGATCCCGGGATACCTCGGCGACATGGAGGCCGTCGCCGCCGCCTCCCTCTCCTTCTTCCTCTCCGTCCGGGGATCCGAGCCTTACTCCTCCCTCCCGGCGTTCCTCTTCGGCGAGTCCATGGGCGGCGCCGCCACGCTGCTCATGTACCTCCGCTCCCCGCCGGAGGCGAACTGGACGGGGCTCATCTTCTCCGCGCCGCTCTTCCTCATCCCCGACGGGATGCGCCAGTCCCGCGTCCGGATGTTCCTCTACGGCCTCCTCTTCGGCCTCGCCGACACCTGGGCGGTGCTCCCGGACAAGAGGAGGGCACCGGCGCCCGGCGCCGGCGGCGCGATTCGAGATCCGGAGAAGATGAGGCTCATCGTGTCCAACCCGCGCGGGTACCGCGGCGCGGCGAGGGTGGGGACGATGAGGGAGCTGGCGCGCGTCACGGATCTGCTCCGGGCGACCTTCGGGAAGGTGACCGCGCCGTTCCTCGTCGTCCACGGCACCCACGACGCCGTCACCTCGCCGGAAGGGTCGAGGATGCTGTACGAGCAAGCGCCTAGTGAGGACAAGGAGCTCATCTTGTACGAGGGGATGTACCACTCGCTCATCTCCGGGGAGCCTGACGAGAGCCGCGACCGCGTGCTCGCCGACATGCGCAGGTGGATCGACGAGCGCGTCCGCCGCTACGGCCCCGCCGCCGCCGCGAACGGGGACGGCGGCAAGGAGGCGCCGGCGCCCTGAGTCCCCTGACGGTGCTGTACAGTGTGTTGCATGCTGGTTCCCCGCCCGTGGCATCTGCATCTGCATGACTGCATTCCTGCTTCTTGTGTGTGTGTTTTCTAATCGCATATGTATAGTTCTATGACGAAGCTGAATGTCATCGGCTGCAATTTCCTCTTCGATCCGAGATGCTGGGACAAACGATATGGTATGCAAATCATCGTTTTGAACTTGGTATATTTGTTACCAGATGGCGAGTTGGCGAGCAGGGCAGGTGGTGAGCATCTAGCTACAAAGAGTGCCAAATTTTCGATTAGCATATCTTAAAATTCCAGGTCATTAACATTTAAAAGTCACCCACAATTTGCCTCCATACTTTTTTTTTTGGGACTAAAAAGCTTTTCTTCATGACTGTCACTCAGGAATTAGACACAATTTAAGCTGAAGTTCTCCAAAATTTTTCCAATTTTTCCAATTTTGCACAGGAAAAACAAGGCAAGTGCTATTCCTTTGCCCGGAAGCAACGTTCATCTTGACATGGCGTGTTCCCTTCCTAGTGTGTTGTCCGTTGGCGAGGCGTCCTTCTCAGTACCAATGTGCTATGTGCCAATGCTGCTCGACGCAGACAGCTGATGGGTCATGGCACGCTGGTGGTACGAGACGATCGGCTCCACTCACAGGGAACATGCGTGAGGCGTGTGAAGAACCACTCAAGATTGTACGACTCGTGTGCATATATATATGCATGCATTCCCAGTGAAGATTCCGCGCTGAAAGCATGTTGTTATCTCTGAATCACAGAAACCTCCCTAAACCTTTCACTTCAAGTGCTAGAATGTACGTGTTGCCCCCTTTTGCTAAAAAAAGCTGGGTCCTCCACTAGCATAGCAAGCCAAATCATTCTCTTTTATGATGACGGTGTTGATCGAGTTGATGAGACTGCAACAGTGCCGGTGGCGGACCTAGGATAAAATGTTAGGTAAAGCTAAATCTAGCTAAAAAATAAATTCTCAAGAAAGAAAAATCATATTGTGGTCATGGAAATTAATAAACAATGAGTGAACATTATTTTCTACTATGTAATTTAGAGTAATCTCGATGGAAAATTAAAGAATGGTAGTGGTGATCCTCGGCAAGTTTGCCCAATGGGCAGGTCCATCTCTAAACAGTGCAAGGGTAACACTGCAAGTAAATTCAAGCAGGGTACCACCACAAAGATATTCAACTCGCCACCTCTCATCATCCATGGGCTCCAAAACCAGCTCGCCCTAATTCGCAAAGAGTTGCGTGTCACTTTCGTTCTAGACCTACTAAGCTTCATGGTGTACATGCAAAATATCAGCTCTGGTCCTCTGGAAGGCTCGTGTAATTCCCTGACAGCCCCTTTAAGGAGGTGCAAATAATGCTTTAAAAGTGTATGTCGACATCGAGTTGTTTGCCAAGTTGGCACGTAGATGGGGTCCATGTCATAACGGAAATTAGGTTTTATGTCAACGTCACCCACAGTGACGCGTGACAATCCATCAAAACATGCATGTACAGTTTGCCGCACCACCAACCGTGACAATTTCTGATATGCTAACCAGCCTACCACTCGTCGCTGTGGCGATGTTAAATGTTAATGTCGTTGTTGCCAATCAAAGGACGAAGTGCCCCATTGGACGCTCACGAGATAAAGCTAGCAGAGAATGTATCAGTTCCTCTCATCTTTTCCTAACCATAGTATCAGCGCAATTTTCATCTTTGCCTTCTTTCAGCAGTTGCAGCTCACTGTTCCAAAACGCATTAGCCTTTCCATTAGAACGGGAAATTGATGAGAACAAGAACAGAGGAAGAAAATTTCAATGATACACTGACACGTTATAGTGTGATGGCCTTGTTGCCGATGGAGGAAAAGCTCCCGATATGAAGGTATGCAGAGGTAGCAGAATATTCCAGTTCGTCATAGTTTTTTCCTCATCATACGGTAAGCACAATTCATCTTTGCCGTGTTAGAAATTGTGGCTTTGTACTCATCCGACACCATGAGCATTAATGGTTTTGCTTCTTCCAGTCAGCTCCCGGTCTGAATGATTGCATCGTATGATTGTACTGTACCAATAAATAGCAAGGAAAACTGAGAGTAAAGGTACAATTTTCTGTTTAGTAACACGACTACAATACTCCCAAAACCTGAAGATAAGAATTTAGAAAAGATTTTCTTCGGTCAGTTAGGGTAGGATGTAGCATTAATTAATCAAGGCCAGAATTAAAGCTGTGGTAACATATTGTAGAAAGACTCGACCTAAGTGGAGAGACAAATCAAATTACTTGAGATTACTAAAGTATTTGTAAATTGTAGCCGGACCATCTAGGTTATATTTAATATTCAGACATTTTTGTCATCGCACTGATGGCTGCATCATGATTCATAAACCAATGGTGCTAGCCAATGCACAACTCATGAGACACACACATGTTCAGTATGCCTCTCCTTCTTCCACAAAATAGCTGGTAAACTAAAAAGATGAAGAGAAATACAAAAAAAAAATCATGAACTAGATGTGAGGGTACACACATCAAATGCATGAATACCTGACTAAACTTGGATGAACGAACTGGCGAAGGGATGCAAGCTAAGTGCAAAATTTGTAGAACATAAATACGGTGAGAATGGAGAGAAAACATTGTTATGCTCTCTAGCCGTTTCTTGATGTATGGTATGCCATGATGCTTGTGGGGCTGGTTGCGCCAGATCCCCCGCCCTGGCACCAGAGAGGCCGCTGCGCTAAGTGTCATGCTTGTTGTGAGGCATTGGAGTGAAGCAAATTAGCTTATTGTTTATGTGAGGGCATTGGAGTGAAGCAAATTAGCTTGTTGTTTATGTGCTAATAAATTCGCATGCTTGTTGTGAGGCATTTGAGTGATGCCGTGTTTTGTTGACCAAGTTGGTGAGAAGTTGGCGCGCTAGAAAACGTGTTCTGCGAGAGGGGCACGGTTGTCAGTGTGCCAAGTTGGTAAAAAGCAAATTGACTTGTTGTTTGTGTGAGGGCATTGTACTGAAGATAATTAACTTCTTGTTTATGTGCTAATAATTTAGCTTGTTGTTTATACGCTAATTGTGAGGAGGGGACATAATATCTACCTCTGCACAAATTGAAATGACTCATGCACAAACTAAAATGACTTGTCTCGGATGGATAATAAATTAGTTTGTTGTTTATGTGCTAACAGTAAGGAAGGACATAATATCTACCTCTCTGCTCCTGCACAAACTGAAATGACTCGTCTGGGATGGAAAGACGAGCTATATGCAAAAACTGAAATGACTCACATATGGCTTTTTTTTTTTAAAAAAAATATGTTGTACCATTTGCTCGTATGCTAGGATGCTAGAATTTAGTTTTTTCAGCAATATCATGATCTCTTTTATGCATTATTAATTAATAATATAGTAACCTACAATGTCGCCAAGTCTTGTTCGAGAATTGGAGAATCCATCAGTGTACTTTCCCGTCAGCATGCAAATCTTGTGGTGCTAGATGCACCTTGCTCTGCCTTCTCATCTCTGTCGTCATTAGTGAGGTGAATGAAATCACTAATAGCTTAGAAATAAAGTTGTGTGCTTAAGTCTAATAATTAGCAACACAGCTTGAGAGGGTTCTGGACAAAAGGCCACAACGGTTTCAATACAATTTATCAAGCTGGAAGTATCATGATTACTTGTTTAACTCAAACATGCCAAGGTCACCCAACTAGACAAACTAACAAACTTTTTAACTTCAAAAGACACCAAAATATTAATTGGCAAAGTATTACATGATTTTGTTTAGTTAGCGCTCTATTTTTTTGCTTGACATGAAGGCTGAATAAGAAAAATAGTGTAAGGGCTGAGCTCCAAATCATAAATGTTGAACGACACCACCCACATCCAAATCGATGCATTGTTGCTGTCACGAGCAGTAAAAGCAACACCGGACTGCCTACTACATCATTGGGTTGACTGTCAGACATTGTTCCGATGCACGGCTATGCAACTAGGGTTACATAGAAGCAGCATCTATTGGCAAGACATTGTTCTGATTCACAGCTATGCATGATGTCAACTCAATAACTTGATGAGCTCAAATGATGCATGAGGCTAAGTTCGTTATGTTTCAGTTTTGTTGATACTAAACACAAAGCCAAAACCTCAGGACTGATACCTAACAAATAACCCGACAATGTCTCCTACACCAATCTCAACAATGCTTGTTCCTCACTCCTGGTGTGGAAGCACCAAGCCAATTTGTTTGCCTCCAACCTCTCACAACAAGCACGCTTGCATCTATAAAAAACTAGCATATTTTTGAAGAAATAGCTTGAGAAGGCATGCAAGTTATCTCTATCTAGCATAAGCATTTATATATGTTGAAAGATGGCCCCTGCACCCGAGCACCAGCTAGTTCATCCGTTTTTGGTTGGGAGCATTCATGCATGTTGTATTAATGTAGGCTCACACAAAAATGACTGTCACATCTAGTTCGTGTGTAATTTTTATTTTCATATTGACCAAATACTCTGTGCAGCAGGAAGGAGGCAGAAGTGAGTTCATGCTACAAAGTACAAAAATCAGTGCCACCCATGCTAGCAAGTCACTTTTCTAGTTATTTCCTTTCTATTTATCAAAGGCACCCTTTGTATTTGTTTTTCTGGCAGAAGGGGATCGAAGTGCCACCCATCTCATTTGATCTCATTCTCAGTTATGGAATTCGATCTCGAGAGCACATTTAGCACATTTTTTCAATAGACTACTCGAAGCACACATCTTCAGAGTTCGAACCATATCACACCCTATGACACTGAATGTAGCAGAAAGGCAAAATAGGCAAAATCATCCCTAAACTCTTGGTGAAGGGTCAGGTTCATCCTTATACTTTTGCATCGACCAGATTAGTCCTCAAACTATACTTCGTTGCTTCAGTTACGTCCTGGGCGTCCACGGCGTCAGCAAACGTGTGAACGCTGTCCGCCTCTTCCTTTTTCCCATCCTTGCTGCTCAAACGTAGCTCGGTGGCCGGCTCTTGACTGCTGGAATCTGACCGGAGGAGGGGTAGCCTGCAGGCAGGGAGAAAACAATGAGCATCAGCACGGTGAGTTGAGCCCATTGGTGGGGTTAATCGCAAGATTTGGCGCCGGGAAGTGTCTGCCGGCGAGCGGCGGCACTCGGATGCAGCGACGCTCCGCGATTTGATTGGTCTGGCAACAATTTCCATATGGAAAGGAGTGGAAAAGCAAGTGGGGGTCACCTGGGTTTCATCCCTTGTGTTGGTTGGGGTGGAGGGTGGCCGGAGCGGACTGGCCACGTGAGCTCGAGCTCGGCTCGATGGCGACAATAATGGTGGGCAGTGGACGGCGTGATTCCGGCCAGGTGGTTGCTGAAGCTCGATGCGGAGAGGCTGGGGAGGGAGTGGGGCAGTGAGGGAGGCATGAGCATGACGGATTTGGGAGGACGTGGTGCGAGGCGGTGGGGAAGGTCAGCGAAGTAGTACCCACGCTCGACTCCGTTCTTGCCTAGCGCAAGGAAGAAGAAGGCAATAGCAGAGAAATAGGAGCAACGCGGACCCGCATGGAGTAATGTGCCGACCTCGACGAGCAACAGCTTGAGGTATGGCGTGACCATGAATCTGGAGCGCGGCAATGACGGCGAGGAGCTTGACTGCCTGAACCACGGCCATGGGGATGCTGTCGCAGAAGGAGGAGGAGCCGGCGGCGACGTGCGGCGCTGCAAAGGCCCGCCTGGATCGGGAGCACACAGGAGGGAGTTGTCCGCCGTCTTGCAGTGCCGCTCGAACACAGCGATGAGCCGGTGAGGTGTTGAGCATGCAAGCGAGCTCGACGAGTGGCTGGCGCCTAGCGGCGTCACATGTCTGTTGACGGTGTGGACGCCCAAGGATGTAACTGAAGCAAACAAGTACTGGTCGATGCAAAAGTACGAGGATAAACATAACCCTTTACCAAGAGTTTAGGGATGATATTGTCTATTTTGCCTAGCAGAAACGCAGAATCTGAACATCCCATCAAGCATGTGTTTGGAAATACACACACAAAAGTTTTCTGCTTGTTGGTTCTCTAGCTGTCACCCGCACGCTGCGGGCTTCCTCTGCCCGAGTACATGCTCCACGAGACGCGCCACGTTCCGGTTCGACGACCCGCACCACGCCTACAGCCTCGGCCTCGGCCGCTGCGCCGTGCCCTCGCTCCTCCCCGCCATCCATCACCGCGGCCACTGCCCTCACCATGTCCTCCCACATCACCGCCACGGCCTCCGCTGCACACCCCCACTCCACCGCGCCCTTGATGTCCACGGGCGCCCCGACGCGCAGCAAGGCCTCGAAGCCGTCGTCGGATAGCCACCGCTCCAATTCGGTGAGGTTGACGGGCTTGGCTGGCGAGATGAACGAACGGTTGCTCACCTCCAGCTTGTGCGCGATCTCAATGAGCAGCGGCAATGACGTTTCGCGCCATGATAGTAACAAAGCTCACGAACACCACGGACCCGGGCTTCTTGGAATCGACCAGCGAATGCACCGGAAAGCATTCGTGTCATCCATGCCGGTGATCGCCCGTACCGGCATGGTGAGCAGTGACCTGCCGGACCCGGCAAGCGGCTCGACAGAGTCTTGCTCCGGAGCTGACGACGACATGGAAAATGGAACGGGCGAGGTTGGTACTGATACACATACTCAAATTATTCCTAAGACAATGTTGATTTTGAAACAAATGATAGTTTAGAATAAGGACAACCGATGTTCAGTGTGTACTTTTTGAAACTTTGGCATGTCAAATACCCATTAAATTTGATTGTCGATGGGAGTACTTTAATATCCATGTCGATATAGTGATGTGACTGATGTCTATACCTTCTAAAAGCTTATTTTAGTAACTATGAACATAAGTGAGAAATCTGGCATCGAAGTTTGAGGCAAAGGTAATGTATAAGCATAACTGAAAATCTGAAGCCATCGGTAATATGTGGGTCCAAATGGGGCAAAATTTTATAGTGGTTGTCTGGTTGGACCCGTACTGTCGGAGATATTAGCTGCAAGCAATTGTCTGGTTGGACCCTGAGCCAAATTTTATAAATTCGTTAAACTAGTATCGTGCCCGTACGTTGCTACGGGAAAGAAAAAATGAATGAGGAACAATGCGGAATATGGTGCCCGGGCTTGTTGGAATCGACCAGCGAATGCACCAGAAAGCATTCGTGTCATCCATGCCGGTGATCGCCGGTAACGGCATGGTGAGCAGTGATCTGCCGTACCCGGCAAGCGGCTGGACAGAGTCTTGCTCCGAAGCTGACGACGACATGGAAAATGGAACGGGCGAGCTTGGTACTGATACACATACTCAAATTATTCCTAAGACAATGTTGATTTTGAAACAAATGATAGTTTAGTATAAGGAAAACCGATGTTCAATGTGTATCTTTTGAAACTTTGACATGTCAAATACTCATTAAAATTGATTGTGTCGATGGGAGTACTTTAATATCCATGTCGATATAGTGATGTGACTGATGTCTATACCTTCTAAAAGCTTATTTTAGTAACTATGAACATAAGTGAGAAATCTGGCATCGAAGTTTGAGGCAAAGGTAATGTATAAGCATACTGAAAATCTGAAGCCATCGGTGCTATGTGAGTCCAAATGGGGCAAAATTTTATAGTTGTTGTCTGGTTGGACCCCGTACTGTCGGAGATATTAGCTGCAAGCAATTGTCTGGTTGGACCTTGAGCCAAATTTTATAAATTTGTTAAATTTATAAAATGTTAGGTATCACGGAATTTTTTATGAATGTTAAATACATAAATATACACAAACGTAAAATTGTAATCCAATAAACATATTTACCTATAGAGATTGGAAAAAATAGAAAGATGAGAAAAGCCATGCACTTCCTATCAGAAAATAGAAAGATGAAAAGCCCATGCCCTTCCTATCGGAAAATTGGAAGTGAAATTTGAGCTATAATTCATATAATGTTCTTTCTCAGTCTTTCAACATTTGGACTCGCATGCAACACATATTACTCGTCAACTATTGAATACTTGGTTTGATGGAAACCTACAAAGTAAAAAAAATATAGTTAAAAATGATTTATATTGAGGTTATATTCAGTGGAAATATTTAATTTTTGAATGATCACCCACAATTTGAATTGATTGTGACGTAGCTTTATGATATAATCTAAGAATAAGAAATGTGGCAATGATAATACTTATATATCTATGAAAGAAAGTAAAAAATATGGATAGTGGGTCAAAACAGAATTATTGATAATAAAATATCCAAAAATCAGTTTGACCCGTGCACTTTTAAATTGATAGAAGTTGTAGTTTTCATTATGAAAACTAAATTTGTATCCCGTAAAAATAACAATAGAAATATTTCAACCATGGTTAAGCTGTTTGGTCTAACATGCACACAGCCCGCCTTATTTGTCTTGTAAAACATGTCCTAACGTTCTAAAAAGAGCATGTATATATGGTAAAGTTTTTTACATATGTATTTTATCTGTTCATTCTTTGTTTTTAGTTTTCAAAATGACCAAACAAATCCACATGAGTCCCAAGTACAAAATTCCGTGGAGAATCCTGTTGTCAATCATAGGCAAACAAATTTTGGAAATTCAATGTCATATGAATGTTTCTTTTTCTGAATACAACAAGAAGAAAGATTTCTATTTCTAAGGTCTTGTTGGGTTAATACCCTTACCAAGGGGAATGGAGGGGATTTTGACTTCCCTTCCAACCCCCTCTAACCCCCTCCTAAGCGAACAAGGCCTACCACAGGAAGATTAGGTGCTCCATTTGACCGGATACACTTCACTCTGATTTTGCAACCTTCATCGGCCACATGTAGTTGCATGTAGGTGCAAACTTATTTGTTTGACTCCAACAACTCAAAAAACGGTTGATGAATTTAAATCCGTGGAAACCGGGTATTCAAGGATGTAATTGATTGGCAAGCCACTATAGTGGCTCCACCTTTTATTTATATAGACAAGAAATATGATGATTCCAACACAGATAGCTCATCTAGTTCTTGCTTCGTAGCCATGAAAACGCTAATGTAGTCGAACATGTCGATGACCTTTGGACCAGGCCAGCGTTTATGCATGAAGCACTCACGACAGTATTCCTCTTGATCGGTTATATGTCTATGTGTGAGAATTATCACAAGTCACTAGTGCTCGGAAGGCTATTGGCGTTCGTTTTTTTCCGAGGGTGGAGTTGTACTGGTGGCTATTCTAAAAAAAAATATCATGAACGAACGACAACCGGGAGGCGGCTGGCTGATAAGTAAAAGTACAAGTATCCTTAGAAATTGGCAAAATCCAATGCCAACAATCTTGGACTCGCGTCTAAACAATCTTATCATGGTGGCCAGTGTATCAGCGTATCCTATCTCTTGGACCGAAGTGGCATCGTAGCAGGTAGCAGGACAACCACGACCTGCTTGCACGAACAACACAAGAACCAATCGCACACTGCCAAATACCAAACAAGACTTTTCATTCCGCTACTCGCCGGTCTGACAGCCATGTCGCGGCCGCAGTTCGTGCTGGTGCCCATGATGGCGGCGGGCCACGCCGGTCCGATGTTGGACATGGCCAGAGCCCTTGCAAGCCTAACTATCGTTCGTCACCACACCACTAAACTTTCCTCGCTTCGGCCGCGCACCCGGCGACGACGCGCTCCCCATCCGGTTCCTCCCTCTACGCTTCCCCTGCGCCGAGGCCTGCCTCCCCGAGGGCTGCGAGAGCCTCGACGACGCCCTCCCGAGCCTCGGCTTCCTCGGCCGCTTCAACGACGCCTGCGCCATGCTCCATGCACCTGCGCCAAACTTTCTGTGCCCGGCCAGATGGAAAGCTACATGCACCTGGAAAGCCGTGAAACTCCATGCATAGTATGTGGACGGCCGTAGCCGGTAGCCATGAAGCTGTTTATGTGGACAGCTGTGATCATGCTGACCGGCCCTCCGTGAAGCTGTTTATGTGGACAACCGTGATCATGCCTACCGGCCCTTCTCTGATTGCTTTATCGGCAACGAGGCGGTAGAGGTTTGAAAAGGTATCTTGATTACTCTGTTAGACTCCAACATTACATGGCAAGACTAACAGCTGAGATCGTAAGTGTTGCGTGCACCACTGCAA
Organism: Digitaria exilis; assembly: GCA_015342445.1. Classification (NCBI taxonomy): domain Eukaryota; kingdom Viridiplantae; phylum Streptophyta; class Magnoliopsida; order Poales; family Poaceae; genus Digitaria; species Digitaria exilis. The sequence continues at coordinate 3,396,222 of JACEFO010001965.1, forward strand.
CATAATGAGTGAGATTGGCAGTAACCATAAGTGTCTTGATTACTCTGTTAGACTCCAACATTACATGGCAAGTAGACAGCTGAGATGGCACTCAACATAAGTATTGCGCGCGCCACTGCAACATAATGAGCAACATCAGCACTCGACATAAGTGTTGCGCGCACCCTGCAACCTAATGAGCAACATCAGCACTCGACATAAGTGTTGCGCGCACCCTGCAACCTAATGAGTTCATGCATGCATTGTTTGATGTCACCAACGCCGAGCCCAACGGCCCACTACCCACCACACTGCTAGACTGCTAGATATTGTACCCACGCATAGCTTGTAAAGAACCATCCAATTTACACTTAGGTTATATAAAATCATCCATCATTCCATTAAGATGAGAGGTAGCATGTGTCCGCTTCTTGTCAAGCCACGGGCTATCCCACATCTAAAGGCACATGACCAATGCAATCATGTAAAATAAGTGCAAATCCAACAGTCCCCGGTATGTGTTCCACAACAGGTTCAAGATCAAGCATACACATACCGTTTATAAAGATACACACATCACCAAATGAACCATAGAGAGCAATTTTGATCATTACATAAGAGTTCAACATTAAAAATATTAGAAGTCCAACATAGAGATGCAAATTTAAGTAAATAGCTCCAAAATCTTGTAAAAATACTCTAAATTCCACATTTTAAATCTAGTATTTTATAAAAGTTTAACCCAACAAGGTTGCAACACGAAATTTGAACTTTCTTAACAAAGTGGCAAATTAATTCAATTCAAACAATTCAAAATGCACGCAATGCTTATGCCATGATGTTAGTTTTTATGCACTAATGATATTGATGATGCTAGTGATTAGATCACGGGTTTAGAATTTGGGTAGTTACATAGCTCACCCAACTTACTGCTGCAGATAGAATCAGCAGCTGTTGACAGTTCAATTTTGCTACCCTACCCAATGACACCGTGATGACTTGATGAGCTCAAATGCTGCCAAACATTGAGACCCATATGTTGCGATTCGACAATACTAAATACAAAGCCAATTCCTTGGGACTGATACGAAATGAATAATTGGACAATGTTGCCTCCACAAGAGTCGACGGTGCTTCTTCCTCATGGTGAAGCACTGATCCAATTTGTTTGCCTCCAACCTCTCAAAATAAGCAGCATGTATATATAACAAACTATTAGCATATTTGAGAAGGAATAGCTTAAGAGGGCCAGTAAGTTACCCTAACCATTTACTTATATATATGTTGAAAGGTGGCCGCTGCATCCGAGCACCAGTTAGCTCATCCGTTTTTGGTTGAGGGGCATTCATGCATGTTGTATATATTAATGTAGGGCCACACAAATAAAAGGCCTTCACTTCACATCTAGTTCGTGTGCAATTTTATTCTTGTACTTACTAACTACGTTGTGTAGGAAGCAGGAGTGTAACACCCAATATATGCAAAAGGGTAAACTACGTGTCCGTAAAATTATAGGAGTTGACCATACATAAAAGAGGGTAAAAAAATTGACTTTTAGATCCCATACTTCTACGGATAATCATAGACCACAAGTGCGTAGAGCTCGTCGAATACTTTCCGTTTGATTACCCAACTGCACCAATCGGAGTTTGGATCATGGAGTAATTAGGGCATCCACAATGGTGACCAAAAGTAGTCCATAGTGACTAAAATATTTCATTCAACCTAGCTGAGCCATTGTGGGAGTAGTCCATATAGTAGTTCATAGCAAAGGGTACCGATAAGCTTATGGGCTGCTCATAGAGAATAAAATAACAGTTTATCTCTCTATTCCTCTCATCTCCTCTCTATCTCTCTCTTCTCCCTTCCCATCATTTCACTAACTGTTTTTGGACTGAACATTGTGAAGTTTGTAGTAGCTATGGACTACTGACAACAAGGCCCACCGCTAAGGACTACTTGTCCAAATACATTGCCCTTGCCCTTAGCATTGCAAGATTTAACAAATGGAGGGACAGTACTCTGGTTACTGTAGCGTCGGGCTACAGTACCCAACCTTTTGTTTTACCGACCCATCCCCTGCCCAAAAACCTCCCTGTCTACCGTGATTTTCCCCCTGTGTCGCCCCCTCCCTCCGTGAATTTCTCTACGTTGCCCCCTTCCCTCCCTTCGTGACTCCCTCCCTCCCTCGACACCCTCCCTATCGTGATAGAAAAGAGAAGGGAGAAGGGAGAAGAGAAGAAAGGAACCGAGAAGCAGGGTTCGTCGCCGTTGATCGCTGCCGTCGTAGGGATCTTCACTGTTGCCCTATTCCTTTCAAAGGGGAAACCCTAGGTAAGCCATGCCCCTGCTATCATCATGTTTCCCCTAAGATTTGGATCTTTTAGCACCTGCATTGAATGGTGTTCGTCGCCGTTGAGGGCTAGGGTGGAGGTTCTACCCACGTCGCTGTTCTCAGCATGTTGTTTATCTGTGTGGTTTTCTTTAATGGCTGTTTTACGTGGTCTTAATGGCCTCAAAAAAATACAAAACATATATATGAGTTGTAGGAGATTTAGATCCCGTTTCATAGCCATAAAGAACTCCCCCATCGGATTTATAGCCACGGAGATATCAATGTTCTATTCAAGCGCTTTTTCAGTCCTGTAATTCTGTGCAGTTTGTGCTCCCTTGAAGATTAGGAAACCTAAACGACATAATTAGAATTTTGGATCTAAAGGAAACTTATCCAAAATTTGATAAGGTTTCTATATTGTTAAAGATCACGTTCATACGAATTTTGGAGCTCCAGTTATGTCTGTTTGATTGGGGATATTGTACAGTGGCTGTCAGATTTTCAGTCTAAGGTTAACCTGAAGATTAGCCTATGTTAATGGCGTCTTCTGTTTTTAAGTACAATTAAGAATATGCATTATTTAACTTTCATCTAGTAGAAGATGATAATTTTTGGTGGTTAGAATTAATGTGTAAAAAAAGAGAAGTAACCGTGCTGCTGTTTTGACTAGAATTGTGTGTGTTAATGTGAGGACGTTGGGTTCGGGCATAGAAACACTTTGATTGATGTGTTTATTTTACATGTATATTTGTTTGGTGATGAAATATATTTGTGAATAGGTGGTGCACCTTCGGATCGTGCTTAGCTCACTTTCTTTTGATCTTCATCGAAGGCAAGTGAATGTAGTGGTGGTTTGCTACCGTTTTGGCTGGTTATTTTTATCACCTAAATCTTAATATTCAGAATATTACCACTTTAATTATAATCTGAATACTTGTGCTAAATGGAAGATATTTATGTCTTGTTCATTATTTATTCACTCAAGGTTTATTGACTTATCTCCATTATAATTGAAGTTGAGGTGGCGTGTCTTGTTCATTGATCGGATTGTGGTCTTTGTCTCATGCTTGATATCATTAGCTCTATGTTAGGGAATATGTTTTCTTTCCTTCTTATTTGAATTGACCTAAACTGGTATATGCTTAGGAAGGTAGACTGTTTCTCTATCTTATACTTGATGCCAGAGATTGATATGTATAAGCGTAGCATGAGTTTAGTCCTAATAGTTTGGGATGATTTAAGGCACTTTACTTTTCTTTTATCGTGTCATGTGGCAAGTACAATTTTTGTTGATCAGGTTTGTTCCTGATATATCGATTTTTAGTGTATTCGAGCTTTTCCAACCTGCCATAATAAAATAAATTGATAAAACATTGACATATTAGAACTCGGAGAGCAAAATTAGATATCATCTTCATTGATCTAGACTTTTTTCCTATGTCTTAGATTTATAAACATATATTGTTTAGTTTTCTGTGATAGTTTTTCTGTCGCGTGGTTTATGAGCACGGTTGGGTAGCATTGGTGTACTAAAGTTTCACAATCTCTTTTTTTTTCTAGTCTAGTTTTGCTTTACCAAATTGCATAGAATTTGTTCATAACCGTGAGCCCTTGAATAGAGTTATCAAAAGAGGTTTTCCTTTTATTCGAATGCTTAGTAGTGAAGATATATATATATTTTAAATTCCTAACAAAAGAGATTGATGTGTGTTTTTTTCTCGCTCGAAGAGGTACATTTGCTTTTAGTGCAGTAGTCATAGTCATGCTTATGGGAAATTGTGAGAGATCTTTTTATTATGGTGTGGATTGTTAAATTTGCCTTCACGAGAAGACTGCTGAAATAGTGTTTGTCGTGTAGTACTGAACACTTTATATTTATGAGATTTTATTTATTGATCCCAAAACCTAAATCCTGCGCCCGCCCCTCCTCTCGGCTCCCTTCTCTCTGCTCATTAAATATGGTACACCTAAGATAGAGATGTTTACGTGGCACTAAAAAGATAGCTACTGTCTACGAGTTATATATGCCTTTGGAAGACTGGCCGATAAATAACAGATTTAAAGCACAGTTATTCCTGAAAGTTGGCAACATCCAACGCCAACAAATCTTGAACTCGCGTGTAAACAATCCATTTCAGAGATGGGTCTTTAATTGTAAACAAGGGTACTTTAGTAATTGTGTTTTTTTAATTTCTTATTCCACACAAAAGGGATCAGGTTCGGAGCTGCCAATGGCCGCCCTTCCACTGCCTGACGGTTTCCCATCTCCGGTGAAGCACAACCTGATGCAACAGGGCAGAAAGGGGGCTATAGCCTAGGAGTATATGCCTAGGGGCTAGGGCCTCGCCGTGCAGGGTCTCCACGGCCAGGTCCTCACGACGATTAAGGGCTGCAGGTAAAAGTGAACTGTATTCCTCCAGAAAAAAAAAAGTGAACTGTGTGCATTTTCTCTCCAACCTGTTAGTTCAGTTGTATCGACACTTCTCGGTTCACTTCTAATTCATGCTTGCTCTGAAAAAGAGAACCGAGGAACGGGATTGATCAGTGGGCGGTCCTGCTGTCCTAATTATCGACATATGCTCCCGCAGTGAGAAAGAGGTCACACCGATCATCAGATGATGATAAGAAACTGATGAAAGTGTTCGAGAAAAACAAACATGAGGTTCCTGACACGGTTTGTGTACAGATGAATACACCAAACTGAATAATCCCATGTCCATGGGCAAGGGCAACCAGGACCTTAGCAAATGTTACAACTTCTCACATAGTCACATCTTGAATTCGCAAAAAGAAAATCAGACACCAAAACACAAGAAAAAAGGTGCAGTTCACAAGTGTTAACAGCATTTTCTTCACACTCGAATTTTCTTGTGATTCCCGGATGACTCTCACAAACATGCTTCCCAGACCTGGCTTCCAGGTTCCGGCCATCCCCCCACGACTCAGCTTTCCTTGCCGCTGCCTCCGCTGGCACTCTCCACAGGTGGAATGGTCTGCCAGGAAGGAAAACGAATCAAAAGGAAACGAAAAAAATGAGCAGGTTCTCGTGTAGGAATTCGGTCGAACAGGTTGTGTGCATGGCGGGGGAGGGAGGGGGGTGAAGAGACGAACCATGTCTGGCTTGTAGATGTTGTGGACGATGGAGGCGCCAGCGAGGAGGGAGGCGACGATTACTACGGAAGACCACGCGAGGGATGGAGTTCCCGTCGGCGGTCGGCCGCCGCCGAACTTCTTGACGGTGCCGCCGTTCATACTCGGAGTCTGGACAGCAACTTTTTTCTGCTTGTTGATGAATGATGATGATTGAAGAGTCCTGTAATCCTTGTCCGGTGACGGTGTGGGCCGGAACGAAGTGGGCCGTTAGGTTTGCGTGGACATGATGGGCTGGCTTTGTCCCTCCTCCCTCCATCTGTCAGCAAGCAGCCATCAACTCAATGTCTTTCTTTCTTAAAGAAAAAATCAATTCAATGTCTTAAGTAGTAATATCCGTCGTACAGCAGTAGAAGTGTAGAACACTCGATGTTGCCCGTAGGCCGTAGCGAGGTCTCAACGTTCTCGGTGCAGTGTAGCATGCATAAAGAAACACTAGCAAGGCATCAACACGATAATCGTCGTGAATGGGTGCGATCAAACCTCCTCCTCCTCCACTATTCATTAGATCAAGAGTCCACGTCTAGGCGAATTTGTTTTGAAAGCCGATATCATGTGTATTTGTGAACTCAGAATGCTGAAAGCTGTCGCGGTAATGTATGTCATTACTAGATCGTTTTTTTTAAAGAATTGTGATTCCTTGGTTAGGAACTTCGGCAGGCATAATGTATGGGAACAAACCTATGATGCATGACACACCACTGGCACTGCTAGAATCGACACTAGGCGGCACGGCTAACGGCTGTGCCAGCCGTGCCGTTCCTTGTCGTGCCCAGATAGGCTCTCGCGTGGCCGCGGACCGGACGGGTGGCAGACGCGTCCAGGATAAGAGCAGGGCTAATGAATACGGTGGTAGCGGGCGACTCGTACTATAACCAGCCATATTGGTAGTAGGTCCTAGTGGAATTTCATGTGCAAAAGAAAGGCAGCAGGCCAACAGCAACACGGCATCTGCATGCTCATTGGTTCTCGCCAAGCTCACGCGGGCGCGTCGCGAGACGCTCGTTGTGCGTTTCTCTCTCTTTCCTATTGGATTTCGCCGGCTTCATACTCGTTATTATACTTGCTCTAAGGCCGCCTCCAACGGCATAAGCTAGATGCTGACTCTTGTCTGGTGCAGAAGATTAAAAACCATTCTCTCAAGGAGCTTCGATATATGTGCATAGAGAGAAAACTCGTTGGGAACTGGGCGAGACCAGCTCTTGTCGACACGCTAGCGTGGTGTTTTTTTCACTGCTTACAGTATAAAATAGTATTCGTACTAGCTCTTGATGACCCCGTTGGAGGAGGCCTAACGCCTAGTGGCTGCCGACGCAAAGCATGGGGATGAGGAGACGCGTGCAGCGGCGGCGGCAGTAGCCTGCGCAGGAGGAGTGCTGCTGCGCCACGGCCACGGCGAGGAGGAGCCGTGTGCATTCATGCCTTATTTGCATGGTGTTTTGTTTGAAAATGAATTTTAAATTCAAAATGGTTTTGTTCTATTTTGAAAATCAGATTTAAAGTTTGAAATACCTCTTTAACCAAAACACTTCTCCTTTTCTTTCTCCAACTCAGCCCACGAGGAGCCCACCATCATGTGGGTGACTTGGTGCCTCGAAAAAAAAAACTCCTCCTCCGTCTCACTTACTAGTGGGTGACTTGGTGCCTCAAAAAACTTACTAGTGGGTCCCTCTTGTCATCTCCAACCGTCAGCTGTCGTCTCCCCTCCTCTGTTCTCCATAGATCGAACCGAGCTCGAGCCCGCCTTCCATGACTGCTCCCCTCCTTCCATATGAAGGGTTACCAATGGGTGACTTGGTGCCAAAAAAAAAAACTTATGTCATCTCCAACCTTCAGCTGTCGTCTTTCGTCTCCCCTCCTCTGTTCTCCATAGATTGAACCGAGCTCGAGCCCGCCTTTCATGACTGCTCCCCTCCTTCCATATTGGCTCGATTAGTGCGTCACCGGCCCCTGCACCTGTCTGCTCGCCTCCTCTTCCATCTCTTCCACCCGCCAAACCATTCTCTCCACTCAGGCAACCAGTAATGGCCACCACGCACCAGAGCTCCACTGCAGCGTCCTATGCCCTTCTACCTTCCTTTCTCGTGCTATAAAAGAAGCTTCGAGCCCCTGCTCCATCCCGCACGCCATCCCTATCCTCCTCGCTCATTCTCGGGCAGAACAGCACCATATCAAGCTGTGGCCACTTGGAGCTACAAGTCATGAATTTCAATGCGGAAACTCGGGGGCTAGATTTAGCCACTCCTACCGAGCTTCTAGCTACCATGGGACCCACATATTTTTGTCACATAATTTGGATTGTTAAATCTATGTGTGTGAGGTATGGACCGTTGACTATGGATCGCCCATGTGTTCATAGCGAGAAAACTTGTATGTGTCAATATTGTGGTTATGCAGTTTAGAAATATGCGAGGCGATTTAAGCCGTTACCTAAACGTATTGAGGTTATGCAGGTTTTATGTGGAATCAACATAGGCATAATATGGATCGATTTTATCAAAGTTGAGAGTTTTTTTTAACAATAGTGGTCCGACATATAATTGCTTTTGTGGAGGCTCATAGTTGGTGGGACCCACGTTGTCGGGTTCCGTGGGTCCCATGGTGGAGCCTATTTGGGGGACCCATGTCAGTGGGTCCCACATGTTGGTTCTGCAAAGGCCCAAATATGCTCGGACCCACTTGTACAACTTCTCACATATAATTGGTTCTATAAGGCCCACAGACGATGGGACCCACTTGTGGGTCCACAATGAGGCCCACACCGCTGGGTCTGATGGGTTCCACAGTCTAGCTATTTGCGGATTGATTTTATCAAACTTCAGAGGTTTTTTTTGAAAACTATAGTGGGTCCTATGGTGGGGCCCACTTGTGGGACTCATGTCAGTGGGTCCCACATGTGCGATCAAATGCCTAGAATTGTTTCTGGTCGTTGGATCGGTCAATCCGATGGCTCGTGAATTCTTGCCGATGTGGACATCTCCAAGTGCAAGGGATGCACCATGTTTATTTATAAAAGACTAGAAAAATGTCGCGCAGTTGGCGCCCCTGAGATGCTCGTCACAGATGTATATATGTGCTTATAAAGATTTGTTGCGAATCAAATTTGATTTGGATTGTTAAATATAAATATGTGGGGTGTGGATCATTGAAATATGTCTATGGATCGTCCATGTGTTCATTTGTAGCGAGAAAGCTTGTATGTCAATTTTATAGTATGTGTAATGTAAAAATGTGCGAGATGATTTAACCAGTCATCGATACACATTAAGCGGGTTGGTTTCGTAGAAAATATTGGAGATTTTCTGTGGATTTGTTCTTCGTGGATTGCAAATTGAGTTCGCCAAAGTTCAGATGGTGTGGGAGGCATGGGTTAGGGGCCCCACGGTAGGTGATGCTTGTTGACGACACCGTAACGATTAGACCTAGGGTAACACGAATCCGCCACGTCAGACCCTGGAGCCCGCTCGAACCACTCTTGCGTGGGGGATCCGATCTCTCGATCTTCAGAACACTTAGTCCCCTACACGCATCCAAGGCTTGAACCGGCCTTCGTTGTAACCCGCCACCAAGAGAGCAATATAATCCAAGGCCCCAAATTGGACATAGGGATTCTTAGTATAAACCTTGTGTCTCACGTTTCTTGAACCAATCTCGCACCTTGACGTGCTTACTCTGTGATCGATACTCGCCGACGAGTGGTACCCCGTGTACCACCCGTCGACAATTGGCGCACCAGGTAGGGGACTGCGCACGTCTTCGTCATCATCAACACCTAGTGAGAGATGGCAGGTCATGTTGACAATGGGCTGTGGCTCGGCGCCACCGTTCGCTTTGGCAGTCTCGAGATCCTCATGGAGGCGTTGCTGGGGGTGCCTGGCGTGGTGCCGCGCCTTGTCCTCTTCAACAACCACGTCCGCCCGAACATATCTATGGTGTAGCACCTGCGAGGTAACCCGGGGAAGCTCCCTGCTGCGGGCACGGCTCTGCCCGAGGAACCTGTAGCAGTCACCATGACCACCAGAAATAGTGCCGGCGGGAGCTTGTCCACCTTGCGCTTCGCCCTCTGGGTGGCGACGTCGTCCGACAGCGGCTCGTCCGCCGTCCGGGTGCCCTCGGACGGGGCGTCCGACGTCATTTGGTAGATGGCAAGAGTTCTCTCCATGAGAAGCACCTCCCACCACCGGTGGAAGCAGGCGATGACACTGGTGGCGGCCAGTCTGGCCTTCGTGAGGCGCTGCAGCGCGTTGGTGTAGATGACGAGCCTTTCCTGCTGCTCCTAGGGCGACACCCCATAAGCCCAGGCGTCATCCTTCTCCCGCAGGATCTTCCCAGTGTACGCTGGGAGCTTGCCGTCATTGTTTCGGAGGTAGAACCATCCCTTGTCGCACTCCTGGTTGTTGGTCACCATGGTACAGGGGATGTACAAATCCCTCCTCCCTTCACGAATCTAGAGGGGGAGGACATCGGCATGGACGGGCCTGCGTGACCCCTTGCCGAGGCTGTCGGTGTAGAGCTCACCGCGAAAGTGGTGCCTCCACAAGTCCGAATGGGGAGTGATCCCTAAGAACCGCTCACAATCGGCAATGAAGAACGCCGCTTGCGAAATGTAGTTGGGAGGGTAGTTGTGGAGCTCCACCTTGTAGTGGAAGCACAACGCCTGGATGAACCACCTGGCGGGAACGCCGAACCCACACTCGTGCAGGCGCGCCAGGCTCACGATGTAGCCTGCCAGCGGGTTCAGCTCCGTGTGCGACCCCAGCGAGATCCACACCGGATTATCCGGGTCGGTGTTCACCGGCAGGAGCCCATTGGTGACGAGCGTCTCCAAGTAGTGGTCGATTGCGATGGCTGCTTCCACGGCACGGATCCCTCCACACAACCATGGCATCTGCGAAGGGGCGATGACGGAAAGATCTCAGACAGGATGAGCAAGCGCGCGACAACTTTCTTTCTCCTCTCAAGAGTGCAAGGCTGTAGTGAAGAGAATAAGAGGAAGCGACCCGAATGGCAAGAGCAAATGGGCAAGGTAAATCAAAATGCTCCCCAGGCTTTCTATTTTATACTAGCCAAAGTGGACGGGCCGCCCACGGGCGTGGCATAGCAAACACAATGAATGCGGTGGGTGCCACTGTCACTGTCGACTGGGCCGCATTGCCCGGGATGCGAACGGGCGCACGCGTAAAATTTATCGCGGCAAGGTAACCGAAGGGTCGCGGGAGGACTGTGGCACCGCCCTCTCGGCGTGGTAATTGAAGGGTCATGGGGGAATTGAAACGTCGTCACATCACCTGCCCGTCGCCTGCACCGCTTCGCCTAAAAAGGCGTGCCCGCTCCACCTGTCCCGGGCCACGCCAACCATGACCGCCCGCACAATTCCCACGCCCCCTCTCCACGTGGGTTGAACGGAATATTCACACCAGGCTTCCTTCATAGGTATGGTACTATGTTCTCGAGGCCATACTGATCAGGGATTCGAGCCCTGGCCCATTGAGGGGTCGACTAGTGCCCCAGATCAACAGAGTTAGGGGTGATCAAGGCATGCTTGTTCGAACCTACCCTCGAACACGGAGTTCGAGATGCCTTGTTTTTTGCGTTCAAGGCTGGACAAAGGTGGCAAGACCGAGGGATCCCATCGTGGGAGAGCATCGAGCCCTCGGCCCCTATCGAATGGAGCCGAGCCCTGCCTAGCGAACCTTTGCAAGCGCTTCATGAGATGTGTCTCCGGACCACGAGCGAATCTTTATCGAATGGGGCATGGACGTCCACTTGAACCACCCGCTAATAGCTCATTGAGGCATCCATGGCTCGCGACCTATTCTTGGGTAGCATGGATCGCATCACGCCTCCTCCCTGCAAAGGGGCGACGAGGGTCGAACAAAAAAGTCGAGGGTTTCCCCTGACCGCCTCCACATGGGCCGAGGCTCCAGGGCTACTCGCGTCACTACTAACGTCATACTGTTCGAACAAATCAACCAACGGTTGATCGTAAAACTCCGTGCGATGGGTCAACCCCCTTGAACGCTCTACAAGTCATTCGAAAACTGGTTAAAACACGATTGTCATCACTCTGCCAGCATGGATCACCGAGGTCGGCTGAAACAACGCCGAGGCTGGTTAAAAGAACACCGAGGCCGGCTGAAACAAATGCTGAGCGGACACGTCACCAGGCCCACTATTTTGCCGAATGATTTCAGCCCTTGGACAAGTACCCTCACTCCTCCAATACCTTGGGGGCTACACCCAAGGAGATTCTTACATGTTCAAAGAACCAAACCCGCGCTCATATCCGAGCCGTTGCCTAGAAAAGAACAATGTTATTGGGACATTGTAGGGCTTTGCACCCTTCCTCCTGGTGGTCTTTTTGTCTTTGTGATCACTATTGGTCATCTGAGGGTTGTCATGATGATGGTCACTGGCCTACAGATGTTCCCCATTGTCATCGTCGTGGATTGTGCGCTGCCTTTCCATTGATTGGGCTCTCATCTAAGCCTTGGAGGATGGATGCGGGAAGTTGGTTTGGGCCTTTGCAAATGATTTGCCTGGCTAATACCAGTGTCGATAATGATTGCATGACTTAATGTAGGTCACCTCACTGGGGGCATTTGTCGCGGCCACCAAATCCAATTGGTAAAGATTTGGTTTTGCCAGGTAAAGACTTGGTCTGCTCCTTTGTGGACAAATGGACAATGGATGCATTGGCATTGCTCGCCCCTTGGAGGCATCATCTTGCATGATATTCGTGCTCTACCTTCACTAGTTTGGGTTTTAGGCAATCTGTGATATGCATGTGTTCATGGTGACCTTTTCTCCTGCAGGTTTCAGTCATTTATGTCGTGTTTAGTGTGATAGTTGTACTGGGGTTTCCTTTGTTTAGGCAATCATGTTTATTGTCTAGTGTTTCATTTTTGATTCTTGTCGTTTGTGGTGGTTCTTGTAACTCTACGGTTTGGGATTTCTCCTAATGTTGCTTCACTATAATTCTCTTAATGAAAAACATGATATGCACGTTTTAAAAAAAGTCAAACTCCGACGATGGGCAAAGAAGACATCGGCAAGGACCTTTCGTCCCTGCTAATGGTGGAGATCTGGAGCACGGGTGTGTCTTACTGAGAGGCCACATGGGCTAGTAACCGGGGCTGCAGTCTGGGCTCGCTATGGGCAGATCTAGATCTACAGCTCTTGTGTCTAGAGCTGGCTACGGGTGGACACGAGGCAAGGTGCCATGGGCACCCTGATTTTGCGTGGGTGATGGTGCTCAACAGCTAGGGGAGGACTATAGGAAGGCAGCAATGAGGTTGTGGTGGTTGCCATTGCTCGACAGCGCTGTCGGGCTTGGCGATGGCGGTAGTGGCATCGTGCAGTAGATCGATCCGGTGCTCGTAGGGCTAGATATGTGTGGAGTACCGCTAGACGACTCATGGAGGACGTGGGCCATACATGCATTGTGCAAGGAGGGTGGCACGACGTGCTATGGCCATGACACAATGGTGAGAGGCTGCTGCGGTGCACGAGCAAGGAGGCGGTGGAGCCCTAGACGGACTGACTATGGTGCTGTGGTGGTGCGTCGGAAGTGGTCAGTGCGAGCGCACTGGTGCCACCCTATGCAGGGGTGCGCGGGTGGTACCAAGGCTCAGCTCGGTCGAGCTCGTTAATATACCGAGTAGCTTGGCTCATTAATGTAACGAGCCCGAAGCTGAGCTCGCCTCGGCTCGACAAAAGCTCGAGCTTGCCCGGTTGGCTCGTGAGCTGGGGAGATAGAATTAGAAACTGTTTCAGGAAGTCAACGTATAAATGTCTGATGCAAATCGTACAATTTGGCACTTGTATAACAAAAGGAATTGTAGTTTTCTTCGATTCAGATATTTTTTTTAAACAAAGTCTTCGATTCAGATCCTGGCAGCAAGCAGATGTACGAATAGAAGAAAGAAATCATCCCAAGACAATGACAAATCCGCTACTGCAAGGTCAGACCTGCTACTGCTAGTGGTGCCCAAAGCTGTTGTCTTGGTGGTGGATCGGAGGCGTCACTTAGTCATCATTTATTAGCTAGAGAGAGTCTGGCCATGGCCAGCGCAGCCTTGAGCAGCGCGTCGACACATCCACGCACGCATGTGCCGGTTCTGCTTGCCGACCTTGGAGACACATAAGCTGACGCGCACGCGATTCAATTGATGAGCCCATAGATCATCAAATTAGTTCTACTAAGCTTATTGGTAAATGTTGCAAGTTACTAAATAAATATTTTTTTAAGATTGGTTCATTTTTATTTGAACCTAAGAAAAGTATTATGAAGGAAGGAGTTCTACCTGCTACTGCTAGCCTGTCGACTAGCCTCATGTTTGAAGGAGCTAATTTGGAAGCAAGGGAAGAAGCAAGAAAATATGTGAATTGTGGCTCACGGTGGTTTAATGCAGAGCAAGGTACAATAGTAATTAGCAAGGTGGTATGATTATTATATTATTTACATGTGTCTCATAGCTTGCTATGTTAAGCCATGCACGTGGGTGTTACTTTAGCCAGGTTTGCAAGTTGGCCTAATACTTTAGTTGAGTCCGACTTGATTTGTGAGTCATGGTTGAGTCCAACCCTGTGCCTGCGTGCACCTATTTGAGCCATGGTCGGCCATGTAACAGGGGGGATTTTGTTTTATCGTGAGTTTAGTCGAGGGTTTCTCCTCCGGAGCGGCGGCGCTGCCTTCTTCCTCTCCGGTCTACCTTGCCGATCCTCCTTGGATTTGTGTGGAGTACGTACTCGAGCTGCTGCAGCCTGGGCGCGTCTCGGATTCCTTTCGGAATTCTCATCTTCTGATCGTGGTTCTTCGAAGCCGCGGGTGGAAGAAATTATCTAGGGTTCGGATTACATCAATTGTGTAAGCCGATTCCTAAACATTTATCTTGCTTGGACGTGTGATTGCTGGCAATTATTGTGCTGAGAATTTAGACTCATCTATTCAAGTTATTGCTGCTGTTTTTGGGAATTGGCCAGTTAAATTAATCTCAGTCACTTTGATCTGTACGTTCACGCCGCAACATTGCTGGAAGCTAAAATTGGTTTGCCTATCCTGCTGGCTTCTCAAGCGTAATTATTTGTTCTACGGTTGTTTTTATCTATTAACTAAGGCTGAGAGATTGATCAACTACTGCTGTCAGCGCCTCTGAATTGTGGTGACGCGATTTATATTTCACCTATTAGCCGCCTGTGCGTATCTCTTCATATAAGTTAGAGAGCCACTGTTGGTAAAATTCAGAGAAGAGTTATTGTTGACCGTAAAGTACCGTGAAAGATTGGGACCAAATTAGTTCTACTAAGCTTATTGGAAAATGTTGCAAGTTACTAAATAAATATTTATTTAGTAACTTGCAACATTTTCCAATAAGCTTAGTAGAACTAATTTGATGATCCATGGGCTCATCATCAATAACCAGAGATGCCGAGGGTGGAGGCGTCGTGGGCTTGTCCGTCCGGCAGCTCTCCAGCTCAACAAAAGAGATGAATCAAGCGTACAATAGAAAACAATATTAAGCCGCACTGATCCTATAATTAAGTGGCCATCGGTCGGCGAAAGTTTGCATCGCCACCACTTCCAACAACACATGACTTGCCTCCAAGAAGTCTTCTTGTTTTGAACTACAAACAACTTCAAATGCCGTAGATAATAACATCCACGGAACCTAGCCTGCAAAATATGTATAGATTCTTGTTGCTAAAGACAACATCATTTCAGCACAGCCATATATCACACTTTTGCAAATCTCCTTCTCACCTCCATGGTGTTGTCCATTTAGGGGGGTTTTTCCTTTAATTTAATGGATAATAAAAAAAAGAGAAATGGCTACTGACCTTGCTGGGCCACTACAAGGCCCAAGAGCAGGCCGAGCAGCCCAGCAGCGGGCCAAAACAGCCCAGCGCTGGCCAGCAAGGGATAAGGGTTATCCTTTTCCCCGCTGCTCGTCAACGCACGCCCGAGCGCTCCGCTCGCGAGCGCGCTGTGCGGCGGCGGCCAACGGAGCTCCGAGCTTCGCGGGTGCGTGGGGCGCGTGGGCCCAGCATGAGCGGCTGCTGCTCCTCCTCCTTGCCTACATATGTGGGGAAGTTCCTCTTCCTCTGTACAGAGTTTTCTTCCTCCGCTCTCAGATCCACTCGTTGCTACTCCTCTCGGCGCCGCCCCCGGTGGCTACTGTCATCGGTCTTTGGTGGTGCTTGCCAGAGCTGCACTCCTGTGTGTGCTCATGGGAGTGTTTCTGGTGTGGGGGATTTGGTGCTGGTGCCGTGTACTCACCTGTGTGGTGTCTGTACGGTCGCCAGTTGGTTCTGTTCGGTGTCCGCCGTGGCCTAGTGACAGGTTCCTCTACTGTGCGGCGTTCGTCTTCTTCTCGGGTCGCTGTCGGTGACGTTCCCCTCGGCATCGACGTCGGCTTAGTATCTCCGTCAACCTCCTGCCTTCGACGACTCGGACGTGAGCAGCGGAAGTTGGTTTTCTGGGACAGAACTTCGGTTCGCTAAGTTCATCTTCCCACGTAGTTGATCTACGTGCTGTGAGTTACTCGTTGTCTTTCTCGGTAGTTCAATTATTTATTTGTGCAATCTGCTAGCTTTTATACTTGGGTATGATTGCACATTTGTTGGGCGGATTTGATACTTAATGATGATAAACGGTGTAGTGAAAAATTAGTGTGATAGTTCATAGAATTTATAGCCTTGTTCTTCGTCTAATCTTGGTTCATTTTATCCTGGTTATTGGCTCTCTGTGGCCTCTGTTGTGGATTTGATAGTCTCTGTTTACTAGTTACACTTCCAAGAATTACTGAATTACTAGTGCTCTGTGTTACTAGATGAAATTCCAGCAGTTACTGAATTACTAGTGGCTTTACTGAATTACCTCTGATTACTAGGTGTAGTTCTGATAGCTAGTACTATTACTAGATTACTGAATCGTAAGTTTCTCGGCACTTACTGTTGCTTTGTTCCTGGTTAGTAATTGGCTGTACTTTCAGTAATTGAGGTTGGATTCAATTTTAGATAAAAAAAACTTGTTGAATTATGTGAATCTTGAGTAGAACTGTCACACTAGTCAAGGATCTAAATCACCTTGGCGTTGGACGGCTATCTAGAATAGCAACCCACTGTCTGAGAGTAAAATATAAAAAGAATTTCTATATTCTTGTGTTTGATCTGCCTACTTCATCTACTGTATGTGTTTATGGATTTTCATATGAACATGGTTGAAATTGTAATATATGTACAGGCATTAGAATTTATTCTATTTATGTATGTAATCTATGAACATGTATATCATCTGAGGAATGTACTTGTTATTTATTGAACTGTTATTTACTTTATTGTATTTAAATATGAAAGAATTTCTCTTATCTCTGCAATATTACAACACATGGTACACCCCTATATATCAACATCTTATCGTCCAGATGAGAAGATTGCACGGTTGCACACAGAAGTTGATTTGTACCAGGTAAGTGACTTGGCACTTGCATATCAGCAGCCATGTTCAATAGCTGGCAGGACGAGTTTTTATTATCCTTGCTCCCATCAGCGTAGGTGTGGTGCATGGAGACTGGTTTTTACTCTTTTATATAACTAGATCACCTATGCTGTCGTGAGAGAATCATCTTAATCATGGAATAGGTGTGTTAACGAAGTTGACCGATCTCTGGCCACGATGACATCCAAGGGTTATCCGGGGGCCGTGTTGTCTGAGCTGTTATCAAAGCCCGTCTCCTCTCCTTTAATAATTTCGTCAAGGCATGGGATGCTCATCAAAGCTGGTCGAGACTTGTTTTTCAGTAGTCTAGTACTATACTCTATGTACTTATAATATTATTCCATCGTCTCCAAATAAGTCAGAACTCACATGACACTGGCCCAGTGCACGAGTAGGTACACCTACTATACGTAACAGGCACGTTTAGACCAAACAACAAGCAAGCCTAGCCCGTGTAGTATTGCCTTTGCTGCAAGCCCCGGCGAAGCCATGGCCGGGGGGGTCATTCTCATTCAGTGCTTGAAGCAAAATTTTACCTTGATTTTTGCTCAAGACACCTATAAAGACACGTGTAGCTCCGCCTCCAGCCTGCAGCGACAAGGAGGTAGCTAGCAAACATGGCGTTGAGAGGCTTGGCAATAGCAGCGCTGCTCCTAGTTACCTTCTCCTCCGCTTGTTATCCATCCTTCGCCACCTCTAATGGCTTCATCCAATGCCTGACAGAGCACATACCAAGCGAGCTAATCTTCACGCCGGGCTCCATTAACTTCACCACCATGCTTGTCTCCACCAGCAAGAACTCCAACTTCTTGACCAATACCACGGTGAAGCCGATCTGCATCGTCACCGTGAAAGACGCCTCCCACGTGCAGGCCGCCGTGGTGTGCGGTCGCTGGAATGGCGTGCGCCTCCGCGTGCGCAGCGGCGGCCACGACTACGAGGGCCTATCCTACCGGTCGGCCCGGGCCGAGGTGTTCGCCGTGGTCGACCTCGCCAACCTCCACACCATCGCCGTGTGTGTTCCGACGGCGACGGCGTGGGTCGACTCCGGCGCCACCATCGGCCAGCTCTACCACGCCGTCGCCAAGACCAGCCCGGAGCTGGGGTTCCCGGCCGGCGAGTGCCCAACTATCGGCGTCGGTGGCCACTTCAGAGGCGGCGGGATCGGCATGATGATGCGCCAGTACGGGCTCGCCGTCGATCACATCGTCGACGCCAAGATGGTCGACGCCAACGGTGAGATCCTCGACAGGGCAACCATGGGAGAGGATCTCTTCTGGGCCATCCGAGGGGGTGCCGGGGAGAGCTTCGGCGTCGTCCTGTCATGGAAGGTGAAGCTCGTGAAGGTCCCATCGACGGTGACAATGTTTCGCGTCACCAGGACGGTCGAGCAGGGCGCCGTCGACATCGTGACCAAGTGGCAAGATGTTGGGCCAACGCTGCCATGGGACATGAACATGATGGTCAGAGTGCAGCGTCAACAAGCCATGTTCCAGGCGCTGTACCTGGGCAGGTGCGATGCCATCCTGCCGACCATCACGTCCCGTCTCCCGGAGCTGAACGCAACGAGATCCGACTGCGAGGAGATGACATGGCTCGAGGCAATGGCCGTCATCGGCAACGGCAACACCAACACGACGGCGCTCCTGGACCGGAACGTCGGCTTCAACTCCTTCTTCAAGGTAAAGTCTGACTACGTCCGGCGTGCCATCGACAAGGGGGTGTGGCACAAGATTTTCAATACTTGGTTCACGATGAACGCCACTGGGTGGGTGATGTTGGAGCCCCATGGAGGGGTCATGGGCACCATCCCCACCGAGGCGACGCCGTACCCACACCGGAGTGGTGTGTTGTATATCATCCAGTACATCGTTGGCTGGTCGGACGACGATGGCTCGGCGTCGGCGGCTAGAAATTGGATCAACAATTTCTACGACTTCATGGCGCCGTACGTGACCACTAGTCCGAGGGAGGCATACGTTAACTTCCGGGACCTGGATATCGGCCAGAACACGGTGGTGGTGAACGACGTCAGCACGTTCGATAGCTGTAAGATGTGGGGTGAAAAGTACTTTGGGGGCAACTTCCAGAGACTCGCGATGGTGAAGGGGAAGGTGGATCCAACCGATTACTTCTGGAATGAGCAGAGCATCCCGCCATTGTTGTTCCATGCAACTAGATAATGTTTCTATGAAAATTGAGTGCTCTCGTTTTATACATTCGAGAGTGTACTCTTCAATAATAAATATGTATATTACAATGTATGTAGACTCTATATATTGTGCCAAGCCAAGTCATTCAATTTCATCTCCAACAAATACATACTCATGTAAGTAGTAGTAGCACATACAAGATCCTTCCTCAAGTTTTCACTCCCGCTCCTCCAGATCTGAACCCCCTTTGGCTTCTCAAAGGTATTGCTTCTCTAGTATATATCTTCTCAAGACCGTCAACAATATCAAACACTACCGATGAATCCAATATGGCATGTCCAGCAAAAAAAAAAACAGACCCTTTTTTTGTTATTACACAGGAAAACAAACGTAACGGGAAAAAAAATGGACAACAGGAAGCAGAAGACAACCAAGCCTGAATTCGAGGAGACGGCGGTGCCACAACGGCGGTCAGGGTGCTCTCACTACGGGAAAACTGACCTTTGATCCCAGGGCTCAGTACTGCAACAGTGCGGGGGGCGGCGGCGCTGGTGGAGCGGCGGAGCGGTCCCGGCGTGAGTAGACATTGGTGATGACGCGCGTCGGGAGCGGGGGAAAGCCCGGTGGCGGGCCGCGTGTGGGACTCGGCGACATCGGGATCGCACGGAGTGCAGACAGGACGTAGAGGACCGAGTGGACGCAGCAGGCGACGAGGATCCAGGCGGGGCCGCGCGTGGCGCGGACGGAGGCGACGAAGACTCAGTCATGGACGCGCGTGGCGCGGGGGAAGGTGACAAAGTCGTGGCCGTGCGTGGTGCGGGGAGAGGCGTCGGGGGCACCGAGGTACGCCGTCCGGGAGGGACGTACAGCGCCGGTATCGGCTGGGCTGTAGGTGGCTCCTCAGTGGCGTCCACGGGGGCGACAGGGGTGCCCGCAGTGGACGGCAAAGCTCCAGGGTCGGTGTCAGGCAGTCCTGCAGGCAAAAGCTTGTGCGGGGGCCCAATGGGAGCCGACACAAATTCAGTAACAGTAGAATCAAGGAATTCGAATGCTGCGGGGGCCTGAGGACCATCGCTTTCATCGAAGGGGAAGGCAGTTTCATCAAAGATGACATGCCTAGAGATGATGACTCGGTTGGAAGACAGGTCAAGGCAACGGTATCCTTTGTGATGAGCTAAATAGCCAAGGAAGATGCGCAGGGTAGATCGGGGAGCGAGTTTGTGAGGAGCAGTTGCAGACAGGTTTGGGTAACACTTGCAGCCGAAGACTCGAAGGTGGTCGTACGCCGGGGGTTTGCCATAGAGAGCATGATGTGGTGTGGAGAGGGATCGAGTCTTGGTCGGCAAGATGTTGAGGAGAACCGTCACGGTGGAGAGCGCCTCAACCCAGTAGGTGGGGGGCATGGAGGCCTGAAACAGCAGGGAGCGAACAACATTATTGATAGACCGAATAATGCGTTCAGCTTTACCGTTTTGAGGCGAGGTGTAGGGACAGAACATGCGAAAATGGATGCCCCGGGAGAGGAAGAAAGCATGGGTGCTGGAGTTGTTAAACTCACGCCTGTTGTCACACTGGACAGCCTTTGCAATGGCACCGAACTGGGTGGAAATGTAGGCGAGGAAGTTGTCGATGGTGCTGAAAGCGTCAGATTTAACACGAAGAGGAAAAGTCCAAAGATAGTGAGTGCAATCATCAAGAATGACCAAATAATATTTATAACCAGACACACTAACAATTGGAGATGTTCAAAGGTCACAATATATAATATCAAACTTATTAGACGCACGAGAAGTAGACGCATGAAAGGGCAGACGAACATGACGCCCTAACTGACAAGCATGACACAAATATGGACAATCCTCTATTGACGTGGGGGTACTAGACGCGAGCTTCGACATGACTTCATGGCCAGGATGACCGAGACGACGATGCCACAGGGGAGAGGCAGACTTGGCGACAAGGGAGGCAGCTGGAGGGAGGCGCAAGGGGTAGAGAGCTCCAGAGCTATTGCACCTGACGATCACTCTCCCGGTTCGCAGATTCTTCACAGAACAACCAGCGGGGTCAAACTCAACAGAACAATTGTTATCGATAGTGAACTGGCGAACGGAAATGAGATTCTTAATATTTGTGGGGACACAAGGATATTATTAAGAAGCAAAGAATGGGGCAAATGGGTGGCACCAGTACCAACTACAGGAAGCATTGAACCATTACCGATAACAATAGATGAAGGAATAGGAAACCGCGGGGAGAAAGAGTGAGAAATATTACTGGAGGTGGATGTCATGTGGGAGGTAGCACCTGAGTTGAAGTACCACTCGTTTGTCGGGGGTGGGGTCAGAGTCGCCGTGCTGAAAGCAGAGGCCAGCGACTGCTGATCCCAGGGGGAGAGGTCGGCCATGGGGTTGTGAAGTCCGGTCTGAGCCCACTGACTGGCCCCCTCAGTCGAAGCAGGTGCAGATTGACCAAAGTGGTGCTGCTGCTAGGCGATGACGGGTGGCCGCTGGGCGACGAAGGGAGCCTGTGAAGGTGGACGAGGCTGCGGGAGTGGCGTCAGGGGAGCTTGAGCACCAGGCCACATGTGGATGGTGCCTGTCCAAGGGTTGTAGACGGAGGGCCAAGGGCTGGTAGTGTTGGCGGCGGATGCAGACGGCTGCTGCTGGCCTCTGGAGGACTGCTGCTGCTGCTGGCCGCCGTTGGAAGAGCCCTGGCCTCCACTGTCACGCTGGCTGCGACGATTGTAGTTCTTGGAGCCGTTCCCGCTGTTCCCACCCCCGGAATTGGAGCCAGGCTGCTGCGGGGAGGGCTGCGAGGACTTGGTGGTAGCGTTGAGGGTGGACACCGGGGAAGATTGGCGCTCGACCAAGGGGATTTCATCCAAGATGAGGTCATCACGGGCCTCTAGGAAGAAGGGGAAGGGACGGGCACGGCACAGCAAGGCCCCGACATGGGCGAAGCGCTCGTTGAGGCCTCGGATCACGTTGAGGACGAGCATGCGGTCGGTGATGACCTCGTCGAGGGCGCCAAGGTCGTCGGCCATCTTCATGAGGCGGCGGCAGTACTCGGTGATGGAGAGATCGCCCTGGATGAAGTTGCGGAAATTTGTCTCAAGGTGAATGGCGCGAATCTCCCTGTTGCCAAGGAATTGCGACTCAACAGGGAGCCAAGCGTCCCTGAAAGTGGGGTCTTGAGAGTCATCCTTAACAGAGGAGCCGTCGGATTTGACGATCTTGGCGAGGTCGTCGGAGAGGGTGCCGAGGATCCATGAGTGGACGACGGAGTCCATCCGCTCCCAGTCCGGTGATTGAATGGGGATGTTGAGGCGGATGTGATCCAGCAGGGAGCACTTGCGCGGAACCCGCCGGAACTGGTCACGCCAGCGATTGAAGTTCCCTGAGTCGGCATCAAGGACGACGGTGACAAGGGTGCGGATGTTGCCGACGGCGATGGCCTGGGCATGGATGTTGAGGAGAGCAGCCGCCTCCTGTAGGAGCATGGCGGCGTGCATGTCTCCTGGGGCGGCGGTGTCCAGTGGGGGAGGCGGATTGGGGCGGAGGTCAGCAGCAGCCGCCGATCGCTCCTGGGCGATGTGGGCTTGGGCGGCGGTGAGGTGCTGGCTGGCCTCGTCGCGCTCCTTGGTGGCGGCCTGGACATCTGCCTCGGCCTGGGCAGCACGGGCGAGCGCCGTGTCGTGGGCATCCTAGCGCTCCTTGGTGAGGACGTTGGCCGCCTCCTTCGCCTGGCGCCTGGCGATCTCGTCCTGCTGGACGCCCGCGGATGAAGCATAGAGATTGGAGGGGAAGGAGCCATCGGCTTTGTGGGAGGCGGGTGGTGTCGCCATGGCGACGGAGGGAAGTGATGCGCGCGCGGCTAGGGCCGGCGCGCGAGTGCTGCGTGGCGAAGGCCAGCGCACAGGGGCAGCGGAAGGAGGAATCGCAAGATTACTGACCTCGTGATACCATGAAGGAAAGTGGAATTGAGAAAAATAGTAGATTGATTATCTGGGAGTACAAGGGAAGGGAGTACATATATAGGCAAGGATCAATGAGAGGTTTATAGAGACACCCAATCAACGGTGATCCTTGCCTAATCCACAACCAATCACAATCAAAACCCGAAGCCTCTATGGCTAGGCGCCAGACCCTATGTGAAAGGACCGTTGTGATGCCTAGAGGGGGGTGAATAGGCGTTTCTTCAAATTTCCTGAAAAATACTTAGCAGCGGTAAAGTTCTTCGGAACTTCCGAAGCTCTTAGGAAGTTCCGAAGGAACGGAACTTCCGAAGCTCGATGGAACTTCCGATAACAGGTGTGTTCTTCACGAAATTCAAAATCTAAAGCGAAATCAGAAATTCTGTATGAATCAAAAGTTGCGCAATGATGCCAGGAGATGATACAATATGATCTTATCAAGCGGAACAACTTGTAGAGATAGATCGGGTCACGTAAAGGTCTAAACCTAGATGAACATGTATGAACAACAAGAACAAATAAGTAAATGGACAAGAGACAAATATTTGTTCCCGAAGTTCACTCCCACTAAGGAAGCTACGTCTCCGTTGAGGAGCTCACAAAGAACAAGGTTGTCAACTAACCTTTTCCCTCCCTCAAATCAACCACAAAGGAAGTTTGAGTCACTTACTAGATTTTTCACGAAGGAATAGGTAATACAAACTTCCCGGGGAGCTCACAATCCGTTGAGCACTCCACGGGGGACGCCAAACCGTCTAGGAGCAAGCTCCAAGAGTAATGAACGCGAATCAATCACCGGAGATGCTTCAAGTGCTCAAGAGACGAAAGGTTTGCTTTCCCCAACTCAAATCTCAAGACTCTCAACTCAATCTTGTTTTATCCCAATCCCTAGCTCAAAGAGGGTGAAGAAATGGCTCAAGAGAGGGTTTGGGAAGAGGGGAGAGAGCTTGAGCAAGTGTGCAGTTCAAATGGGGTCAACACTAAGTGAAGGAGGGGTGAGGGGGTATTTATACCCGCTCCTCTAAAAACTAGCCTTTATGTGCTGTCTAAGTGTCTGTCGGAACTTCCGAAGAATAAATTTAATTCAAGTTGGGAAGGGTTGAGCGACCCTGGCAGAAGTATTCCCAAACTAGCCGAAGGTCTTAGGAACTTCCGACAGAAGGCTGATTTTCAGGATAAGTGTAAGTGTGTTAGCCTTTGTGTCTCTCATAGGTTGTTAGCATTTTTACTAAGCACTTTTTAGCATCTCCAAGTAATTCTCCATATCCCTCTTAATAGTACGGATTTTGCTATACTCAATTTCAAAATAGAAAATGATAAAAGATCTTCAACAAAGCATATCACCTTCCATCCTTTTTAAAGAGAGACTTTCTTTCTCCAAAATATATCTCTTGTAGCTCTAAATCTTTCAACATCTCAAATAATCTCTTTAGCTCCTTAATTGCCATCAACACCAAAACCAACATAGGGGGCCAAATGCACTTTCACTATGGGCCACCTCTAATGACCTCTAAATAGCCCATGCTAACACTACATAGGATATTTCTGAAAGTAGTGATTTTGGTGCCAAATGGTCCATCAGATGCTCTGCCAATAACGTAAATAGTTTATCTGTGGGAAGGACATGCTAGTGAATTTAATTTAGTTAGAAAGCCTTGTAATCTGCTGATTGTCACATATATGGAGGGAATACTCGAGAAACAAGCATGGTAGTTATGCCACGGGATATAGAAAATTTGTGTACATGCATGGACTCTGCCAGCTACGAGATACGCAACAAGATCAATCCCTGGGTACAGCTCAAGAAGAGTTGCATGGCATCAGGTCCCCATTTCTTGCACATGCAGATTTTTAAACGGTGGCCAATGGCCATATCTCGAAAGCTGGTTGCCTACCTGGTTGGGTACTAATCTAATGCGAATTGCAATAGTGCAGTGATTCGAATCAACCATACCCCTCCAGCTAAACACAATGATATTACCAACGTAAAGACTGCTAGGAGATTCAATGGCATTAGCACACCATGTAATAATGCTTGATCGGGCCGCGCACCCGGCGCGCGAGCAGCGCGTCGATGTACTCCTGATTCACCCTGACAATCTTGGTTTTCTTGCCCCCCGCCGGTTTCGTCGTATCGATGCTGATCTCCGCTGGCTTGCTCCCAGCTCCGGCCTCGGTCGTCTCCATCTTGCTTTGCGCTCAGCCTCAGGGTGACACGGGACAACCAGGGCGTCGCAACTCGAAATATATAAACCCTGCACCGTAACGCGTTATCGGTTCCCCTTCCTTGGCTTCTTGGCTCCGGACTCTGGTTGGGAGAACCCTTGTTGCATGGGCCGGACCAACGACCCAGGGCACAGGCCTACGTTGTTTTTTTTTTAGGGAAGGGCACAGGCCTACGTACACAGGATAATAGGAGTACGCGTAAGACAAGCCGATGTTAGGCCATGGCTTTTTTTCTTGCAAATGGTACGATAAAAGTCTGTAGGTGCAGCAAAGAGCTTTGTAATCTTTTCGATGAGGTTCCCAATTGCGTTTATACTCAAGGCACACAGGAATATAAACAGACAAACTGTAATTTTTTTATTAATATTTTGTAAAAAAGTTTAACTTTTATATTACAATCTCGATATTGTCTAAATACAATCGTGATATTGTTAGATTTTGTAACTAAATATACTACTCTCTGATAATAGTGAATCTATACAATCGTACTCGATATAATATGAAATGAATAAATGGACAAATTGTAAATTGGAAGACCGTATCGTGTTACACTTCACCTTATAAAGAAAAACAGAGGGGATAATAAGAAGTATATGAGATACTAAGCTGGTTTGACAGTGACAATCTTTCCACCACCAAAGGCCTCGGTTGAATGGGTGTAACCCAGAAGGTAAAGGGGTGATCACCAAACAATATGCATGGTAGACGACATAAATCTAGGTTTATCCGTTTAGTTAGGTGTTTATGAAGACATATTTCTTATAGATAAATTGCACAATATTTTATAACATTTGTATATGAGTCCAAATCCGATAAAAAAACGTATGTATGTATTCGTGCGTACCCATCATATAATTTATTTGTATATCAAATCTGTTTTCATCCCTACTTATGTGAGTAAGAATTTCGTCCTAACCTGTAAATACAAATGGCCAAGATCAATTGACATATATGCAATCAAGCAAAATCAAACTACTTCTACTTTTAGCTTGTCTTTCCTTTCAGTCCTTCACCCTATTATCTAAACTCTATGTTATGTGCATCTGTTAATAAAACAACCAGGGGTGCGCATAGTAGACTCGCTCTACAACCTAAAGACACAACCCGGTCCTCCTAGGGAGAGGGGCAAGCTTTTTTTTACAGTCCTTGGTGTTGGTGGTTTGCTAGGAAATTAGTCATTCATTTGCCAAAGTATGATAGCTATATTTTACTAATTTGTTGTTAAAGTTGACAACCACCACATTGTTAGCGCTCGTTAATGATACTATTTTGCTATTATTTTAATTAGTGACATTATTGAACTAATTCTTATACCAACATACCACTTGGTACCTTAAATAATCTCATATTTACATGTTTCTCGTATTTTGGATCATATTGCATTGACACCTGAAATAACGTAACCCCATATTTACATCATATTTTGGATCATATAATGCATAGCGACAGAAAACATTGACCTAAATCTGTTGATTTTGCATAATGCCTACATAAAGGTACGAGCATGAAGGAATCTAGTCTAGCGGGGAAGCCCAATTGACATGCTAATTACTAATGAGCCAAGTGGCTTTTCATAGCTGAATCCATGGTCCTAAGGTGCCAACATTCAATGAATCTAGAGACTTAAACACCAAGAAATTTGAGTTTTGGCAAGTTATACACGAGATCAATTCAACTCCAGAATTATTCACGAATCCAGGGCAACGCAATCTTTCGAAGAACTTATTTGAAAATTTAAATGACCTTTAAAAAGTTAGTTACCAAAGTTGTCGGCATCATCACTTCAATTTACATGTATGGAAAACCGTCACAGCTCTTAGCAATCAGTTCCCAAAAAATAAAGACATAGTCAACAACTTGTATATATATTGACACGCTAAAATCCACCAAGTCATTGGCGAGTAAAGATATTTTCTTTTCAAGGTAAAGATATAGTATAGTTGAAGGCTCTGAATGTGCCTTTCTGAATTCAAAGCTGTGCACTTGCATTGTGTACTTTCTTTGGATAGGTAGCTAGGCAGGTGAACCTTAGGACTGGAAGCTGAAACAAATGGGAAAATAAGCACAAGATAGCAAGGTCAGCATGGCATTAGGTTCCCACACACTGGCACACCTGCGCACACAGAATTAAAGGATGGCTAATTCAATCACAATTGCAATAATGAGTGACACACTATAACAAATAAGATTTTATAAGACACTGCATTTTAATTTTCGGAGGCGGACATAATATCTGTCCGCCACCACTAATGCTAGGCATTAACGAGGTGGACATTTTTTTATTTACGGAAATATTTGCATCTAACCGTCTCGGAAAATCGATTCATGGAAGCGGACCTGTGAAAACAACCGCCTTCAAAAAATCATAATTTTGCGGAGGCGGTCGTATTAAGACGGGAGTCTCCATAAATCGATTTTCGGAGGCGCACCTATTATAAGGCATGTCTCTGAAAATAACCGGGCCCAATAGGCCCGACTAGGCCAGATAACCAACCTCATATAAAATCCTAACCCTAACCCTCCTCCATCTCTCTTTTCTCTCTTTCTCTCCCTCTCCTCTTCCCCTCCCCCCTCTCTCGTAGTTGGCAACGCCGGTCGAGCCGTGCTCGTCTCCTCGCCAGTGAAGCCGCACCTATCTCCTTCCCTCCATGCAGCTGTCTCCTCCCTCTGACAGTCGCGCAACAGTCACCTCCCCTCCAGTGCATGGGCTGGCGAGGAGGAGGAGAGGCGGCGGCGGATTTGGCAAGCGTGAGGCGAGGAGGAGGAGAGGCGGCGGCAGATCTAGCGAGCGTGGGGCGAGGAGGTGGAGACGATCTGGCAAGCGGATTCAGTGGACAACGACGTTGTGGCGAGCAGCGGCCGCGGGGTGGCGCGGATCTATGATGGCGGCATGGCGTAGGGGAGCATGCGGTGGCGGTGACCGGCGCAAGGTGCTGGCGGTGGTGAGGAGCGGTTGATGACGCAAGGTGCTGGCGGTGGCGAGGAACTGTTGATGACGCAAGGTGCTGGCAGTTGCAAGGTGCCAGTGGATCTGGTGCGGCGATGCCCTAGATGGGCTCGACGGGCCTGTCTGGGGTTTCAATTTTTTATTTCTTTTTGGGTTTAATGGAGGTGGACGTAAAACCACCTCCGTTAACCCCTTATTAACAGAAGCCCCCGTTCAGAGGTAGAAGTGATTTCTGCCTCAAAAAATAAAAAATGTCTGTCCCAGTAGTGTGATTCGCTAAATATCAAATAATCACACCCTCCAGCTAAACATAATGATATTACCAAACATGAAGACGAGGAGATTCAACAACATTAGCCACTTAGCACATAATAATGGCATCAGATTATCCACAGATCGATGATGTTAATGACATCAGGTTGTCCACAGATCGATATGACTCACACCATGTGATACAGTAAAAGTACTACTGCCTTCGTACGAATAGGTAGTTTATAAAGACAAATTTCTTATAGATAGATTGCACGATATATATTCATTCATACCAACAAATAACTAGACTAGCTTTACTCCTTCTCAAAGAATCAAACCGATCCTCCCCTGTGGTTATTTTTTTAAAAAAGAAAAAAAAACCTGCACTGCCTAATTTCCCATAGTCATGGGACTCTACTCCTCGTTGTCCTCAACCTCGACCTCCGTCTCGGCGTACCCTTTGACGCGGTACTGCTCGAGGATGTCTTCCTCCTCGTCGCGTACCACCTTGATGTGGGCTGCAATCATAGCCTGGAGGGCTCGGGTCTCCTCTTGCTCCTTGGGGTCTTGACGCTGGATGATCTCCTCGGGGATGAAGGGGAAGGGCTTGATGGGGCGGCGCGCGAGCAGCCCGTCGATGTACTCCTGCTGCACCCTCACCATCTTCTTGCCCTCCGACGACAGCTTCGACTTGCCAGCCGCATCCGCCATGGCCTCTCTCTCTCTTGATCGAACCCTAGAGAGAGAGGAGGCATTGCAATATATATCCCCACAACCCTACGTTATTGGGTCCCTTTTCTTCTCGGCTCCGGACTCCGCCTCCGACTCGTCCGCTCCAGCAGAAGAGTCTCGTCGCCATCCTCTGACTTGCAGACCCACCCTGTCATTAACCCCACCAGTCCTTCATCCCCTGCTGCCATCCTTCGTCCACCACAATTATTTCTGTTGGAGTTTGTTTCGGCTTTGCAGTTGGTCATCTCCAACATCCTGTGTCTCTGGCTCTCCGGTGATGGGGCTAGGGACGGGCTTGAAAGTTGAAATCCATGCCGGTCGATCAGGACGGTGGCATTTTCTCCCCAATCTGACTAGCATCTGATGAGGTGGAATGTTAAGTTGATCGAGTGCTAATCGTGCTCATTATAATCTATAGTCTTACGAATTGACGAAGGCTAGCTGCATGAGGCTGGGACATTTATCTGAAAGTTCCCTCGTCTAGAAAATATGAACTGCCATATTTATAGTGGGTTGTTGTCATCCTGCGTGACAGTGTGAAGATTGTTCCACAATGAGCTGTTCCCTTGACCATGCTTTGGTCATTGACATTTGACAATTGGATGTGATTTGCTCGCCTCACTACTTCATTGCGGTCAAATTTAGCATCCAGTGTTACCATAAATTTACCATCATAAATCCTACAACTGTAACAAGTCATCATCAAAGCAGAGTCAAGAGCAGGAAGCTTGCAACTTTGATATTCTGAAGTTTCCAAAGCGCCATTAAGAACTAGTATTGCCAAAAATAAAAATTATGCATTCCTCATATAGGTAAAGCTGGCAGGTAACTAAATACATACTCACTCCGTATAGGAAAATGAAGTCGTTTAGGATAATGGCATGGTCTCCAAACTAGTTTAGACTAACACTTTTTTTAGCAAAACTCCAAGCCAAAGAGGCAACAAGGAGACTACATGCATCACCTGATTATCTTGCATAAAGTTTGTCTTCCATGCAGTTGCATATCTAAACTAACAACTTTGTTTCACACTTATGGAATAAGACAGGTAGCTAATAATATTTGGACATATATGTATTTGTATTTTCTGTTTAAATTTATAGTAGTGACTCTAAAAGATTTGTGAACTCCATACAGTGTATACAGTCAACCTACAATGCATGTTCTTCACACTTAGGTGACTTTTTATTTTCAGGTTTTTGGTTCTGGCAGTTTGGCAGCACAAGTTGAACAAAGAAAGAGCTTGTTTTAGAAACCTATAGTATCTGGATTGGAGTTGGGGGACTTCCTAGAGCTTGTTTTAGACCTTGTTATCAGAGACTGCAGGCTACTTGTCTAATGAAATTTCCTTTCCAGGAAGGGAAAAAAATTCACTGGTGTCATGAGGCTGGGCTGAACTTTTATGAGAAGTGTGTTCCCTCATTATACTGTCAGTTTTCTTGGTGGAAGGCATGAAATTATGAATCGAGGGACCATTGTAAACACCATACATCCAGTGTCTGACACTGGAATGGAGCTGATAGAACTGAAATATTCTTGATACCATTTGCTCTGTCAGAGTCAGAGGCACATAAATATTATCAGCATAGACAAAACCACAAGTTTCAGATGTTAAAGTATCATGTTTGCCGCTACCTCCAGCTTATTGTTTACGGTGAATTTTGTATAACTCTACCAATGCATCATCTGACTTCTCACTCTATAGATGAATGCCTGTTCAGTTCTTCCAGTTCTACTTAGATTATTTGCCTTTCTTTAATTATCTCTCCTGGGCAGACAACTCTCGCCTTAAAAGCCGATTGCACCAAATACAAGTTTAACAAGAACAAATGCAAGATTCAATGACATGGTAATAAAGACCTAATTAGTCCTTTTACACCGCTGCTCCTATAATTTTAACATTTCATTTATTCTGAATAAATGGAGGTGGAGTGACTTATAACCAAAAGGATTGCCCCTAAAAATAATTTTAACATCTCAAATTCTCAATGCAAGCTGCTCTGGTATTAAAAAAATAGTTCAGTGACCTTGACAATATCGTTGAAAAACAAATATTCCTGGTAAATCACAAGGTATCATTTACTTGATATTGACAGAAAATTGCATGGCATGGTTACATGGTGACAGTTGCATACCTCAATTTCATAATCAGGAGAAGTTTAGCATGTCATCAGCAGTTTACACATGCACCGGCTGTCGGCTGTTTCCAGGAAATGATTGATCTTGATGAGAATTTGTAATAAAACTGGCAAAGAGTCGGCTGTGGCGTGCGCTTCCCATCCACGTCCACAAATATAAGAAGCAAAGCTCTTAGCAGAGCTACCATGCCTCTTTCTTTAAGCACTCCAACCGCCAAATGAATGATAATCTGCAGAATACCAGGCATTCTAGCTGAACTCAGTAACATGTCCTTCCGACAGATTAATTTTAGCACGATTAGCAGACACCTTTGATGGACCATTCAGCACCAGTTACTACTCTCAGAAGCAGAACTCGCTTCAAAGGAAGCATCATTATCACTGAAAATAGCACTGAAAGGATTATCATATACCAACGTAAGTTCTTTTACATCAATATTTTGTTTTTTTGACAGATCAACTATTGCATGATTAGCAGGGCATGTACCAATTACTACTTTCAGAAAAATAAACTGTGTTTGTCCTGTCAAAGAAAGCATCAATATCACTGAAACCAGTACTGAAGGGATTGTCAAGATCAAATATTTCATGGTTAGCAGACATTGCACCAACTACTACTTTCAGAAACAATTTTTTCCCTGTCAAAGGAAGCATCAATATCACTGAAACCAGCACTCAAGGGATTTCCCTGCACCAGCTGATCTGCTTTAAATCGATGTCAGCATCAAAGGAAGGTGGCAGGCTGGCAGCTCAAGAAGGGTTTGATGGCACATCTGCACGTGCAGATTTAAACGATTTTTTGGTTGGGTACTAAGCCAATCAGAATTGCAGTGCATTGATTCACTAATAGAATCAATCACACCCTCCAGCTAAACACAATGATATTTCCAACATGAAGACAAGCAAGGAGATTCAATAACATTAGCCACTTAATTAGCACCATGATCATGACACATCAAGTTGTCCACAGATGTCTCATACTATGATTGTAAGATTAAAAGTACAACTACTGCCTACGTACCATGGTGGTACAACGACAGATTTCTTATAGAAAGGTTATTCCACGATCTCCAGGCCAAACATATAACTAACTAGGCTACCTCGCCGCCCTCCTCGACCTCCGTCTCGGCGTACCCTTTGACGCGGTACTGCTCGAATCCTCTCTTGTAGCTCGGGGTTCTGAAGCTGGATGCGCTCTTCGGGCATGTAGGGGAAGGGCTTGATCGGGCGCCGCGCGAGCAGCCCGTCGATGTACTCCTGCTGCACCCTCACCATCTTCTTCGTCTTCTTGGTGATGCTGCGGCTGCTTCTGCAATGAGGGGCAACCAGAGGCTGGCGCAACGCAAGCATCGTCCCCTCGGCAAGCTGCGTATCTTGCATATCCATCTCGAATTCTGGATCACTACCAGCCGCCTGGTCACAGGTCACGGCGGCTGCGCTGCGTTTGTGTCGTGTCGATGCAAGGGCCCGATAGCTAGGGCGTTGCTATATATATAACCCTGCATCCCTAGGGGATGAGCTATCCATAGGGTCCCTTTTCTTTTCGGCTCCAGAGAGTCTGGACTCTTTCTACCTGAAAGGATCAAGATGCCTAAAAGGGGGTGAATTAGGCTTCTATAAAAATTTAAGCGATAAAACAATCCTATGCAATAAGCCAATTCACCCCTAGTTGAATCCTTAGGTCCAAAGAATCTCACTACCACCTTCCCACTTGATGTCTTGGACACACCATAATGAGCATTGAATGTCTTGGGTCTCAAGTGATCTTTCATTTTTTGAGGAGGAGGAGTAGTCATAATGAGCATTGAATGTCTTGGGTCTCAAGTGATCTTTCATTTTTTGAGGAGGAGGAGTAGTGCATTCATGAGCAAAGTGACCCTCTTGTTGACACTCGGTGCAATACTTGGTCTTGGGCTTGTAAGACTTGGGTTGAGGTATCTTGTTCTTAGCTTCAACAATCTTGGTGGACAAGTACCCAAACCCTTGAGTGTTATAGTTGATTGCTCTATCGGACAACATCTTACCAAAGAGTTTATTGCCATTTGTGAGAGTGTTGTAACCGGACTTGAGATCATTTACTTGTTGCTTGAGCCTATGAATCTCACTCATGGCATGCTTGTTCTTGACTTGAAGGTCCACATAGTCTTTGTCAAGTATGTCATTTGGTGACACACCCAACACAAACTTACCCTTGCATGTTGCACAACTCTTGACTGAATTTTCATTGCTAGAGCCTTCACCTTGAATTGAGTGACTAGCCTCCATTGGGGGATTAGGCGAATCACTAGTAACTTCATCATTTGCCTTCATTGGGGGATTAGCCAAGATCTCAAGCAAATCATCACATTGAATTCCACAATCAACTTGCACTATGTTTTCCTCAAGAAAATCATCACATTGGGTAGCACAATTGACTTTCACAATCTTCTCCTCAACCAATTTCTCACTTGATAACACATCAAACTTTTCTTCAAGCAACTTGTGGTGGGTAGTGAGCTCTTGGAACTTAATTTTCAACTCATCATGATCACTAGCAAGCTTAACATGCTCAAGTTTTATCTCTATGTTCTTAGCTTCTAGATCATCACATTTTGCAACTAGTTTCGCCTTCTTTTGCTCAAGCCTATCAATTTTCTCATTTGATTCTCTAATAATGTTAGTATATTGTTTAAGATAAGCAACTAGATCATTATAAGAGGGCTCATCATCATCATCATCACTATCGCTATCACTATCACTTGCATCTTGATGATGGGAAGGCTTTCTCACCTTGCTATCACCCTTTGCCATGAGGTAAAAATGTTTTCTTGACTTGGAGCTTGAGCAAGGTGGTGGAGGGATGGAAGCACCAATTGCAAGACCGGCAACTCCTTTATCTTCACTTTCATTTGATGAGTTGCTTGAAGTGTCGTCGTCGGTGATTCACTCCCCAATATAAGCTCTTCCTTGCTTCTTCTTGGTGTGGAAGACTTCTTCTTGTTTCCATCTTTCTTGCTCTTGAAGGTCTTCTTCTTGTAGTCACCATCATCATCACTCTCCTTATTCTTGTAGTTCTTCTTTCTCTTGTCGGGGAGAGGACATTGATGTGCAAGATGGCCGAGCTCACCACAATTATAGCAATTCATATCCTTGATGGACTTCTTCTTGATAGAGAATTTCTTGCTCTTGTGGTTGAAGTCAATTCCCTTTTTGTCAAGCTTCCGAAGCATCTTGGTGGTCTTTCTCACAAGGAGCGCAACTTCATCGAGCTCCTCACTCTTGCCATCGTCATCATCTTCACTTGACTCCTCAACAATCACCTTCTTCATCTTCTTATCTTTGCTAGCCTTGAAGGCAATGTCTTGCTTGATGGAGGAAGATGAGCATTCATACTTCTAATATTATTTTGTGTAGCCCATGTAATTTTCATGGCCCTTGATCTTCCCCCAACATCTTGGTGATAGTGTGAGAGTTGAGATCATCATAGAAGTAGACGGTGACGATGCCGGAGTACTTGTCACTTGGAAGAGCACTTAAGAATCTTCTCTTGACTTCAAGCTCCTCCATCTTGGTGACATAAAGTTCATTTAACTCCTCTACAAGAGCATTCAAACGTGAGTACATGGTACGAGCACATTCATTAGGAAATTTCTTGAAAGCATTGATTTTATCCATAATAACTTTGTGTCGCTCCTCTCTCTCATCTTTAGAACCCATATGAATCTCAACAAGCTTCATCCATATTTTATGGGTTTTTGTCTCGCTTTTAACTTGGTTGAAGTTTTCCTTGTTGAGACTTCTAAGGAGAGTGTTCCTAGCCTTAGCATTGAGCCTCGCATGAGACACCTCAAGTGCGGTGAGGTTATCCTCATCAACGGGCACGGGAAAGCCAACGGTGGTAGCCCTAAGCACATCGGCATCCATGGCATCAAGGTATGCTTCCATATGGATCTTCCAATAAGAAAAATCCTTGCCATCGAAAACCGGAGGAGGCCGTTCACTAGACATCTTGCTCTAGGCGGTGAAGCGCCTAAGAGGGGGGTGAATTAGGCTTCTACAAAAATTTAAGCGATAAAACAATGCTATGCAATAAGCCAATTCACCCCATGTGCCTACAAGTGTGGTTTGTGCCTAGCTAGTGTTGAAAGGAGTTAAGCAACCTAGTTCCAATCCTACTCTATCATGGTAATTCTAGGAATAGAAATGCGGAATGTAAACTTGCTTAAAGTAAAGAGAAGAGTAGGAAACCGATTTTTTCCGAGGTATCAAGGAGTCGGCAACTCCCCCCTAGTCCTCGTTGGAGCACCCGCGCAAGGGTATAGCTCCCCTTTGATCCGCGCAAGGATCAAGTGCTCTCGTAGGGGATATCCAATTCCCACTCTGGGATGGCAGATTCCAAACCGTGTACACCTTCTTGGGGCTTCACACAATCTCCACGTGAGCTCCCAAGATCAACACCACCAAGCCGTCTAGGTGATGCCGAATCACCAAGAGTAACAAGCCAAAGATCTTCACTTGACCTAGACTAGACCAAGAGCTAGATGGATGCACACTTGCTACTCCCAAGCACTAAAGAGAGTCCTTAATCTTCTCAAGATCAAGAACACCAATGAATCCAAGTGCCTCTCTTGCCCTCAAACACTCCCCAATAGCAGCTGGATGAACAGTGAAACCGTGTGGCAAGATAGTCTCCAAGCAGGAGAAGAGTGGCTATAAATAGCCCACTCAAAAGCTCCTAGCCGTTAGTGCTGGCGCAGAGGGACCGACTGATTCGGTGCCCTCCAAAGAAGGCCACCGAAACAGTCGGTGCCTCCTTTGATTTGAACTTCCAATGGCTAGCCAGTGACCACCGACTGATTCGGTGGCCACCCTCCGTGCAGCACCGAACCAGTCGGTGCGCACCAGTACCGAACTGGCATTTCCAGCCACAATAACCGACTGATTCGGTGCTGCCCACCGAATTAGTCGGTCCCCCTTGGGGACATGGACTAGAGCTGGATCTCGAGGGCCACCGACTCATCCGGTGGGTCTTCATGGGGTTCACCGAACCAATCGGTCCCCCTTCATTTTCACTCAGTACCTAACAGCCATTTCTAGCCAGAATGACCGACTGATTCGGTGCTGCCCACCGAACCAGTCGGTCCCCTCTGGGACTTAGGCTATCAAATGGCCGAGGGCACCGACTGATTCGGTGAGGCCTGCTGACAGGGACCGAATAAGTCGGTGCCTCTGTTTGCCTCGCGAAGCAAACAGAGCACCGACTAATTCGGTCACTGCCCCAGTGAGCACCGAAATAGTCGGTCCCTACTGAGCAAACTGTTTCAAACTTCTTAAGGCTGAAACTCATCCAATTCAAATTCTTTGAGTTACCAACCTTCTCAAGGGCTTTGACATAGCTACCTAGCACTAGCTTTCACAAGTGTGCACCACACCTAAACTCTAGTTTTATCTAGGTCAAGCTACCAATCCTTAACCCCCCTTTATAGTACGGCCAAAGGAAAACAAAGACCTAAACTACTCTAAGTGCCTCTCATCAACCAAACGGCACTTAGAACGAGCTTATCCTTAATCTTCGATCATATCCTTTGCACCAATACAATCATTCGTAAATGATGGGGGCCAAGAATACCGTGAAAGCCCATCATTGCACTAACTTAACTTAGTTTCTGTAAAACACTTGTTAGTCGCAATGATAATGTTGCCATTAATCGTCAAAACCGAATTAGGGGCCTAGATGCTCTTTCAATCTCCCCTTTTTTGGTGATTGATGACAACACAACCTCTAAAAGGATATGAGAGAAGAAAAAGAGGTAAAAGGCGGTAGATGAATTTGAATTGCATGAACTAATAAAGGATAGCGGAAGCGAAACACATAGTTCATACAAAACAAGATGAGCACTATTGCATAAGGATAGATAGAGAAAGTCATAAGTGCACATAAGATGTGAGAGACATGACATGAGATATATTAACAAAACACATGTCAACCACATAGAGTTTCAAGGGTAGCATGACAAGCATCACACATATAAACAAGAAGACAAGTGCATGAAGTAAACATGATGCATGAGTTCACTCAAAGAGCCAAAAGTCTATGCTACCCAAGCTCCCCTATCTCCCATATCTCACTCTCTCCCCCTTTGGCGTCAAGCACCAAAGCTAAGCGTCGGAGGCGGGAGGAGCGCTCGCAGGTGGGTCGAGAGCCATGGAGGTAGGAACTGCTGCTGCTTCTTCTTCGGCTTCCTTCTCGATCTCATCAAGAAACGGAGTGGCTCCGGAAGTGGTACGCACTGGAGGATCTGGAGGCGGAAGATCAACCCCTGAGCTGATGGCCTCAAGTATCTGTGCCTCAAGAGCTGACTGTATATCTGAGTCTGGCACAGGCTGAGGTGGAAGCTGAGTCTGAGAAGCAGGCTGGGGCTGACTCGACTAGGGTGTACCATGGTTGAGGAGATCTGTGTAACTGCACCCCAACTGACTGGACCCTGGAGAAGTAGGTGGTGTGGTCTCAGTCATCACCGCTATCACTATCGGTGTGCTCCCAAACTGACCAACAAAGGCCGGCGTAGGTGTGCCAAACGTAGTAGGTATATCATGAAGTCCGACGGTCACACTCGTCGTGGCTGGCTCATAAGGTGCCATCTGTGGAGAACTGAGCGAAGCCATGGGACATACAGGGGACAACGGAACTCTAGGAGGTAGACCAGGGTGAGCAGGACGAGGTAAGCTCTGAAGTGGAGGCCCTGGGAACACCAGTGGAGGAGCAATACCCGTCTGCTGGAAGAGGTGCTAGAACTGATACTAGGTGAAGTCTGCCTGCCTCCTCTGCTGCTCAGCTAAGTCCAGCCTCGGAGTCATGAGGGGCACTGAACGGAGGGACAAAAGGTATCTCAAAGTCATCGTCCTCCGAGTCAGTGTCAGAGAGAGAGTTGCTGTCAAGTATCTGTTGTATGCCCTCTAGGCCTGCCTCAATCTCTGACTGGCGTAGCCGCTGATCCTCTGCCTCATACTGTGCTCTCTGCTCAGGTGTCCACTGCTGGACCACGTGGTGTAGAGCTCTCTGACCACGGCGACGATCATTGGGCTTAGCAGGCTTGTAGTCAATGAACATGGGGGTCTTGTCTGCAAGACACTCTACCTGAGCCTCATCTCCACAATTGGCAGCAAGGATGCAGCTGATGATGTGTGCATACGGTAAGAATCCGCCAACCTTGAGCCCATCTGCTATCACATCCTCAATCTCACACAATATGAAGTCAATGACATCGAAAGGCATGCGCTGAACCATGTGAGCGAGAAGCCACTGCTGCAGAGCTGTCACAGCCTCTCTGTTCCCAGTACGGGGCAGCAGAGAGCGACGGAGAGCCTCAAGGAGAATGTACGCCAGCTGTGTCAGGCCTGAAGGGTGCCTCTCAGATGCTGCACCAAACAGAGGACGGTAGATGGCAGAGGCTGTCTCATGATCTGGTGCATAGATCCCCACTGAGTATGGACGACGAGGAGGCTCCACATTTTGGTATGCAAGCTGGTGAATCCGCATACCCTCTGCCCTGGCACCAAAGACTCCCGCAATCTGAGCACGAGTAAGACGGTATCGGCGGTTCTGAAACATATACTCAATGAACCTGTGCTCGGGGTCAATCCAGACAGTAGCATAGAACTGATATACCCACTGTTTGACCACTCTGCCAGGAGTCGTCAGGATCTGAAGCAAGCTAGTCATATAGGCAATGTAGCGTCTGAGCTCTGCGATTGTGATACCAGCTGCCCTGGCCAGAGTCTCTGGAACCAACACCCGGTGACTGAAGAACTGAGCAGGAGCGTTGATGTAAGCTCTGTAGAATGCCTCCTGTCTGTCAGTCCAGAACATACACTCATCTGGAGTCTCTCGAGTCTCAGGAAACCAAGTCTTGTGCTTCCGAAGCCTGAGCTTCCAGACTGTCCCTGTTGTGGCCTTCTTCAGCTCATGATATGACGGTACGACTGCTGGTGTATCAGAATCTGAGCCCTCGGGTGCCTCTGGGATCTCTGGCAGTGTAGAAACAACCTCACGCGCCCTCTTCTTGCCATGAGTAGTAGTGGGTGTGGCAGAAGAAGGGGGACGTGGGCGGGTCTTCGAGGTGGTGGAAGCTGGAGTCTCTGTCACAAGTGGCTTCGTCTGAGAACATGTACGCCCTGAGCGGCGTGGCTGAGGAGGTTGTGGGCCCTCAGGAGCTGCTGGTGACCCTGTGATGTCAACAATCTGAAACTGAGCGGCGCCACACTCAACATGTTCAGCAGCTCTGACAGCTGCCATAGTAGCCTCCCAGTTGTGAGGATGACCAGGAGGAAGCTTCTTCTTCTTCTTCTTGACAACAACCTTGGCCTTGCCCTTCTTCGGGTCCCGTGGGTGACTCGGAGGAGGTAGATCATCACCCCCTACACTGTCAGAACCTCCCTGAACATTTGCCATATTGTAACTGAGAGAGCCGCTCTGTGAAAACCCCTGAGACTGGCAAGGTCCTTGATCAAGGCTTTGCCTTGACTATCCAGAAAAGAACCCGAGACTTTGCCTCAAGCACTGACATGCAAACTTTCCCTGTCACTGCCACTGCTGTCACTGACCCTGTCTCAACAACCACACCAGCTCGCAAAAAGAATATATATATATATATATATAGGGGCATAGCTAATTAGTAGAGAATCCTAGAAAGCATGAAATAGATAAGAGCTTGGAAGCACGTATATTCTAAGATATGATTGAAATGTAGCTCTCATTAATCCGGATAAATTATATGAATTATAATCATCAAGAGATAATGAGAGCAAAAATTACTCTAGCTCTAATTGTGTCATATAGTAAGAATATGAATGAAATTCTACTCATGAGCACATAGAGCATAGGCAAGGTGCATTGTTCAAATTTTAGTTTGAATTCCAAATTTTAGTTCAAAATTTCTCATCTTTCTAGGGTTTGAGATCCAAAAGGAGTGAGAGAGAGAGGAAAGAGGAGAAGAAGCTGCACCTTGCACGAAATCGGAAGAGGGTGAGGTGGATTGAGTCCACTAGCTCGAGGGGGTCCCACACACGTCGAATGACGGCGGCGGTGGTGCTAGGCGGCGGCAGCAGCGCTAGGGTTTGCGCTGTGGCGGCGCAAGTAGCCGACCGCGGAGGAGCTATCGGCAGCGATGGCACACGAAGCGGCGGCGCGGGGCGACAGCGGCGCGCGACGGTGAGGGCGGCGGCGTTGCTGCGGCTGAGCTTGGCGATGCGCGCGCATGTGGGAATGAGAGGAGGAAGAAGAAAGGCTGACAGGTGGGCCCCCTTGAGCGGTGAACGGATAGGGTAAGGAGGAATGGACGGACGAGATTGAACAATTTCGAATCAACGATCCAGATCTGCTCGGCATCGGGGGGGACCGACTAATTCGGTCGAGCACGGTGATGGGCACCGAACCAGTCGGTGGGGTGTAGGTTTAACCCGCACACACAGAGCACCGACTGATTCGGTGGCCTCCACCGTGTACCACCGAACTAGTCGGCCCGCACCAGAGCCAAAACAACATATAGACAAAGAATGACCGACTGATTTGGTCCTCTCCAAGAAAAGTGTCGGTCCTTCTGCAGTGAGGATTTTTCAAGGATTTTTCGTGGAATTTTCTTGTCTCAAGTCCATGGATCCAAAGATAGACAAATAAATATGATTCTTGGACAGAGACAAGTGAACCTCTCTCAAACACTCAAGTTTCAAGATAGTTTCATATATGGCCAAGTGGCTTAACATAGTTTTGAAATTGAAAACCAAAACCAAAGCACCGGAGAGCACCAACGCCTAGAGAGAGCACGAGGGATGATGAAAGCAGTCCATGCTCCCCCTAAATGTATGCCACAACCAAATGCCAACAAAACGATTATAAGAACACAATGCAAGATGCATGCAAGTGCATAGACAAGAATTTAAGGCAGAAATTTAAATCTATCTTGCTAAGTTTGAATCCTTTGCAAGCTTACTCATGGCTTTCACCACTATCTTCCAAAGGTTAGACAAGCTCCTAATGCATATGAGATATACTACGCATGATATGCAAAGACAAGTCTAGCAACTAATTTTTTGTGTTTTTCAAGCATATCTATATACAAACAACATTGAGCATTCTAGGTGAAATTTGAGAAGTCAACCACATTAAGCTCATTCCGCAAGTTACGAAACCTATTTTCATCCAAAGACTTTGTGAAGATATCCGCCAACTGATCATCTGTCCTTACACCATGCAAAGATATATCATCCTTAGCTATATGATCTCTAATAAAGTGGTGACGGATATCTATGTGCTTGGTACGTGAGTGTTGGACGGGGTTATTTGCAAGCTTTACCGCACTCTCATTGTCACAAAGCAAGGGTACACTCCTAAGAACTAGGCCATAGTCTAGGAGTGTTTGAGTCATGTAAAGTATTTGTGCACAACAAGAGCCGGCGGCAATGTACTCGGCCTCGGTGGTTGAAAGAGCCACACTATTTTGCTTTTGGAAGACCAAGAGACTAGCGACCTACCAAGCAATTGGCACCCGCCGGAAGTGCTTTTCCTATCCACTTTGCAACCCGCATAATCCGCATCGGAATAGCCAACAAGTTCAAAGTGTGCTCCTTTGGGATACCAAAGGCAATGCTTGGTGAATATTTAAGATATCTAAAGATCCTTTTCACGGCCTTAATGTGTGCTTCTTTGGGATTGGCTTGAAAACGAGCACACATACATACACTAAACATGATGTCGGGCCTAGATGCGGTAAGGTAAAGTAGACTACCAATCATAGAACGATAAAGAGTTTGGTCTACCGGTTTACCTCCCTCATCAAGGTCGAGATGCCCATTAGTTGCCATGGGGGTCTTGATGGGCTTGCAATCTTCCATCTTGAAGCGCATGAGAAGGTCCTTGGTATATTTCTCTTGACATATAAAGGTGCCTTCTTCAAGTTGCTTGATTTGAAATCCAAGAAAGAAAGTAAGTTCACCAATCATTGACATCTCAAATTCCCTTGACATCATTTCACCAAATTTCTTGCATATCTCTTCATTTGTTGAGCCGAATATAATGTCATCCACATAGACTTGACAAACAAAGAGCTCGTCATTCTCCTTCTTGGTGAAGAGTGTAGTATCCACCTTCCCAATCTTGTATCCCTTTGGCAATGAGAAAAATCCCGGAGACGCTCATACCAAGCCCTTGGAGCTTGTTTGAGTCCATAGAGTGCCTTGGATAGCTTGAACACGTGATTGGGGTTGTATGGATCTTCAAAGCCCGGTGGTTGTTCTACATATACCTCTTCATTGATGTACCCATTGAGAAATGCACTCTTGACGTCTATTTGGTAGAGTTTCATATCATGACAAGAGGCATAAGCAAGGAGAATGCGGACTGCCTCTAATCTAGCCACCGGAGCAAAAGTCTCTCCAAAGTCAAGTCCTTCAATTTGAGAGAACCCCTTTGCAACCAACCTTGCCTTGTTTCTCACAACATTCCCTTGGTCATCTTGCTTGTTTCTAAACACTCACTTAGTACCAATCACTCTAGCATTACTTGGCCTCTCCACCAAAGTCCATACATCATTCCGGGCGAAGTTGTTGAGTTCTTCATGCATTGCATTCACCCAATTTGGATCAATAAAGGCTTCTTCAACTTTGGATGGCTCCTTCTTTGTGACAAAGGAGTAGCACTCACAAAACATTGCTTGTTGATTCTTTGATCTTGTCATGATTCCTTTGGTGGGGCTTCCAATGATGAGATTTTTGGGATGAGCTTGAATTCTTGGATTGTGTCTTCTAGGTGGTTGTTCTTGAGGAGCCCTTGTAGCATCAACATTTTGAACTTGAGCCTCTACCTCTTCTTGTGGAATATGAACATCTTCATGAGGAAGTGGTGTGTCATCTTCATCATTCTTGCTTTCATCCACATCCACTTAAGGCACCATGGAGAAAGAAGATGGTTGATTGATCTCTTGCACTTCATCATCATCTTCCTTTGGCTTGATGAC
The DNA here is from genome assembly GCA_015342445.1 of Digitaria exilis. Taxonomy (NCBI): domain Eukaryota; kingdom Viridiplantae; phylum Streptophyta; class Magnoliopsida; order Poales; family Poaceae; genus Digitaria; species Digitaria exilis. The sequence continues at coordinate 3,439,597 of JACEFO010001965.1, forward strand.
TCCAACTTGCATGTTTTTCATCGCCTCCCTCAAGGGTTCACCACCTACATTATCAAAATTTTCCATTGCTCCTTGGGAGCCATTAGATTCATCAAACTCCACGTCATAAGTTTCTTCAACTAAGCCGGTGGCCAAGTTGAATACTCTATATGCCTTGGACTTCAATGAGTAACCAAGAAGAAAACCAATATCACAACGTTTTTGAAACTTCCCTAGATGTTGCCGCTTCTTGTAGATGTAGCATTTGCAACCGAACACCCGGAAGTAAGAGATATTGGGCTTCCTCCCAACAAGCAACTCATATGGCATCTTCTTCAAGAGGCGGTGAGGAAAGAGCCTATTTGATGCATAGCATGCGGTGTTGATTGCCTCGGCCCAAAACTTCTCATGTGTATCATATTCATCCAACATAGTTCTAGTCAAGGTGATCAAGGTTCTATTCTTCCTCTCCACTACTCCATTTTGTTGAGGTGTGTAAGTTGCGGAGAACTCATGCTTGATCCCAATTTCATCACGATATTGGAGTTGGCAAACTCGGTACCATTGTCACTTCTAATCTTTACCAAAGTTACTTGATATTCAATTTGAGCTTTCTTGGAAAACTTCTTGAAGACTTTTGCAACCTCGGACTTGTCATGAAGAAAGAACACCCAAGTGTATCTAGAGAAGTCATCCACTACCACAAGACAACAGAGATTCCCACCAATGCTAGCATAAGTTGTTGGTCCAAACAAATCTATGTGAAGAAGCTCTAGAGGTCTTGATGTAGATACATAAGCTTTGGTTGGATGTGTATTTGCTACTTGTTTGCCGGCTTGACATGCACTACACAATTTGTCCTTCTCAAACTTGATGTCCTTTAAGCCCACAACCAAGTCTTTCTTGACTAGCTTCTTGAGAGTACCTATACCAACATGTGCAAGTCTTCTATGCCACAACCAACCCTTGGAAGCCTTGGAGAATAAGCAAGTACATAAGCTTGTTTCATTTGAGTTGAAGTCAACAAGATAGAGATTGTTGTATCTAAAACCCTTGAAGATTTCTTCATCACTTTTCTTCTTTGTGGCAACTACCCCCTCATCGGTGAATATGCATTTGTAGCCCAAATCACATAGTTGGCCAACGGACAAGAGGTTGAAGCTCAAAGTGTCAACTAGTAGCACATTGGAGATGGAGTGATCATTGGAAATATCAATCTTGCCAATCCCTTCAACCTTGCCCTTGGAGTTATCACCAAATGTAATCTTCTCATGACTTCCACTCTCTTCTAGTGAGGTGAACATCCGGGGATCACCGGTCATATGTTGAGTACATCCACTATCCATAACCCAATGGTGTCCACCGGTCTTGTAGTTCACCTACACCAACAAACCAAATCAAGCTTGAGGTTTAGCCACCCAAACCTTTGAGAAAGTTCAGGAGCTAGAGGTTGATGATGATGCAAAGTTTGACTTGTGTGGTTCACTCAATTTTGTGACAAGAATCTTGGGCACCCAAATTTGCTTAGGCCTAGTTGAATCCTTAGGTCCAAAGAATCTCACTACCACCTTCTCACTTGATGTCTTGGACACACCATAATGAGCATTGAATGTCTTGGGTCTCAAGTGATCTTTCATTTTTGGAGGAGGAGTAGTGCATTCATGATCAAAGTGACCCTCTTGTTAACACTCGGTGCAATACTTGGTCTTGGTCTTGTAAGACTTGGGTTGAGGTATCTTGTGTTCCCTCATTATACTGTCAGTTTTCTTGGTGGAAGGCATGAAATTATGAATCGAGGGACCATTGTAAACACCATACATCCAGTGTCTGACACTGGAATGGAGCTGATAGAACTGAAATATTCTTGATACCATTTGCTCTGTCAGAGTCAGAGGCACATAAATATTATCAGCATAGACAAAACCACAAGTTTCAGATGTTAAAGTATCATGTTTGCCGCTACCTCCAGCTTATTGTTTACGGTGAATTTTGTATAACTCTACCAATGCATCATCTGACTTCTCACTCTATAGATGAATGCCTGTTCAGTTCTTCCAGTTCTACTTAGATTATTTGCCTTTCTTTAATTATCTCTCCTGGGCAGACAACTCTCGCCTTAAAAGCCGATTGCACCAAATACAAGTTTAACAAGAACAAATGCAAGATTCAATGACATGGTAATAAAGACCTAATTAGTCCTTTTACACCGCTGCTCCTATAATTTTAACATTTCATTTATTCTGAATAAATGGAGGTGGAGTGACTTATAACCAAAAGGATTGCCCCTAAAAATAATTTTAACATCTCAAATTCTCAATGCAAGCTGCTCTGGTATTAAAAAAATAGTTCAGTGACCTTGACAATATCGTTGAAAAACAAATATTCCTGGTAAATCACAAGGTATCATTTACTTGATATTGACAGAAAATTGCATGGCATGGTTACATGGTGACAGTTGCATACCTCAATTTCATAATCAGGAGAAGTTTAGCATGTCATCAGCAGTTTACACATGCACCGGCTGTCGGCTGTTTCCAGGAAATGATTGATCTTGATGAGAATTTGTAATAAAACTGGCAAAGAGTCGGCTGTGGCGTGCGCTTCCCATCCACGTCCACAAATATAAGAAGCAAAGCTCTTAGCAGAGCTACCATGCCTCTTTCTTTAAGCACTCCAACCGCCAAATGAATGATAATCTGCAGAATACCAGGCATTCTAGCTGAACTCAGTAACATGTCCTTCCGACAGATTAATTTTAGCACGATTAGCAGACACCTTTGATGGACCATTCAGCACCAGTTACTACTCTCAGAAGCAGAACTCGCTTCAAAGGAAGCATCATTATCACTGAAAATAGCACTGAAAGGATTATCATATACCAACGTAAGTTCTTTTACATCAATATTTTGTTTTTTTGACAGATCAACTATTGCATGATTAGCAGGGCATGTACCAATTACTACTTTCAGAAAAAAGAAATTGTGTTTGTCCTGTCAAAGGAAGCATCAATATCACTGAAACCAGTACTGAAGCGATTGTCAAGATCAAATATTTCATGGTTAGCAGACATTGCACCAACTACTACTTTCAGAAACAATTTTTTCCCTGTCAAAGGAAGCATCAATATCACTGAAACCAGCACTAAAGGGATTTTCCAGCACCAGCTGATCTGCTTTAAATCAATGTTTTTGTATGTTCAACATTTGTTACCTGCATGAAGATATTTCAGAAAGGTAATTGGCATGAAGATTTCTACTTTTGATGGCTAGACACTATATTTTCTCCAACAGTCCATTTCCTTCTTGATGACAAATTTCTTCTCAAGTGTATCTGAAGGCTGGTTATCTTTGACCTCTCCAAGTATGTGATATTACTCATTTCGCAATGTATCAGCCACCATCCCAGTCTCTAACAATAGCTGGTACTGCAATTTCTAGATTAGGTAAATGCAAGCTCAGTCCAAAGAGCGAATTTCAAGAGAGGTCAAGCATATTTGAAACTACATAAAATATTTCTGAAAGTAGTGATCTTTGTGCCAAATGGTCCATCAAATGCTCTGCGAATGACGTAAATAGTTGATCTTTCAGAAGGACATGCTAGTGAATTTAATTTAGTTAGAAAGCCTTCTAATCTACTGATTTCCATGTATAAGATGGAGGGGATACTCGAGAAACACGCATGGTAGTTGCCACGGGAATGACATTGATAATTTGTGGACATGCATAGACTCTTCGCCAGCTACGAGATACTCAACAAGATCAATCCCTGGGGACAGCTCAAGAAGAGTTGCATGGCATCAGGTCCTTTTTTTCTCGAATACACAGGAGAGCTGCGTATCTTTATATTAATAGAGAGAAAAAAACGGTCCCTTACAAACTACGCCACCTCACTCCGGACCGGGCTGTGAGGGGCTAACAACATAGGAAGGATGTAACCTAGAAAACACTCTTACAATATCAGCTTGACCACCAAACCAGAGCTACCCTAGAGACTGGGTATTCTGCGACCCAACGCACTCAGCCCTCGGGCTCCAGTCATACACCAGAGATGCACCTCATCCTCAAAATGCTTGACCATTCCATTTAAAGAAGGACTAACTCCATCAAAGACGCAAGCGTTGCATTGCTTCCATAACAGCCACGCTCCAAGGATAACAATGGAGTTGAACCCTTTTCTTTTTTCCTTGGGCACTCTTGAATTAGCCTCCCGCCACCATTCTGCTAGACTCACTTCCTGGGGGCCGGGTGCCCTTGCAGCGAAGTCCATCAAAGAGAGAACTGTAAACCAGAATTCCCGGGCAAAAACGCAAGAGATGAGCATATGTTGTGCGGTTTCCTCCTCTTGATCACAAAGCGGGCACACGGCTGGGTGAGGGAGCCCTCTATCTCTAAGGCGATCAGCAGTCCAACACTTGTTATTAACAGCCAACCACACAAAGGTCTTGCATTTCCCAGGTGCCCATGTTTTCCAAATTAGCTTCCATGGTTCAAAGAAAATCGCCCCATGAAAGAAAGCACGGTATGCAGACTTGGAGGAGAATTGGCCAGAGGCTTCAAGGCGCCATAGGTGCTGGTCCTCTTCATCACTCAAAGTCAAGTCATACAGAGCATCCCAAAGTTGGAAGTAATCATACCAACCAACTATAGATAAACCCCCAACAATGTCTCTTGCCCACGATCGATTGGTTAGTGCCTCATTCACAGTCCGACACTCCCTGATATTCGGAGGAACTGCAGCCACAACTTCAGGCGCCAGATCACTCAGACGGCAGCCCATGAACCATCTATCTAACCAAAACCGAGTTGAGGTGCCCCTTCCAATCTGAGTTGTGAGCGACATGTTGAACAGCGCGATAGCGTTTGGGTGTATACTGATGTCCAAACCCTTCCACGGGCGATCAACCCCAGACTTCTTGTACCACAGCCACCTCATTTGTAACGCCCATCCCATGAATTCTAGGTTCAGAATGCCTAAACCCCCAAGCTCCAAAGGTCGCTGCACTTTTTCCCAAGCGACCAAACACGACCCACCATTAGCTTGATCACCACCTTTCCAAGTGAAACCGCGACGAATTTTGTTCATAGCCTTGAGAAACCATTTTGGCATGCTTACTGCTATCATCACATAGATTGGGATGGCTGTCAACACAAAGCGAACCCAGGTAACTCTCCCTGCCAAGTTCATGTGTGAAGCCTTCCACCCTGGTAGCCTATCATGAAGTTTCTCGATCCAAGGGAGAAGGTCAGCCTTGGAGAATTTTTTGTTGGAGATCGGTAGACCCAAGTAGGTTGTAGGGAAGTCTGATCGTGCACAGGGCAGACTGAGCTCTATTCTTGACATCTCCTGCGGCTGGCATCTGATTGGTAATGGCATCAGGTCCTACTCTTGCGCATACAGATTTAGTTTAAACGATGGCCAATGGCTATCTCGGAAGCTGGTTGCTTGGTTGGGTGCTAATCCAATGCGAATTGCAATGCAGTGATTCGAATCAACCATACCCCTCCAGCTAAACACAATGATATTACCAACATAATGACTAGGAGATTTAATAGCATTAGCACACCATGAAAAAACTTAAACTAGTGCCTACCAAAAGATCAGCTTATTAGATATCACTGCATCAGGAAAAACCAAGCAGCTCTTAGCAACCAGTTCACAAAACAATAAAGACATAATCAACAACTTATTTATTGATACGCTAACATCCAACCTGGTGAGTAAAGAGATTTTTTTTTTCAAGGTAAAGATATATAATTGAAGGCTCTGAATGTGAGTTTCAGAATTAAAAGTTATGCCCTTCCTGGATTGAGTTCTCTTCGAGTAGGTAGGCAGCTGAAGTGGTGAACCTCAGGACTAAAAGCTGAATCTCATATAAGAAAAGAAGACAGCAAGGTCATCTTATTCACGTAGGATCCAGCTTTATTATTCAGGCAGGGAGGAGGAAGGTGGCAGGCTGGCAGCTCAAGAAGGGTCTGATGGCACATCTGCACGTACAGATTTAAACGATTCTTTTGGTTGGGTATTAATCCAATCAGAATTGCAGTGCATTGATTCACTAATAGAATCAATCACACCCTCCAGCTAAACACAATCATATTACCAACATGAAGACAAGCAAGGAGATTCAATAACATTAGCCTCTTAATTAGCACCATGACATATAATGACATCAGGTTGTCCACAGATGTCTCACACTATGATCGTAAGGTTAAAAGTACTACTACTGCCTACGTACCATGGTTGTACAACGACAGATTTCTTATAGAAAGATTATTGCACGATCTCCAGACCAACATACAACTAGGCTAGCTCGCCGCCCTCGTCGTCGACGTCCTCGACCTCGACCTCCATCTCGGCGTACCCTTTGACGCGGTACTGCTCGAGGATGTCCTCCTCCTCGTCTCGTATCACCTTCAGGAGGGCTGCGATCCTAGCCTGGCGGGCTCGAGTCCTCTCTTGCTTCTTGGGGTCTTGAAGCTGGATGCGCTCCTCGGGGATGAAGGGGAAGGGCTTGATGGGGCGCCGCGCGAGCAGCCCGTCGATGTACTCCTGCTGCACCCTCACCATCTTCTTCGTCTTCTTGGTGATGATGCTGTGCGGCTGCTTCTGCAATGAGGGGCAACCGGTGGCTGGCGCAAGCATCGTCCCGGCGTCCAGGTGCGTATCATCTTGCATCTCCATCACGAACGGGTCACGGCGGCTGCGCTGCGTTTGTGTCGTCGTGTCGACGCAGGGGAGAGCCAGGGCGTTGCTATATATAACCCGGGCACCGGCAACCCTAGGCGTTGCGCTATCTGTCGATCGACCGGGTCCCTTTTCTTTTCGGCTCCGGACTCCTTTCTACCCTTTGGCGTACGCGGAGTTAATTAGTGGATCTTCGAGAGAGAGAAAAGGATGCGTGCAGACTTACGGTACAAGGCCGTTGCAGCGGTGAACCATCCGCTGGGCAACCCGTTGCTGCGTAACATTGAATCGTGTCCTCCGTGGCTCCGTGCTGGCGGTCTGCATCAGGAGCAGGAATGAACCGCATCCACGATCATGTCAATAGAAGCCCCAGCGCCGCCAGCGAAGGGTCAGCCGCGCCGGCGTCGTCACTGCTGCCGGAGCGCGTGCAGTGCTCGTCGAGCATATCCTGACGCGTGTCTCGGCCGCCGCAGCCGTCCGCTTACATGCAGTCTGCCGGGCGTGGCGCGACGCACTCGCCACGGACCACTTCGCCGCGCATCCGCCGCTGCGTGCTCCACCGCCTTCTACATGTTTCAAGCTGGACCTAATCGCCCCAAAGCCGCCGCTGTCAGATCCTGCTTGCCACGAGCTGCCATGGGGTGTAGGCCAGAGCGGGAGCGCGGTCAGGGTGTTCTCTGTGGAGGAGTTGTTGGAGTACCCGCCGGGAGAGGCCGGGCGGCTGCTGCTCAACATCGAGCATCACTGTCGTCCAGTGCCGCCACGTGGTCAGCGACGATGACGGTGACGACGTTGGGAGGAGGCTGGACGTGAAGGCTTGGCGGTAGCATGGTTGCCAGGCGAGTCGGTGGACCTAGGACAAAAAACTGAGAAGGGGCATACATCAAAACAATACAGGAATCGTCATGTATTTGTTGAATGTATGTGTAGGCTAGGAGAGGTATAAAAATTACTAGGAAGAATGGCGCACTTCGTTGCGCCTGTAGATGTTGCATGGTCACGTACATATTTTAATTGGTTGGGGCTTCGGGGAGGTATGCCAGATAAAAATCCAACATTTCATACATGGATAAAGCAGGACACATCATCGGTAACTCTAACTGTAATAGACCAATGAGAACCAGTTGCCATATCAAGTTTGTGTCATAAATCTGATTTTAAGTTTATATGTCATGGTTCTGAAGATAAGGCAATGGCATCGGCATCTACTTCTGTAGAATGGACCTTGGGCACATTGGGTATCATCTACACACTACACTTCTTTGCTCTGCATGTCTTGCCATTATCATATCAGCTGATTTTCTGGTTATTTCAAGAGCTGTGCTTTTGTTCTCTGATATAGCTGTCAGACACTAGAACCAAGAATGGCAGCTTGGTAATGGATGTATCTTCAAATACCTTGGTTGGGTCTTGAACCAACGCACAACGGGTCCTTTCTCGTTTATTTCCATGGGGGCATCGATATAAGTTTCAATATGCACACAATGAAACTGTTAGAAGCTTGTGGGTAACAGATAAGGCTGAACAATTGGAAGCATAAATATTAACTCCAAAGCATTGTTATCTAAGTTGGGCATGACATCCCATCGGCAAACATGAAGGAGCTACCAAGGTGATGAAACAACTAAAAGAAAAGAAAATAACTAAAAGAAAGATAACTTCAAGCTGATGGTTGCCAATTATGAGCAAAGATATAAGAAAAGAAAACATATCAGATAGTCCACGCTGGGTCACTAACATAGCAGCTTGGTCTTTGGAAAAGCTAATGTAGCAGCTCCTGCGATTGCAGAAAGGGTCTATGAGACTCTCAAGTGTATTTGCATAACCTCCAAAAGGTCGTGAGCATATCCAATGAAGCATGTACTAAGAATGAGTTTTTTTAAAAAATGGCCAAATGGTCGCATTCTTAGATATAAAGAATGCATAAGTTTATTTGAGAGATGAATGCTGGCAAACCAATTTCAGAAACGTGGACATAAATGTTTGAACGAAAGAGTTTATATGTTTTGGAAGGTGAGCATCGGACAGAAACATGTCCATAATAAACAGCAATACAAAAGAGAGTTAACTTATTCAATGAATATGAAAATGTGATGGACTGCTTATATATTGGTAATCAATAAATCTCTGTAATATGCAAGAGAGGTGTGCATCTTTGCATTGGAGAAATCAATTTTAATCAACAAATCTGTTTAGCACCATTTGTATAAACCATGACACATTGACCAAAATGTTATAATCTGTCAGCAGTTAAGTCAGCACTCACCACTATAAGTTTCTACGCAGCCCATTATGGAACCAACAGGAACAGGGAGCTCTATAATAACAGAAAGAAACTGTGTCACCTGTGAACTTCCATATTTGGGAGACAACATCCAATCCATTATAAGTAGGTAGAAGGTAGACTGGGTTTTTCTTTCCTTGGTTATCAAGTGATGCGATACAAATAAATATATGAACCTCTGCAAGCGTGATGCATAAAAAGATCAGGATTCCATTCAGGTAGAAGATCGTCTCAGGATGAGCTAATATGCTTACTGTGTGGTAATAAGGTTGTTGATGATCACAAATGTTGCTATTGCATTATGTGCACAACCAAAACCTTTCAGATATTATAAACAGGTAGATATTATATGATAAATGCGACAAAGAGGACGTGTTTGTCCAAACATGGTGCTGTAAAACAACACAAATCAATGGAGTAAACTACTGGCAAATTGTTGTGGAGCAATGAAAGCCTATTACCCTACACGGGGTTTGGATATTCTGAACACGTTCATGCGCAGATAAGAGGTATGAACAAACTACAATATGTTGGGGCTAAAATTAAGTATACACCTAATATTGAGATTTGTTTTTTGGATTGAGTTGCTAAACATGGAATGAATATGCAGAAGCTGAATAGGAAGATAGCTGTCTTTGAAGCTGAATAGGCATGAATATGCAACATAGCTTCAATGGATATAAAAATGCACACCTACCTGACATATCTGTAGGCAATTCATGTGCACATAAAGAGGTAGGGTTAGGATTTGTTGTCAAGTTTGGGGAAAGAAAAGTGGACTGGGGAAGAATTTCAACCCACTGCTTGACGATTCGAGGAGAGGCTTGAGAGCTTTGAAACTACAGATAGGTAACCACGTCCATACATGTTAAAGCTAGAAATGCAAGGTGCTAGCATTAAGACATCAGTAGTTCGTTTGCCTTAAAAAAGGTCGATATACATAATTTCCACGCCACTAATGAAGTTACAGTTTTAGAGATATGTATTGTTGTCACATAAATACTCCAGGGCGCTAGACTAATGACCGAAAACAACGTGTACAGATTATTGGCTAGCAAATTCCATAACATGCACCCAGAACATCAGTCAAAGATTGCATAGTAGGTTGTCTCTAGCAGGAATACTTTCAGAGGTTGGAGATTTTCTCGAACACAAACCATAGAACAACTCAAATCAAAGAAGGGATCAGAGATATTGTATCTCCTAATCTGGAATCTAAAAACACTTGTTTCCTAATCTCTAAAGCTCAAATCTAGGAAAAGATTAGGTTAGGAAGCATTACTTGCAGCAAAAATCCATAGCCATGAAAGGGGAATCAGACTTGAGTTCCTGTTCCCTTGACGATAGCAACCAACTCTGGAACAAAGCAGCATCATAGGAACCTTTGCCCGCGTATCTGAGCAGCATGGGCATGGAGACGGGTTTAAACTTGAAAGTGAAGGGGTGAGAGGATTAATCAGGAAAAGAGGAACAAAAAGATCTAAAAATGAACTTACCAGATATGATGCTTTGATGGAGGAAAGGTCAGGAGAGCACCTAAGGTCCACCGTCCTTGATTAGGAAGCCTGCCTGCGGGGGCTAGCTGATCGATGGTGCGGGTGGAAACGAAGGAGGCGAGGTGCACCGTTTTTTGCGAGTCCTATCTTCGTTCTCCGGTCGGAGAGGTCTCTGGAGGAGCTGGCCTACCTCCACCCATACAGACCCTCCGCCATGTGGCTCATCAGGGGAGGACCTCGAGGTGGCGCCGCCGTCGCAGTGGCCTGGAGTTATAGGTTCGAGCCGCCGCCGCCGCAATGGACTGAGGACCCGGACTCACAAGCACCCGCCGTCGCCGCCCCTGCGCTGGATTCGACTGTGGCGGCGCGGATCGGCAAGCGGAGCCAGCAGCGGCGGAGTAGGCCGGCGAGCGTGACCGGCAGTAGCGGCCGCCACCGACGAATCAACACCATGCAGAACCAAATCAAGCCCCACCGCAGTCGAATCAACCTGTGCAGTTACTGATTCATGGCCGCTCATATCTGTGAATGACGGCAAGGCTTGAGGAATGAGCTGCTAACCAGAGGAAATGGACGACAACGGCAAGGTGAACCAGAAGAAGACGATTTCGTCTGCAGACACCGACGATGCACTTGCCTGCTGGGGCCTTGTTTTTTTCATGGGGCCCATGTGCACGACCGACGACCAAAGGTAATTGTTTTTTCAACGAACGGATGCACTGCAGTGCAGTGTGGCCTTCCACGCGGCGGGCGAGGAGTCGGCAAGCGCCGGATGGGCAGATAACCTTCGAGCGATAAGGAGGTACATATTTGAGGAGGGGCACATATAGTGAAAAAAATATAAAACATCGTTGATTTTTAAATTTAAGTGGCAGCCCGTGCCTCGCTCACCATAATGTAGGTCTGCCCTTAGGATATCTAAAACTTCCCTAGTACTTTTACCCCGTAACGGTTCAACACTCCACCGCACGTGCAGCTCTCAGTGGGCGTAAACATCAAAATAGGAGTGGCGGCGCAGCGGAATATGCGGTCGCCAGGACTTACTCAAGACCTCTGGCTCGATACCATAGTTACTATGCACTGACCGGTTGCACCCAACAACTTATTAACAACATAGGTCGTACAATTAAGAAAATCTGATACCATCGGAGGATACAGATTACTTCAGACAAGCTCAACAAAATATTCCGAATATTTAGATGGATCTTGAGAAACTTCAGCTGCAAGTACTTCAGAGTACTCAGATGGATATTGGGACTCTTCAGCTGGATCACCTTGACAGTGTTCCGATTAATTTTCGGAATATTCCGGGCGAGTTCTTGAGAATCACTTAAAACCTAATTCGGGAGGGGCTCTGATGTACTTGCAAAGAAGGGCAGCGATAGTGACAAGCTCACCGCCGCTGCTGAGCTGCTTGGAATGAGAGTGGGCGCTGCATCGGTAGCCCACGTAGAACAGCATCTCCAGCCACACTTCAACGATCAGTTCCAGGGTGTCACTCTCACCGGAAGATGAGCCTACAACCTGCAGATCCTGGCCAATGAGCTTCTCGCCCAGCTGCGCTCCTTTCATTGACGTTGCCGAATCCCTTCTGCCTATTACAGGAGTAGTAGAAGTAAGCTCAATAGTTCCAGTGTTCAACTCACCCCCAAGGCGCTGGAGTGACTTGGCAGATCTTGGGCTGAGCTGTACTCGAGAGAATCCAGAGGATCTTTTTTTTATGACAACAGCAATGCGTAGCACATCTGGACATAAGCTTTGCGGCCGTTAGGGGGAGGCAGCATGTAAGGCCGTGAGGCGAGGAGGAAGAGCATGTAATTGGAGAGCGCCTGGGCTGCCTTGGCGAGATCAGACCGCCGCCTTGTCTGCTCGTTGTCGCCAGTGGCCTTTTCCTGCTCGTGTTCCCTGCACCAGTAGAGGTAGATGTCGGTGGCTATGCCAGACGAGTATGCTTTCCTCCACACGGTCCAGTCCAGGTCCCCGTACATGCCCCCTTTGTTCACCAACTCCTGAATCCGTGCAGCAAGGGCGTGCTCCACCCTCCAATGCAAATTCTTGCGTGCTTGCTTCACCATCAGCTGCTCGATGAACTCCGAGACGGGGACGGACCAGGAGCAGACAAGCATGTTCCACGGGTCCTCAGCTCCGATCCACCTCGCAACCTTGCTGCCTCGACTGGTCCTGCTGCGTGCACACAGCTGTAGCATGTTGTGCTGCCCCATGGAGCCCGACCAGTACCTTGCTTTCCATGGGACGAGCCGTCGGAGAGACAGGACTGCACGGGCAGGCAAATGCCATCTACTGCCACATGTTATCAGGAGCGCGCATGTCCAGCTCGAGAAGACGAACCTGAATATTGACGTGATCTCCAGGACAAGGGCACCGATTAACAGGACATAAGTAACAGCAACATCCAATTTGCTGTAAACTACTTCTTGTTTGTCACCAAAGATATGAAACAGTACCAAGGCAATGGTGGTGGCTAGTAGGGAAATTATACGGATGCAGAAGCCATACCAACCATGGGTCACCCCGATCTTGGTGTAGAAAACGTCGTGCATGAGGGAGAGTTGCATCTCCACCACTTTGAACACCTCCTCGTCAGTCAGATCTGTCTGTAGACCTTCAGTGGACGGCGCCCCATCCAAGAGCAAATCCTTGGGAACGAGCAGCAGATATTGAGCAACCTGAAGGGAAGTTTCCGTATCCAAAGCACCTGTAATTTCCTTTAGATATTCTCTAACAGGGTGCATGGACAGAGCTTGAGGCCTTTCGGTGCTCCTGTAGTTGTTACCCCCGGGGCTTTTACCCGCACGCTTAAGCGCCCACACTCTCTCCCCGTACTTGGCAACACCGACCCCAAACATGAGAATACTGGCTGCTCGGAGCAACGAGGACCCGCTGCCAAGGAAGGGAGACTCGTAGAGAGCGTAAGCTGCTGCAGCCACCTGCACGGCAAGTGTCTGCAGGTGTCGCAGCCAGAGCCGGTTGTCTTCAATGGCGTAGGCAGTGATGTTGTCCTGCCCGCCGAGGTGCAGCAGCAGGAATGGCGCCCAGAACCCCATCAGTTGATGCTCCGGCGACCTGCTGGTCACGGAGAGGTGTCCGAGGACGTATATCGCCGTCGAGTCAGCCAGCAAATACGCTGACCAAACACAGGCCCTTAGCACGCCGGAGTCAATGCTCCGACGGAGATCTGCCAAGATTAGGAGCACCACCTGGATTGTGAAGCTGAGCAGTATCAGCAGCTGAATTCCCCATTCTTTCCATACGTGCAGCACTGCCTCCGCTCCTGCCATCATATCTGTTCCGAAATACAGGAAGCAGTGGAGAATGATCACCCCGTGAAAAGTGAAAGTGGCAGCGGGGTCATGGAAAATACACCAACACCACAAAAGGAAAATTAAAATTAAACGCGGTTGTTAAGAGTTAAGACCTCTGCACAACGTTTTTAGTCACCAGATTAACTATCATCAAACGCATGAATTTTCGGAGACGCTAATCAAGAAACCGCATCCGCAAATCACCATTTTCATAGAAGCGACTGCCTGTGGAAACGTGACTACTGCACACTCGATTATATATATTTACCATATGATCCGCTTATGCGCCAGAATATATACGGGGTGTCATCAAAACATGCTTTTTTCAGTAGTGCTGGTTCTTGAAAATTGAAATAATGCATCATCAAGACCTTACAGCAATTTGGAAGGACATGCATTGTTATAGAGAGCGAACTACTTACATTGGTAGTTGCAGCTCACAGCCAAGAGCCAAATTTGCAGGCGGATAGAGATAAAGCTCTCGCAATTTGTGATTGTGAGTGGGGGACTGGGGGTTATTGTGCGATGGATGCTAACAATTGGGTTATATATATGTTCGTCTTTCCACAGTCACACAACTAAGCAGTGGACTTAGAAATAGACTCCATGAAGTCGTCCGTTCGGTCATTGTTTCGAGGTGAATTTTAGAATTGTCCTGGTAACATGGGCGTACCTACCCCGTCTCATCTCCGCTTTGACCTAGTAGCCAGTAGGCGATGGCCTCACTAAAATGCTTCACAAAGCTGCTAGCAAAGGCTTGTTTAATTTTAGACAGGAAGGAATTGTGTCACTGCATGACACAATAATTTTCTTCAGTGCACAATGGATTCTCTGCCCGAAAGCTGGGTACAAGATTCTACGACTGTTCGATTGGTTGCATGCATAGTGGACCGTGGATGAAGTCAGCTTTTGCAGATGCAAAATGGGATCACCAGGCTGGCTCGTTCGAAACGCAGGGCGCAACAGGTGGCGGCTCATCCAGTGTTTGTAAAATTGAAACTTGAGAAATTTAAACCTATTTTTTAGGTAAAATAATTCAAATTAAAATGAGCTCAACTTCAAAGATGAACAACTTCTGATGAACTATAACTTTTATTATGATCGTTTGTTTATTTGATAAAGTGATAGTAACATTGTGCACAAATAATATAATCTTTTTTCTAGTTTCACAAAACTATACGAAAGATGTAGATCTTGTGAACATCTCTCTAGATTTATCTAAATCAAGATATGATCAATATAAAAAGTTGTACATTTTGAAAAGTTATGTAACTTTTATAGTTCAGATTTTATAAATTTGAATCCATTTAGTGTTTCAAACTGTGCTTTGAAAATTATTTTTGCCGAGTGTTTAAAAAAAAAAATACATTCGGCAAACAACCTCTTTGTTGAGTGCCAAGGGAAAACTCACATTCAAAAGAAAAAGGGAAAAAAAAACTCGGCAAACCCTTTCAGACCACTCACAGACCAACTAGCATTGCAGAGACCTTGTGACTGCACTGGAATGAAGTAATGAACAGAACCTATACACTTACTTGTTACAAACGATTGGTTGCCGCCGGGGACAAGGAAAGTCGCCGGGCAAGACCCTGTAGCTCTGCACGACGCGTCTGGGAGAACGGTGAACGGGAAGAGCCCGTCTCCGACCGCCCGGTACTGCGAAGATGGGATCTGCAGGAGTGGGGGCCACCTGGGCGCGCGAGGCAACGGGCAGCCTCGCCACGAGCTGCCATGGGGTGTACGCCTACGACACCGACAGCGGGAGCGCGGTCAGGGTGTTCTGCGCGGAGGAGTTCTTGGAGTAACCCGCCGGGAGAGGTCGGGATGCTGCTCAACGTCGCGCTGCACGACTGAGCACGTCTTTAGCAAAATTCGGTTACCGCCGTTCCAATTTTAGTGTTCCACGATATTACGTTGCATACGGTGGGGTAAAATCTGCTATACTCCTAGAACGGTGAGAGGACTAAGGTTAAACAAAAACATCAAAGCACCAGTGGTCTAGTGGTAGAATAGTACCCTGCCACGGTACGGACCTGGGTTCGATTCACGGCTGGTGCAATATTTTTTGTTTTTATTACTCTTTCGTTCACTGGCTGTGCGTCGTCGGCACGCCGGCACGGCCGCACGGGTGCCTGCGACGGAAGAGTGCGACCTCAGGACTTGGCCGGCCGGCTCCGGCTCATCCTCGCCGTCGTGTTCGCCGTTGCGCGCACCGCCGCATTGGATTGCAGTGCTTCCTGGCTGCTGCACTAGCCGATGAATCATGATGCGCCGCCGTGGGCTGGCTCTGGGCGCCTTGTTGCAGCGGCCGCGTCGCGTGATGAACTGATGAGATGCACGCCACGTTGCCTGTGTGGCCCTGCCACGCGCGACCTCGTTCCGTATTGGAATTGGCCTCAAGTCCTCTACGGAATCGGATTGTGGCCGTGACACGTCCTGCAATCTGCCCACCAAAACGAAATACGAGTCTTCAATCCATCGCATCAACGAACGAAGCAATTTCTTCTTCACAGCAAAAGGGATTAATTACGTACCATCGCATGACCGCCACCATGCCGGAATCCCCAGCGGCGCCGCCACGAGCGTCCAAGAAACCCCAGCACGGCCACTGTAACAGTCCACTATTTTCAAATTATGAAAAAATTTGAAAATTTTGTTGTGCATGAAAAACTTGGCTTGCCATAAGGATGTCTTCTCTCTCTCCCCAAAAATTCCTAGGAAAAATGTATTTATTGCCTAAGGACCTTGTTAATGCTAGAGTGGCATTTGAATCTTCTTTTGGTTTTATTTGGATCTTTGTGTGGGGTTTTGAATTTGAATTTAAATTCAAATTCTAAACCTAAAACTAACTTGGGCTCTAACTAATCCTAACCCAGAAACCAGCCTACCCCTAGTTTTGGCCCAGCCCACTTCGCTCTCTCTCTCTCTCTCTTTTTCTCTTCTCTCCGCGCGCTCGGCCCACTTCTCGCTCGCGCCGGCCCAGCCCAGCAGAGCCCACTCGTCCGTTTTCTCCCCCGCTCCCGCTGACAGGTGGGTCCCACCTGTCGGCGCCGAACCCCGCGCGAGCCGCGCTCTCCCTCTCTCTCTCTGCCGCGTCGGTCCCACCTGCCAGCCCATCCTTTTCTCCCCCGCGCGCGCTCTGCCTCTCTTGCTCTCTCTCGCTGACGGGCTGGCCCCACCCGTCAGCTTTCCCTTCCACCTCGCGACGGGGTCACGCAAATCGCATGACCCCGCCGCCGGCCGCCTTTTCCCGCGCAGCCAGCCGCGCCGCGGAAGCCTCTAGAAGCTGCCCGCTCGCCCTACCTACCCCGCGCACCCGTGAGCCCTCTTTTACCCCTCAAACCCTAGCCGCCACACCCACCGATGCTCGCCGCGTGTCCACCGGCGCGGACGCCGAGAATCCCCGCCGCTCGCCCTACCAACCACCCGGGAATCGCTTCAAAACCCTAGCCACTACCCTACTTAAGCCCTAGGCGCGCTCAATTTGAAACCCTAGCCGTCCATTTGGGGATTTCCCCTTCCACCGCCGCCACCGGAGTTGGGGGAGGAGAGAAGAAGAGGGGGAAGAGAAGGAGGAGGAGGGGAAGGAGCAGAGCCACGGCAAGGAGGCGCCTTGCCGTTGCTTGGAGCCAAGGCGAGCCTCGCGGCACGAGGAGGAGCACCGAGCCGAGCCGCGCACCGACGTCCACGCCGCCACCGGAGACGGGGAAGACGACCGCAAGCCGTACCTCGACCTCGCGCCTACCACCTCGACTCGCCACAGCCTCGACGACTTTCCCGCGACGCCAAGCACGCCTTTTTCGAGCCCTAGGTGAGCCCTCACGCCTCGCCATGCCTTGCTCCACTCCGGCGGGTCGCCGTGAGCAACCATAGCGCGCCGCCGCCCTAGGACGCTCCCCCTACCTCTCTGTCCGGCCGTCGTGCCGCTTGCAGGAGCCTAAAGCCGCGCCTTTTGGCCTTGGACGCGACCGTGGGCGTGCGCAGACGCCGCTCCGCGAGCTCGTAGTCGCGGCAAGCCATCCCGGCCGCCGAGCCGCGTCGCGGCGCCTCGCCACGCTCGTGCACGCACTCGTGCACGGCGCGTTGGCTCGTGCACGCGAACGCGCACGAGCACACACGAACACGGACGTTCGCGGACTCGGGAACTCGTCGAGCGTCGCTCGCCGGCGTTCGAACGTGCCATTGCGGCATTCCATCGAACGCCTGGCAGGCGCGCTCGCGGCGCCGCCCCGCGTCCGCGCAGTGCGGGCCACACGGCGCTGGCCGCACGGGATCGCTGCGCAGCCGCAGCGGATCCCTGGGCCAGGCCGCGTGGTAGCTGGGCCGCGCCAGTTTGGGCCGTGCCTGGCCCATGGCCGGTTTCGGCCCATGGCCGAGCCGCGCCGCGCGCAGCACTGACCGCGGGGGCCCACCAGTCGGTGACTGGCCCCCACTGACCGCTGGGACCCACGCGCTGACGTGTGGGGCCCACTAGCGCTGACCCTTGACCGTTGACCGTTGACCGGTCAACGATGACGTCAGCAGGGCCCACTGCTGACGTCATCACCCGGTGGCCCTGTGCTGGCGTCAGCATGGCGTCATGATGACGTCAGCAGGCCACGTGGCGCTCTGTGGTTTTTCCTGGGATTTCCATTTTTTCCAAAATACATTTAATAATTTCAGAAAATGCTTTAAACTTAGAAAATTCATAACTAATTCAGTTTAACTCGGAAAAATGTGAAACCAACTTCTATAATTTTCTAAAATCATGAATAACACTTTAAAAATGCAATTGGAGTTAGTTGGGTCTTTCTTGGTTTCCATTTGGCTCTTTCTTTGCAAATAGGCCCCTAGACTTATTCGTATTTACGATCAGGAGCCGCCGCCGGAGGAGCACTGACTGAGGAGGACTACTACGCCGAGGAGGACGACTACCCCACTTGCTCAGGTTCACGCCCGACTGCTTCTTTGAATACCTATAGGCATTGCTTATTAGATACGCTAGGCTTGCATGTGTTGCTTGAGCTGTGAACCTTGCATAGCCTGTTTTATTCATCGTATGCCTTGTTACCTATTGCTTATCATATCGTACCTTGTTATATGATGATGATGAGATGCTTGCTTGTGTGCGGGATATGTGGTAGATATTCTTGGCGTGTGTGTGGGGATAAAACTGGGAAGGTGTATGGCGATTTTGACCTTACTAGGTCTTACCGGTGCGGGTAATAACAACCTGATCTTATATCGGGGTGAGATGACTTCTGGGTTATCTCGTGGGCTCTAGGGGAGATGGCCCCCTAGGGTACCCTAGGGGGGGTTGGACCCCCTAGTGGTTTTATGACTTGGAGCCGGGTGTAGGAGGTTACTTGAGAGGGTGAGGAAGAAGACTGCCTCCCGTACCGGTACCTTAAACCTTGTTGACTGTCCTGTGTTCACTGTACCGTACACGCCAACTTGCCTGAGATGTGACCGGTAACGACTAGCCTAGCTAGGGTGGCACCCGAATGCGGAGATCACAGTTTGTGTATGTGTGAGGGGTGAGTGCCCGTGCCTTACACCCCCGATGGGCAGCTCTGGTGGTATGCTTTCACATTTCCTTGGGACCACCGCCTTAGGGCGGAGGTATCCAGACCCGGGAGACCAGGAGGGTGCCATTCTTACTAGGAGGTTTACTAGTTGTGGGCTGCGTCTCGACTGGCTCGCTACCAGTCGCAGCCCGGGTTGGGTACAGGTGTACAACCTCTGCAGAGTATTATGATCTATACGTATAGCCGTGATCTTGGTCATGGATAGCGCAGTGTTCTTCAGTGTGGTCGGCCATTGTTTTGGGATATGCTTTTCTCCCCCTATAGGTGAGAGTGTGAGGGCGTAGGGGTAGCCGGGGAGAGGAAGGTTGTGCTCCGCCTGCCTTGTGATCCGGTTATCCCTCTTGAGATGCCAGGAATGAAGCTGCGCATCGCCGAGAGTTGAAGGTGTGTGTCGAGGTGAATGCCGCCGGGAACCCGTCGTATGATGGGACTAGCCCGGGACAGTGATATGGGAATTGGTGGGATGAAGATATTATTACTATTATCGCCGCTTGCTTAGGAAACCCCAAGCCGTATTTCCTTGTCTTTATTATATACCATTAGCATGTTAGTCCACTTAAAGCTACATTCAGTCGGTGACGTGTGCCTGTTCCATTCCTTGGGAACAGTGAGTGAGTATCTGGGAGATGGAGCGGAGTTCGACTCCAATTTCGACAACTGGTACGACTAGGCGACGGTCTACGCTCAAGCCTGCCTGTGGAGGAGACGAGAAGATGGTGGCCTACCGCCGAGCTTCCTAGCGCTAGCTGTCTTTTACTTGCTTGTTTAGCCCTGCGTGGCGTACATTTTGAACCCTTTGTTGGGAATGTAATAACTTATTTAGCTCTGTGATGCTTTATCGGAAGTTTGGAACTGCTATTCTTCTGTTTCGAGATTCTGTACGTGGTAGCGACTGATCCAGGGACTATCACACGAGTACAGGGAGTCGGGTTTTCATTCGTGAAAATCCGGGTCGTTTCAGTTGGTACCAGAGCCGAGGTTGACCTTAGACCGCAGCCTTAGGTTTGGCCGCTTGTAATAGGACTCTTACTACGCTCTATTGTATATAAAACCTTGTATGTTGAAAATTTTGACTTCTCGCCTTGAACTTTGTTTTGGAAAAATTGCTTCCTTCCCTCGCTGACTTGACCTCTACCTTGTCCAGATGAAGCCCCAGGAGTGGAGACCGTTTGAGATCAGCCCCGCCAGCTACCGAGGTTTCCCAGCTCTGCTAGACGAGATGATCGAGAGGGCGGGACTGAAGACCAAGGCTGTCTACCAGGGGAAGGTTCAGGGGTCAGATGAGGAGGGTCAGGCTGTCGTGACCGTGAGAGTCGGAGCAGATCCTATGGTGCCAGAGTTCAAGGGGACCATCGTACGAGCTCAGGAGGAAGGTACAGCCAATGCCATCCAGACAGCGGCAAGGGAGGCTGTCAGATGGGTGCACGCCGAGATCAGTGAGAGGCTGGAGGACACCCCCTACCGCTACCTCCCTCAGGCGCTTTTCACACAGAAGCACCTGGCGGAGAATGTGCGTCACTACCACCGTGATGCCCTTGCAGAGCCAGAGGAGCAGCTTCGGGTGGCCGCCCGTTGCATCCACGCCATGGACCGGGAGCTTCACCGCAGGGATCAGGATGTGGGTATGCTACGCAGGGAGAAGGAAGAGCTCAAGAAGAAGATGGATCAGCTAGCCAAGGAGAAGGCAGAGCTCATGCAGAACAACCTTCAGCTATCCAAGGAGAAGAAGATACTGGTTGAGGAGGTGATGGCAGGGTCACTTCGGCAGCATGAGCTAGAGGAGGAAATGGAGGAGCAGAACAAGACTTTCAAGATTCACCTGGATGACCTCACTCGCCGGAAGAGGAGGGCTCTCGCCGCCAGGAACAGGGCCTTCGAGAAGCTGCAGACTTACCGAGAGGTCACCGATGAGGAGATCCGGGAGCTGATAGCTGAGCTCCAAGGGCTGGTGAATCTCAACAACCAGAAGGCTAACGCAATCAGACAGCTGATGTCGATAGATATTGCAGTGAGGATCACTTACCAGACGAGGATCGACAAGGTGAAGGAGGAACTGGAGGAGCGGATCCAGGAGCTCGGACGCAGGAGTACCCAGCTACGTGAGACCGTGGGGTACCTAGACACGATGGACACCGAGCTGATTCGCACTGAGGAGGAGCTTGAGTACCACCGACAGGAGGCACGCAGACTGAGAGATCTAGAGGAATGGGTCCTCGCGGAGTACAAGGACGGAGAGCAGCAGGAGGTGGAGCCAGCACCTGCGCTCAAGAAGCCACGCCGTGACGATCCTTTCCTTCGGTACTTCTGGGGACCAGGGTCAGAGGTACACCTTGGGGAGTACGCCCGGGCGTGCGCTCAGCGGGCTCAGGAGGAGCAGGAGACCGACCAGTAGAGTTCAGGACCTAGGCAGAGATGTAAGATACCTAGAATAATCTTGTAAGCCGAAGACCCATTCCGGCAAGTCTGTCATGTTTAGTGTCAAGTCCTTTGTGGGTAGTGTTGAACCCCATCTTTTGTAAGTGACCACGTTGTAGAGTCGCTCCGCGTGTGTCCTTCGGGTTTAGGAGTAGCCTGGAGACACCGCTTTGATGTATGCATTGTCTGTTGTGATTGGATCTTAATGGATGTTCTTGTGAGCTTCTTTGTTGTTCCCCCTGTTTCGTAGAATTTATATTAGGCAAGCTACTTTGTTTCTTGTATGAATCCTGTTGTGTTATACTCCCCCTTAGTGTGGCTGTAAGGCTAACCCCCTTAAACCCTCTCTTGTCTGCAACCCGCGCTTGTGTGCAGAAGATGTCAATCCGGAGATCCAACAGGCTCGCTCCGCGCTTCGAGGAAGCCGCTCAGGAGGAAGCCGCGCCTTTGGGACGAGGCATGAGGCGTGCTCGGGGTCGGGCACCGCAGCCCGTGCCTGTGCCAGCACCTGCCCCATCGCCTGCGCCCGTTGACCCGCCACCGGTGGTCAACGCTGAGCAGAGGGACGACCAGGAGGAGATCGAGGTTGAGCCTGCGCCGCGGCCCGCGGCAGGCAATGGAGCTCAGGGGTACGTACCGCCAGTTCAGGAGCAGTTACCTCAGGCTCCCAACCTGGCCGATATCTTGGAGAGACAGACTCGTGTGATGGAGCGGATGACCGACATGGTTGCCGTTTTCCAAGGACAGCAGGGACAGCAGGGTCACCGTCACCCACCAGTTGTGGACTTGCAGAAGAAGATTGAGGGATTCATCCGTCTCAAGGCACCTACCTTCGACCATTCCACCGATCCGTTAGATGCAGAGGACTGGCTGAGGGTTATCGAGTCAAAGCTGGATCTCACTGACTGCGATGATGAGGCTTGTGTAGCGATCGCCGCACACCAGATGACCGGGTCTGCTAAGGCCTGGTGGGACAGCTTTTGTGAGACTCACCCCAACCCAGCTGCCATCACTTGGGATGAGTTTTGCAAGGCTTTCCGGGACCACCACATCCCGAAGGAGGTGATGCTACAGAAGGCACAGGAGTTCCGCACTATGACACAAGGCACCCTTCGTGTTGAGGAGTATCTGCAGCACTTCCTGCGCATGATGAGGTATGCCCCAGATGAGACCCGTAGTGATGATCAGAAGCAGCTATGGTTCAAGAGAGGCTTGCACCGTGGGATCCGCCAGGGACTGGTCACTTCCGAGCACAGGAGTTTCCGCAGCATGGTCGACCGTGCCATTGCTATCGAGCGAGAGAGGCTCGACCTGGAGGACAGTCTCAGGAACAAGAAGAGGAAGCCAGAGTTCCAGAACCGCGACAGGCCTACCCAGAGGTTTGCACCCAGCTACCCACAGAAAGGTGGAGGTTTCCGACCAGGGCCCCGTCAGTTCGGGCGCAGCTTTGGTGGGAGCAGCTCTACCAACCCCAATACCCGTGGCAACGGTACCACTGCTTCGCCAGGAGGAGGTTTCAACAGGCCGGCACCAGCACAGAAGCCTGCCTACACCTGCTACGCCTGTGGGAAGCCCAGACACCGCTCGTTCGAGTGTCCTGAGAAGAAGGGAGCCGCTACACCAGCACGCGCTCCGGGATCAGCTACCAGGAGCACACCTACCCCAGCACGAGCACCAACTCCAGAGGTCCGAGGCCGACTCAACCACCTTACAGAGGAGGAGGCCAGGGACACGCCCGACGTGGTGATCGGTGAGTTTTTAGTTGACAATGTACCTGCTTTGGTTCTTTTTGACTCTGGAGCTACTGGATCTTTTGTTTCAACCAAGTTTGTGGGCAAGCAGTCTCTCCCCGTTGAGCCGCGAGCACGACCTATAGTCACCAGCTCACCCTTAGGTGATTTGAGGTGCACCCTAGTGTGCAAGGGAGTCCGTATGCTTTTGGGAGGTCAGGAGTTTCTTGCCAACCTGACGGTTCTAAAATCCGATGGAATAGATGTGATCCTTGGGATGGATTGGTTGACCGCTCATAAGGGCGTAATCTCTTGTGATCCCCGCCTTGTCACCCTGGTTCACCCAGAGGGTGGGAAGGTTGAAGTGGTACCACTTGAGTCGTCTCGAGTCTCTCAGTTGTGTCCGATGCTGGAGAGAGCCGATGAAGAAGATGAACCAAAAGTGGAGATGACCGTGGATGATGTCCCAGTAGTGCGCGAGTTCCCAGACATATTCCCGGAGGAGCTACCAGGACTTCCGCCGGATCGGGACGTGGTGTTCGTGATTGAATTGATACCAGGAACGGCACCTATCGCACAGCAGCCGTACCGAATGTCATCAGTGGAACTAGAAGAACTGAAGAAGCAGCTGAAGGAACTACAGGAGAAGGGCTACATCCGACCGAGCGCTTCGCCATGGGGATCGCCCGTGTTGTTCGTCAAGAAGAAGGATGGTACTCTGCGGATGTGTATTGATTACCGCGCTCTCAATGCGGTCACCATCAAGAACAAGTACCCTCTGCCAAGGATTGATGACCTACTGGATCAGCTAAGGAGGGCCAAGTTCTTCAGCAAGATTGACCTACGGTCAGGGTACTATCAAATGAAGATCAGACCAGAAGATATCCCTAAGACGGCTTTTACCACCAGGTATGGCCTCTATGAGTTCACCGTCGTATCTTTTGGTCTAACCAATGCCCCTGCCTACTTCATGAACATGATGAACAAGGTCTTCATGGATGAACTGGACAAGTTCGTCGTGGTTTTCATCGACGACATTCTCATCTTCTCGGAGACGGAGGAAGAACACGAGGAACATCTGAGGATCGTGTTAGAGAAGCTGAGGCAGAATCAGTTATACGCCAAATTCAACAAGTGTGAGTTTTGGATGAAGAGGGTGGCTTTCCTAGGCCACGTGTTGACCGCTGAAGGAGTTGCTGTGGACCCCGAGAAGATTCAGGCGGTATCAGGGTGGCAGCAACCGAGAAATGTTTCAGAAGTCAGGAGTTTCTTGGGCTTGGCTGGCTACTACCGAAGGTTTATCGAGAACTTCTCAAAAATTGCTAAGCCCATGACAGAACTACTCAGGAAAGATACACCTTTCGAGTGGACCGAGAAGTGTGAGGCCAGCTTCCAGGAACTCAAGAGCCGCCTCACCACTACCCCGGTACTAACCTTACCGGACATCCGGAAGGACTTTGTAATCTACTGTGACGCCTCGAGACAGGGACTCGGATGCGTGCTGATGCAAGGAGGCAAGGTTGTGGCATACGCTTCCCGCCAGCTAAGGAAGCATGAGCAGAACTACCCTACCCATGATCTGGAACTAGCAGCGGTAGTCCATGCTCTGAAGATATGGAGACACTATCTGATTGGCAATAAGTGCGACATCTACACCGACCACAAGAGTCTGAAGTATGTCTTCACTCAGTCTGAGCTGAACATGCGACAGCGTAGATGGTTGGAGTTGATAAAGGATTACGATGTGAACCTACAATACCACCCAGGCAAGGCCAATGTGGTGGCAGACGCTCTAAGCCGCAAGGTGTATTGCAACAACCTCATGGTAAAGGAGAGCCAGCCTGGGCTGTATGAAGAACTTTCGAAGATGAAGCTGGAGATCGTTGAACAAGGCCAGCTCCACGAGCTAAGGGTGAAGTATGATCTAGAGGACCGAATCAAGCTAGCGCAGCAGAGGTGTCCTGAGATCAAGAAAATCCTGAAACTCCAGTCCGAGGGAAAAATGACGGACTACCGGGTAGATGAGGAAGGCACGGTGTGGCTTGGGGATCGCATCTGCGTACCTCGGGACCAGGATATTCGAGAAGCTATCCTGAGGGAAGCGCACCACTCAAGGTATTCCATACACCCGGGCAGCACGAAGATGTATCAGGATCTGAGAGACCGTTTTTGGTGGAAGAACATGAGAGGGGACGTCGCCACGTACGTAGCCCGGTGCGACACTTGCAAAAGGATCAAGGCCGAGCATCAAAGGCCAGCGGGACTATTACAGCCCCTGGAAATTCCTATGTGGAAATGGGATGAAATTGGCATGGACTTCGTGGTTGGGTTGCCGCGCTCCCAGCGGGGCCACAACGCCATTTGGGTCATTGTTGACCGGTTGACCAAGGTAGCTCACTTCATACCCATTAAAGAAGACCACAGGACAGAGCAACTGGCAGAGTTGTATGTAGATCGGATCCTAAAGCTGCATGGCGCACCCAAGAGCATAGTATCGGACCGAGGGTCAGAGTTCACGTCTAGGTTCTGGCAGAGTTTGAACCGAGCTCTGGGAACTGATTTGAAGTATAGCTCAGCTTATCACCCGCAGACTGACGGGCAGACGGAAAGAGTGAACCAGATTCTGGAAGATCTGTTGAGGGCCTGCGTGTTGACCTACGGGTCGGACTGGGAGGAGAGCTTACCCTATGCCGAGTTCTCATACAACAACAGTTATCAAGAGAGCTTGCAGATGTCACCTTTTGAGGCTCTCTACGGAAGAAAGTGCAGAACACCCCTGATGTGGTCTGAGACCGGAGAGCGGATCATCTTTGGACCCGACATGATTAAACAAGCCGAAGAGAATGTGGCCAAGATCCGGGAAAGCCTCAAGATAGCCCAGACCAGACAAAAGAGCTACGCCGACAAAAGGAGACGGGAGCTAACCTTTGAAGTTGGGGACTATGTTTACTTAAAGGTTTCGCCACTTAGAGGCACGAAGAGGTTCCATGTGAAAGGGAAGCTTGCACCGAGGTTCGTCGGCCCATACCAGATAGAGAAGAGGATTGGCAGTTTGGCTTATCAGCTCAAGTTACCGCAAGAACTCGCAGGAGTGCATCCGGTGTTTCACGTATCCCAGTTGAGAAAATGTTTGAGGGTTCCGGAGGATCAAGTCCCCGCAGATGTGCTAGATCTGCAGGAGACCCTGGAATACCTAGAACACCCGGTGAAGATCTTGGACCGGGCAACGAAGGGGACCAGAAGGACGAGCATTCCAATGTGCAAAGTGCTGTGGAGCGATCACTCGGAACGAGAAGCCACCTGGGAGAAAGAAGCCGAGATGAAGGAGTTGTACCCGTACCTCTACGAATCCGAGGTTAGTTCTTTAATCTCGAGGACGAGATTCTTTTAAGGGGGGGAGTCTGTAACAGTCCACTATTTTCAAATTATGAAAAATTTTGAAAATTTTGTTGTGCATGAAAAACTTGGCTTGCCATAAGGATGTCTTCTCTCTCTCCCCAAAAATTCCTAGGAAAAATGTATTTATTGCCTAAGGACCTTGTTAATGCTAGAGTGGCATTTGAATCTTCTTTTGGTTTTATTTGGATCTTTGTGTGGGGTTTTGAATTTGAATTTAAATTCAAATTCTAAACCTAAAACTAACTTGGGCTCTAACTAATCCTAACCCAGAAACCAGCCTACCCCTAGTTTTGGCCCAGCCCACTTCGCTCTCTCTCTCTCTCTCTCTCTCTTTTTCTCTTCTCTCCGCGCGCTCGGCCCACTTCTCGCTCGCGCCGGCCCAGCCCAGCAGAGCCCACTCGTCCGTTTTCTCCCCCGCTCCCGCTGACAGGTGGGTCCCACCTGTCGGCGCCGAACCCCGCGCGAGCCGCGCTCTCCCTCTCTCTCTCTGCCGCGTCGGTCCCACCTGCCAGCCCATCCTTTTCTCCCCCGCGCGCGCTCTGCCTCTCTTGCTCTCTCTCGCTGACGGGCTGGCCCCACCCGTCAGCTTTCCCTTCCACCTCGCGACGGGGTCACGCAAATCGCATGACCCCACCGCCGGCCGCCTTTTCCCGCGCAGCCAGCCGCGCCGCGGAAGCCTCTAGAAGCTGCCCGCTCGCCCTACCTACCCCGCGCACCCGTGAGCCCTCTTTTACCCCTCAAACCCTAGCCGCCACACCCACCGATGCTCGCCGCGTGTCCAGCGGCGCGGACGCCGAGAATCCCCGCCGCTCGCCCTACCAACCACCCGGGAATCGCTTCAAAACCCTAGCCACTACCCTACTTAAGCCCTAGGCGCGCTCAATTTGAAACCCTAGCCGTCCATTTGGGGATTTCCCCTTCCACCGCCGCCACCGGAGTTGGGGGAGGAGAGAAGAAGAGGGGGAAGAGAAGGAGGAGGAGGGGAAGGAGCAGAGCCACGGCAAGGAGGCGCCTTGCCGTTGCTTGGAGCCAAGGCGAGCCTCGCGGCACGAGGAGGAGCACCGAGCCGAGCCGCGCACCGACGTCCACGCCGCCACCGGAGACGGGGAAGACGACCGCAAGCCGTACCTCGACCTCGCGCCTACCACCTCGACTCGCCACAGCCTCGACGACTTTCCCGCGACGCCAAGCACGCCTTTTTCGAGCCCTAGGTGAGCCCTCACGCCTCGCCATGCCTTGCTCCACTCCGGCGGGTCGCCGTGAGCAACCATAGCGCGCCGCCGCCCTAGGACGCTCCCCCTACCTCTCTGTCCGGCCGTCGTGCCGCTTGCAGGAGCCTAAAGCCGCGCCTTTTGGCCTTGGACGCGACCGTGGGCGTGCGCAGACGCCGCTCCGCGAGCTCGTAGTCGCGGCAAGCCATCCCGGCCGCCGAGCCGCGTCGCGGCGCCTCGCCACGCTCGTGCACGCACTCGTGCACGGCGCGTTGGCTCGTGCACGCGAACGCGCACGAGCACACACGAACACGGACGTTCGCGGACTCGGGAACGCGTCGAGCGTCGCTCGCCGGCGTTCGAACGTGCCATTGCGGCATTCCATCGAACGCCTGGCAGGCGCGCTCGCGGCGCCGCCCCGCGTCCGCGCAGTGCGGGCCACACGGCGCTGGCCGCACGGGATCGCTGCGCAGCCGCAGCGGATCCCTGGGCCAGGCCGCGTGGTAGCTGGGCCGCGCCAGTTTGGGCCGTGCCTGGCCCATGGCCGGTTTCGGCCCATGGCCGAGCCGCGCCGCGCGCAGCACTGACCGCGGGGCCCACCAGTCGGTGACTGGCCCCCACTGACCGCTGGGACCCACGCGCTGACGTGTGGGGCCCACTAGCGCTGACCCTTGACCGTTGACCGTTGACCGGTCAACGATGACGTCAGCAGGGCCCACTGCTGACGTCATCACCCGGTGGCCCTGTGCTGACGTCAGCATGGCGTCATGATGACGTCAGCAGGCCACGTGGCGCTCTGTGGTTTTTCCTGGGATTTCCATTTTTTCCAAAATACATTTAATAATTTCAGAAAATGCTTTAAACTTAGAAAATTCATAACTAATTCAGTTTAACTCGGAAAAATGTGAAACCAACTTCTATAATTTTCTAAAATCATGAATAACACTTTAAAAATGCAATTGGAGTTAGTTGGGTCTTTCTTGGTTTCCATTTGGCTCTTTCTTTGCAAATAGGCCCCTAGACTTATTCGTATTTACGATCAGGAGCCGCCGCCGGAGGAGCACTGACTGAGGAGGACTACTACGCCGAGGAGGACGACTACCCCACTTGCTCAGGTTCACGCCCGACTGCTTCTTTGAATACCTATAGGCATTGCTTATTAGATACGCTAGGCTTGCATGTGTTGCTTGAGCTGTGAACCTTGCATAGCCTGTTTTATTCATCGTATGCCTTGTTACCTATTGCTTATCATATCGTACCTTGTTATATGATGATGATGAGATGCTTGCTTGTGTGCGGGATATGTGGTAGATATTCTTGGCGTGTGTGTGGGGATAAAACTGGGAAGGTGTATGGCGATTTTGACCTTACTAGGTCTTACCGGTGCGGGTAATAACAACCTGATCTTATATCGGGGTGAGATGACTTCTGGGTTATCTCGTGGGCTCTAGGGGAGATGGCCCCCTAGGGTACCCTAGGGGGGGTTGGACCCCCTAGTGGTTTTATGACTTGGAGCCGGGTGTAGGAGGTTACTTGAGAGGGTGAGGAAGAAGACTGCCTCCCGTACCGGTACCTTAAACCTTGTTGACTGTCCTGTGTTCACTGTACCGTACACGCCAACTTGCCTGAGATGTGACCGGTAACGACTAGCCTAGCTAGGGTGGCACCCGAATGCGGAGATCACAGTTTGTGTATGTGTGAGGGGTGAGTGCCCGTGCCTTACACCCCCGATGGGCAGCTCTGGTGGTATGCTTTCACATTTCCTTGGGACCACCGCCTTAGGGCGGAGGTATCCAGACCCGGGAGACCAGGAGGGTGCCATTCTTACTAGGAGGTTTACTAGTTGTGGGCTGCGTCTCGACTGGCTCGCTACCAGTCGCAGCCCGGGTTGGGTACAGGTGTACAACCTCTGCAGAGTATTATGATCTATACGTATAGCCGTGATCTTGGTCATGGATAGCGCAGTGTTCTTCAGTGTGGTCGGCCATTGTTTTGGGATATGCTTTTCTCCCCCTATAGGTGAGAGTGTGAGGGCGTAGGGGTAGCCGGGGAGAGGAAGGTTGTGCTCCGCCTGCCTTGTGATCCGGTTATCCCTCTTGAGATGCCAGGAATGAAGCTGCGCATCGCCGAGAGTTGAAGGTGTGTGTCGAGGTGAATGCCGCCGGGAACCCGTCGTATGATGGGACTAGCCCGGGACAGTGATATGGGAATTGGTGGGATGAAGATATTATTACTATTATCGCCGCTTGCTTAGGAAACCCCAAGCCGTATTTCCTTGTCTTTATTATATACCATTAGCATGTTAGTCCACTTAAAGCTACATTCAGTCGGTGACGTGTGCCTGTTCCATTCCTTGGGAACAGTGAGTGAGTATCTGGGAGATGGAGCGGAGTTCGACTCCAATTTCGACAACTGGTACGACTAGGCGACGGTCTACGCTCAAGCCTGCCTGTGGAGGAGACGAGAAGATGGTGGCCTACCGCCGAGCTTCCTAGCGCTAGCTGTCTTTTACTTGCTTGTTTAGCCCTGCGTGGCGTATATTTTGAACCCTTTGTTGGGAATGTAATAACTTATTTAGCTCTGTGATGCTTTATCGGAAGTTTGGAACTGCTATTCTTCTGTTTCGAGATTCTGTACGTGGTAGCGACTGATCCAGGGACTATCACACGAGTACAGGGAGTCGGGTTTTCATTCGTGAAAATCCGGGTCGTTTCAGCCACGAGACAGCACCGTCGCTGCCCGACGAAGTGATCGCTCGAGCATATTCTCACGCGCGTCCAGGCCACCGACGCCGTCCGCTTCCAGACGGTTTGTTATGGCTTTATTGTGATTTATGCTGATCTTTTACCACAACCTAATTAATTATTGGTGCACGTTCATGTTACTATACAACAACCTTGCCGCGGTGAACATCCGATGGGCCCGTTGCTGCGTAGCAGTGAAATGGTGTCCGTCCTGGCGGTCGGCTCGGCTGGCAACACTGCTGCGGCCGAGGTTCACCTTCAGCTTGCCCACGTCGCTGCCGGCCACAGGGCGACGTCTGACGCCGGTGACTGTTTCCTCGTGCATGGCAATGTTAAGAGCAAGGTTAATAATACAGCCTGCTGCTGGCTGTATATATTTTTACAGCCCACCATTTAGCCTACTAGTATAATGGTTAAGTCTTCATCATAGTTATATGGTCCACATGTCTATCTCACAGTTTGTCTTGGTTCTTGTGCCTGAGCAGGCTGCAAGCTTACAGCCTACCTCTTCTCTCTCATCTCTTCTCTCTCATCCACCTCAGCATTTAGCCTTCTCTCAGCCCACTATTATACCTTACCTGCTCTAAGGAGCAGCTCCGGCTCTCTTGGGGCGTCTATAAAGTCCTGCATGGAGAACACCCTGTCGACGCTGTTCCTCTCAGTGTCGTAGGCGTACACCTCGTGTCGGCTCGTGGCGAGAAGGATCTTCCCTCCCGACGAGCCGATCGGGAGCATCCTGATGGCGCGGCCCATGGCATCTCTCGTCGGCCGGGGCAGCAGGCTCCCGAAGCTGATGCGGCAGCGCAGCGACCACGACGCCGGCGTCCGAACCCAGAGCTCGTACAGATGGCCATCGACCTGAGCAAGGAGGAACTCGTAGCGTGTCGGTGGGGACACCCACTCGAACCGCTCCGTGTCGACGGAGAGCGACAGGATGGGCTCCGGCGTCCGGAAGATCTCCTCCTCCACGCCGGGGAAGTTGAAGCTCGTGTTCATGTGCCAGTAGAAGCACCCGTCGACGAACACCGGTGGCCGGCCGGTGAGGCCCTTCGCGGCGTGGCCCGGCACCTCCTCCTCTCCGGCGATGGGCCGCCACCCCTCGCCGGAGCTGACTGAGGCCGTGCACCTCGCAGCGTGGCCGCTTCGTCCACCCGTCCTCGAAAAGCCTGACCACCTTGTGCTCGTTGGACGCCGGGTGGAAGCCGAGCCCGGCGCTCGAGAGCACGTAGGGGCCGTAAGGGATCGCCCTGTTCGCCCACGCGCATGGGGGGAGGGAGACGTGCTCGCCCGTGGAGAGGTTGATGACGTGGTACGCTGACTCGCCCGGCTGGAAGAGGAGGGTCAGCCTGTGGCAGCCGCCGGACATGACGAGGTCGCTGGCGCGAAGGTCGGACACCGTCACGAGCTCGGTGGCCGACGCCGGCGACGAACCATCGTTGTGCGGCGTGGTTGAGTTATAAAGCCTTGACGAGTAGAAGGTTGTGGAGCCTGCGGCGGCGCCGGGCGCGAAGAAGACGATGTCCAGCGGGTGGTGAGCAGCGGCGGCTCTGGCGGTTTGGTGTGCCCGGACGAAGTGGTCGGAGGTGAGCGCGGCGCGCCAGTTCCGGCAGACCGCACGGAAGCGGACGACGTCGGCGGCCGGGACGCGCGTGAGAATGTGCTCGACGATCACTTCGTCGGGCAGCGACGGCGCCGCCTCGTGGCCGTGCCGGGGCCTCTTGGTCGTCGCTCGTGGCGGCGATGCTGGGGATTCCGGCATGGTGGTGGTAGTGGTCATGGATCGTACTTAATCCCCCTTTGTGTGAGGAAGAAATTGCTTCGTTCAAGACTCAGATTACGTCCTGCAGGTGCGCAGGTTGCACGCAAATGTATATATTTGTAACTTGGTGAAGACGTGCCACGGCCACAATCCCATTCCGTGGAGGATTCGAGACCCATAATGACCCATACGGAACGCGGCCGCTCGTGGCAGGGCCACACAGACCATGTCGTTACCGTGCCACATGTAATGTAACGCTAGCTTGGGCCTGCGGACGATTTCGCGCGGAAGTTTACACGACGATGCGGCCGTTTCGTTAACTATAGAGAGATTCCTTAGGCCCAAGCACAACATTTAAAAGAGTAATAAAAATGAGAGCAGGCCGGCCAAGTCCAGAGGTCGCACTCTTCCGGCGCAGGCACCCGTGACGATGACACACAGCAAGCGAACGAAAGGGTGCCAAAAAATCAAGAAAAAAAGTACTGCACCAGCCGGGAATCGAACCCGGGTCTGTACCGTGGCAGGGTACTATTCTACCACTAGACCACTGGTGCTTTAATGGTTTGTTTAAAAATATAATGTTACTTGTTTTCTATCTAGTTAAAAACATTCTATTAATCATGAGTTTTTTTTTTTGATACGGAATCATGAGCTTGTTGTTATCGTGCCACATGTAACGCTAGCTTGTGTCTGCACCCTCGGCCGGCAACGAATGCTTCTTGCTGGATTTGTCTAGCTGTCGATGCTGAAGGCTAACGACGTGCAGAGATTAATAAGGTCGCAGAGGCGGGTCGGCGGCCTTCGAAGTCACAACTCACAGTTCACAATTCAAGCATGGCTTCATCAAACTTGAATCTGCAGAGATTATCGCCTTTTGTTGCCGTGCTTAATTGCTACCATCACGAATCCACCACCGGAACAATTAATTCCACACTCGCCCACCACTACCAGAGAACTTACACTTGATAAGTAAACGAATAAACAAACAGCAATTTCTGTTCCAATCGATGACGCTGTCAGAGGGAAAAAAAAAAGCAATCTATCTGACGGTCAGGAGGTGGAGGTAGACGACGACAGGCATCACGATGACGGCAACGAGCAGTGTCCCCGCGACGACGGCGACGCAGGCCCACTTGCGGCTTCCCTTCTGGTACTCCCTCGCCGTCTCGAGCTCGACGGCGCCACGGTGGACGAAGGAGCTCGCGCGCGCCACGTGGCTCTCGATGTCGTTGAGCTTGTGCCCCTGCGCCTCCACCAGCGCCGCCATGTCCAGGAACACCTCGTGCAGCTCGCGAAGGCTCCGCTCCATCTCCCTCACCGCGTCGTGCCGCTCCTGGATCTCCGACACCGTGTCCAGCAGCTGCCCACGCCCGGCCTGATGCCCCTGCTGGATCGCCCTCTGCACCAGCGTCTCGCTCGCCCCCGACGCTATCAGCGCCTCCACCGTGCTCTCCTCTGCTTTCTCCCCTGTCACCGTGTAGTACCTCCTCGCCACCGTCTCCTTGTACTCCGCCGCCATCCTCCCCCTCAGCCCCTGCACACGAGTCTTCGTCAATGCTCTGTTCGTTTACATATATGTATTGTATATATTTGTATATATACATATATATATTTATATATATATATATATCGGCAAGATTTTACCTGGAAGTCGTCCATGAGGTCCTTGAGTTTGTTACCGAGGCCGGTGACGACGGAGGTACGGGTGCGGTCGGTGGAGGACCCGGGCCCACTGCCAGGGAGCTTGCGGCTGGCGGCGTTGGCGCGGTCGAGGGCCTCGAGCTTGCCCTTGACGGCCTTGGCGCGGCGGAGCACGTCGGCGACGTCGGCGTCGGTGCGGGCGCGGAGGGCCTTGACTGCCCCGGCGTCGTGCGCGGTCTTGCCTTCCTCGTGCGCTGACTGCAGCCGCCGGTACAACCCCTCCAGCCCGCGCATGTCATCCTTCACGACCTCGACGTCCTCGAAGAACCGGTCCAGGTCTGGACCCTCACCCTCGCCGCCGCCGCCGCCGGACTCCAGGTCGTCGAGCACCACCTGGTGCTTCAGATCGGCGTACTTCTTGAACGAACCTGACGAGAAGAGGTCGTTCATCTTGAAGGATTACCAGATGCCTGAGGCAGAGGCAGCTTGCCGTGGGACTGTGGGAGAGCTAGCTTCGAGCTTGGATTAATGGCCGGCGGCCGGCGAGAGCCTTCTCGATTACTTGTGAGTTGTGAGTGAAACAGAAATAATGCAGCAGGAGGAGTAACAAAAAAATGTCTACGGAGCGAGAATGGGAGATGCCTTGTTTGTTGGCAATGGCGCAGATCGAGGTGGAGGGGGGGACTGCCAATTGGCGGGGGAACAAGAAGGAGATGAAGAAGAAGGCGTCCCACCAACATTTCCTTTGGATTCTCTAGAAGAGCTGGCATCCAGCAGACGAAATGGACGTGCAGGGGTACAAGTAGAACAAACTGAATACGAGCCCGCGCCGCGGCTCCGACATGGCGACATGTGTGGTGTGCACGGCGCCCGCGCCACCAATCATGTATTCATGTCACCAAGCTCGACTTGGACGGACGATGGAATCCGAGTGTATGTCACATCTTGTTGCATTTTTGTAATCTTGTTATTAGGAACGACGAACAGGTCGTCTCGACTCGCCGCGCAGGTCCGTTTAGTTTCAAAATTCCTAAAAAA
Organism: Digitaria exilis; assembly: GCA_015342445.1. Classification (NCBI taxonomy): domain Eukaryota; kingdom Viridiplantae; phylum Streptophyta; class Magnoliopsida; order Poales; family Poaceae; genus Digitaria; species Digitaria exilis. The sequence goes on from JACEFO010001965.1 coordinate 3,474,867, forward strand.
AAACACTATTCATCTAACTTTTCACTATTCATTCCATCCCTCCCACTGAAATAACACTATTCATCTACAGTATTTTTTCGGTGAACAGTGTATTTTCGGAAAATCTTTTCCCAAACTAAACACACCCTAACTGCAGCCAGTCAGCCTGTCCATGACATTAGTTTTCAGCCGGTTTGAAAATTTGCAAACCCCTCGATACTATTTAGAGTATCGGTTCTTTTACTAAACATGGCCAAATTTTACTATCGACTAGCAATCTGATTTGACTATTTAACGCCCTACTCATTTTCTTGGGCTCGTTGAGCTCTATAAACCATTTTAAGTGGGTGAAACGATATGATTTCTATATGTACTATCGCCATATCGGTGTCACAATTAGTCAATTACCAATCCCCATTCTTCATTTTCTGACAAACACGGCCCATTCATTCAAGCTAGAAGAGCCAAATAATACCACACCACCCACTCAAAAGTCATACCTATTTTGTGCTATCGTGCCATGGAATCTATGATTTACATTTTGTAAAGGAAATTTTTGGTAGACTTAAGCAAACTCGGCCCACCACAAGCCTGGCCTGTGGCTATGTAGAAGGGCCGCGAATGCGTGCCTGCGTGGCTCTAGAATTGATGGCCCAGAAAATGGAGCCCGGCCTAGCTATTTATTTTATCTTTCTAAAAAAGCTATTTAATTTATAATTTTATATATACACACGTAAAAATGACGGGCAGCCTTGTTTACTTCAGAGCTCACATCGAAAACTTTGGATGAAAGCAGATTTTATTTTTCTTCCTCAAAGAAAGAGTTCTTTTCTTAGCAGTTCCTGGCCCTCTAACTTTACATGCGTGTACTAGAAGTGCACCCACTAATCCACACGGCCACACGCCCACCCACCTATTCTATTGTATACTAATTTTGTTCCAAAAATAGCTCATTTGACTTTTTCTCCCTCCCGCAAGGATTTGGCTCAAAATATAGTCATTAGACTTTTTTTCCCTCCCAAACTGATTTGTCCCACAGGGAAAAAATAAAGAAAAGGAAGAAATGGGCGGCCAGTTACTTTCCTCAAGTGAATGTGTGATATGTTAAAAAAAACTAACATTACATGTGAGATAGTTTTGCATTCAAATATTTTTTGTGAATATAGAAAGATTTGCTAATCTCCAAAGTGATAATATTGGTACAATTTTCCATTTTTCCACACGTGTATGATTTAGGTAAAGCCAGCATGCATGATATGGAAATGAGATTAGCGCGGTCCATGTTGTATGGATCTGCATGAAGACATGCAAAGGTAGTTACACACGAATATTCTTTTATTTTGTAATGCTTTATCCCTCCAAAAAATTAGTGGCCAAGATTAATTTGAGTTGTTACCTACCTCCTCAAAGGTAAAACGGTAAATGAAGTGCCTTTTTTTTGTTAGCCGCTCGTGGTCGACCCTCTAAACTTTACTCCATCCATCTGTACTGTCTTTCTCACTTATCGAAAAAACAACTTACAATTATATATAAAAATATATTAAAATTTACGGTACAATATAATTTTTAGATAATGGGAAAAGAGTACCCAGCCTTGACCTCATATCACATGAGGCTACGGCCAGTGATTACACAATTTGCAGCACAAACGTCTGCGATCACAATCCTAGAAAAAAATTGCATGACAAAATAGCCAACAAAGTTTGATGAAGACATTTATTTAAGAACAAATCCTATTACTAAACCTCCATCCATAGTTGGCAAAGATTTGCATAACCAAGACTCAATGGCTTGCCATGCCTTCATCATCGTCTCCTTGTCTTCTTCACACCTTTGTAGATGTGCCCAAAATCGGAGTCAGTATGTTCCCCGGAAGAGTACCTGCATATATGTTTCACCGGAGATTTATCAAAAACAATGTCATTTCTACTAAGCCATATAGCCCAACGTAAAGCAGATGCTCCTACTAACAGTTGCCTTTTCAGTTTAGTGTCAACCCCTCTAAGCCAATTACCAAACATATGAGTAATACTAGTAGGTGATTGTAAATCAAAGACAATCTGTACAGCTCTCCATAAGAATTTTGCTATATGGCAATCAGTAAAGAGGTGTTGTATCGTCTCGTCACAGGAACAAAAGCAGCACTTTTTGTTTCCATGCCAGTTCCTACGTGCTAAGTTATCCTTAGTTAGAACAACTCCTCTCTTTAAATACCACATAAATATTTTAATCTTTAAGGGCATTCTCAACTTCCACAAATTCCTATCAAATTGCACATTACCATTGCTAATTGAAGCATTATACATAGAGCTAACAGTAAAAAGTCTAGAATGGTTAAGATCCCATCTAAAGACATCATTGTTGTTGTTTAACTGTATATGAGTAATACGAGCAACTAGATCATGGCAACATGTGAGGTTATGACCAACCAAAGCTCTTCTAAAAGAAACATTTAAAGGCACAGTAGAAAAAACTGATGCAACTGTAGCATGCTTCTTTCGGACGATATTAAATAAAGAGGGATATTGGTCTCTAGGTGTGGAACCACCAAGCCATTTATCTTCCCAGAACCGTATCTGATTTCCATCATTCAGGCAAAATGATCCAAAGTTAAGAAAAGTGCTTTTGACTTTCATGAGACCCGCCCAAAAATGAGAATCACCAGGTTTCTTGTCTATCTGAGATAGTGTCTGATTCTTTAAATATTTATTTCTAAGTAACAACTGCCAAATGCCCTCTTCATTAACTAGTTTAAACAACCATTTGCTCAATAAACATTGGTTTTGTATCTCTAGATTTTTAATCCCTAACCCCAAGTTCTTTTGGTTGGCATAGGATGCTCCATTTGGCTAATCGATAGTTCTTTACTGTACAATATAAATATCTAATAAATATAATTAGATATCAGTGTCGAAGGGAGTACATATGTACTAGAAGGTGCTCCACATAGATATACATTTTTTTTACTAGGAACATATTGATGCACCTTTTTTTTTTGCGAGGAACATATTGGTGCACGTAATGTGTGTGTAGCATATATAGTGTGCTACTGTGCTCATTGTTAACATTTTACACATTCACCTGCATGCTTCACTTCAGATTCAACGTTTTGCTCAAGAGATTTGCTCGCACCGCACGGTCAATCAATTTGACCAGTTCAGAGCATGGCTCTCCTGCCGCGACAATCAAGTGATAAATCTAAGCAGCGTCCCAGTCCGATCACCGATGCCCCCAAAATTTCCATTCGAATTTCGAACTCGACCGCGCGTACGCGTCATGCGCATGCACTGCGACAGTGCCATCGCGCACATAAAGGGCGCCCACGGCAGATAGTAGCGGCCGTGCGTGTCTTCCTCCTCGACCCCCCCGTCGATCTGTCCACTCGTCCTGCTTCTGATTTGATCTGTCCAAGATGGGACTCCAAGTGCCGTCGCGCCGCGCCTGCGCTCCGGCGACTTCGCCGGCGCGCAAGAGGAAGGCGGCGGACGCCATTGACGACGTCGAGCGCCCTGAGGCTTCAACAAGAGCGCGGAAGACGCAGACGGACGAGGAAGACGACGACGCCATGACGTCCACGCAGAGCCTGGAGAGCGACGTGATATGCTACTTCGCCGAGACGGAGGCTTTGCTGGGAGGCGAGCCCGCAGAGACAGAGTGCCATGACAGTCATCAGAGCGCCGCCATGGCGCCATGCTCTGCTCAGCGGGAGGACGAAGAAGAAGCCACCGTCGTCACAATCCAGCCGTCACGGCGAGGTTCAGCCGCCACCGCTGCCGACGACGACGATGAGGAGGATGTAAGGGAGATCAGCCCTGAGGAGTTCTTGGTTGAGACGTTGACGACCATTTCGAAGCCCAAGCGCAGCAGCACGCCAACCAGTGTGCTCACCGACGACGACCACGACGACGGCATGTGCGGCCTGGCGTGTCCGCCGATGGATGATGACTACGTGGGCCTGATCGTCTCGAAGCCCCACATGCAGTTTCGTCCGGCCTTGCTGAAGGAATTCATCAGCGATCTGAACTAGATGTTTTTGACATAGCAAGTGTAGATCGATAAGCTTTAGCTTAGAGCAACAAGTTGTAAAGCATGTACTGCTATTTGTTTCTGACAGTGCTAGTGCAATTCTAAATTCTATTCATTCTTTATTAGCTTCCATGTAATTCCTGAATTTTTTTTGCGGAAATGTAATTCCTGATCTAGTGAAATTATAAGATCTAATAAATCACTCAATGTTGTTCCTTGTCAACACTTTATGATCTTCTTATTCTTAACTTACATGCAACTGATCATCTCATCGGTTTGAAGACGTAACCCTCGCAGTCTTGCATCAGTTTCCCTCCCTCGGTATCTTTTTCGGAAAAAAAAAGTTTTCCTCCCTCAGTATCGTTTTGCGCCCGGGCTTTCGTTTTTGCCGCTGTCCGCCCTGCCAACTCGAGGGTTTGTCAAATAATTAGTGAAGGAATTGTTCGCCCTCATCACACCCTCGTTTGGGCGCACGGGCGCCAACGATTGGCTGTGATCTAAACTTTCTACGCCAATTAAGTCAACTACTAAAATTTTGGTCGGGCGCATGCAGGCCATAAACCAAACGACCCCTTTTTTTTTTTTGGAGGAAAATGAAACGAGCTGAAGATAGTGGGCCCACTCGGCCCATCACTCCATCAAGTAACAGACGCTGCCGGGCCACGTAGCCCCAATTGGCCATACACGGCCTGCATAACTACCTGGCCCATCCACCACCGAAACACGCACGTGATCCCCAATTCCGGCGAGGCGATGGCAAGCCGCGGCGACGGCGACGGCGGCGGCCGTCGGCCCCGCGCCGTCTTCATGGCCTTCGGCACCCAAGGCGATGTCTTCCCTATCGCAGTATGTTTCTATTTCATCTCCTACCCCGTCGCTTAGCTGACTTCTGAGTCAAGCCCATGGGATCGAATTAGTTTGGAGCTCTGTACAGCTTTCAATCTGATTCCATATCTATTCTGCAGGCCCTTGCTGCAGCTTTTGCGCGTGAGCAGCCGCAGTATGCTGTGGTGTTCATTACTCATTCAGCGCACCGGGTAAGAAGAAGCCTGCAAAGGGGAACAGTTTTCGAACTTTGTTTTACTTCGTGTGACATAACGGAATGAACCTGGTGCAGAGTTTTTCAGCACATCTAGCAGCAAGCAACGTTAGATACATGCCCGTGTCAAGCCCGCCTGTCCTCGCTGCTCGACAGGTTGAGAATATCTTATGTAAGTGCCAGGTTGTTACTCTAATCACATATGGTCTAGTTATTTCCTGCAAGAAAAAGAACAATTGGTCATGCAACCATCTTTCTTAGGTGGTTCTCAATCAAATCATGAGGATGAGTCCTTTTCGTCACAGAAGAAGATCATCCAGACAGAGCATAGGAAAGAATGTTTGTCGTGTGTGGAAGATGTTTTTGGAGATGACCCAAGCATTAAGGGGGATTTTATTGTGATCAATTTCTTTGCTTTGGTAAGTACTGGCATGTTCATGTATCAGTTGGAACTTGTAACATTCTCTTCAACTACAAATTTTGCACAGCACAAATTGAGAATCATGACCTCCCCCCATTCACGGATGATTGTATCCATGAAAAAAATAAAGCAAACCGTGATTCAGTTCCATATGTTGGAAATCAGAATAATGCATATCAACTTAATTCATAAATAATGTATAGATGCTATCATAATATGAGTCGTTTCATGATTTAGGAAGGCTGGCACCTTGCAGAATTGTTCCAAGTTAAGTGCATCATTGCTGCTCCCTATTTTGTTCCATATAGGTAAAATGGGCTACATTGATTTCAATTTTGCACAGATTCTTTAAAAATTTTTCAGTAGGGGATTAACTTATCTTCTATTGTTCTTTACATACGTTTCAATAATTTAATAGCATCATTTTCAGTAACGTTATATGCTTGTAATTGTATTTTTTCAGTGCTCCTTCATCATTTGAGCGTCAATTTAAACATAATTTCCCTCAAATGTACAATTACTTCCAAGAAGCTCCTTCAAACACGGTACAGAATGATCTATCGCAACAACGTTTTTACATCTTGAATCATTTTTCTCTTTGGGTTAGTCAGTTTCAGAGCTTGCAAACAGTTTTTTTAATTTTACATTCTATTTAACTTATCTTCCACAGTGTGGATATGCTGGGCTCATCTTCTAGAGACATAGTTTGATGACTATTATTGTTTTCTTACTTTTTAATGGTAACTTGTCATAAAAGAATATAAAGTAGACCCATTATCTACTAGACAACAATCCATTATTAGTCATTGCCTCATGGGCCTGCCATCCTCATGGGCTGTGCCATTTCTATTCGATCAATAGCTCTCCTGCATAAACATTGTAGATTCTCATATGGTTATGTCTGAAATGTCCAAATAACTTTGTATGCCTATAAAGCTTTGATGATGAAAAAAATTGATGCTGTCAAACAATGACAGGTCTGCTGGACAGACATTATCCACTGGATGTGGGCACTATTTACGGAAAGTTGGGGATCGTGGAGGAGCGATTGTTTAAATCTTAGCCCTATTCCTTTCACAGTGGGTAGAATTATCTATTATGATCATCTTTGTATTTTTTTAACCTGTTTAAATCACCAGAACTTTACTGAAGTCATTTTTGTTTTGGTAACTGCAGGATCCAGTAACAAATCTTCCTTTGTGGCATGTGCGAGAGCAGTCACCGTTGTTGCTGTAAGTATCATACCATTGATAATGAACATGAAGCCTATTATGCCTTATATAAGAGAACAATGAAGTTACCAACTCTTGTATTTGTCTATACTGCATAAATGACATGGCAACTTGCTTGATTTTTATTCAGGTACGGTTTCAGCAAAGAAATTGTGGAGTACCCTGGTGAGCTCTGATGGCCTCCCACATCTGTCTAAAATGATTTTATATGTTTGTACTTAGTCAATGCGTATGCATTTAATCTCAATAACATTTACATTCATGACAGGATATTGGCCATCCAGTGCTCATGCTTGTGGCTTTTGGTCTCTTCCTATGGCTTGGCAATTTTCTTGTGATAAATGCATGGAGTCAACTATAAATATGAATTCTTCACTTGGGGGCCTTTTGTGCGCAAATCATTCTTCCATGGAACACTTCCTCATGGGGACTTCCTATTCATCAAGACCTATATTTGTAGGATTAAGTTCCATTGGTAGGTGTGTTTCTTTTCAGTTATACATTTGTTGTATTGGTAATTTTTACTCTTATTAGCCTGCTTCCTGTGCATTGCAATGGATCTTATAAGTAAATAGTGAAACTATGATTCTACTCATGGAGCTATTCATTCTTCAGAAATATATTATTTTTAAACATTGCATTTATATATTATTATTTAGACCCACCCATTTCAGTAAAGCTGTTTCAAAGGATCTACCGTGCATTCACACATGAATAAAAAAAAAGTCAATGCACAGAAAATAATCCAGATTGTAGTGTAGAACCAAGCACCCCCACCAGCTAGTCTTTCAATAGCATATAAGAACAAAAGAAATAAAGAATCCAAGTATGTAGATTATTTATAACCAAAGTTGATCAGCTCCTCTTGCCTCATTTTTCCTTGTGCATATGGGTACTAATAGAAAGTTTTGGACATGGGTTTGCAATTTGCTGAACATGTTGCATTCTAGTTTAATTTTAGTTATCTACATTATTGCCTTTAGGAATTTTTTTAATTTAACATTCAAAATTTTCTTAGAAATCCTGAAGTATGGGGTTTTTCTTCAATTTTCTTACTTAATTTCCTTTCTTGATACCAATCTGCTGCAGCATGGGTTTTCTTAGAAATCCTAAAGCATTTCTAATGGTGCTTAAAGCTGCAATAGAGTCAACGGACTACAGATTCATACTTTTCTCATCTGGATACCAGCCATTGGATTCTGCAATACAATCTATTGCTTCTTCAGTGACCAATGCGTCGGAGGCATCTTCTCTAGGTGATGACAGCGCACTCCTTTTTAATGGCCGGCTTTTCTGCTTTTCTGGGTGAGTATGACTAGGGTAATGTCAAATGTTTGTCCTGCCATTTGAAATTTTTAATAAATATTATTACCTTTCAGATCAATACCATACAGCTGGCTCTTTCCTAGATGTGCAGCCGCTATTCACCATGCTGGCAGGTAAACAAAGGTCACAATTTTCTCATTGTCCATATGTCTGATTCATTAAGATTACAAGGTATGCTGCTTCTGCATAAACTAAAAAAGGTTTTAACACTTTTTACTGTTGCCATAACAGTGGATCTACTGCTGCAGCACTACGTGCTGGAATCCCTCAGGTTACAACACTTCCTATATAGCTTAACAATATTTGATACTTTATTTTTGTACTGCTCTTTTCTTTTCCTTTCCTTGTGCAACACTGTGATACTTGACCATTCCATATTCTGCATTTTCTTGACTGTTCCATAAAAGTGCTGTTTTCTTTTTGGTAGATTCATTATTCTAAACAGTCCTGACATGCAGGTTTTGTGCCCTTTCCTTCTGGACCAGTTTTACTGGGCAGAGAGGCTACATTGGTTAGGAGTGGCGCCTGAACCCCTACAAAGACAACATCTAATCCCAGATAATGATGATGCCCTGAGCATTCACAATGCTGCAGATGTGCTACTTGGAGCCATCAGATCAGTTTTATTACCGGAAATTAAAGATCAGGCGACCATAATTGCGAATAGGCTTTCTTTTGAGGTGAGTTGTGTCAATGGAGCTCCACACAATCATTGTATCAACTATCAAGGATATAGCCATGTTGGCCAACACTTATTTTGTATAAAATAAGTTTAAACTTATTAGTTCTCTTTTCACTTTGATTTTGTGCCTAGGACGGGATTGGAGAAGCCCTGAGGATCTTGAAGGAAAGAGTATTGATTGATGATAAAATCCGAGCTGTAATAACTGTGTGACATGGTACAGAGCAGCAACAGATTCATGTAAAAGTAAAATTACTGGTCAGAGTACTCTTGGATTAGAATATGTACTTGTGTCCAAATTAATGTGTGCTATATGAAAGCGCTGCATGGAGCTGCATGGAATTCTTATGTTTGAGCCTCGTGCGAAGAGGGGTTATTATGTTTATTGATTGGAAAAATGGAATAATGATGTCAAGTAATTTTATGACTCTGGATATAAAAAAAAATAGAAAAACACAGCCATAAAATATTCAGCTGTACATGACCCAAACCCAATGATGCTTCATAGATAGCAGCAGAATGGGCAACATATGTTCCAAGCTGAGATGTATGCCATCTCGTCAATCTCTCTCAAACACAAAACACAAAAAAACTGGTATCACAACACATGATATGAGCTATAAATCTGTTACAAGCCGCACTCAATTCTTTTAAGACTTCTTTTAAAGCATCAAATTGATTTCATAAAGTCAGTCGAGATTTGCAAAGCTTTGAAGCAGAATGGGTCAGTTAGTACCCACTAGTCAAAACTCAAAGAGTCAACACATGGGCACCTGTGGAAGTTGGATCTTGCAGAGCTAGCAAACCACTCCCTGAAACACAGGAACCAACCAGTCTTCGTGCCACCACCAACTCCATGCAACGCAGCTCTTCACTCTTCACAGGCACAGTACCAGAGCAAGTAAACTACTCCACAAAAAGCCCAGGAATTGTGTCTTCTATCAGTGGATTTCAACTATATATTCATCAAATCCATCACGCTCCAACGCAGTAGAATTCAGCGCATTCACCTCTCAGCACCAGCAGGCAGCACACCTCCGCATCGCTCAAACAAACAAAACCATGGCGCGCCACCTCCTTCTGCACCTGCACGCCATCGCCGCCGCGGCGACGTCCGGCGGCAACCATTCCAACGCCGCGGCGGCGGTGGCGGCCGTGGCGGCGTTCCTGGCGGTGTGCGCGCTGGCGCTGGCGCTGTGCGCGTTGCACTCGGCGCCCGGGGCGTCCTCACGGCTGCGTCGCGCGCTGGCGAGCGTGAGCCGGCGGCGCACGGAGCCGGTGATCGCCGCGGTGCACCAGGTGCAGCCCGGCGGCGGCGAGGCGTCGCCGTGCGTGTGGCAGAAGGGCATCCTCATGGGTGGCAAGTGCCAGCTCCCCGACTTCTCCGGCGTCATCAACTACGATCCTGCCGGTAACCTCGTCGCGCCAGCTCGCCCCGGACGCGCCGTGGCGGCGCTCGGCTGGTGACGTGGCAGATTGAGTGTGCAGGAGGTGCTGGACAAGCAGTTCGTGAAATTCGTGTGCTCCGTGTTCTTTTTGGATGTTACTTGAGATAATATATAATGTCTCCACGCGTTGGTGGCAACTGGCAAATATCTGAGTTGCCATGTGGAGTTTATGTTCATGGGTTCAATTTAGCATATCTGTTGTAACGACATGAAAAACCACTGGAAAAAGGAGAATTTCATAAATCCACTTGCTTCACCGGTCCTTTTCTTCATTTTTGCGTGCCTGCATAGCACGACCAAAAATCCAAAATAACCGACAACACTGAGGAGAAGTTGAGTCTGAGGTTACAAAGACTATGGATCAGGGCGATCCTTCAGTATATTTTTCAATCGACTGCCCTGGTTATGAGATCACCGTATTGGTTAGGTTGAACAGAGTTTAATCTTATGACAGTGACATGTCAAATTGTCTGCTTGCTGATTTTGAACAAAAGGGGGTTATATCCGTACACCAAATCCAATGCTAATAAGAGATTGGCGTTGGAAACGGATAGACCATTAACCTGAAATCTCATTTTAGGCGACTGATTTTAATAAAAAAAGTAACTTCCCCACTGGAAACTACATTATGACACATTCATCAGAGCATATTTCCTTCGTGGACTAATGCAAAAAAAAAATGATTACAGTCAAAATGTGAGCTTAAAACCTATCATTGCCTTAGGCCATATTCAGATTCCCAACTATTCACTATTCATTCCAATTTTTCATTATTCATTCCAACTTTTTACTATCCCTCCCCACAAAATACGCTTTCCAGCGAATGCTACCGTGTTTTTCTTATGCTACAGTATTTTTTCCTACAATCTAAACACACCCTTATTCTGTGAAGATTCTGTTGAAGTCATTATATTTGCTTTAGACCTTGAAGTCATCATATTCTGACACTGACGTTTTGCACAAAAACGCTCAGACTTTGACCACGGAGTCCACGCGCTCCAAAAGGGGCAGAACTGGCATTCCACACGGTCGGCCGGCTGGCCTAGTGCGTAGTGGAAGTGGATGTAAATTGCTAATACGGCCAGCATTACCCGCCAAGCTCAAAGCCAGTTTCCTCACCAGATTACCAGAGTGCCGCATCTCCTTTCTTCCCTTAGTCGCTTCGGCTTCTCCAAGGGCGATGGGCGCGAGCCGTCTTGAGCAGACCAATGCTCTCTTCAGGAAGAACCTTGTGATCCAGGTGAGCACACCTTCATCTCCGGTTTATTTTCAAATTTCTTTTTCCCTATCGAACCTTTAGAACCGATCAAGCCTTGACTTCAATTTGCGTGGATGCTGAAGAATGAAGATTCAATTTTTCTCTCACCATAGATGGAAATTCTTGATTTGACCCCAATTTGTCTTCAAAGAATTGATTTTACTACTGTTGTCACCTCCCTCCCAATCACGCAGCGGCGCGCCTGCAAGACGAACTGCTGCCTGGTCCTGTTCCCGCTGCTCCTCTGCTCCGTCGTCGGCGGCTTGCAGATCGCCATCCGCCGCTCGTCGTCGACGGAACCGCCCACCCGCCTCGACTGCGCGTGCAGCAACGTCACCGTCGACGAGAACGCCATGGGAGGCTTGAGCTTGGGTTGCCCAGACGAGTGCCCGTTGCCTCGCGCACCCAGGTGGCCCCCACTCCTGCAGATCCCACCTTCGCAGTACCGGGCTGTCGGAGACGGGCTCTTCCCGTTCACCGATCTCCCAGACGCGTCGTGCAGAGCTACAGGGTCTTGCCCGGCGACTTTCCTTGTCACCGGCGGCAACCAATCGTTTGTAACAAGTAAGTGTATAGGTTCTGTTCATTACTTCATTCCAGTGCAGTCACAAGGTCTCTGCAATGCTAGTTTGTCTGTGAGTGGTCTGAAATAGTAGTAACCTTGAGTTTTGACCTTGCAGGTGTCATGGATAACATGTTCTTCCCTGATCACAGTGCTTCAGTGAACCTGACAGATGTTGCCACATTGTCGGAATTTGTTCTGGTAGGTTTCTCTATGTGATCATTGCTTACTTGAGCACTGTGTGATGTTTGAAAATCTGCAGGCAACTGACGATGGAACTTTTAAGCAAAGCTTTCTTCAGAACAAGTGTGCTCCGAACCAGACGCTCTCTTATCCAGAACAATTTGGCAATGAAATAGCGAATCGAGGTAATTCTCTCTGTGCAAGGTCAACATGCTGCATTGCTCACTGATGATGAACATGCTAAAGCAAAAGGTTGCACATTGCACTGACAATTGGTCAGCTACTGTTGATTGTGGCAAAGAGATTTCGGGTTAGCATAGTTTTAGTACATAGCTAAACGATAATAAAATCACGAGAAACTTTCCTGTCTTTAAATTTAGCAATGTTACCATGTTTTACTTATTTCTAGTGCTTACCAAACCCTGGAAATAGATGTGCAATGCACAGAAGCACTAATGCGCTGGCGTGACAATTTGAAGACCATTAACGATGAACTATACAGAGGTTATTACCAAGGGAATAATCAGAATAAGACCGACGAAATTGCTGCAGGTCATATTTTCTCCACCAACCTCATGCTTTTAACCAGTTATGTTAACATACTTTTCATTAACTTCTAATAGTGGTCTCTACGTGCAGCATATGACTTCTTAAGTTCTGACCAGGGGAACTTCAACTTGATCATCTCATATAACTCATCAAACAGTGATGATGTTTATTATGCCGTAGAAGGCCTTATACCTATCCTCAACGAAGGAGGATCAGTTGACATACCTAATTTCGCCCAAGTTCCACGATTAGCTAATATGGTATATATCGCTTTTCTCAACGAGAGAAATAATATAGATTCTATCTCTTTGGAAAACCTTTCCATTCTTTTTATTTGTCTTTTAGTTCTCTACATATTTGTTAATTCTCACTCACATGTCATTCTTCAATTTCGCTATACAGACTTTGTCTATGCACATTCTTCTTTTAGTCAAATTACTTGTGTAGTTGTGTTACCCATTCATCATTATGTTACCCGAACAATCCATGAGACCGGGGTTTTCACCATTATTTTGCACTTCATAAAGTTCCAAATTTTACAGGCCTCAAATGCATACCTTCAATTAAGACAAAATGGTTTCAAGATGTCATTTGATTTTGTCAAAGATATGCCTAGGGTAGCTAGACACCTGGGCCAGTTTGATATCTCTCCATTAGTAGGACAGCTGCCTTTTGTATGGACTATGGAGCTTCTCTTTCCGGTATGAAATACATTTTGTTGTATATCTCTGTTTCATTGAATATGATGATATTTTTTACATTTTAGTGGCAAAGAATTAGCAATTATAAATATTATTCATATCTCATGAAGCACTGAGTTGGTTCTACAGGTAATTTTGACAAACCTCGTATATGAGAGGCAAAAGAAGCTAAGGATAATGATGAAGATGCATGGCCTTGGAGATTTGCCGTACTGGACTATATCCTACTGCTATTTTCTACTACTGTCGCTTCTTTATGTGCTGTCCTTCATGCTATTTGGTTCTATCCTTGGTACGATAAATTACTCTTAAGACTAGGAATTCAGTTATAATCATCAAAATGGAATTAAGGATGAATTTATAGTGAATCTGATCATGCATGTAAGCATTGGCACTGCATCAATATAACTTTACTGAGCTTGTTTTATCATAATTCATTTTGTTTTATTTTGTAATTTTATTTGAAATTGAAACGAGTCTCATGGTAATATTGTAAATTGGAAACAAACTAATTATAATCTAATTTCTCTTTTCAGGTTTAAGTTTATTCCGCCAGAATAGCTATGGAGTACAGTTCATATTCTATTTTGCTTATATGAATTTGCAAATATCATTTGCATTTCTTATGGCAACATACTTCTCTAGTGTGAGGACAGCTGCTGGTACGTATCCATAATTTGTGCAGTATATCCACTTTATGAGATAATGTTAGAATCTTATTAACATATCTTGATGCAGTGACTGGATATTTGTACATATTCGTGTCCGGCCTTTTAGCAGATGTTTTGTTCAGACACTACATTGAAGATGTTTACCTATCAAGTAAGTACTAGTTCATTACCTAAATTTATTGAAGTCAAGAAAAGGTTTATTGTCTTTTCCAATAAGTTGTTTGAGATTTTTGTTTTTATTTATTTATTTAAAGGACGCTGGATCACACTTATGGAACTTCTACCTGCATTTTCCTTGTACCGCGTTGTCTATGAATTCTCACAATCCATACTTGCTGGGAGATATATGGCCTCCTCTGGGATTCAGTGGCTAGACTTGAGCGATCCCACAAATGGGCTGGCAGGTGTGCTAACCATAATGATACTTGAATGGTTCCTATTCCTTTTATCTGCATTCTATTTGGATCGCTTTGGTTCCTTAACAAATGGAATAAGGAGATTGGCATTACTTGTGCGCTCCTGGATTGTTCGGAAACATTTTCAAGCTGCTCAGCAGCAGAACACACAGCTGCAGGAGTTCAGAGCTTCCATTGAAGTGGAGAGAGCAGATGTTATCAAAGAGGTGTGCTCTGCTCTCTTCTGCAGTTACACCTCACTCAGTTTCATATAGCTTCAAGAGTGAGTTGAGATATTGGTATTCACTAATGATAAATTTAAAGCAGACAATCGACAGTCTAAAAAAATTACCAAGAATAGAAAAATCCCTACAGAGTTAATACTGTCCAATTAGTGTTTATCACAAATCACATTATGAAGGAAAAGTAATTAGAATTTGCTAAAATGCTTGAAGTGGAGCTTAGTATATGTAATCCGTGAATCAGATTAGTCTATAAAAAGTTACCTTGTGAAGTAGAAGTTTCTCTCTTTTTTCTCAAACATGCAGGATGGCTGTGTATCATTATATTGATAGGTAGAAAAAAGTTCGATTACATGCCGAAACCGCAGCCCGGGTTATATCTTTTCTGAGAACAGTCAATTTAATCTTTGAACCTTTCATTCCAGAGAGAGATGGTTGAACAGATCTTACAAGAATCAAGTAGTGGTTATTCAGTCATATGTGATAACCTCAAGAACGTATACCGAGGACAAGATGGAAATGCAGATAAAATTGCAGTTAGAGGGATATCACTTTGCATGTCACATGGGCAATGTCTTGGTGTTCTTGGTCCAAATGGTGCTGGGAAGACCACTCTTATAAACATGGTAAGTTCAAATATAGGTTTAGATTTAATAACACTGTGGTACACAAAGCATGTTTCCACAAGGTGACCATCATTTATATGAGAAAACATGTTTGGGTGCTCATGTAGTAATACAACTGGATTCCCAACAGATTTCAGTTGTTATACATGTAGGTTATCCATCATTTGTAATAGATCATTAAGTCTTAAGGACTCTTAACTTTTCAACAGCTGACAGGATTTAGTAAACCAACCTCTGGCACCGCATACATTGAAGGGATGGACATACGCTTGGACATGGACAGAATTTATACAGGAATTGGTGTTTGTCCACAGGATGAGTAAACTATTCTATCTCACTCAAATGTTTCTGAACTTGTTTTCCAGGTTAGTTTATGTCAACGAAAACGTTTGATAACTTTTCTCTTTCTCGGATCACCTCATGCAGCTTGCTATGGGAAAACCTCACTGGTCGAGAGCATCTAATGTTCTATGGCAGGCTTAAGAAATTAAAAGGCACATCATTAGCAGAGGTAATTTGTGAACCGTTTTTTGTTTATTTTGAGACTGTTCCTTGTGTGAATGGATTCCAATTCATCCATGTCAACCACTTGACTTCATCCAGTCAATTCCTTGTACACTTTAAGAAGTTAGAAGTATCCTCTGCAATATCCAAAGGGCTTGGTCCACTAACGGTCGGATGGACGAGGCGCTCCTCCCCCATGGAGGCGGCGACTCCCATGGCGACCAACGCCACTCCCACCCAACACAGCCCAAATCCACCACTGAAACCATCTCCGGCGACCATCCCCTACCAGATCCGAGTGCAGCTCGAGTGGATCTTCCTCCTGATAGCTCTCTCTTCTCGAGCGGCCCTGTGACTTATGAGATCGAGCGTGGGGAAGCGGAAGACATCTCTGGAGGTCAGTTTCCAACGCAGCAGCCGGGCGGCGCCTTGGCCGCGCCGTGTGCAGGCCACCACTGCCGCGCCGGCGTCGACGACCTTCCCTCCCCCTCCTCCGCCACTCTCGCGCCCCCAGCCGGTCCCCACGACCACCCCTCGCCGGCGGCCACTCCGACCACGGTGACCACCCCAGCCCCGCATCCCTTCTCCAACTCTCCCCGGCCGCACCCCCCTTCCACCCCACGGCCGGCCGTGGAAAGGAGCTCCGTTGGGCTGATGGGAGTCCGACAAGCGCCTCCTCCTCCGCCGTCGCTCCCTCCTACCGTGATGTCCTCCTCCGCCCCTCTCCACCTCGGGAACCGGCCCCGGCCCCTCCTCCAGCGCCGGGCAGCAGGTCCGTCTACGACCGGCTCAGTGTGCGAGTCTGTCCCGGCCGCCGTTCGGCGCGATGCCGCGGCCGGACAGAGCTCATCCACGGGCTCCCACTCCGCCACGACGGCGCTGGTCACGGACGACGCGCTCGTGCCGGCAACGCGTCACGGAGGACCTCGCCCACTGCGCGCCACCAACATCGGCGCACCTACCCCCAACCTCCTGCCCCACTTGGGCACGACGCGGAGGGATTCACCACCGTCACGAGCAAGCATTCCCGCCGACGGCGCCGCCAGCGGTTGGCGCAAAGCAGAATGAACTCTCTGTCTGCTCCGGCCACGGCACCCCGTCGATTGCCGGCGCAGGAGGGGCGCTGCTTCAACTGCCTCTCGAAGAACCACTTCCTCTGGCAGTGAAAACTGCCCACACGCTGTTTCCGGTGTCGTGGCCTCTGGCATGTTGCCAAGGTCTGCAGCGCCCTCGGAGCAGGAGCCAGGCATGTTCTGCCTCGGGTGGTGCGGTGGTCGGAGGTGGGTATGTGCCCGCCGGACGTCTACACCCCCCACCCATTCCGACCCGGATGCCCGCTGCTGCATCTCGACATCACCGCCGCCATCCCCACCGACCATTGGCGGCCGTCGGCGACACGGTGCAATCTACGGCCTCGGGCTCTGACGACGTGGCTCCCCCAGCTTCAGTGCAGCTTGGGGCCCGCATCAGGACTCCGTCAAGGGCATGTGCCCCATCCCCGCGGTCAAAGCCACCTGCCTCCGCCTGCGAGACCACGACAAGGAGCCAAAGTCCGACTGGGAAGAAAGCAGGATGTGGGATCAGTGAGATGGTACCATTTGAGCTACAATGCTCACGTACCATCACTGCTGACATCTCCCGGACGGATCCGATGTTGTTTGAATGCGCCATCTGCTCCTCAGTCTCTGGCTCGCCTCAACGGACATCTGGCTTGGCGTCTACCTCTTCTGCACCCGCCTACGACACGGCGACCTCTCCACCTGCGCACACCATCGCGCATCTGCCTCAGCCCACCCGGCTGCTGACCTATCGTCGCAGAGCGAAAGTAGCAGCCACGGACCAGGAGGCTGGACGACGAAACCCACCTATCACTCCAACCAGGCTGGACTTCGATCAAGACAACTAGCCTCCCGACGTGCTCGCTTCGCCACCACAAACTCTCTCCACTGTGACTGCAATGGCGGCTACCTCGGCGTTTCTCGCAAGCATCACCCTTGCCACACAGTCACCCCTCATCGGTGCAGTTCTTGCTAGGGTCGCCTTCCCTCCCATGGCGCCAACTCCGAGTCTACGCCGCAGTGGTCGCTTGGCAAGCCAACCACTCAACCTGACAGTGAGACCTTCTAAGAAAATATTGGCCATGAAAAGGCTAGGCTTCCTTGAAGCCACCACCAACAACAATGGCAACATCGACGATGCCCGCAAAGAGTTTGACCGCTTCTTCAAGGAGATAGTGGACACAAGAACTTCCCGGCGCTTCGGGACCTCTTACCGGCGGCAAGGGAGCTAAACGACGACGAGCTGATGGCGGCGGCTCGACAGGCCTGCATTCTGGGTGGTGGTCAGTAGGCGTAGCCTAGACGGGCGTGTTAGTGTTGTACAATTGTTCAATTCCTTCGGTTGTTGCTTTCTAGTTTAAGTAAGTAGAAACAAATCAGTAATGCCGTGTGCGTGTGCCCGGCTATAGGCCCGCGTGTAATCTTCATTGTTGTTACCTTTCTTCTTAATACAATGATACGCAGCTCTCCTGCGTATTCTCGAAAAAAAAAAATATCCAAAGGGCTTTCATCATTTCTTAACAAATCCAATGGTCAGTACATATACAGAGTAGATTAGAATGTGAAATATCTGAGTCGTGTGTTCTGATGCAGTCATGATTCCAGGTAGACATTAAAATATTTTAAATCCGTATTGAGTTTATCTGGTTGCAGAACAAAATTATAATACTGCACAAGGGACTAATAGAAACTACGTGCTCACTGTCTGCAGGCTATTGAACAATCTTTAAGAAGTGTGCGTTTGTTTGCTGGTGGTGTGGCTGACAAGCTCGTAAGAAAATACAGTGGGGGCATGAAACGTCGTCTCAGTGTTGCTATCTCTCTAATCGGCAACCCTAAGGTATTTTTCATTTATTAACTGCGATCACGATTCAGAATTATGAAAAACAGTCCAATATTTGTTCATGTGTAAAAACATATACCTGCAACATTTTGCAGGTTGTTTATATGGATGAACCAAGTTCTGGCTTGGATCCAGCATCTAGGAAAGATCTATGGAAAGCTGTGAAGTCTGCCAAACAGGAACGGGCAATAATTCTCACCAGTAAAGTTCACCATTTCATCTCAAAGGGGCTATTTTTAGACTAAGGGATTGCTTCAAGAATCCTAATGGTTTTGTTCAAATTCGTACCGAGCATAAGGATTTGGATGCAGTTCCCCGCTATCCAAATAACTCCTAGTTCTCATTAAACATTTTGTCCTAGCTAATTATACTTAAATCTACTTTTCAGCACATTCGATGGAAGAGGCTGAAGTCTTGTGGGACCGGATAGGGATAATCGCCAATGGTAGCTTGCAGTGCATTGGGAGCTCTAAAGAAGTACAATTATACATGCCTTTATTCATTTTTTTTCAGACATGAAAATTGTTCTAAAATCCTGACATGACCACCCTATTTCCTATTCTCAGTTGAAAGACAGGTACGGAGGCTCATGCGTGCTCACAGTAACAGCTCCAGTCGGCGAGGAGGAGGAGATTGAGAGACTGGTTCGGTCCATCTCGCCTGCAGCGAACAGGGTGTACTGCCTCTCCGGTACGCAGAAGTTCGAGATTCCGAAGGAGGGAATGAAGATCTCTGAAGTGTTCCGGGCCATGGAGGATGCCAAGAGCAGGCTGAGCATCCTCGCCTGGGGCCTGACTGATACGACGTTGGAAGACGTCTTCGTCAGAGTTGCCAAGGACAGTGATTCGTCCACCGTGGCCTGACCTTACTACCTGACTGCGTATCTGCGTCCTGACTCCTGATGCAAATGCTGTGTCTGAACTTTCTGAAGCCATAGGGTAATAATAACTCATCAGAGACATGCAGAGATCGAAATGTATCACTCACTATTGACAGTGGAGTTTGATACTCTTGCAAAATCTGACATTGTAAAATGTTCACAATCAGTGGAGCTTTTGGGGGGCTCTGGCTCTCGCAAGACTCTGGCTTTTTTTGCTTGGTGCTCTGCATGCGTGGTCTCGAATCTCAGCCAGAGAATTGCCACTGAAAACCTTGCAGCAAAACCCGACCATGCAGATTGCAGAACCTCCGCCAAACACGCCCAACCCTTTAAAACAAGTGGAGCTCTGCCCTCTGTGCATCCTCTGTCGAATGTTGATCGACATCGCCAGACCATGATCTCCTGAGCCCTTTCTCTTGTGCCTCTCTGTCTCCCCACTCCATGCAAGATGACGGGGGCGGCGGATTTCCATTCCCAAGCCGAGGCGCTCTTCAGGAAGAACCTGGCGATCCAGAGGCGCGCGTACAAGACCAACTGCTGCATCATCATGTTCCCACTAATCGTATGCGGGCTACTAGGGGCGGCGCAGTCAGCCATCGACAGCTTCTTCAAGAACGACGGCAAGCCGCCCGACTGCAAGGCGTGCGTCGCCGGCGCCGTGCGCCTCAGCGACGCCGCCGTCGGCGGGCTGGCGTGCGCGGAGGAGTGCCCGCTGCCGGTGGCCCCGCGGTGGCCAGTCGCGCTGCTGCTCCCCACCGGGAAGGAGGACGTCACCGGCGAGGACAGGGCGGCGCCGCCCGGCGATAAGGAGAAATCTCCTGAGGATCCCCTTGAGGCCTTGACGAAACCGCCGCCGTGCAAGAGCCCCGAATCTTGCGCCGCGCCGGCCAGATTCCTTATCACCGGCGGCAACAAATCATTCGCAGAAAGTACATATAAGCAGAGATCTTTCTCTCATATCGGTGGAGTTCATGATGGATTATTATTCCTTTTGTTCATCATTGCAGATTGGAATAACTGACGACCGTGTTCTTGGCGCAGGTCTCGCCGGCAACCTGTTCCCGCCACACGCGTCGCCGAACTTGAAGGCTGACATGAACGGCCTGGCTGATTTCGCTCTGGTTGGTTTAATTTAATTGGATGGGCAGCGTCACTAGGATGAGAATTTGAGATCCTAGGCTAATGGCTTTTGAATGCAGGCCACAGATGCAAAGGGTCCTGGAGCTCAGGACTATGGCACAGTGTTTGGTATGAGGAGCTCAGGGCTTTATTTTCTTCAGGGCAAATGTGCTCCGAATTCCACACTTTCTTTTCAAGTCCAGCAGGGTCCAGAGAGTTCCACCAGAGGTGAGACATTTTTAGATTTTTGTGTATGTAGACAAAGCTAATAACACCTTACTAGAGAAAGCAAATAACACCATGTTGTCTCTACTTACCGTATCTTGGTAGAATGCCACAAGATACATCTGTTGCTAACTGAAAATTTGAAGCAGATGCAAAATGCACCCAAGGATTGTTTGCTTGGAGAGAGAGTTCGGGAGTCATCAACAATGAATTGTACAGAGGTTATAGTGAAGACAAGAACAAGCAAACGATAGAGAATAATAATGACATAGTTTCAGGTTTTACCATCCCTTCAGTTCTTTTTCTGCCCATAACGAGATGTCGATAATTGCTCGGGTAGCTTATATTTTCTTCTGTTTACAGCATATGACCTCACAAACTCAGGCGTTAAGAGCGTTAACTTCACTGTCCAATACAATCCTGAAGAACCAAGCATGCTTCGGGTTGCACGGTTAATGAATCTGGTAACATTCTTTTCTCAACTTGAAAAGAGAATATCAGGTTATATCTCCTACAAAACACTACAATTTTTCCGACCTTGTAAAGACCTTTGTTTAGGAGATCCTTTCAAAGACCTTGTGTACATGTCTTCAAAAGTCAAGATCTAAAGTCCAACTTCAGTTTATCTGTTGCCTTCTTGAGTATCACATTTGGTTCTACAGAGTTTGTAGCTACTTTGCAGGCCTCAAATGCATACCTTCAATTGATGGGTAATAATACTAAGATGCGATTTGGGTTTGTCAAAGACATGCCTAGATATGGCCACCCTCTGAAGCCTCCTGATATATCATTCCTAGTGGGGAAGCTGATTTTTGTCTGGATTGTAATGCTTCTTTTCCCGGTATGATCTGTTTTATCATAGATTAGCCGAACTACTTTAAAATTTTCATTTTTCCTCTATATTGAAATTAATAACTTACATGGAAATCTATCAATCTTAAGGGAAGTGGAGCAGTAACACAATATATATATATATATATATATATATATATATATATATTTTAGCATTATATATTGCTTAGTGCACTAGCAGCCATCATCTTTCTTTGTTGGAGGGCAAAGGTTCAAATTGGAGGAGGCAGAGCAGTGACAATGCTTGACACTGGCAGGTGAAGAACCAGTGACAGGCTTTAAAACAAAGAGGCCGGCAACAGCAGAAAAGCTGAGGGATCCAGCCTAGCATATTGAGAAAGAGTGCTGGCTCAGAAGAGATCGAGATAGACACAGCATTTGGATGGAGATAGTGTGGCAATGTGCTAATTATAAGAATGAGGAGCAAATTACCAAAGTGATACGTATGCAAGCACATTTAGTGGAAAGAGGACCGACTAGAGTAACTAGAGAGGGGTCAGAAGAGAGGATATTGAATATGCATTTAGTGGAAAGGGGACCGACTAGAGTAACTAGAGTAACTAGAGTATATGTGAATATGCACAAAACCTCTTATAGAATAGGGAATATAAAACAGAAAAACAATCTATATACACACACACATACTCTAACTGTGTAACACATTGATACTGCAGATCATCCTGAGCAGTTTAGTCTATGAGAAGGAACAGAAGCTAAGGGCTATGATGAAGATGCATGGCTTAGGAGATATAGCATACTGGATAATATCCTATTGCTATTTTCTTCTTATATCACTAATTTATATGTTCTTATTGGTTATATTTGGCTCTGTTGTTGGTAAGATGATACCTTTTCAGGATCGTAGTAAAACACTCCATTAAGTTTGGTATCGTTTCCAAATTGCATTAAAAACCTAAAGTGATTTAATCCTTTTATTTTCATGTTAATAATATGTGCTATCTAACTTTACAAATTTACTCAGAATATCTTCCAAGTTAAAGCACACATCATGGTCCTTCTATATATGCTCTTTCGATCATTAATGGAATCATTTCTGCAGAAGTTAATTTACCTGTCTTTCTAATTTCCAGGTGTAAAGTTATTCGCATCAAATAGCTATGTGTTACAGTTCATAATCTATTTCACCTACATGAACCTGCAAATTTCATTTGGTTTCCTTATGACATCTTACTTTACTACTGTCAAAACTGCTACTGGTATGCTTCTACTTGAGTCTTTATATTTTTGCTTAGATGGTAATGATGAACTATCTAATCCCAATGCATGAATCTGCTTGGTGCAGTGACAGGATATCTCTTTGTAATTGGATCTGGCTTTATAGGAGAATATTTGTTCAAACCTTTTGTTGAAGATACCTCCGTCTCAAGTCTGTGCCCAACCTCGTTCCCATATTATGGCTACTAAGTTTCAGAAACTTTCTATTCATTATTTCTTCGTGTTTCAGGAAGCTTGATTTTGCTGATGGAGCTGTTCCCACCATTTTCTTTGTACCGCATAATCTATGAGCTCTCTCCACCTCCAGGAACAGGATTTTATTCAGACTTTACTGGTGTACAATTGAGAGACCTGGGTGATCCGGAGAATGGAATTTTAGTCTTGCTAATCATAATGGTACTCGAGTGGGGCACATTCCTTTTCTTAACATTATATTTGGACGAATTTGGTTGCCTCCAAAATGGAATTAGAAAGTTGGCAACAGCATCTCGTCCTGATGGAAGTTTTCTTCAGAAGCCATGCACAGAACCTCAAGCTTCAATTGAAATAGACAGGGCTGATATTATGAGAGAGGTGCACCCTAATTAAATCTTGTATCAGTATATGTTACATACTGTGGGCCATAGGGTTTAGAAGGGGGGTTGTGTGCCCCCTAAGTCAGTTCAGCAGTTTGTGTCCCCCTAAGTCAGTTAGATATTAGTATTAGAAAGTTGCCTCTCTCTAGTCCTCTACATATGGATTGTTAACAAAGAGAAGATTAATATCAGTTTATTAGTTGCTTAAGAAGTAAAGTAATAACTTATATATAAATAATCTTTCGATAAAGGTGCAAGGAGGTCCTAGAAGGGTCAAAATTCTTCTGATAATCTGACACATGTGTTTCTTATGTTATGCTAACACTACACAATCAAAACCTGGGTGATATACATAATGTGATGTATTTTAAATAAAATGTAGGTACTGGTATTTTTTATTTACTCCTGCATGATGAATGTCTTTATCACTAGATACACTGATAATAAATTAATAATATATACCCTCTTTATTCTTATCAGAGAGAGATAGTTGATAGATTCTTGCAACAACCAGACAGTAGTTATTCGGTCATAATCGACAATATTAGGAAAGTGTACCCTCCAAGAGATGGAAATGCAGAAAAAGTTGCTGTCAAAGGCTTCACACTTTCTATCCAACGAGGACAATGTTTTGGACTTCTTGGTTCAAATGGTGCTGGAAAAACCTCTCTCATTAGTATGGTATGTCATAAATCATAGTTCTATTTTAATTTTTTTGAGCCTCTTTGTAGTCCCGAGAGGCAGCATGTTAGTGTTGTGGTCTCTGTTCTCGACACTATTATTTTTAACCCCATGGTGGTTAGAGCTACAAATAATAAGATATCTCTGTTCAACAAAAAATTACCAGTTTTAAGAGTGCAGGTATATGTTTGTTTAAATAAGAAATTACTATTTTAAGAGGTTAATGTAGGACCAGAAATGAAAACCCATGATTTGCACCAACTTTCCTTTTTAAAAAAAGGTTTCTATCTTTTGTTCATGTGCAAATCATATTGAGTTTTTATTGATCACTTAAAAGTACCAGATTCGTTCTCTTAACCTCAGCTCACAGGATTTACTAGACCAACATCTGGCACAGCTTATATTGATGGACTGGACATACGAACGAACATGAGCAACATTTATACAAGAATAGGTGTTTGTCCACAATTCGAGTAATTACAGACTTTCACTTATACTATTCTCCTTTATATTATTTGAATATGGGAGAAACCCGTTTAGAAGATTGGGTGCTATATTATTGTAGTATGGTCTAATGTGGAATATTGTTAACTTGTGGTCACTATGCCTTTTATATTTCCATGCAGCTTACTGTGGGAAACACTGACTGGCCGAGAGCATTTGATGTTCTATGGCAGACTTAAGAAATTGAATGGCGCAGCATTAGTTGAGGTAATGTCTAACAACAGGTTTCTCTGTACTATTTTGTTTTGGCGTTATTGTGATTCCATTCCATTTCCATGCTGAAGCGCCATCCAAACATTTCATGCATTATCTACTTGGAAGATGCGTGCTATTTAAATGTTGTTGTATTATGATCAATTTACCTTATCATTGACAGCATTTAGAAACCATCTGTGATACCTCTATGAAAGCAGTTTCTTTCTAGAAACATCTGTAATGAATTTGAGGTATCAGTTATTATTCATTGACACTAACTTACAGTTAGTACGAAAGCCATCTCTAGTTTACAAATAGATGTTCGAATTACTCTCTGTTTTTTTTCTAAAGGAAGTTCTGTGTGGTGATCTCGGGGTGTGGAGCTTATGGATACATAGAAACAAATGTCTTTGGTGATGCCTTCCCCTCTCATGAGTGATAAGCATTTTTTCCTGAAGCTGGGCTTAGGCAAGGCATGGAACTAGTATTATTAGTCAGGATTTTTGCACAAGATGGTTACATCAGTTTTTCCATTGTCCTAGAGGAGCAAAGAAGGTTTTTATGTATTTTTTATCGCCCTCCCTCTCTTTAATACAAAGATGCATAACTCTCCTGGGTTTTGGGGAAAATATGTTGTGGTTTACTGGTATATAGTCGTTCATCCGTATTTTGGATGCAGACTAAATAATTGCCCTTGTGTTTATTTTTGTTAGGCTGCAGAGCAATCTTTAAAAATATTAAGGATATTTGAGGGTGGTGTTGCTGATACTCGTGTGTCACAATACAGTGGTGGCATGAAACGTCGCCTTAGCGTTGCTATATCTCTAATCGGTGACCCAAAGGTATTTGTTCTATATAGTTGCCTACGATCCATGAAACAGATTGAATTCTTTTAGATGGAAAAAAGTAGGTATTTGCTTAATTGATGAACGAGTGTATTTGGAGCATGTTGTAGGTGGTTTACCTGGATGAACCAAGTTCAGGATTGGATCCAGCATCAAGGAATGCCTTGTGGAATGCTGTGAAGCTTGCCAAAAAGGACAGAGCCATAATTCTAACAAGTAAGTTTTCTCATGCCTATTGCAGACACTAACCCACTTTAATCTCTTCTATAATCACAACTTATTTCATATTCTGGACTTGAAATTGTGATTTTTTTCCCCTTCAACTTTCAGCACATTCAATGGAAGAAGCTGAAGCTCTATGCGACCGGATAGGAGTGTCTGCATATGGGCGTCTCCGGTGCACTGGAACCTCCAAAGAGGTAAACTTGTATCTGTTAGTGGTTGACTTAGCTTAAAGGACCACTGGCATATGGTGTTAAATATCCCCCAAAATGTGTGCCCAGCTGAAAGCCAAGTATGGAGGTACATTTGTGTTCACGGTAACCGCTGCGGCCAGCGAGGATGAGGCAGTGGAGCAGCTAGTCCGAACTATCTCCCCAACCGCGAAGAGGACATACCACATCGCAGGAACACAGAAGTTTGAGATGCCGAAGCAGGGGGTGAAGATCTTTGAAGTCTTCCGGGCCATGGAGCAGGCAAAGCGCTCACTGAACATCGTTGCCTGGGGCCTTGTTGATACAACACTGGAAGATGTCTTCATCAAAGTTGCCAAGGAAAGTGATAAATGCCCTGATTAGAACTGGCACTGGCTCTGGGACATTATTTGGGGGCATGTTTGGTTTGAGGGAAGGGCTTGGCTTGGCTGGGTTATGCATTTGGTAGTTAAATAAGGCCTTAGTTTGAATTTATCTTTTTTAAAACAATTATTTGGATTTATTGGATTGTTCATATATAAAGTCACTATTTATTTGACATTCTATTTTGGAGTGTTTAATCATGCACAATAGATATTATTTGGTATGGTACCTTGGAGTATCCATAATGGTCGACTACACCCTCCTCCATGAATAAATGATAATATTAGAAATCCATACAGTCAATAAAGCATAACTTAGACTATTGTTTTTTATTATAATATATCTACAAATATAGCAATGTACTCCCTGCTGTTTTCTTTATAACACATTTCATTTTGTTAAGACGAGGCTTTGACCAAGACTTAATATGCTAATAATTTGTTTATGTGATGCAAAAGTGTACTAAAAATATTTTTTTGCACGTTTTTAGATCTGTACAAGGACTTCCTTGTGGGGCAAGACCTCCCACCCTATAAATATAAAGGGCCGTGGCCGATTGAGGACCTCTACCCAATCGCATAAATCATTGTTCTACTTTTTATCTCTAAACCCTAACTTTTCCAACCCCTTTGCTTTCCTTCTTCGTCTCCACGACGTTTTAGGACGTTCTAAGTGGCCTTGCCGACCTTAGAACAACCCTAGGTTCGCAGCCTCCGACGGGGTCCCTCCTGAGGTTGTGATCGTAGGCTTTCGCGGCACCTCTGTTACAGACGGTCTGACCGGCCCCTATAGGTGGTCTGACCGGCTGCACTCAGGAGCTCCGGCGAGGAGAATCTTAACGACCGCGCGATCTAGCGCTTTCGTGTGTTGACCAAAAGTGCGTCTAACAAGAGTAATTGTTGGTCAAAACGTTGTCCATCCACAACAAAACAATCGTTGTAATTTCAAATGGATGGAGTATACTTTTACGGAATCCATTTTTAGACAAATCCATCCAAATTATTTATTGTCAGAATTTAGAACGGTCGACCTTAGGCAACTCTAGAATGGCACTGGGTGATGCATGGTTAGAGCGAGTACATATGAAATTCTAGCAACGGATCCCACGTGATCTGCAGACTGCAAGCGCTCGTGCAGTGCTAGTGCACCCGTGAGGCCTTGGTGTTCATGCCAGTCAACACGCAGACAGACCAGAGCCCACAGCTGAAGAACATTTTTTTATGAGGAACATATTCTTATAATATCTCAGGGGTTCCATGGCATGTACTGTGGCCCATCAGACAACGACGCTAGCGACATACATCAACGGCAGGTCCTAGCACAGAGTCAGCAAGCATGCAGCAGGGGCACTGACTGATGCACTTCCACTGCTCAACTGAAGATCCTTTCACCTTCTATAGTTCTATCTATAGCTGATACAGCTTTAGGACATAATGGTCATGTATCCCTGATTTCTTAGGTTGTTCTCGATCTCGTGTGAATTACGAGTAATTGGGATGCAAGTTTCGCTTTCTCCGTGGGTCAACCTAAAACTCATGTACTAACTACACTACTCCAGATTTTGAAGCAAAGTAATTAAGTGGGATATAAGTGAACTAATAATTATGAAGCGGCCAGAAGTGCCATTTAATTTGGAAATTTACTCGCATCCCTGCATGTTGATGCATTGGATAAGGCGATTGGCACACGAATGAAAACCATCTCACATTATGAACTGTTCAAATATGAACACATGTAAATAACATGTTGTGATTATGGCGTTTCTACATTATTTGCAGTTCCATATGCTCACCCATTCCAAATTATAGTTCATTTGACTTTTTTGACCCCAAGTTTGACCGCTCATCTTATTCAAAAACTTTGTGCGAACATTATCAAATTTAGGTTTTCCATGAAGTACTTATATTAATAAAGCAAGTCATAACAAAAAAAAATATAATATTTTGTATAGATTTTTGAATAGGACAAGTCAATCGAACTATAATTTGAAACAGAGAGAGATCTCACCCGCCCATGATTCTCTCACCTACAATGATCCATCTCACCTACCATGATTCTCTCACCTAGGAGTACTCGTGATTCATCTCGCCTTTGATTTCATGATGAGTGGCTAGGATAGGTCTTATGGTCACATGCACATGTGAAAGATCCATGTTGCTTATGTATATATATACATTGTAGTCCAAGTAATGATCAAACCAGGCCCATGCTGTAAGGATCACACTTGCCGAATTTCAATCGTTCGTACCAGTTCGATCACTAGGACGTACACCAAACAGACTTGCACACATAAAAAAACTATGATTAGAACAGAGCGAGCTAGGCAAAATGTACTGCAAATATAGCAAAGAAGTTTCACAACACGTCAACACCCAAAATGTGGACTTTCTCTGAAATGCCGAGCCCACACCCGTCCCACCAGACTCAATCGTGTAGGCCGACCTGCGGTGGCAGTCACCGCGTCTAGTCTAACACCCTCGGCAGTTGAAGAACATTTTTTTTTCATTGCCAGTTATCGGTTGTTCAGACGTGCCACACATGACTGTAGCTCATCCGACAGCGACACAAGCAGCATACAACCAGGCAAGTCCTGGCCAGGATCGGCAAGCGTGCAGTCCTGATGACCAATACGCTTCAACAACCCAACCGAGGATTGTTTCTCCTTCCTTATATAGGCATACAGCTGAACAGCTTTGGAGTGACGCATCCCTGATTTCTTAGTTTGTTTTGATCCGTGTAAAAATACGACTGAAGGTTTTTCCTTTCCTCCATCACTGGGCGTTACATGAACTGCGACGTTAGACTTTCAACCCGCCAGTAGAAAACCGAAATAACTAGTTATAGTAAGCATGAAGAAGTGAAATTTTATTTATTTTTTTACTACACTACATATGTTGGTAAAGCACTTACCTAAGTTATGGAAAATTCATAATTCATTGGTTATTTTAGATAATATAAAAAACAGACATGCCTTTTTCCCATAAGGATATTGAATACAACAAACCTTCTTTAGTACTGCTGTATTTTTGAAAACGAACCCGCAAAAACCCATCAAAAGTAAGTAAATATATTCATACGGGCTGTTTAGATCACTAGGCCACCAAACACCCATGCACACTAAAAAAGAGCAACTAAAATTGGAGGAGAGCGAGGCAAAAATATGTTATGGAGCAAAGAAGTTAATTCCACAAGAATTGCCACGAATGGAAACATCCACGTAAGGTGCACTTTCTTCACAATGGCAGGCTCACACCCATCCCAAACTCAACCGTTTAATGCCATTTCAATCAATGCTAAATCAATCTTTTTTTTTTCTGGAATTTTTGGATTCTCAAAAATGAAATGACATCGAAATTTGAGCAGAGGGGCTACATTGCTAAATCTGACCATGCACAACAGACAAACCCACCCACCCCGTAGAATCAATGCCACCGTATCTCTGCAACGACCTGCCGCTGAATTGCCGAAACTGACCTTGTTTCGAAGCAAAGGAAGGACGGCCTCCTGAGGAGTGCAGACCTGAGGTCTCCGAGGGCAAGACCGTCTTTTGTACGTGGCCTGCGGCTGCTTATGTAGCGATGTGCCGCCCGCGTACACTACTACTAGTACAGTTCACACTTGTGTCTGCTCCTATTCCAAGTGTAGCATCAGGCAGCAGCATCTGCCTCTTCCCCTCTGCGAGCAAGAGGGGGAGGAGGAGCGGTGATGGGCTCTGCGAACTGCCTCGCGCAGACCAATGCGCTCTTCAGGAAGAACCTCGTGATCCAGGTGAGGCATCCTCTCGATCCGTCGACTTCTGAATCCTGATCGGTAAAATCTCGTTTCGTGTTTCAGTTGGAATCTGGAGTTTTGGACTCCTTTTTCTGTTGAAAAAAAATTATATTTTCTTTGTGGTTTTTGCTCCTCAAAGATTCAGCACTGCATGCTCGATCCTTTGAATTGCGTGGGATTCAGGAATGCAGCTCCATATGTTTTGGGCTTTTGGCCCCCAAAGATTCTATCTTTATGAAACCCCCAAAATTCTCGTTTCACTGCTCTTTCTTTTCCACCTGATACGACGTCACCTTGTTATCACTCTCACGCTTAATCCTGACATATCTACACCGGCAATCTGCAGAGGCGCAATTGCAGGGCGAACTGCTGCCTCGTCTGCTTCCCGTTCCTCATATGCTCGCTTCTCGGCGTGACGCAGCTGATCATTGTGCTATCTTTCGTCAGTTCAAGGGCTCGCACTCCTGGTACCGACTGTGGCTACTGCAATGCTAGCACCAAGAGTTGGATGGAGAACACAGTTGGAGGGCTGAATTGCCCAACCGAATGCCCCATGCCGATCGCGCCGAAATGGCCGCCCGTTCTGCAACTGCCGGTAGATTCAGACATTGAGAACGGGCCCGGTTCCTTCAATTCAACCGACCTCACGGATACGTCGATCAGAAGGGCAAAACAATCTCCGGCTACGTTCCTTGTCACTGGTACCAACCAGGCATTTGCAGAAAGTATGTAGTACATTCTTTTCCGGTAAAACTTAAAAGTTTCTTGCTCGCAATGCCATTTTTGGTAGTGAGTAACATGTGCTTGCAGGTTCGGAGTTTCATGGTTTCTGATCTTTGCTTGTAGGTGTCATGAGTAACATGTTCCCCAAGCATGATGATGGGTTGAAGTTTGTAGCCGACATCGCCGCCTTGGCTGATTACGCTCTGGTTGGTTCTCTAATTCAGCTTTAATTGCTGTGATGCTCACTGGTTTCACTCAATGATCTAACTTTTTTGTACAATTTTTTCAGGGTACAAATGCAATGCGTATTATTTCCATTGGAGATAATGAACTTGGTTCCGATTTTGATAACAACAGCCATCTTTTCTTCCTTCAGAACAACTGTACCGTGAATTCAAAACTTTCTTTTCCAGTCCAAGAAGGTCACAAAAACTTCACAAAAGGTGAGATTCTTACAGGCACCGTGCTGGAGCTATGTAGATAAATCAGACGATGGCTTAGTATTCATAGATTGTGCTTAGCACAGAGCTACCGGGTACAATACACAATTATTTATGATCTTTTAAGAAAAGGAAAACATGATTATTATTCAGAATTTTACCCAGATATTCTCTCCATAAATTTCGATGATTGGTCAAAATATTTTCAGACCGTTTGCCATTTTCTAAAATATGAATAAATTAAGACGTGGAGAAATAAGATGGGCACTAACAGCTATTCCTAACTAAACTGGCCTGAAGCAGATGCTGAATGTATTGAAGGATTATTTCTTTGGCATCAGAGTTCATCAGCCGTAAACAGTGAATTATACAGAGGTTATTACAAGGAGGATAAGCAGAGCAATAAAATTGCTTCAGGTTTTACCATTCCATTTCTTTTGTTTTGTCCCCTAATTGACTGTGTAACTTACGTTGTTCTTGTTATCACAGCATATGACCTCACAAGCTCCGACCTAAACAAGTTTGACTTGGTTGTCTCATACAACTCAACATACAGGGGCACTACTCAAATTCAATCTTCAATTCCGGCCTTATCTTCACTTTCACTTTCACCAATAATGCTTCGACTTCCACGGCTACTGAATCTGGTAATTTTTTTCCTTAGTTAGAAAAAATATTTCTTCAGCATAAATATATTTTTCATAATATATATATTGTAATTAGGAAAAACAGGCTATGGTTTCGATTGTCTGATAAAAGAAACTGTGTTAATAAATAATTTTTTTTCAAAAAAATATTCAGGTTTTTATGCGTTCTCCTCATTTTTGTGGAGCACCTACCTACCTACCTTTTCAGGTCTCAACTGCATACCTTCAGTACAGGGCCAGAGACACTAAGATGCAATTTGAATTTGTTAAAGACATGCCTAGAGCTGCTCATACTGACATGCCTATTGATATATCCTTTTTACTGGGGAAGATGGTTTTTGTATGGATGATAATGCTTCTTTTCCCGGTATGACCTTACCATATATTATTTTAAGAGCTTTTTTAAAATGATTTGCAAGTTTGGTACTTGCAGGTACTTGCCAAATCATTCTAAAAGAGCTCTTATTTTAAAGTACCTAGTAGATTGACATTTTTTTTTTCTCTTCTTATATAGACGTGTTGCTCTTTCAGGTCATCCTGAGCAATTTAGTCTATGAGAAGCAACAGAAGCTAAGAACTATAATGAAGATGCATGGCCTAGGAGATGTGACATACTGGACTATATCATATTGTTATTTTTTTCTTCTTTCACTACTCTATATGTTCTTCTTGGTTTTTTTTGGCTCATGTGCTGGTAAGATGATACATTTTTCACATTGAGGAAATGTGCTTCATTGACATTCCAAATAAAAAAGGGTATTAATGTTAAAATGTCAAGGTTGCACAAGCTTGATACGACACACATTTTAGTTTGATTGTTTTTCGTCAACGAATAGTTGTTTTTGACATTTGCAAAATTTACTTGGAAGATATTCAAAATATACATCAGGAACCACATGTGCATTTCAAATCATGGAACTACAAATTTGGTTTGCAAATAATTACTTGTCTGTCTGTTGCCAGGTATAAAGCTATTTACATTGAACGACTACCGGGTACAGTTTGTGGTCTATTTCGCCTATATGAACTTGCAAATTTCGTTTGCTTTCCTTATGGCAACATACTTTTCTAATGTCAGGACTGCTAGTGGTATGCTTCTACTCAAGTGATCGCATTTCTGTTTCTTCATATTGCTCTAACTAATTCTCAACTCTCATTACACAATACTGTTTCGTGCAGTGGTTGCATATCTCTTCACAATTGGGTCTGGCTACTCTGGAGAATATTTGTTCAGGCCTATTTTTGAAGATATGTCCCTCTCAAGTCTGTGCCCAGACTTCTTCCTATATTATGGCTATGTACATGCATCTTATACACCTCTACTATTATTTTTAAGAAAATTTATTATCTTTTTTCTTTCGCTTTAGGAAGTTGGACTACACTGATGGAGTTCTTCCCACCATTTTCATTGTATCGTATAGTATATGAGTTTTCTCCACCTCCATCGCCTTTATATCGTACAGACTTTTCGGGATTACATTGGGGAGATTTGGGTGATGGCAAAAATGGAATGAAAGATATTCTCATCATAATGGCACTCGAGTGGGCCACATTCCTTTTGTTAACATTTTTTTTTGATGAATTTGGTACCCTCCGAAATGGAATTAGAAAAATGGCTTCGGTTTGTCACTCAAGCGTAGATGGGAGTTCTCAGGCATCTCAGAAGCAGACCATTCAGCTTCAAGAATTCGAATATTCAGTTGAAATGGACAGGACTGATGTTTTGAGAGAGGTGCACCTCCATATTATCTATCGCTACTATAATTGAAAATCTTTCTGTTTGTATGCTTTTATGTTATGCTTCATTTAATCAGAATAATATTAGATTGGACATTGGAGTATGTCATGCGTTAATTTCACATTTCGAACACTATATCAATCATTAATACCCCAAGGCCTCCCACTAAACTTGGACGTTGTTGATAGTGTTATACAACAAACTGATAACATTATTCTTTGGAATTACTCCTGTATGAATGTACTTCCACCAAATTCTTGGCATGATGATCTTGCTTTCTCCTCTTTCTTTCAGAGGGAGATAGTTGAACAACTCTTGCAAGAATCAGATGGTAGTTATTCGGTCATATGTGACAATCTTAAGAAAGTGTACCATGCAAAAGATGGAAATCCAGAGAAAATTGCTGTCACAGAGTTATCACTTTACATGCAGCGTGGGCAGTGTTTTGGAATTCTTGGCCCAAATGGTGCTGGAAAAACTTCTCTCATTAGCATGGTAAGCATGAGTAGCCTTAGATGCATAATTATTGTATACAACATGTTTCACACTGCAATTTCTCTTTTCAAGGGAATATGACCAACTTTAGGAGTGTTGCTACTTGCTACACACATTTGTCCGAATCAGGAAACATCATGTTTTCCTCTCGACTCCAAAAAATTCTAGTTTTGGTTCATCAGTTCATGTGCATATATAATTGATTTTTTATCCTGACATTACGTGATCAAATTTGATTAACTCCTAACCTGACAACAGTTGACTGGATTTACAAAACCTACATATGGCACGGCTTATATTAACGGAATGGACATAAGATCGGACATGGGCAAGATTTACACAGGAATTGGTGTTTGTCCACAATTTGAGTAATTTTACAACCTTCCCCCTCCCCTCCCCCCATGCCCCCTCAGCTTCTGTTTTTTTTTTTAAAAAAAAAGACTTAAATGATTCTGAACCAAATATTCTTGTATAATTCAAGGTGAATTAACTACTCCTTTCTCCTCCTTGCAGCTTGCTATGGGAAACACTTACGGGACGAGAGCATTTGCTGTTTTATGGCAGGCTCAAGAATTTGAGATGTGCAGCATTAGATAGGGTAATTTCTAGCAACAATTTAATTTTTTGCAGTATTATTTTGACATTCTTTCCACAGAGTTGATAAATGCCATTGGCATTACTGCTCACCTCCTTTAAGCTGAGGCACCATACTATCATTTCCTCGTATTACTGGTTTAAAGTCCTACGGGATCTATATATTTTGGTTTTGTTTTTCCTGAGCTTGCCAACACTTTTTTTTTTTGGAGAACAAGCTCGCCAACACTTGGGATACCCCCTCACCAAGACTTGGGATACCATAATTCTCATTTTTTTTTTTGTATAACTGCACGTCTTTCCCCCTATTCACGTTGCAATAAAATCAATCACGTTTATAATTATTTCCTATAGCAATTAAATTAAATTTTAATATTCCTTTGTTCAGGCTGTAGAACAATCTCTGAAAAATGTACGCTTATTTGACGGCGGTGTTGCTGATAAGCGAGTGGCAGAATACAGTGGTGGCATGAAGCGTCGTCTCAGCGTTGCTATATCCCTAATTGGTGATCCTAAGGTGTTTATATTACCCACCTGACCATAATTCAGGAAAACAGAGTGCATGTATTGTACAGCAGTATTTGCCATGTAAACGGCTTAGTATTTGGAGCATTTTACAGGTTGTTTACATGGACGAACCAAGTTCTGGATTGGATGCAGCATCAAGGAGAGCACTGTGGAATGCTGTGATGTCTGCCAAACAGAACACTGCTATAATTCTCACAAGTACCGTGCCCTACCTATAATTCTCACTGCATTTTTCATCAGCTACCATCTTGAACTTCACAACATAATTTTCCCTTCAAACTTTCAGCACATTCGATGGAAGAGGCCGAAGCTCTATGCGACAGGATCGGAATCATGGTAAACGGGAGTCTGCAGTGCATTGGGAACTCTAAAGAGGTAGACCGACTCTTGCTTTTCAGACATCACTACTGATCCATGTTGCTAAAATTTGTTCACCACAACATGCGACTCTTTCCAGTTGAAAGCCAAGTATGGAGGCACATATGTGCTCACTGTAACAACTGCGGCGGCCGAGGAAGAGGTGGTGGAGCAGCTGGTCCGGTCCCTCTGCCCTGCTGCAAACAGAGTGTACCGCATCTCCGGGACACAGAAGTTTGAGATGCCCAAGCAGGGTTTGAGGATCAGCCAAGTGTTTCATGCCATGCAGCATGCCAAGACCTGGCTGAACATCTCTGCCTGGGGCCTGTCTGATGCAACGCTGGAAGATGCCTTTATCAAAGTTGCCAGCGAGAGTGACATATCTTCTCTGTAGTAGAGGTGGTATCTGGACTTTGACCCAGTTCATGTAGTCTTTGATATGAAGGAATTTAACTTGGGAGTTTGTTTTTGTTGGGCCCGTATATTTGTACCTTATCTACATGTGAAATTCTACTCCATAACTACCAGTGTGAAGTTTGGTATGATGGTATCCATATGCATATTCTCACAAATTTGCACAATGTAGTACTTAAAGAAAAATGTAAGTAGTGGCGGGGCCAGGACTTTGTGGTTGGATATTCCCAATATAAAATGTGTATAACAATATAATTTTTGTGTATATAGTTTACGGCTTTACGCTATAGATGTATCACCAATTTAGAGTATATAATATGTTAAGGGACATTTAAGCAAAAATTTATACCCACACAACCAACACCAATTGTACATATGTGCATACCTTATATATTCCTGCTCTTTCATAAAATAAGTCTGGTATTCCAAGGAATACGAGGAATACACCTGGCTCCACCTTCGGAGGCGATCCATCCATAAAGTAGATTATATATACACTCCCAACATAGTCAATCTGGCTATTTCATTTTGGGGAGTAGCCTCCTCCAAGATAAAAGAGAAAAAGTCTATATAACCCCTAACCTACAGACGTAGCCCCCAACCTATGAAACAGTCTAAATCACTCCTGAACTTCTCAAAACCGATTAAATTACCCCCTAAAACAGTTTTGAAAAATCATAAAATGGAAAATCTAGTTGTGTTGGACTCCAAATGAGTAGATATACACACTGAACATATAATATGGTATGTTTTAGTATATTTTTTCACTATAGTTTTAGATCTACGCATTTTTTAATAGTAGTAAAAAATATTAAAATATATCATATTATATATTCAGTGTGTATATCTACTCATTTAGAGTCGAACACAATTGGAATTTTCATTTTATGGCTTTTTTGTGATTTACTATAATTTTTTAAATTTGCTTTAGGGGGTAATTTGATTGGTTTTGAGAAGTTCAGGGACTGATATAGACCTTTTCATAGGTTGGGGGTTATGTAGTTGTCGGGTACCTACAAAAGGGGTACCCCAATCTAAGTCCAAAACTACTTGGCGCCAAGGCCCACAACGACATCAATCAGGCTCCACAGCCCAGCAAAGGCCCGCCATCACTATAAGTCTTCGGCGCCCATCCAGCTCGAGGCAAGCGACCACCCTCTAGCGGATGTTTTCCGTCTCGATCGAGGCTCGGCGGCCTCGAGGACGACCCCTGCCCTCGAGGGGGTGTTTTCCGTCTCGTTCGAGGGTCGGCGAGCTCGAGCTTGCCATCCAAGCTCGAGCCCGCCTCGACGGGAACGACGCCCAACGCGCCGCGATTCGTCAGAGTCGTTGAGACGCAGTCAAAAAACATGATCACTACTCCACGCCATCACCTACCCTCCGGAGAAGACATCGGTCAAATCCACTCGCGACAGTGGACTCTGAGCGCCACGCCAGACCTAACCCTGCCAGCAGCACTGTGCCAACCACTCCTTTGACTTTACCCCCCGCCGGACGCGCAGCCACCCTCGAAGGCAGCCTCGAAGGAGACCATGGAAAGCCGTTCGCAAGACACCATCCTCTGCGTCGTGAACTATCACGAGAAGGAAGGACGATACGTCAGTCCCTGCCATGTCGTCAGCAGAGTTGGAAGGCGCGATTCCCGCTCACGTACGGCGCGGCATGGACGAACAGTGCACACAGCGACAAACACATGTACTCGCACCCCGCCCCCTTGTCTATAAAAGGGGGAGGGAAGCCCATGCAAAGAACAAGACACGCAGAGAACACAAGTCTCAAACACACACAGATCATAACCAGGGACCTAGGAGCTCATCTCCTTCTCCCACCTTGCTTGTAAACCCCTACCACGGGCAACACGTAACCCGGTGCATCGCACCACTGCTGGACGTACGGCCCCGTGGCCGGAACCAGGATAAAACCCCGTCTCTCACTCTCGCCATCAGGGAAACGAGTGGTTAGCACCGCAATCACTTGTTGGTGCCGGTGCGACCAAATCAGGCACCGACAGTTGGCGCGCCAGGTAGGGGCCCTGCGCTGCACTACTCCCTTTCCCGATGGCGAACTCCGGCGAAGGACGGCCTCCGCTGGGCGAGAGCAATCCGCTCCCAGCAGGGCAGGAGATCCGGTTCGGGAGCTTGCGCTTCCAAACATGTGGTGATGATTACCACATGCGCATCCTCCAGGAGGATCCCAGCGACCAACCGGAGCCTCAGCACCAGCCCCCGACGGCACCGCGACGGCGGAGTCGTCCCGGACCTCGCACACGACGAGCGCGCGCCACGAGGCGTGCCGCCGACGTCGGCGACCCCCATCCCACAAGGGAAGGGGACGTCCTGCGGTCAGGGTCACAGGAGAGGGCTGTTCCCTTTCTCCCAGGGCTCATGTCTGCACCCCGCGCTGCGACAGCGTACTCTTATCCCTACGGGCTACGCAACTCCGCGGATGCGTACGCCTCTTCCATCCGCACTACCATGAGTGCGTATGGCGGCCAGCCTGGTTACCACCCAGTCTCCGAACGAGACTTCGCCGATCCGTTGCCCGGCTATCCCCGCACGGAGTCCGATGATGAACACGCATTTATGCGTAGACGCCTTGGTTGGGACTACTCGGGTCTCCGCGACCCAGAGGCCTTCATTGCCTTTCAAACAACGGCGGATTACTGCTTCGGGTATTCCGATGATGAGTATGACCCAACCAAGGAGTGTTTCGTCATCAACAACGAACAACTCAGCGAGGGGTCGACGCCCGACGACGACAGCAGGGGTGACAACCAGGGGGACAACGATGGCATAGATCCGATAGGCGCGCAGCCATCGGACCCATCAGATCACTCTCCTTCCGAGGACGAGCGGGACCTGCGCCACCTGCCACGAGCTAGTGGTGACGTCTCGCCACCAGCGCGCTCCGACCGCGAGCCGGCCAAGCAAGGCGACGAACGCGGCACGGACGCCCGACACGCAGGACGAGTGGCTCAGGCCCGCATCCTTGCTGAGGGCAGAGATGACGAGCTCGCTCCCAGGACAAGCCAGAAGCTCATCGCGGCGGCCGCGCTGCTCCGAGCCATGCCGGAGGCAGCGACCCCCGAAGGGCGGAAACTACACCTCGAGGCTCAAAAGCTGGTCGAGCACGCTGCCCGACAGCATGCCGAGAGCTCAGCCTCCCGCCTTCGACGCTCCTCAGCCTCGAAGGGCGAATGAGGAGGGGAATCCTCGGTACGCTCACCCCGGCCCAACGGCAGGGCGCGAGCACAATCCTGGGGCAACTCCCGCCGCGACACGGCGCGACGCCACGCCAGTGAACCACATGCGCTCGAAGCACGAACGCTTCCAGCAAGGGAACCCGCGAGGTCACGCCTCCGGGACACCCGTGGCACGGACGATGATGGCGACGCTCGCAATACCCTGAACGAAATCAGGCGGCGAGAGGGAGACCGGACCCACCAGCGCGGGCGCACCGACGTTGGGCGGAACCGGGATGCGGCCCCAGAGCCAACAGGCACGCGGGTGTTCAGCTATAACATCCGCACCGCCCCGATTCCCCCTCGTTTCCGACAGCCTACCACCATCATCAAGTACTCTGGGGAAACGGACCCCAGGGTATGGCTCAATGACTACCGCCAAGCGTGCCAGCTCGGCGGCGCCACAAACGATGCCATGATCATCCGCAATCTGCCACTCCACCTGGCAGATTCCGCGCGGACATGGCTCGAGCACCTGCCCCCGAACCGGATCCGCGACTGGGACGACCTGGTCGAGACCTTCGTGGGAAATTTCCAGGGCACCTACGTGCGCCCTGGAAACACATGGGACCTTCGGGGGTGCAGGCAGAAACCTGGCGAGTCGTTGAGGGATTTCATCCGGCGCTTCTCCAAGCGCTGCACTGAACTTCCCAACATCACCGATCACCAAATCATCCACTCTTTCCTCGAGAGCACCACGTGCTATAGCCTGGTATGCAAGTTGGGGAGGAGCCCACCCCCCGACGTGAACCGACTATTCGAGGTAGCCTCGAAGTACGCTTCAGGGGAAGAGGCGGCCAACGCCATCTTCAACGACAAAAAGGGGAAACGCCCTGAGGAAGCGTCCGCGGAGGACGACAAGGCGAAAGGTCCCTCGAAGAAACGGAAGCACGGCAAGAAAGGAAAGAAGCCCCGTGCACCCCGTGGAGCGGGCGACGTCGAAGACGAGGCCCTTGCGGTCGACCCTAACCACAAGGGACCTCGAGGTCCTCCACGTGGTGGGGGCGTTTTCGACGACCTCCTCAAGAAGCCGTGCCCTTACCACAAGACCACAGTCGCTCACACCCTCGAGCAGTGTGAGATGCTGCGGAAGTTCTACAACCGCATCCCTCGAAAGGATGGCGGTCCGCCCAAGGATGGTGGCGCCAAGGATGACGACGGATACCCCGAGGTGGAACACGTGTTCTTCATCACGGGAGGTCCTGCGGCCAACTTGAAGCCTCGACAGCGGAGGAGGGAACGCCGAGAGGTCATGCTGGTCCGTCCAGCGACCCCCTCGTACCTCGACTGGTCATCGGAGACCATCTCGTTCGGTCGCGAAGACCATCCCGACCATATCCCGAACCCCGGGCAGTATCCTCTCGTCGTCGACCCCGTCATCGGCAACACGCGCTTCTCCAAGGTGCTCATGGATGGCGGCAGCAACCTCAACATCCTGTACGCTCCAACTTTGGAGCTTATGGGGATCAGCACCTCCGAGCTGCGGCCAAACAAGTCCTCCTTCCATGGGGTCGCGCCCGGCAAGCGCGTCCAAACCCTCGGGCAGATCGACCTGCCTGTCTGCTTCGGAACCCCGGCAAACTTCCGCAAGGAAGTGCTCACCTTCGAGGTCGTGGGCTTCAAGGGAGCCTACCACGCCATCTTGGGAAGGCCATGCTACGCCAAGTTCATGGCCATCCCCAACTACACCTACCTCAAGATGAAGATGCCAGGGCCTCACGGAGTCATCACGGTCGGCCCGACGGTCGAGCACGCCTACGTGTGCGACATCGAGAGCATCGAGCTCGCGGAGGCTCTCGCCCTCGATGAGACCCTCGTGGCGGATCTGGAAGCAATCGTCAACACGCTCCCTGATGCCAACGAACGGCAGCAGGGGAGCTTCGCGCCCGCTGAGGACACCAAGACAGTGCCCCTCGACCCTGACAGCCCCGATGGCAAGGTGTTGAGGATCAGCTCTTCCCTCAGCGACAAATAGGAAGTAGTGCTCGTCGACTGTCTCCGCGCTCACGCAGACACCTTCGCGTGGAGCCCCTCGGACATGCCAGGCATTCCGAGGGAGGTCGCCGAGCACTCTCTTGATATCCGCCCCCATTCCAAGCCGGTCAAGCAACGTCTCCACCGTTTCGACGAAGTGAAACGGCGGGCGATCGGTGAGGAAATACGCAAACTTTTGGAGGCCGGATTCATCAAGGAAGTGTTTTATCCCGAGTGGCTAGCAAATCCTGTACTAGTGAAAAAGAAAAGTGGGAAGTGGAGGATGTGTGTAGATTACACCAGCTTGAATAAAGCGTGCCCAAAAGCCCCATTTCCTTTACCACGTATAGACCAAATTGTGGATTCCACGACGGGATGTGAACTTTTATGTTTCCTTGATGCCTACTCCGGCAACCATCAGATTAAGATGAAGGAGTCCGACCAGCTCGCGACTTCCTTTATCACCCCTTTCGGCATGTACTGCTACGTTACGATGCCCTTCGGCCTTCGAAACGCCGGGGCCACGTATCAACGCTGTATGCTCCGCGTCTTCGGGGATCATATAGGTCGTATCGTAGAAGCGTATGTCGACGACATTGTCGTAAAAACCAGGAAGGCGGACGACCTGGTACGCGACCTCGAGGTCGTGTTTAGCTGCCTCAGGGCGCACGGAGTCAGACTCAACCCCGAAAAGTGCGTCTTCGGGGTGCCTCGAGGAATGCTCTTAGGTTTCATCGTCTCTGAGCGAGGCATCGAGCCCAACCCCGACAAGGTCACGGCCATCCAACAGATGGAACCGATCCGCGACCTAAAGGGTGTGCAGAGGGTAATGGGATGCCTAGCGTCCCTAAGCCGCTTCATCTCTCGTCTCGGAGAGAAGGGGTTGCCTCTGTATCGACTTTTGAGGAAGGCAGAGCTTTTCACCTGGACCGCGGAGGCTCAGGAAGCTCTCGACCGACTCAAAACAGCGTTAACGAACACGCCGATCCTTACCTCACCAAAAGAGGGCGAACCTCTCCTCCTCTATGTCGCAGCAACGACTCAAGTCGTCAGCGCGGTCATAGTAGTAGAAAGGACCGAGGAGGGACATTCTCTACCGGTCCAGCGACCGGTGTACTACATCAGCGAGGTCCTGTCCGAGACCAAGACGAGGTATCCCCACATCCAGAAGGTGATCTACGCCATCGTACTGGCTCGACGCAAGCTGCGACATTATTTCGAGGCCTATCCGGTGACCGTTGTGTCGTCCTTTCCGTTGGGCGAAATCATTCAGAATCGCGAGGTCTCTGGACGAATCTCGAAATGGTCGACAGAACTGATGGGGGAGACCCTCGCTTACGCGCCGAGGAAAGCCATCAAGTCCCAAATCTTGGCAGACTTCGTAGCCGAGTGGACCGACACCCAGCTCCCCACCTCGAAGTCCAGCCTCGACTGCTGGGAAATGTACTTCGATGGGTCGGTGATGAAGACCGGCGCCGGCGCGGCCGGCCTACTCTTCATCTCACCCCGCGGGGAGCACGTTCGGTACGTTGTGCGGCTCAACTTCCCTGCGTCCAACAACACGGCGGAGTACGAAGCGCTCCTTGCCGGCTTGAAAATCGCACTCGAGCTCGGTATTAAGCGCCTCGACATTCGCGGCGACTCACAACTGGTCGTCGACCAGGTGATGAAGGAATCGAGCTGCCATGACGAAAAAATGGCGGCGTACTGCCAGGCGGTGCGCAAGCTCGAAGACAAGTTCGATGGCCTCGAGCTCCACCACATCGCACGAAGGTACAACGAGGAAGCCGATGAGTTGGCGAAGATCGCGTCGGGGCGAGCCACCGTTCCCCCGAACGTCTTTGCCAAGGACATCGACGTACCCTCGATCACCCTCGCCGCTTCGACCCAAGCCTCGACCGCACCCGACGCTCAAACGTCCGCCCTCGACCCCACGAGCGCGGAGCTCTTGGCGGACGAGGACGAGCCTATGGGATACGAAGCCTGCTCGGGAGATGAGGACGAGGCGAAGGCGATGGAAATTGACGAGGTTTCGG
The DNA here is from genome assembly GCA_015342445.1 of Digitaria exilis. Lineage (NCBI taxonomy): Eukaryota > Viridiplantae > Streptophyta > Magnoliopsida > Poales > Poaceae > Digitaria > Digitaria exilis. Next base: position 3,518,479 of record JACEFO010001965.1, read on the forward strand.
CACCTCGAGATTGGCGGAGCCCGTACCTCGACTGGCTCGACGGAGGCGTCTTGCCTAGCGATCGAACGGAGGCAAGACGCGTAGCGAGGAAAGCTAAACGGTTCCTCATCATCGAGGGGGAACTGTACCGACGGGGAGCCTCCGGGGTTTTGCAACGCTGCATCCCGATACCCGAAGGAAAAGAGCTTATCCTCGACATTCACGCAGGCGTGTGCGGACATCACGCCGCCCCACGCACGCTCGTGGGTAATGCCTTTCGATAAGGTTTCTACTGGCCCACTGCCGTGGCCGACGCCACGGAAGTGGTACGAACCTGCGAAGGGTGCCAGTTCTACGCGCGCAAGACGCACCTACCCGCTCAAGCGCTGCAAACCATCCCCATTACGTGGCCTTTTGCCGTATGGGGCCTCGACCTTGTCGGGCCGATGGCAAAAGCGCCCGGGGGCTTCACGCACCTGCTGGTGGCGATCGACAAATTCTCCAAATGGATAGCTCGACCCATCAGTAGGATCAAGTCTGAGCAGGCGGTGCTTTTCTTCACCGATATAATCCATCGGTTCGGGGTTCCCAACTCCATCATCACCGACAACGGTACACAATTCACAGGAAAGAAGTTCTTAAAGTTCTGCGACGATTTCCACATCCGAGTGGATTGGTCAGCAGTGGCTCACCCACAAACAAACGGCCAAGCAGAACGTGCCAATGGCATGATTCTACAAGGCCTAAAGCCCAGAATTCACAACAAACTGAAGAAGTTTGGACACAAGTGGGTGCAAGAGCTACCATCGGTGATTTGGAGTCTGAGAACGACGGCAAGCAGAGCAACAGGGTTCTCCCCATACTTCCTCGTCTTTGGGGCAGAGGCCATCCTCCCTACGGATCTGGAGTATGGGTCCCCTAGGCTCCGAGCGTACCAAGAGCAGCGAAATTGCCAGGCTCGAGAGAACTCGCTCGACCAAGTCGACGAGGCTCGAGACGTGGCTCTACTCCACTCGGCGAGGTACCAGCAGAGCCTACGGCGACAACAAGCTCGAAGGATCCGGCACCGAGACCTCTGCAAAGGAGACCTCGTGTTGAGGCTTCGACAGGACAACCGAGGGCGGCACAAGCTCTCACCCCCGTGGGAAGGACCGTACATCGTCGCCGAAGTTCTCAAGCCCGGAACGTACAAGCTAGCTGACGAGAACGGGCAGATCCTCACGAACGCCTGGAACATCCAACACCTACGTCGTTTCTATCCCTAGAGTGGCCCCGCGGCCCTCGAAATCTTTGTACATACTCTAGATTTGTGCAAGTCTTTTTGAATCAAGTGTCGATATTGTTACCCCCACAGTTTGGAAGAAAATAAAACGAGCTTTTATTCCTTTCGGGCTTCGAGGCAGGTTTGGCTCTACCCTCGTAGAGCCATCCCTCCCTCGGGGGCTACATGGGGGCTAACCCTCGAAAAAATCGTCGCTTTTCAAAAAAAAAATCCTTTGCGAAACCTCGAAGGAAATACGCTAGGCGTGAAACGGACAAGGGCAGGGTCGCCAGAGCCGAGTGTTCGCCTACGCCTCGAGGCTACGGCAACACCTCACTTCCCTCCGCCTAAGTCATTCACGTACGAACGATCCTAGCGACGCTTTCCGCTCGAGGCACAAGCATCGGACTAATGCACGTCGCAAAGACATCGCATAAAAAGCAAACATCACGTTTAGTTCAAAACAAACGATGTTCAGAAAGATACGAGCGAATCAGTCTTACATAAAAAGTCTAAAAGCTCTAAACTACTTCTTTACATTCGGGCTCGATGGCCCGAGACTTTCAGGGTTCGCCCCCACCGCCAAGGTCGTCCCAGCCGCCGTCGTCCTCGCCAGGAAAGAGGGCGCCCTCGAAGTGGCCGGTGAGCACTCGCGCCGTTCCATCGGCAGCAGCATCGGCCTCGTCCATCGCCGCCACTGCCTCCTCGTCGTTGAGATCGTCGGCGACGACGTACCCAGCGGCGAGCTTCGAGAGGTCCGCTTGGTAGTGGGTCGTAACCACTCCAAGCGCCTTCCGAACTCCAAGCAGAAGGGCCTCCTTCACGCGCGAGGTAAAGTGGCCCCCAAGCGCTCGAAGGCGACTAGCGAGGGAGTTCCCGGACTGCACGTCGGCGCCATCAATCTCGTTGCAGGCCCCCGAGGCTGCCTGCACCAGCTCGTCGAGCTCGCGCTAGGTCGCCGACTATGCCGCCATCACGGCCTCCTTCGACTCGGTCTCGGCCTGAAGCGCCTGCTTCAACGCTGCACCAACAAAGTCAGTCAGAAACGAAAAAGCAACGAAACGAAAGGGTCAGAGCTCGAGCCAAATCAGCTTACCCTCGACCTGTCCCTGAGCAGCCTCGAGAGCCTCCTCCGCCTCTCGGGCCCGCTGCTCCGCCTCTCGAGCCTGCCGCTCCGCCGTGGCCCGAGCAGTTTGCTCCCGCTCGAGCTGGTCTCGAGCCTCGACCGCGAGACGCCGCTCCACCTCGACCGCCAGCTCCGCCGCGCGACGCGCACCCCGCTCGTTCTCCAGCCAGTCACTGCGGTTCGCGAGCTGCTCGCGAAGAGCGCTGACCGAGCCTTCGAGGCGAGCGATGACCTCGCCCTTCTCCCGACCCTGGGCGAGGGCCCGGTCCCGAGCACCTCGAAGGTCGTCCAGCTGGCGCTCTCGAGCCTCGAGCGCCCCCGACAAACGGCGGAGCTCCAACAACAGCTCCGCGATCTGGTCGTTCTTCGCGAACGCCTGTTGGCGGAGCTCCTGCGAAAAAAGAGCTAAGCCTCCTTTGAAAAAATAGGGCATGGCGAAAACGCTACTTACACCGAAACGAACCTTGTGGACCTTGCTGGCCTCGTCGTGAAGACGGAGGATATCCTGCAGCGCCCTGCGAACATCCAAGCCGTGTGACGACTAGACCTCCCACAGAGTCTCCTTCGCCACGGCTTCGTCGACGAACCGCTGGGGAAGCACGCGGCGGGCTTGCCACATCTCCGCGCTTCCACGGGCATGCGCCTCGTAGGACCAGGCCGCCACTGGCCCCGGCTGAGCCATGATGAGAGTCGATGGCGCGGCCCCGCCACTCTCGCGCCCCTGCGTCACGGGGGCTCCAACCCCCAGAGCCTCCGCCAGCTCCTTCAGGTGGGGGAACACGCCGCCATGGGTTCTTCCCTCTCCCCCCTCATGCGGGGGGACCTCCGCGGCGTCCGCCTCCACGGGCGCCGCAGACGGTTCCTCGACGCGAAGAGCCTCCCCAGGCGCGGGGTTGGCCTCCTCGGGCCGAGCTGCCTCGGCGTGGGGCTCGACCGCGCCCTCGAGGAGCTGAGGCGGCCTTGGCTCCTCGAGGACCGGGGGCGCCTCCTCGCGCGGCTGCTGCCCGGCCTGCAGCTCCGCCTGAGTGTCGAAGAACGTAACGAGGTCCTGCACGACTTCGTTCGTCGGGCCCAGGAGCTGCGAGGACGGGTGCGGCGACGAGCTAGGCCCAATCTTGAGGGCCTTGGTTGGCGCGAGGGAAGGCGTGCTCCGCCCCCCAGATCGACTGCGACACGAAAAGAGCTCGGTCAGAGACAAAAACGAAACGCCAACGTCAAGCAAGCAACAAAGAAAACTTACCGCACGAAGGGGAGTTTCCGCTTTGGCCTCGAGGCCGGAACGGGAGCTGCCCCCGGGGCCTCGTCTCCCGCGGAGACGACGGTTTCCCCTTGAGGAGCCATCCTCGAAGCCTCGTCTCCCGCGGAGACGACGGTTTCCCCTTGAGGGGTCGCCCTCGAGGCCTCCTCGCCCCTCGTAGAGTCGACGGGCTCTACTTGGGGGACCTCCGCTTCTGGCCCATGGGCCGGGGCCTCCTCGACGGCGCTCGGCCGCTCGGGGGCCTCGCCTCCACCCTGAGGTTCCTCGAGGGCAGCCGGTGCTGTCCCCGATGGACCCTCAGAGGTAGGCCCCGTGGTCGACGGAGGGGCCTCGCCTCGGCCCTGGGCTTCCTCGGGAACAGCCATGGCCGCCCCCGACGGACGCTCGGTGGAGGGCACCACGGTCGACGGCGGTGTCCCGAGGTCGACGACCTCTTCGCCACCACCCCCAGACGATGCAGCGGGGGCGGGCCCACCGATGCGAAGCTCGAACGGAGATGGGCTCCTCGCCCCGCCGTCTCCATCAGATCCATCGGGATCGGTGGATGATTCCGGCGTGGGGAGCGGCGAGAGCCCCCGCTTCGCCCGCTCGCGGTTCTCCGCCTCGAGCTTCTTCCTCTTGCGGTCCTTCCGCTGCCGCCGAGCCTCCCTCCGGGCCTTGGCCCCCTTCGCCTTCTCGGCGAGGGCGCGGTTGACAGCCTTGTCCTCAGGGACAGGGGGCTTGGAGTAATGGCCATGCGATACGCCCTGCAAGGCACCATTCGCAAGGTCAGAAACACGAGAACAAAACCAAAAAAAAAAGCAAAGATCGAGGGTCACTTACGAGGCTCACGTAACCATCCTCGGGCCGCATCGGCACCGCCCACGGGTCGTCTGGCAGCTTGTCGAGGGCGCGCCGCGCCCGCTGAACGGCGGTGGCGACGGGCAATGGCTCCGCCGCCATCACAGTGCCGGTGAGGTCGGCGTCGGGGGTCATCTTGTGCAACGGGAGCCTCCTCCGCATAAGGGGAAGCACCCGCCGCCGGTGGAAGTTGGCGATGACACCACCAGCGGTGAGGCCGAGCCTCGAAAGCCGTTGGAGCGCCTCGACCAGCGGGTCGAGCTTCTTCTTCCGCGACGGCGGCGACACACCGAAGTGCCAGTCGTCCTGCTTCTGCGTCAACAGCAGGCCAGTGTAGGGCGGCAGATGTCCTCCGTCGTTCCGGAGGTAAAACCATCCCTTGTCCCATTCTTGGTTATTGGAAACCATGGAACTCGGGATGTAGAGATCCTTGCGGCTCCTCCGGACTTGGAGCACCAGGCCACCGGCGCGAACGGGGCGACGAACCCCCTTGGAGACGCTCTCCGAGAAGAGCTCGCCGATGAAGAGATGGCACCAAAGGTCCCAATGGGCCTCGATGCCCAGATAGCCCTCGCAGACGGCGACGAACACCGCCGCCTGCGAGATCGCGTTGGGCGAGAAGTTGTGCAGCTCCACCTTGTAGTGGAAGCACAGCGCTCACATAAACCTCCCCACCGGAACGCCGAAGCCCCGCTCATGAAAACGAGCGAAGCTGACGACGTAGCCCGCCGGCGGGTCAGGCTCCGTAGCGGTCCCCGGCGAGATCCAGACGGGTGGCTCGCCGTCGACGTTGGGCGGCAGCACCCCGACCTCCACAAGACTGTCCAGGCAGTGCTTGGTGGCGTTGGATGGTTTCCATGGCGCGGGATCGACGAACTGGGCCATGGCGGCGAGAAGGAGCTCGGACAAAGGAAGAAGACGAAGGCTAGGGCGAAGAGAGCTGAGGGCAAAGGCTAGTATGCTGAGGGAAGCGTACCCTTGGCATGGGCACTGCCAAGCTATTTATACTCCCCCGCGGAGCTAGGCACGGCAGGACGCCGGCATTGACGCGACATCCCCTAGGACTGACAGCCAGGCCTGCCCCGGGAGACGTAACGGCGCGGGCCGCGTCAACCGCGCAATCGAGTAACTGCGCCGTAAATTTCGAGGAGTCTGGCGCGGCAGACGTGCGGTCGTGTCAAACTGCGCCCGCACGCCTCGCCTGAGAAAGCGCGCCCACTTCTCCCACGATCCCACGATCGCACGAAACCGCGAAGTTTTCGCTACGGGTCATCATGACTCGCGCAGAACGAGGGCGCATTCAAGACGCCTACCCTCGAAGAAGGGACCTCGAAGCTCAAAAGCTCAAGGGCACCCATTCAAGGGAAAGAGGTCTCGGAAGCCTCGATACCCCGCGCGGAGCGGAACCATGGAATAACGCTCGATGCTTCCGCCTCGAACTGAAGAAGCCATCGTGCTACTGATCAGGGGTTCGAACCTTGGGCCTACGAAGGGTTTCGACAAGGGCCTCAGATCAACCGAGTCAGGGATAATCAACGGTACCCTCGAAGCTCGAACGCTCGAGGAAACCAACCGATTATGTTCGAGGCCAGGCAGAGTGCCTAGATCGAGGGACCCCTCGAGGGGGAGCATCGAGCCCTCGACCTCTATCGAATGAGGTCGAGTCCCGTCTAGCATACTTTTTGCGAAAGGCTTCAACGGGCGTGTCCTATGACCACGAGCCTACCCCTATCGAATGGGGCATGGACGTCCGCTCGAACCACCCGTTACCAGCTCAACCAGGCATCCGTGGCTCGATCCCACCGAGGGAAGCATGGGTCGCCTCCTCCTCAGCATCCTCGAACAGGGAGCTCGAGGCATGTAGAAAGCCCGAAATTCCCCCCACCTCAGGCACGGTGGACGAACCCACGTCTGAGGAAGCCGCGGGTGCTCTTCACCTTAAGGTGATGAGACCTTGGGAGAGTAACAACCACTCTCCCAAGGCCTCGGGGGCTACACCCGCGGGTGCGCTAGCGCGCCCCCACGGACTCCCGGAGCCCACGAAGAAACGAAGGCCTCGAAAGCCTCGGCGAACTCCAGCCTTCACAGGATTAAACCTCATCCCTGCGAAGGCTCGGGGGCTACTGTCGGGTACCTACAAAAGGGGTACCCCAATCTAAGTCCAAAACTACTTGGCGCCAAGGCCCACAACGACATCAACCAGGCTCCACAGCCCAGCAAAGGCCCGCCATCGCTATAAGTCTTCGGCGCCCATCCAGCTCGAGGCAAGCGACCACCCTCTAGCGGATGTTTTCCGTCTCGATCGAGGCTCGGCGGCCTCGAGGACGACCCCTACCCTCGAGGGGGTGTTTTCCGTCTCGTTCGAGGGTCGGCGAGCTCGAGCTTGCCATCCAAGCTCGAGCCCGCCTCGACGGGAACGACGCCCAACGCGCCGCGATTCGTCAGAGTCGTTGAGACGCGGTCAAAAAACAGGATCAATACTCCACGCCATCACCTACCCTCCGGAGAAGACATCGGTCAAATCCACTCGCGACAGTGGACTCTGAGCGCCACGCCAGACCTAACCCTGCCAGCAGCACTGTGCCAACCACTCCTTTGACTTTATCCCCCGCCGGACGCGCAGCCACCCTCGAAGGCAGCCTCGAAGGAGACCATGGAAAGCCGTTCGCAAGACACCATCCTCTGCGTCGTGAACTGTCACGAGAAGGAAGGACGATACGTCAGTCCCTGCCATGTCGTCAGCAGAGTTGGAAGGCGCGATTCCCGCTCACGTACGGCGCGGCATGGACGAACAGTGCACACAGCGACAAACACATGTACTCGCACCCCGCCCCCTTGTCTATAAAAGGGGGAGGGAAGCCCATGCAAAGAACAAGACACGCAGAGAACACAAGTCTCAAACACACACAGACCATAACCAGGGACCTAGGAGCTCATCTCCTTCTCCCACCTTGCTTGTAAACCCCTACCACGAGCAACACGTAACCCGGTGCATCGCACCACTGCTGGACGTACGGCCCCGTGGCCGGAACCAGGATAAAACCCCGTCTCTCGCTCTCGCCATCAGGGAAACGAGTGGTTAGCACCGCAATCACTTGTTGGTGCCGGTGCGACCAAATCAGGCACCGACAGTAGTTCACTAGGTTGGGGGTGATATAGACTTTTTCCAAGATAAAAGTAAAACCGACCAAATTAGATGCCGAGCAGGAGGTCAAAATCACGTATGTGCAGTTTTTTATTGTTTTTTTAGATAAACTTCATGTATGTGTAGTTTTTCTTTTTGAGAACACGTCATGTATGTGTAGTGTGTACGAAAAGAATACAAAAGCATACGAACTCATGTATTCCAAATTTCCAATATGCAGCCCACCTCCATTACCCGAAATGGGCCAAACCCAATGCCGGCCCAACTCTTCTGTACCTCTCCTCCGTTCCGGTCCAAGCTGTCCAAAAAAACGGAACAGTCCAGCACTCGCTTCCTTCCTCTCCTCCCGAGTCCTGACGAGCGAGAAGCCGAGAACGAACCGCACGCCGCCGACGAACCCCAGAGGCGATAGCAAAGAGCTCTTCTGTCTTCTCCTTCTCTTCCCCCCATCTTCATCTCCGGACCGATTAGGTTTGTCAGATCTCCCCCAAACATTTTTTTTCCCTTTTTCCGTTATTTTTTCCTTCTGGATTATCAGGTGAGCAATATGGGAGGAACCCCTCCTGCTTCGCCTCCTGGATCCGATTCCTCCCTCTGTGATGAGTTCTCCAAGGTTAGCGCCACGGATAAGTAGCCTGTCTTCACCTTGCTTTCGAATCGAATTAGAGAAACGCATAACGACCTGATATGATTGATCGGTCGTGCACTTTTTTTTTGTTTTGTTTTTGGGTGATGACTGTACCTAGTGAAATGGTAATCTATTTTGTTTTCGAACCCAAATCGAAGTTATTGATGCTAGAAGATCTTATTCCTGTTTTTCCTACTTCAAGGTAGGATGCTTTTCGAAGTTGTATCCGATCCATAATTTTTGTTCCTAGCCACACTTTACCACGCCTAAGGTTAGGTGCTTACCACACATGTGGCAAGCCACATTCCGTGGTAAATTGGACTGTTTGGTTGATAACTAAGGTGAGGCAAATTTGTGTGGCTGCTGTTTGGATAAGCTGCCATAAGTGTTTGATAAAAATAAATTAATTTATTATCTTACACGTTGCTGTTAGATATAAAACAAATCTAGGTATATTTTTCTTTTACTCAACAATATATTTTGCTTCAACAATACGTATTATTAATAAAATTAAAATAATTTAGCAACAGTGGTCTTAATATTAAAATCAGTTACAAAGTAATATACAAACTACCGTCCGCAGGAAGGCTCCTTGCAGTAGTTCCTCGATCCAAGAGTTTGAGCACCAAACAAAAAAATAATAGTATGGTAGACACTGTAACATGCATGCGAAGAGACGAGCAGGACAAAGCAAAAGCTCTGGCACCGTGGCGCGCCACGAGCGATGGCGGAGAAAAAGCTCGCCACGGAATTAACGTAGAAAACTGTGGCGAGCGGTCATGGCAGTTGTGGCGAGCCTCTCTAAATAATAAACCAAACACCTGCCAAAATGTATGTGGCGAGCCTAATGTTTGGCGTGGCCAACTGTGGCCAGCAACCAAACACCCCATTATTTAGATGAGGCTCGCCACAACTGCCACGACCGCTCGCCACAGTTTTCTGCGTTAATTCCGTGACGAGCTTTTTCTCCGCCATCGCTCGTGGCGCGCCACGGTGTCAGAGCTTTTGCTTTGTCCTGCTCGTCTCTCCGCATGCATGTTACAGTGTCAACCATGCTATTATTTTTTTTTGGTGCTCAAACTCTTGGATCGAGGAACTGCTGCAAGGAGCCTTCCTGCGGACGGTAGTTTGTATAGTACTTTGTAACTGATTTTAATATTCAATACCACTATTGCTAAATTATTTTAATTTTATTAATAATACGTATTGTTGAAGGAAAATATATTGTTGAGTAAAAGAAAAATATACCTAGATTTGTTTTATATCTAGCAGCAACGTGTAAGATAATAAAGTAATTTATTTTTATCAAACACTTGTGGCAGCTTATCCAAACAGCAGCCACACAAATTTGCCTCACCTTAGTAATCAACCAAACAGTCCAATTTTACCACAGAATGTGGCTTGCCACATGTGTGGTAAGCACCTAACCTTAGACGTGGTAAAGTGTGGCTAGGAACCAAACATGCCCAATAAACCAAACACCTGCCAAAATGTACGTGGCGAGCCTAATGTTTGGCGTGGCCAACTGTGGCCAGCAACCAAACACCCCCCAACTTTCTATTAGTTTCCCAACTCCTTGTCCGATACAGAGAGATTTGTTTGCTACTCTTTTATTTATTTATTTATTTATTTATTTATTATGTGCTCACAAACCTATCGAGCCGTAAGAATATAACAGGCACTACATGGCAGGACTTTCTTCCGATCCCAGCTGGTCCGACCTCCCGGTTGATGTTCTCCTCTGCATCCTGGATCGCCTCGAGCTTCCCCCAGCGCTTGCTTTCGCATCAGTCTGCACGACGTGGCGCTCCACTGCCCTGGCTGCCGGAGTCCCATGTTGCAGCGGTCCATGGCTCATGACTTGGGCCGATCTCCTCGAGGAGAGGGAGAAGCAGGGCAGAAGCAGCTCAGCTGTGACCTGCAACTTCTACCACCTACTTGACGTTGACAAGGCTTATGGTGTCACTTTTCCACAGGGCTGCTTTGTTGCGTGTTGTGGGGCCTCTCATGGGTGGCTGGTTTTGGTGAATGAGCTCTCCAATCTTGTGCTCTACAATCCCTTCACCACAGCCATTATCCATCTCCCACCCATCACCGATTTTGCGTGCGTGAACGCGGTCTACGGCAACGAAGGGAACCTGGAGCACTACCTTGAAACAGGAAAACTCCACGAAATAACTTCTCTTGGAACATGGTTCTACCAGAAGGCGGTGTTGTCTTGCAGTCCATCCAAAGGTGGTGACTATGTTGTGATGATCATCCATCGTGACAACGATTGGCTCTCTTTTGTCAAGTCAGGACAGAGCAAGTGGCAAGTGGCTTCAATTATAGTGGGGAGAGACAGATATGCCGACTGCGCCTACCATTATGGGAGGTTCTATGCCGTGACATTCCATGGAATGGTGGAGCAATGGGATATTGATGACTTGAATGGAGCAACGAGGAAGGTGGTTGTTACGGCAGAGATACATATGGGGCCTATCCTTTCTAGGCATCTATTGTCTACATCGTGGGGTGATCTCCTGCAGGTTCATGCACATCTTGAGGTTGGGTACCCAGACCGTATCAGGTTCCAAATTCACAAGGTTAGCCAGGATGGATGTAAGAAGTTGCCAAGGAAGGATTTTGTAGATCATGCCTTGTTCCTTGGACTGAATCACTCAGCATGTCTGCCCACCAAGAAGTTTCCCAAGCTAAGAGCTCAGTGTATATATTACTCAGCTCCCTGGATGGTTATAACATTTGAATTTATTCGTCGGCTACACCATGGTTGGGGAGGTGTAAGGACATGACTTGGCAAGAAGGAAGTTTGAACATGCGTTTCCCTTTCCTGATGATAAAAGATATACCAATGACCCTACCCCTTCTGAGGTCTGGATCACTCCAAATCTATAATAATTTGATAAGTGTTTCTTAGGAGGCTTTATAGTACAACTTGTAACTGATTAAGCTGCTGATATATTTGTTATTGTATAATATTAAAATTTTCTCACTCTTTTGTAAGCATTTAATAAGATCATTATGCGCATTTAATAAGATCATTATGCAATAAGATATACTTCCTGTAATACCCATTTTAAAAATACCATTACAATTCATCACTTGGTTTGTCTAGAACTCTGTTCTTTGGGACTTCTCCATTAAGTCAACCACTGCTTGAGCCAATGTTAAGATGGCCACCCGTGATCATTTCTCTTTAGCAAGAAAAAAGTCCACATATCGATGGAAGAGGCCGAAGCTCTATGCGACAGGATTGGAATCATGGTAAAAGGGAGTCTGCAGTGCATTGGGAACTCTAAAGAGGTAGACCAACTCTTGCTTTTCATACATGATGACTATTGATCTACATTTGTCGACCAAACATACATGACTTTTTCCAGCTGAGAGCCAAGTGTGGAGGCACAGACGTGCTCACTGTAACAACTACAGCGGCCAAGGATCAGCCAAGTGTTTCATACTTTCATGCCATGCAGTTTGAGATGCCGAAGCGGGGGTTGAGGATCAGCCAAGTGTTTTTATGCCATGCAGCCTGGTTGAACATCTCTGCCTGGGGCTTGTCTGATGCAACGCTGGAAAATGCCTTCATCAAAGTTGCCAGCGAAAGTGACATGAACTTTGTTTTTGTAGTGTAGTCTTTGATATGAAGGAATTTAACTTGAACTTTGTTTTTGTTGGACCGTATATTTGTACCTACATGTGAAATTCTACTCCATAACTACATGTGAAATTCTACTCCGTCTGCCCGGCCGTGATTTGCTTCTCCATGTTACCGACGGCAGAGGTGAAGATGCCCAACTCGGCGTCATGCCCGTTCCCGATCAACGACAAGGTGACGAAGTTTTTGGTGTGCCGCCGGGGTTCGTGACCACGGTGATGGCGGCGTTCAAGCTTGTGGAGTGGCGCCGGCGTTCGTGACCCCTTCGACGCCCAGGGACACGGGGAGAGCCTGGATATGCCTCCATTGCCACGTAAGCGCCACGTCCTCCCTCCTGATTCGCCAATCCACATGTTCTGATGTCGCATCGTGATCCTGTCCAAGGCCACGGAATGGTCCGGCCGCTGAAGCTGCTTCCGTGAAGAGATGTGCAGGATCCAATTCAGTCATTGTTGTTGATTGATGAAAGGAGGCTGCAAGAAGAGGACTCTGTTTTCTCCTCTTTTATGCAATCAATACGTTCTATTTCTGTTCAGCATTGTAGAACGAGCTCAGTAAAATGGAGCCAGATCAGAAAGAATGCACAAAAGCACATAAAAATTACATAGCAAGATCACTCACTGCAGGCATATAGAAGTCTTAATAGCATGCATCAGCAAACTTAAATAACTCCTGACAGAAACTTTTGCCGTTCAACAGTGCTGCAGGGACATATGCCTGCCAAGCATCGTCCATCGCACTGTTCCGGCAAGGTTGACATTCTGGAGAATATAGCAGCATTCATGTCCATGCTACAACAGGATAATCCAGACGGACCCCAGTGACTTAACGCTAATTAATGTCAACTACAGTCTACCCAATCATCGTGATTTGACTAGTTAGCAGATGATCCCAACAGGATAAACGGATCAACGCTTCCTCTTGTGACTGCGCCACTGCTTCATGACATACTGGACGGCTTCCTTCAGGGTTGCTTTCCGGTCCTCCTTGTAGTTCCACAGCTCTGGTACAGGGTAGCGGCCACTGGGATTGTACTCGTTGATCTCAACCAATGCCTTTGTTACCAGCCCATAGATTTCCTCGCCATGCTCTTTTTTTAGCTTCTGAAGGTTCTCATCCTCCTCTTCAAGAACTCCCTGCACCAGAATGCCCATCAGATGCTAGAATATAGCATGGAGACACTTGTAAAACTGCAAGTCCTCCATGAAACTGACGACTCAAATTACAAAACAGAATTAGGGAAGCAAGAAATCAATTGTAACTGACTCAAACTGTAAGCCAGAATTGGAAGCCGGAAAGAAATTGCAATCTGATTGAGGGATTCAGGTGGGGATTCTCTCTCCCCCAGTGACCATTAAAAAAAAATTGTAACTGATTGAGTGACGTACCGTCTCTTTTCCATCAATCAACACAACCTTGAAAGGGTACCAGTTTGGGTTTTTAATTTCTTCTTGCCATTTTGAACAAAGGATAGCAGAAGCGGCTTCTGCATCCTCTTTTGAGAACCTTTTCATGTAAGCACTTCCAAATGCTTTGGGATCAAGTTCGCCCATTCTCTTGATACCTATATTTGATCGGCCAACAATAAGCTCCTGGAAGCCCTGCAGCATGCAACAAGCATAAGGAGAATGGCATGAGATGTGAGAAAAATAAAAGAACAAATAGGTGCCAACGAGGTAGCTTACAGCTATCAGCTCCTTCCGAGCATTTTGTAACTCATCGTTGCTCTTTCTTTCTTTCATAACCAGAGTCTGATTCAGTGATTCCATTGCCTCCATTTCGTCATACTTATCCTGTAGCTCTGTACTGAGTTCTTTCATCTTCTTCTGTGATTCGTAATCTTCCTCACCAGGCATATGCTTCATAACTTCCAATTTTCCCTGCAGTTGTTGTATTTCTAACTCGAGCTTCTGCTTGGCGTCCAACTGCTGTTGCAGCTTAAGAATTTTTTCCAGAGCAGCTTTTTTCTCCCTCTGCGTTTTACGAACAGTAACATGCTCATAGAAATATTTGTCTCTCAAGAAATAACATAAAACAATATATCTTTGACCAATAACCAAACCTTGTGTTCTTCCACAAGCTTAAGCACTTTCTCATCGGACCTTTGTTGCTCCACTGTTGCCATCTTAAGATGCTCAGTTTTCATTTGGTTCTGCATTCAACCACAAAAGCTTGAAATAAATATCACACTTAAAAGAACTAACCTAACAGCACACTTCATTTCATCACTAGCGTCATTGAATGCCTTCCGATGAAGTAGAATTTGTTCACTCAACTGCCCAAGATTAAGGATGGTAAAGTCGTACACAATTTGGACCCATTTGCCCATTGAACAATCATCTATAAAATCATCACCCCAATACTAACCAATAGGTGAACTTCATCATTTTATTCAATCCATCTAATAAAAAGGTCTATGTTGCCATAAGGTGCTGGATGAAACATGCAAAGGCAGTGGGCCTGCTTTGTGGTTCTTTAGATTGTAGTTGATTGTATGGTTGAATGAGCAGTGTGATAACCATATCACCTGCTCTATGGCTTTGGTTATTTTCTGGAATAACTAATATGTGAAATTAGGGAGAACCTTTCCATCTTGTTTCTCTACGAAGACACAAAGTAACCTAGTACAGCTTCCCGCATTATACCCTGATTCCCCTATCAATAAACTATATGCAAATCAGCAAATGTAATATGAAAACAAATGCAGGAGAAGTGAAATAAGAAAATGGAATGCTATGCACAATAAAAGGAATGCTAATATGTGAAAGTGCAGAGCAATCATCATTATCCCTACAATAAAAAAGGAAATAAAATAGAAGAGAAAACAAACTTCAAAAATTTTAACAAGAGGCAGACTAGCAATAAACCAGCACATACCTTTTCCTTCTCGTGCATAAGATTCCTTATATCATGATTGCTCCGCAAAGCTAGCTCATCAAGCTCCTTGGATCTTGAGTTAAGTTCCTGCATCTTGGTCTCCAACTCTGAACGGAGATTTTGATTCTCATCAATGATCCTCTGTGAATGCCTACGAGCAATTTGCTGAATCTTGCGAATTTCTGATACGAAAAAAAGGGTTATCAACTGGAGGTACCATTTATGCTTAGAGATCAGAAGTGGATAAATGTTGACAACTAAACATAATAAATATGCATCAATAGTAAAAGATCAATAGAAACCTTCATTGTAACTATGGAGGAGCTGCTCCCTTTGTGCCATCATCCTGTCAAGCGATGCAGTTGTCTCGTTGCACTTAGATTCAAGTTCTTGCACATGCATATTCTTTACTTCAATCTCGCTTGCTAAATTAGCAACAAGCTTATCAGTTTTGCGGGTCTCTTCACTTTCACAATCACCAACAGTTTTCAGATCACTATTTTTCCGCAAATGGTCTCCTATAGGCCCTTGACACCTATGATCATCAGCCCTTGCAACCCATCCAAACATCTCTGACCCTCGGTACCTCTTCAGCTCCCATTCCTTTTTGCCATAACCCTCTGCCTCGAAATGATTTTCAAAGGCGAGTGCATTTTTGAAGCCACTCCAGTCTTTGCCAAATTCAACAATAGCATTGCCTGTGTGACCTCTACGATTCCACAAAGGAATAACCTTCTGTGGGCGGAAGCGTGAAAGTTGCTCCTTCAACCGATTTCCACTCTCTCCAACTTGGCGCCCATTCTTCCACTCTGTAGGCACATTAACCAGGACACCCATCCAGGGCCAGACAAACTGATCACCTCTGTTTCCAGGATTTTGAGGTTCTATAAACATGCTCAGTTGTGACTGTGACTCAGAGGACCTGCCAGATTCATCCTTCAAATATTTGACAAGGGCACGGTGGGTTGCCTTGTCTTTTGCTTGTCGATTAGTGGATGAACCTACTCCTGTGGCATGCTGAAGTAGGCTATCCATGCTGTAATCCTTTTTTCTTTTGTCCCTGCAGAATGGGCAGTTGTAGGTCTCCTGATCCTTCACTTTTATATGTCCTGATTTCAGATGTTCATAAACCTCTGCTTCACGCTCATCAATTTCAGAATCACTAATTTCATAATCGTCTTCTGAACTAGAGCCCATTTTCAGAGAGAACAATAGCGGGCGATGGCCTAGAGGACAAATAAATGAGAACATGTTTCAGCATTTTGATCAAATTAGTCAAAATTGGGAAACAATAATTAAAATATATGGAAACCTGGAATACTAAAGAGGAACGACACGAGACCAATATAGCAAACAACCCTCAGCATGTCTTATGTGTTATGGCTTTATTTGGTACACTATACAAGCTTCTCATAATACCAACATGGTTTATTTAAAGTATATGAAACATAATTAATCGAATCGGTTTTACCAAATTTGATTATCCCATTTACAGTTGCTATACAATTAAGTGATAGTGTGATACACACTTAAAATCTCTCCATTAGCAAGGATAAAAGGACTGTTTAAAGCATATCAACAAAATGAGTAAAAACTAGCTCCCAAATTTGGCAAAATAGATAAAATAGCATCTGTTTAGTTGTACAAAACCTTTTTACTTTATCAGATTCTACACAGTCCCGTCATCTACAATATTGTCTTGGTAGTTTCATGCTGATTCTTAACAAGCAACTGATTGCAACAGGAACAAGGGTGAATTTGTCTATTTCATGGCACTTGACAGAAATACCTTTACTCATACTGAAATTTCTCATGAACTATCCAGTAAGTCATAATCCGAGGAACTCAGCCAGCACTAGAGACTAGATAGGTGGACGTCATGTGACACACAGAGCAGCAGCAATGTAGGCAGCAGATGTAAAATGTGGAAGCTATATGCTGAAAACTTGCTTGGTAAACCCCAGTTCAAAAAGGTATACCAAGAATCATAATAATCTCATACAACTACAACACATGTTTATAGAGAACAATAACATACTCAGGCTTGAATTTTAATAGCTTATTAAGATAGAAAGCTGAAAGTGCCTATAATGAATTATCAAAGCATGTGGGCAAGTGCAAAGCATAATGCTGTGGTCTAATGTGGTAAGGCAGTACCAGAGGTGATGCGCACCCAAGATTACAATAAAAAGGATGTAAACCAGAATAAGTGTGATTTAAGTTTAGAATGCAGATGCATAACTTGATTAGGCGCTAGGCCTCACACGGTCAACCATTAATCTCTTTATCTCTAGACTTAGACTGCGCAAACTTTGTAAAGATTAGCAAATATAGGAAGCAGCAACATTTCTGTAAGCAATCACACCTAATGGAGTAATAACAGTATAACACCATAAAAGTTTGCAAAAACGGGCTGTCTCTCATCGGAGACATCAGAGTTCAGGCAATCAGAATTCAGAATAACCAAAGCACAATAGGCAACGGCCTGGCTACCAAATTCATGAACTAGCATACTTTTGACAGTGGGCAGGATGCAAAATTCAAGCCACCCGCCTACCAAGATAGACTTGGCGTGGGTGCCAGATTCGACCAAACGGAAGCACATACGCAAATCAGTCATTAGGGAACAGGACCCTATTAAAAAAAATTAGGACTTTACTATCCACATGCAAGATTTGGGGCGACGGCATGCACAGGACAGGTTCAATGTTGCCGGAATGCCCCTGCCACCCCCCAGAATCCACCGCCGCCCCCGGCCGCCGGCAATGGCACCACCCACAGGCCGCCCTCCCCCCCCCCCTCCCCCCAATTAGCCAACTGAGGAAGCCGCTCGCCCCCGCCGTCGGCCGGTCGGCCCTTCCCGCCGGTTGCCGTCCGCCGTCCGGCCGGCGCCCACACCGCCTCGCCTCGACACCCTCGACCCGCCCCGGCCGCTGTGCCTACCGCTGCTCCTCTAAGCTCGCCGGCGCAGCTGTGGAGTGTGGGGAGGAGGAGGAGGTGGAAAGGGTGGCGGATACCTGCGACGATCGGCGGCGGCGGCGGTCGGTGGAGGCAGGGGCGTGCGAGGAAGAGGGTTTTGCTCCGGTCGGTGGCTTGCGTTGAGTGGGCAGAGCCTCAGACGACGGACAGGTGGAGGTGTCAAATGGCGTCAACTCCAGTCCTCTGGCCTTCTTTCTCCTCTGTTTTGTTCTCTTTTTTTTTAAAAAAAAAACACAGCTGAAAAAAAGATCCCGGCCGCTGCATTGCCCCTATATGGAGCGAACCGTACTCGATCCATCGACCCAGACCGTACTAAGGATAACCGTTGGTGCACCGATGGTTCTCTAGGGTCGAACCGTTTCATCTGATCATCTCCCAATCTCTCTTTCCCTCACCTGTGCCCGCATCAGCGCCATGTCTCCGTGCTCGCCGACACTCGCGCCGCCGGCCGCCACCGCTACCGAGCTCACCTGCGCCCTCAGCCGGCGAATCTTTATCACCAGGTGATGGGCCGTCTGCCATGCTGG
This sequence comes from Digitaria exilis, assembly GCA_015342445.1. Classification (NCBI taxonomy): domain Eukaryota; kingdom Viridiplantae; phylum Streptophyta; class Magnoliopsida; order Poales; family Poaceae; genus Digitaria; species Digitaria exilis. Next base: position 3,536,754 of record JACEFO010001965.1, read on the forward strand.
AGGAAAGTGGGCAGTGGAAACGAGCCCTATGAGCTACAACTCTGCGAGGTCGCGACTGGGTGCGGCTGCTGCACGACGGCGAATATTGCTGAGGAAGGGGCGGTGGCTCGGTGGGCGCGAGCTCCGGTCGCAGGGAATTTGTAAATTGTTGTGGGAGAAGGCTGAATTTGGCTGCCGCCCTTCTATGCTCGGTTGGCTGCTATGCTTGACCGGAGGTAGAAGAAGAAGAGATGGCGCAGGAAGGGAGAGAGGGGAAGCGGGAGAGGTAGTAGGCTGTTGCTGGTGGTGCCCTGGTTCGGTGGTGAGGGACAGGACGACGGTGGCACGGTGCGGCAGCGGCGGCGGCGTGGGATTTGGGGCGCGCTGTGTGGTAGTTGACTTAGGCGTGGATCGAACCACAGGATCCTACGGTGATCCTAATCGAACTCAGGGTTAGAAAAGGGGCCCATTAGGGGCGTTTTTACTGGTCGGGTTGGTGGACCACAGGGTCCCGCCCCATGCCCATCTCTAATTGCCCCAGGATTGGGGTGTGTTTGGTTGGGAGTGGAGGAAAAGAACTTTTGGGGTGTGTTTGGTTGGGAGTGGAGGAAAATAACTTTTTCTGAGAAACGTGTTCTGTAAGAGGGATGAATAGAAAAATTGAAAGGAGTTAAAAGGGAATTTTTCTAGGAAGTGTGTTTTCTAAAAGAGATAAATAGTAGAGTCCAAGAGAACTTCTGGAACTAAACACGGCCCTGGACTGAAGCCCCGTCTTTGTGACTCTGTGTCAGGGTCCCATTCCACAATCGATCGCGACTTTTCCTATCCAGAGTTCAGCCATGGCCTATGCCCCGCCTAAAAGCAAGCCTCACAAGTCACAAGACGCCCATAGGTTGACCCTGATCTATCGCACCTGAACTGCGCATCAATGTGAGGATCATCTCCACTGCATGATCATGGTGTATGAGAAATCCGATTTGAGCACGCCATTTTCCCGTACAGTGTCCAACAGAAAATGAAGCTTTCATATCGTACCGTGGTCAATATTAGAACCAAAATCCAACGGCCAAAAATGCTGCATACATGACATGCATGATATGAATTATAAAGTATTAGCAAGTATACATTAGGTACCATATGACATTGTGTGGCACGAACACGAGAGAAATATGAAGCTAATGTTGTACTGCTCTTCCTTTTGCATATGAAGTTGCGGTACCAAAATTTCAATTAATGCACCAAATAGAAACCAGAAATTAAAAGCTATAATCGATTAGGGAAAAGATTGAAGATTAATTTTAAACACTCAGAGGATAGTGAAACTCACTAGGCCATGTATTGAGCCAACCCTAGGTGCAGGCTCGCCCCTGGCTGCACCTACAACAACACAATTACCACATCTTACTATTACTATGGAATGATTGGATTTTTTCGAAGCCTATATGTGAAGGAACATAGGATCCAAGGTAAACAAAAAAAATCCTAAAAAATCTATAAAAAATTTGAAACATATGCCCTTCAACCCGACAAACTTTAATCATAATAGTCATTGGATTTGTTATCTTTTCTAATAATTATTCACATCTGTCATTATGAAAATAAGCTAAAGTATACCCCTCTGTCATCATAAAAAATAATATAAAGCAACCACTAACCACTAATATCCGTATAAATAACCCATACATACCATTATAAAAAATAATAATCTAAAACTATGTAACCTCTATGTAACCACCTATACCATAGTAATAGACGCAGGACAGGTGCCGTTGCCAACTTGCTATGGTGGATGCGAGAAGTTTACTACTGATCGTCAAGTTCAGTTGAACTGCATGAACTTTATTAAATTAATGCTGGTGTGAGGAAAGCATGGACAGTGTTTACTGAATAGGTACGAGCGAATTCAACAATCCTTGAACACGTTTCCCTCTCGAGGAAAGAGAGTATGTACTTAGGATCTGTTTGGAACGAAACAAAACAAAACAATAGATGACAGGCTGACAGCCGCGGAGGGCGAGCAGAACCTGCAGGTGGAAGGAGCAGCTGGTCCGGCGGGCACCTCTGCATCTTGATTTGGGGACGCAGATGTTCAAGATGCTGAAGCAGGGGTTGAGGATCAGTCAAACTGGCCTTCATCAAACTTGCCAGCTAGAGTGACATATCCTCTGTGTAGAAACGATATTAGGAGTTGAGGACATTTGTAGTTTTGAAATTCGAGTCAAGGTCTCCCAATTGCCAGCTGGATGGCTAATATGAACGTGCCCCGTAGATTCCTGCTGAAAATTTGCATTCGGATTTCTTTAATCTAGGTGTCCCTGGCTAGATCAGCAGCTTCATGGAATGAACCGACGACTTGGATACAGTAAGTCTAGACGCATATACAATTTGTTTTCAACAATGAAGTTATATACTACATATCATGTAGATGAAATGTATATAACGACAATGATTTCTCCTGGTTCCTTGTTTATCCATTATAACATGTTTAAGTTTAGAAAAAGTCATATTGACAAATACAGATTGATGCTTAGGGAGCAAGAATGGTGGTTCAGTTTCGGAGAGAGATTGTTACTCGGAAAAATAGGAGATGAGATAGACACAACTAGACAGAAGGGAGACAAAGACGACGACCATGCATGAGTTCGAAGTCTTGCACTTAGCCAACAACCAATTTTCTCGGCAAGGCTGTGTTCAGATTGGGGTAAAAAACACTGTAGCGGCAGAAAACCACTGTAGATAAGTCCTGAGAAACATATTTTGTGAGACGGAGGAATAGTTGAATAACATATTTTATGAGAGGGAGGAATAGTTGAATAGTGAAAAGTTAGAATGAATAGTGTTTAGTTTAAAATCTGAACAGGGCATAAAGAATAAAAACAGTCTGCTCATCTGAACAGTTGTGACATGACATGTGACTACCTACAAACGTCTTTGTCAAAAGGATTCGTTTGGAAAATCCTTATAATTATGTGGCGCGTGATATGTACTTTTAATAATTAGATATTGAAACAAAATATAAACATCCACATTCACAGTGTCAGATGGATTAGTAGTCAAGGGAAAGATGCTATCTCTTGGATTAAAAACACTGCTTTGAGACAAGATGCTGACGGCCTACTACGAACCTGCGACTTGGTGTGTTGTATGTTTGAAATTCTATGCCGGTTTTCACAAAAAACTATGTATAAATATAAGCCTTTAACCACACACTGCTTCATGAGCACAAGGAGGGAGGCTATCTTACCTCAGGGAGTGATGAGGTTCGGAGCCTCTTGTCTTGCTATAATCTTCCGCATGTGGGTGGCGACGATGATCCTCGCCGCCTACGTCGCATATGCTCGTCCAGATCCAGGGAGCCATAACCCTCCAGTCTGTAAGCACCAGCCTATCGAACCAGGCATCACTTTTACTATTATGGATTAAACGTTTTTCAGTTAAGTCTATGCATGTGTTCTCATAAATTTGGATTGGTTGGCATGTTGTGGTGATGTGCTTGTCTTGCAGACTGTGAGTCGCCTAATCCGCCGGTACCAAAACCCTTGTGCCATAACCGGTGATCGAATTGGAATTAGGAGGGAACAAGGCCAGCAAATCAAGTTGGGGTTTGGAATAAATGGCTTTCCTTTTGAATCTTCCATTCATGTCTGATCTTAGATGTACCATTGGACAAGTGAATAAGATGATTAGTTGACACCTTTTCTTTCTCAAGACTTTGTAGTAATTTATTTTGGGCGCCAGTATATTGTATTTTCAGAACTTCCTTTTGAGACAGGATTCCGCATGGTCGTTGGTCAGGAAATGGAATAAATTTACTTGTGCACCACATGGTGAAGCAAAGCGCCTTTGACGTGTACGCTTATGTTTTTCTATGCCATTTTCAATTTTTTGCAATTTTCCGTAACAGTCCACCTCTCTTTTTCCTTGTCATCCCCACCTTCAACCATCCTTCTCTTTCGCCTTATCTTTTCCACAAAATGTTTCTTAATAAAATAAGAATTTTTTTAAAAATTGTGAGAGAATATATTTGCAATACTTTTTCAGAAAACTTTGTAAGAATCATAATATTTTTCCCAAAAAATTGTAAACTTTTGTTGAGTATTCTCAAAAAACTTTTCTATCTTTTGGCATTCTTTTGAAACTAGGGAAAAACAAGATACTAAAAAGGAAAATGTGAATACTATCCAACCAGCCTTGGCTGTCGAGGCATAGTATATCTTTTTCTCTACGACCAGAATTAAGGAAAAAAAAGTAAGGGTGGGGGTGTGGGGTGTGGGGAAGCAGCTTGTAATTAATGTACTCAAGATCGACTCATCCACAAGTAGATTATATATACACTTCTAAACATCGTCAATCTGGCTATTGGATTTACCTCTTCTCAAGAATAAAAGTAGAATGAAAGGACAACCGACCAAATTATATGCCGAGCAGGAGGTTAAAATAATGTATGCCATTGAATTCAAAGGTATTCACCCTTTATTTTAGACAAAAATAGAAAAGCATACGAACTCATGTACTCCAATGTGCAGCCCACCTCCGCTCCCGAAATGGGCCAACCCAATGCCGGCCCAACTCTCCTCTAAACCTCCCACACCGTCCTCATGGAATTTTTTTATTTTTTATTTTTTATTTTAAGATTTATCAAAAATATATACCTAACAACTTTTTTTCATAATTGTCACCCAGCCGCCGTTTGAATCGGCGAGAGGCTCCTATCACCGTTTGAATCGGCGATAGGTGAGATGCAAGCCACCTCCCGCCAGATGAAGCGGTTGAAGGAACCTTTAACCGTTTCATCCGGTTAAAGGTTCCTTTAACCTTTTCATCCGGCGATAAGTGCCACCACCGTCACGGCTGTTTGCATGCTGGCCAGCTACCGCCGGTTGAAACGGCTATAGCTGTTTCAACTGGCTATAAGCCCTATATTCTGTTAAAAATTAATTATTATTAATATATTATACAAAGTAAATATATTAATGTATATTTTTGGATTGCAGTGAGTTAAATAACATTCGAACTGAACGATGAAATATTTGATTGAATTAAATAAATATTAAAAATATACATTAAATATATTTTTCTAAAAAATATAATCAAGAAAAATATATTTAATGTATATTTTTGGATTGTAGTGAGTTAAATAACATCTAGGCATATTTTTACTTCGAACGAACGATGAAATATTTAATTGAAATAAATAAATATACGAGTATGACCTATTCTCATTATCAAACACGCCGACAACATCTTGATTTCATGGGGGTATAATTATAACTTTAATATTTCTTTCCAAACGCTATATATATATATTTCCTAATTATTTCATCTCAGATTTATTTTTTCCATCTAATGTATTTTTCTAAAAAATATAATCAAGAAAAATATATTTAATGTATATTTTTGGATTGTAGTGAGTTAAATAACATCTAGGCATATTTTTACTTCGAACGAACGATGAAATATTTAATTGAAATAAATAAATATACGAGTATGACCTATTCTCATTGTCAAACATGCCGACGACATCTGGATTTCATGGGGTATAATTATAACTTTAATATTTATTTCCAAACGCTATATATATATATTTTTCCTAATTATTTCATCTCAGATTTATTTTTTCCATCTAATGTATATTTTTAATATTTATTTAATTCAATCAAATATTTCATCGTTCAGGTCGAAGTAAAATATGCCTCAGATGTTATTTAACTCACTGCACTCCAAAAATATACATTAATATATTTACTTTGTATAATATATTAATAATTATTAATTTTTAACAGAATATAGGGCTTATAGCCAGTTGAAACAGCTATAGCCGTTTCAACCGGCGGTAACTGGCCAGCGTTAAAGGAACCTTTAACCGGATGAAACGGTTAAAGGTACCTTCAACCGTTTCATCCGGCGGGAGGTGGCTTGCATCTCACCTATCGCCGATTCAAACGGCGATAGGAGCCTCTCGCCAATTCAAACGACGGCTGCGTGACAGTTCTGCAAAACAAATTGTTAGGTATATATTTTTGATAAATCTTAAAATAAAAAATATAAAAATATAAAAAATTCCCGTCCTCACGGCCGACGGACAAGCCTTAGAGGGAACCGGCGGCGGCGGGCGACGGGAGGGAACCGCCGGCGGCGGCGGGAGACGGCGACCGGCGGGAGTTGATCGAATTGATGAGGCTGCGGCGGGCATGCTCGGGGCATGGCGCAGAGGTGGCGGCATGGATGGATGGCGCTGACCGGCTTCCTGCGCGGCGGTGCGATGCTGGAAGGCGAGTGGCTCGGCACAATAGGCGTGTAGTGCTAAGCGGTATGCATCATCAAGGTAAGATAACTGTGCTAGAATGTTTTCGATTCACGATGTCTATAAATCTGTGACAATGAAAGAGGCATTGGCTCTTAAAAAACTTTCCTTGAAACTTGAGTTTTTAAAAATTTGAAGTATATTTTTTTTACCTACATATGTTAATTTCTTTTAAGTATATTGAATTTCACGTTATGACCAATTTTATGATGTCGGTAGTAGGTACTCAATTTTATGTTAATCTATGCTTTAGGCTGCCAGAGTATTTTTTTTCATCCGTCTAAAATTTTGAATACCTATAGCCGAAATCCTGGGCCCGGCAATCTCTCATTTCACCTTCCATTTTTCTTCTTTCATGTGATCGCTGTCCTACACGGCTACACCACCATGTTCTCTGTGGTGTGCACTCGTTTGTTTTATTACAATTTTGAAAGATTATATTACTACTCGCAAAAATAGAAAAAAATCGTATCATATTAAGGGCTACGGGTACGGCTTCATGATCTAATATTGTGACTCAGATAAGTTACCAGTGACCACTGTGCTATTGTAATGCCATGCAACCGGAAGATTATTGCTGAATGCCCATCTTGAACGTGTGGGCTGACACCCAATATCCACCATACATCTTTGAAGGAAGAAATAAACCTACCAAGTACCAACCACGTTAATATTTTCATCAGTCAAAAAATCTCTCTGAGGAGTGACCGAATTAGGACTCTGGTCTGTGATCTCCTTTTCTAATGGAATTCGTCAAGCGAATTCAGGGAGTCAAGGACGAGATCTATGGCCTGCAAAACAAAATGAATTAGTGCTCCATTAGCATGCTACAACAGCTACATGCACGACTGCACCTACTACTACGGATTAACAACTCTGCATGTTGCTCTTAGAAAATAGAAACATATAACATCATGCAGCAGAGAAGCCTACGACTTTCAAGTTTGCCTATGATTTTAACCAGAAAAAGAACAAGAATTGTTGAATCACGCGTTGAAAACCAGGCCTTGTAGGACTAAGACATGGTCAAACAAACTTTTTTTTCTCAACAAAAGATCAGCACCAAGAGCAAGGTAACTGTTAATTCTTTTATTACCGTTACACATCTATAAATAACAGTAAGGTTGAAGACACACTCCAACACTGAACAAAGGTCGTCTTGCATGCAGAAGGTATAGGAGGAAAAGTGGAATTACATACCTCAAACCATGAGCATGAGGTCGAGGGCCAGTCACTTTCTTGTGCTTCTATGTTTTTGGATGGCTGTTATGATGGCCATTGGCGCCGTCACTGTTGCTGCGGCTGATTCCAACTGTTAAGAGCCTATCAAATCACCATGATTTTCATGATTTCTGCGGATATCATCTTTGGACTAATTATTTCCATTTTCTGCTGTTGCAGATTGCGAGTCGCCAGATCCTCCCAGTCCCAGACCACCTAGGAAGCTTTTCGCTGGCATGCCAGGAGGAAGATGTCCTCCTCCATAATAGGTTATTTTTCTTCTGTGTGAGATACTCCGTAGAAGCTTTGCTACTAATGGAAGAACCCAATTTGATGGGATTCAGCATATATCAGGCCTACAAAATAACCATCAAGACTTCAACCACATACTTCAAGGATAGGGATGATGATGAGCTGGAGGTGTTGTTTGGATATGAGGCTTAGAGCTATGGCTAGTATGCCTTCCACCTCTGCAGAGGGCAGCAGCGTATAGGACCATAATCCCATATTCCATCAACTAATCATATGCCTTGACTGCGCAAATTTTTCTTCTCAAATTTCTTATTTATTTTAGTTGCATCATACACACCGTCTGAAACAGGGTAAATGCTCTGAAAATTATTAGGAGCTAGCCTTTTCTGGAGCATTGACGTACTGTTTTCCAAATACTTATGGTGTGTGTTGGTCTTGCAGTAGTGTTGCAGCCTATAATATTTTTTAACATGCTCATTTGAGTTTGTAGTAATTCATCATCTAGTCAGCTTTAATCACTTGGCTTTAGCCAGTGCTTTTGTCTAATATTGTTTGGTGTCTGCTTGAGTTATCTTCTGGTATTCTGAGTCATCGTACCGATTAAAAAAACGGTCGTAGCTACTGTAACATCCCACCCTTTTTAATCGTTGCACATGTGTAAGAATGGTTGGTTAAGTGAAAATGTTTAAGGAGAAGAAGAGAAAGAGAAAAGAGGAATGGTTGACTAAAGTCAACAAAGTGGCCAAATTCGAAATTTTGAGAACCCAAGAATTTCTCGATGAAGTTTATAAGTTTATCAACTTACTTGGACATCACTAGTAAGAAGAATTGGAGAAAGAATGTTTCAATTAAATGGAAGAAGGAAAATGAGAGATGGCACTATTCACCATCCGACACAAACACTTAGCCATTTTCAAATTTCGGCTGGGATTTCATATTGAGCAGCGAATTTCAAGGCCCTTTAGCCCTTGATCTGTGGGTGGTATGGCCAAGGTGCCTTAAACAAAGTTGTCAAGGGAACTATGGTGAACAATTTTTATTTTTGGGTCACACTCATAAATTGGCTAGATCGAGAAGAAAAACATGGAAGAAAATCGATCAGAAGCTGTTTTCAGGAAATTCAGTGTAATTGAGGACAGATTTGAATTTGTGTAAATAGAGGTCGAATTTGAAGTTTTCTGCAAAAACTTCCAATTAGGAAGTTGTTCTACTAAGAGTGAATTTCAAATTTGTCTTCAGCACCAGAGGCATGTTCTATTCAAATTTCGAAAGTAATTTGCAAATTTCAGTTAAGGTCTCTGAAATTTGGGGGAAGTTGCAGCAGTGACTTTGAAGCCCAAATTCGGCTTCAATTCGAACTCAAATGAGTGAAGTGTCAAAATAAGAAATGAAATTGAAGGATCCATCTACAAGTTTCATGTTGGAAGTTTTTGGTGTTGCCATATGATTTTGGGAGAAGTTGAAGCTGCAATCTCGGTGCAAATGGAGCTCAATTGGGGAAAAGCTGACGTCACGGCAAGCAAGCTGCTGCCGGCGTCGAGCGGCGGCCCACTTCACCGGCCACGCGTCGGTCGCGGTAGGAGCCAGCTCGAGCGGCGTCGCAGCTGGAGGTGTCACGCCACGGTGATCTCGGCCGTTGATAAAGCTCGACATCGGCCTCTCCTCCTCCCCTTTTCCGCCGCGAGCTCCTCTGCTCACCGACCTCGCCGCCGTCGAGCCGGAGCGCTGCAGCCACCGTCTGAGCCGCTTCGCGTTGCGGTTAGCCACCAAAAGTTTCGCCTTGTTCTCCTGGTTCGTTTCCACCCACCGGTGTTCCTCCTCCCTCACTCCATCGCCCGACGCAACCGGTTTGGGAGCTCTCTGTCGACGACTCGCCGGGGTGAGCTTCCCCTCGTCTTTGTGCCGTTATGGTTGTGTTGATCGGAGCTAGAGAAGTTAGTGGTGCTGCTTAGAGGTTTGGAAAGATGTTTGAGGGTTGGTTCGGTCGAGCGCGGCATTTGCCCGTGCTGGAACGCGTTCGACGCCATGGCGTTCCTCCGCCATGGCAGCCGCACGGCTGCAGCGTTGCTCGGGCCTCCTCTGGCCGAGCTTGGGTGCGCGCTAGGTGCGTTAGGGTTCACTAGTGCTCGTAGGGTAGCTGTTAGAGTTTGTCTCGTCGTGGTTAAGCCGTGGTGCGCTCGCCGCCGCGTGCTCCGGGCGTGTTCCCGCCATGGACGGCGTGGTGCGCTCGGGTGTGCGGTGTCGCGTAGCGCGGTTAGGGGTGTGCGTGAGGTGTTGCTAGGCTCGGTGAAGCTTGGAAGCCGGTTGTGAGCTCGGTTGGTGGGCTGCGCTCGCCGGAGTGCGCAACACCACCGTAGCTCCACCGCCGTGCCGCGGGGAAGCTAGGGTTAGAGTGAGCTGAGCGAGCTTAGGCCTAGAATGGATGCGCGTGGGTGTAGGCAAGCCTTAGGGTTAGCTGCGGTCGCCGGGGGACCTCGCCGCCGGCGAGCGTGCGGGGTCAACGCCGGCGAGGCGCTCGGTCCGCGCGGGGACTCTGTCCCGCGTGGGCAGGGGCTTCACTGGGGAAGAGAAGGAAAGCCGGGGGGGTTTTTGTAAAAAGACCATTTAAGTTTTAGAAATAAGTTTAAATTATGTTTATTCACTGTTTTAATTCTAGAAAATTATAGGAAAATCAGAAAAATATGAAATAAATTTTAATAATTTCCTTAGATTTTCCTTTATTTTATAAAAATGCTAAACCATTAAGTTTGTAGTGATTAGAATTTAATAATAACACCATCTTAGAAAATAGTTATTAAGAATGGCTAAAATGATGCTAAAAACATTCTAAAATAGGATTTAGGTCTTATAAGCACTTTTATAGGTAAATAAAGGGTTAGGTTTTTGTAGAAAATAATTTGAGCATCCTTAGCAAATCTTCTTAATAAAATCAATAAAATAAATAAGGATTAATTTACCCACTTTATAAAATAACTTTTTCTTTGGGAAAGGTCTAGGTGTCCTTGTTGGCTTGCAACTGTATCGAGATGTGGTGTTGTGCTATGTTTTCAAACTTTTGCATTTCTCATCACTAACTTGCATCGCATGTAGAGTCGGAAACTCCGGAAGTGGAATACGTGGATTTCTCGGACGACCCAGTGCCGTACGAGGAGGTTTTCTTGGTTGCTCAGGAGTCTCAGGAAGCCGTCGAGACTGCTAATCTTTTTGAAACCCAAGGCAAGCCCCGGATGCATCTTTACCTACTTTATTTCAACAGATCACGAGTCCAAAGATTATGATTTTATGTGTGCATTAGGTTAGGAGTTGAATGCAAACCCTTGATGCATGAACTACTCCTTGATAGAATTACCTTTGATAGGGCAAGTAAGTAAATGGATTAGACCACATCTGCTTAGCTATGCCTTGCCAGGTTTATAATTAAAGGAATTGATCTAGGTTTTCACTAATCATAGATGAATCATGCATGAGATTATAAGAAAAGAGAGAGTGGGCAGAGGATGATAGAGTGGATTGACAGGTTCGATCCTTAGCTCTGCCTACTAACAAAAGTCACTAAGGACCGATCCGTTGTTTACCTGTTTGATCAAGTGATTCTACCTGGTTGCTTACTGGGTAATGGGGCCAGTAAAGCCAATTAGATTAGCTGGCTCATGAATTGGAAATATCGCTTACCGGTGCTTGCTGGGTCGGAGAAAGGCGGGATCGTCATCTAGAACTCACGGGGTGGTCGCCAGACGTGGGGCCCACGTGGGGATGCGTTCCCGGGTTCGGGTAAGGATATCTCCGGTTTTTGGTCCAACTGATTGAAAGGTTGTTGCGGGCAGCTGGCGCAGCTGTACGTAACTGGTGGCTAGGTATCTCCTGCAGGATGTATATGGATCCGGATCAACACTACTCTTGGTTATGAGTGCACTTGATCAGGTGTTAAACATCGTAGAGGAAACAAGTTGAACTATTACATGGAAGTGATTCAAAATGCTGTTTGGACCTAGTATCACTTGAGTGAAAAAGGTATTTACCACTTAGTTGAGTAGCTAATACTTAACTGCAATAAAACTGCTTTATAAGGACTCATTACTAGTAAGCTCTTTCCGCAAAGGTCAAGTCAGCCAAATAACCACCAAAAGCCTAATCATTCTCCTTGAGAGTCTTTTCTTTGGTAAGACGGGTAAGTCTTGCTGAGTACCTTCGTACTCAGGGTTCTTCCCTTTCTGTTTTCCAGAGGAAGTTCCGCAGACCGAAGGCGAGGAAGAGAACCAGAAGCCCTAGAGCATCGGAGGTCCCGGATGACTCTAGATGTTAGAAGTATCTAGTTCTACTTTACTCCTTTTGTATAAATCTAGTTGTACCTTGGACCTTAGAACTTTAGTTTGTCGTTAAGGTTATTTCAAAACTCGGTTTGTAATATTTCGTACCTTTCCGTATGCATGTAAAAAGGTAATGCCTGTTATGTTATCTCCAACTCGGTAAAAGATCCTAAGCTTTGGTTAAGAAAATGTTGTCAGTGGATGATTCGAGATGTCCCGGGGACACTCGACAGACTACCGGGTTTAAACTGTTTGAAGTGCGTGCGGAGTTATCCTGAGTTAAGGTGGCTCGACGCACTTGAGCCAGTTTAAATTGGGCGGTTCTGCCACAGCTGGTATCAGAGCCGTAGGTTGGGTTAACTAAGAGGTGTTACTATTTTAAAACTTCAGGGACCTATTTTAAAGTATAAAAAGGTTGTGTCGTTAGGTGGCAGTAGTCTAATGGTTGTTGTTTTGCAGATACTGATTGTTAGCATATCGCTAGCTACGGTAGACTTTATATTAGGGAGAGCTATACGATGCCACCACATTTTATATAACGGGTGAGATATGAGTCTGTGAGGGCGTAGGAAAACGCTGCATCATGTGCATTGCATGTTTTCAAAACTTTTCTTTGGGGGTTTTGGTGTGTGCCGTTGTTGACTTTGGTTGTCTCTACAGATGGAGACAATGGAGCACACGGATCAGGACGGCTGGACCCAGGGGTGCTACCATAATCGCCCTGGTTTCACCAGAGTCCTGTGGCAGATCTTGCAGGAAAAGGGTTTTGAGGAGCCACCACTGTACATCTGGAAGCAGTTCGACACTCTGCAGCAGGTGGGGTGTACTGTCTATGTACACATTCCAGAGTCCGAGACTCATGCTACATGGAGGCTGGACGAGACTCGAGCCCAGGGTTTTGAGTTTGAGGATACGGTCCAGACTGCAGCCTTGACCGCTCTCACTGAGCTATGCCAGAAGAATAAGTTCGAGATTGGTACAAGCTCTGCCAGGTTCTTTCCGCTACAGGATCCAGAAGATGGGGTCTGGAAGCGGCGAGTTAAGGCTTTGAAGAACAAGTCAAGGGTGGAGAATGATGAGGTTGCAGCATCTTCAGTGGACTACATGGTGTCCATGTTCAGTCTCCTACAGATATGCCAGAAAAGTTACCAGCGCCAGAGGGAGAAGAACACGGACTTCAAAATGAAAATGCTGGGAATGAAGTCTGGTCTGGAAGAAGCACAGCGGGCTATGTTTGATAGGGAGCATGAGATGGAGAGATCGATGAGGGACATGGCTCGTAGGATGGACGAGAAGGATGCGGAGATACAGCATCTTAAGGAAGTCGGAGCAGAGACTGCCGCAGCACGGGCTGAAGCCATGGGAGTCAATACTCAGGAGATGCAGGCTCGCGTCTCGATGCTGCAAGATGAGATTGTCGCCTTGAGGACAGCACTGGAGCAGTATGAGCATCTGGTAGCAGCTGCCGATCACCATGTTGAAGCACCACCAGCTCCAGCTCAGGATCAGCCACCAGCTCAGGAAGGAGCAGGTGAGGAGGTGGACATAGTGGGTATGGATCCTGCTCTAGCTGCACCACCAGCACCAGAGGATGCACAGTTCGCCGATGAGGTACTGGAAGGATTTGAGGGTTTTGAGTTTGAGGTCGAGGAACACAATGAAGCGCTGCCAGAGGATCCAAATGCGTTTGCATGGGCTAATGCAAATGCGGATGGGTTCGATCCTGAGGGACACGGACCACTGGAGTTCCATCCCGTGGTGGTGGACGAGGATAGTGATGAGGAAGACCCCAGTGAGATCCAGGGGGAGTCCGGCATGACCACCGTCACCAGTTCTTCGTCTTCTTCGACTTCGTCGTCGGCTTCCAGTGCAGTCAGGTCTGACGGAAGTGAGAACTCCGTCAACCAACCTGCTCCGATGGAGGGTGGAGCGTGAGAGGAGTGTGGGTTGTAGGGTTCTCTTGGGAGTTTGTGCATATGTTCATGTAACCCGTATGTTAGTACTTGGAACTCTAGGGTTGTAGCTATGTATGTTTATATAATGGCTTGAGATGGTAGGCTCTAACTCCTAGGGAGTTGTGTATATGTTCTGATGTGATGTCTGAACCGCTGTTATATGAATGCATATGTGATATATGATGGTTATGTGCTTCATGTCAAAAGGGTTTTCCGAAAGGAGTTACCTTTTTCTTGTGCAAATCTTGATACACCCGTTGGATGGAAGTTAATGATCTGTTGCACTAAACTTATGTAGAATGGCAAATCAAAGGAACCAGCAGTCGAGCTCGAGGGAGGACCCCACTACTCCACCGGGACCTCCTACCTTGACAGATGCGTTTGCTCACCTTATAAACTCTGGGACGGAGCAAACTCGGCTGTTGAACTTGATTGCTCAGAACTTGGGCAACCGTTCGTCCGGAAGACAAGCTGGTCAGCAGGGAGTCACGTACTCTCAGTTCCTGGAGACCCACCCACCTGTCTTTAGTCAAGCTGAACATCCACTTGAGGCGCGGGAATGGATCCAGACTTTGGAGCAGAAGTTCCGGGTTATTCCCCAGTGTACGGAAGCCCAGAAGGTGGAGTTTGCAGGACTTCAGTTGCAAGGTTCCGCGGGTACTTGGTGGGCAAGTTTCTTGTCTCGCCAACCGGCGGGAGGAGTGCTGAATTGGGAGGACTTCAAGACCGTTTTCTGTGCTCACTTCATCCCTGACGGTATTTTGAAGCTAAAGTTGGAGGAGTTTCTACGGTTACAGCAAGGTAACCGGAGTGTGTTGGATTATACTCGTGACTTTGAACATTTAGCCCAGTATGCTCCTGAACATGTGGACAGTGAGACTAAGAAGAGGGACTGTTATCTCCGAGGACTGAATGTCAGGATGCAGGAGAAGCTGGTTACCTGCACTCTGCACAATTATGGAGAAGCAGTCAGCATGGCCATCTCAGCTGAGGCAAAGATGAAAGCATTGGATGAATCTCTCAGGCGGGAGGAAGCTTTGAAGAGAAAGACCCCTCCCATGGGAGCCTCAAGTAGTGCTCCGCCACGATACAAGCTGGTATATCGTGGACCACCACGTCCTACTTTCCGTGCTCCGCAGCCACAGGTTTCACAGCCATCGTGGGCGGCGAGGAGTTCTTATAATGCACCTCGCCCAGGGAATCCTCAGTCTCAAGGTAACCGATATCCGGCAACGCCAGGCAACAAGCAGCCTTGTTATAATTGTGGCCAAGCTGGACACTTTGCTCGGGATTGTCGTCTTCCCAAGCAGGGTGGTAATCAGAATATCAAGGCCCAAACTTCAGGGCAAGGCATAGGTCAGAGGTTGGTGAGGAAGAAGGTCTTTAATACCAAGACTGGACGAGTTCATTACATGAATGTGGAGGAAATACCGGAAGGAGAACCCGTTATGGCTGGTATGTTTCCTCTCAACCACCAACCCGCTGTTGTTTTATTTGATTCTGGTGCATCGCATACCTTTATAAGCAAGGCTTTTGTTGAGAAACATCAATTAGCCACTCGAGAGTTGAGAAATAAGTATGTGATAGAATCTACTGGGGCAAGGCAAACTACTAATCTTATGGCTAGTGATGTGGCTTTAAGTTTAGAGGGTCACATGATAAATGTTTTACCCTTAGTTCTTGAGGATCAAGGGATTGATATAATCTTAGGGATGAATTGGATGACCCAAAACAAAGTTTTAATTGATACAGGATCTAGGGAGATTTGCTTTACTAATGCTCTTGGTCGGGAGGTGAAGACCACTTTACCTGCCCATCAAACGTTGGATTGTATGGTCAAAAAGACGAGAGCAGTGACTCTCGAGTCAATACCTGTAGTAAATGAGTTTCCGGACGTCTTTCCGGAAGATCTACCGGGGTTACCACCCGTAAGAGAGGTGGAGTTCACTATTGAACTTGAACCGGGGACAGCTCCTATATCTAGAAGGGCGTATAGAATGCCGCCTAAAGAACTAGCAGAACTGAAAGTACAATTGTAAGAACTACTTGATAAAGGTTTTATCCGGCCTAGTGCGTCACCATGGGGTTGTCCAGCTATATTCGTGAAAAAGAAAGATCACACCTTACGGTTATGTGTGGATTACCGTCCTCTGAATGCGGTAACCATCAAGAATAAGTATCCTTTACCCCGGATTGATTTATTGTTTGATCAATTGGCTGGAGCAAAGGTCTTTTCTAAGATCGATCTCCGGTCCGGGTATCATCAGATCCGGATTAAGCCGGAAGATATCCCCAAAACAGCTTTCTCCACTAGATATGGTCTTTATGAATATCTAGTGATGTCCTTTGGATTGACGAATGCCCCAGCGCATTTCATGTATCTGATGAACACCGTGTTTATGCCTGAACTGGATAAATTTGTAGTAGTGTTCATAGATGATATTTTAGTGTTCTCTAAAAATGAAGAGGAACATGCCGAGCACCTGCGCATTGTTTTGCAAAGGTTAAGAGATCATAAGCTATACGCAAAGTTGAGTAAGTGCGAGTTCTGGCTGAAAAAGGTACCTTTCTTGGGTCATGTTTTGTCGGCTGATGGTGTAGAAGTGGACCCGAGTAAGGTTGAGGAGGTGTTAAATTGGAAACCACCACAATCAGTAACCCAGGTTAGGAGTTTTCTGGGGATGGCCGGCTATTATCGACGGTTTATTCCAGATTTCTCCAAGATAGCTAAACCTTTAACTGAGTTACTTAAGAAGGACAATAAGTTTGAATGGGGTGATCAATGTGAAGAAGCTTTTTAACAGTTAAAAGAGTTGTTGACTACAGCCCCAGTGCTAGCCCAGCCAGATATTGAGAAGCCTTTCGATATCTATTGTGATGCCTCCGGAAAAGGTCTGGGCTGTGTGTTGATGCAGGAGGGTAGAGTCATCGCCTATGCCTCCCGACAGTTAAAGCGACATGAAGAAAATTATCCTACACATGATTTAGAACTGGCTGCCGTAGTGCACGCTCTTAAGATATGGCGGCACTATTTATTGGGAAGTGGGTGCCGTATCTATTCTGACCACAAGAGTTTGAAGTATATCTTTACACAATCTGAGTTGAACATGCGTCAACGTAGGTGGTTGGAATTGATTAAGGATTATAACCTGGATATTCACTACCATCCGGGTAAAGCTAATGTGGTAGCCGATGCTTTGAGCCGGAAGGCTCAATGTCATTGTTTAACCGTTCATAGAAGGGCAAAGACCCTATGTCAAGAAATGGAAGAGATGGGGGTTGAAATGGTTATTCAAGGTTCTGTCAGGAATATTGTGATTCCCGACACCTTGAAAGAACAAATTGAAAGGGCACAATTAAAGGATAAGAAAATGAAAATCCTAAAGAAACGTATTGCTGAGGGGAAACCCGTATGCTTTACGCAAGATGAAAATGGTATCTTTTACTTCAGAGATAGAATTGTGGTACCAAAGGATTGGGAGTTAAGAAGAAAAATCTTGGACGAGGCACATTTGTCTAGGTACTCTATTCATCCTGGGAGTACAAAAATGTACCATGACTTAAAGCAGAGGGTCTGGTGGACTCGAATGAAGCGGGAAATTGCCCGTTATGTGTCGAGGTGTGACACCTGCCGAAGGGTGAAGCCTATCACCCAGAAGGCTGCAGGGTTGTTACAACCTTTAAGCGTTCCTGTGTGGAAATGGGAGGATATCTCCATGGACTTCATCGTGGGCTTACCTACCACATCGAGAGGATATAATTCCATTTGGGTTATTGTTGATCGGTTAACTAAGTCCGCTCATTTCGTACCGGTCAAGACTTCATATAACTCACAGAAGTATGCAGAATTGTTCTTGGAACGGATTGTATCCTTGCATGGGGTACCCAAAACTATTACTTCTGATAGGGGATCACAATTTGTGTCGCGATTTTGGGAACAACTACATCAAGTAATGGGTACCACCTTAATTCGGAGTTCTGCCTATCATCCACAAACCGGAGGGCAGACAGAGCGAGTTAACCAAATTTTGGAAGACATGCTAAGAGCATGTGTGTTGACTTTCTCTAAGAAATGGGATGAATGCTTACATCTGGCCGAATTCTCGTACAATAACAGCTATCAGTCCAGTATTCGAATGGCACCTTTTGAAGCTTTGTATGGCCGAAGGTGTAGAACACCGTTAAATTGGACTGAAGCTGGGGAAAGATTCACTTTTGGGCCAGATCTTGTCAAAGAAGCCGAGCAGAAGGTCGCTCAAATTCGCGAGCACTTGCGAATTGCTCAATCGCGACAAAAGAGCTATACCGATAAAAGAAGAACGCCATTGCAATTCAAGGTGGGAGATTACGTTTATCTACGTGTATCTCCTATGAAGGGACTCCAGAGGTTTGGAGTAAAAGGAAAGTTAGCTCCGAGGTATATTGGTCCGTATGAGATTCTCGAACGGAAAGGTTCTGTGGCTTATCGGCTGGATTTGAGTCCACAGCTGTCAACAGTGCACAACGTATTCCATGTATCCCAGCTCAAGAAATGTTTACAAGTACCAGAAAGTATCATCCATGATACTCAAGTGGAGTTAAATTCCGATATGACTTATGAAGAGAAGCCAATTCGAATCTTGGATGAAAAGAACCGGGATACTAGAGCAAGAAGTATCAAATTTTATAAAGTGCAATGGAGTAACCATACTCCAGAGGAAGCTACTTGGGAACAAGAATCATATTTGATTTCCCAGTATCCCGAGTTGTTTAAGTGACTAGCAAGGAAAGTCTTTGTACATATGTAAGATAATTTGATGTTTCCGCTCCTTTGTGAAGTAAGTAAAAACTTCAGGTCATGACACATTATCCTTTCCATTGTCAAACCTGGAGCTTTATCACCACTGGAATCTCGGGACGAGATTCTTTTAAGGGGGAAGGGCTGTAACATCCCACCCTTTTTAATCGTTGCACATGTGTAAGAATGGTTGGTTAAGTGAAAATGTTTAAGGAGAAGAAGAGAAAGAGAAAAGAGGAATGGTTGACTAAAGTCAACAAAGTGGCCAAATTCGAAATTTTGAGAACCCAAGAATTTCTCGATGAAGTTTATAAGTTTATCAACTTACTTGGACATCACTAGTAAGAAGAATTGGAGAAAGAATGTTTCAATTAAATGGAAGAAGGAAAATGAGAGATGGCACTATTCACCATCCGACACAAACACTTAGCCATTTTCAAATTTCGGCTGGGATTTCATATTGAGCAGCGAATTTCAAGGCCCTTTAGCCCTTGATCTGTGGGTGGTATGGCCAAGGTGCCTTAAACAAAGTTGTCAAGGGAACTATGGTGAACAATTTTTATTTTTGGGTCACACTCATAAATTGGCTAGATCGAGAAGAAAAACATGGAAGAAAATCGATCAGAAGCTGTTTTCAGGAAATTCAGTGTAATTGAGGACAGATTTGAATTTGTGTAAATAGAGGTCGAATTTGAAGTTTTCTGCAAAAACTTCCAATTAGGAAGTTGTTCTACTAAGAGTGAATTTCAAATTTGTCTTCAGCACCAGAGGCATGTTCTATTCAAATTTCGAAAGTAATTTGCAAATTTCAGTTAAGGTCTCTGAAATTTGGGGGAAGTTGCAGCAGTGACTTTGAAGCCCAAATTCGGCTTCAATTCGAACTCAAATGAGTGAAGTGTCAAAATAAGAAATGAAATTGAAGGATCCATCTACAAGTTTCATGTTGGAAGTTTTTGGTGTTGCCATATGATTTTGGGAGAAGTTGAAGCTGCAATCTCGGTGCAAATGGAGCTCAATTGGGGAAAAGCTGACGTCACGGCAAGCAAGCTGCTGCCGGCGTCGAGCGGCGGCCCACTTCACCGGCCACGCGTCGGTCGCGGTAGGAGCCAGCTCGAGCGGCGTCGCAGCTGGAGGTGTCACGCCACGGTGATCTCGGCCGTTGATAAAGCTCGACATCGGCCTCTCCTCCTCCCCTTTTCCGCCGCGAGCTCCTCTGCTCACCGACCTCGCCGCCGTCGAGCCGGAGCGCTGCAGCCACCGTCTGAGCCGCTTCGCGTTGCGGTTAGCCACCAAAAGTTTCGCCTTGTTCTCCTGGTTCGTTTCCACCCACCGGTGTTCCTCCTCCCTCACTCCATCGCCCGACGCAACCGGTTTGGGAGCTCTCTGTCGACGACTCGCCGGGGTGAGCTTCCCCTCGTCTTTGTGCCGTTATGGTTGTGTTGATCGGAGCTAGAGAAGTTAGTGGTGCTGCTTAGAGGTTTGGAAAGATGTTTGAGGGTTGGTTCGGTCGAGCGCGGCATTTGCCCGTGCTGGAACGCGTTCGACGCCATGGCGTTCCTCCGCCATGGCAGCCGCACGGCTGCAGCGTTGCTCGGGCCTCCTCTGGCCGAGCTTGGGTGCGCGCTAGGTGCGTTAGGGTTCACTAGTGCTCGTAGGGTAGCTGTTAGAGTTTGTCTCGTCGTGGTTAAGCCGTGGTGCGCTCGCCGCCGCGTGCTCCGGGCGTGTTCCCGCCATGGACGGCGTGGTGCGCTCGGGTGTGCGGTGTCGCGTAGCGCGGTTAGGGGTGTGCGTGAGGTGTTGCTAGGCTCGGTGAAGCTTGGAAGCCGGTTGTGAGCTCGGTTGGTGGGCTGCGCTCGCCGGAGTGCGCAACACCACCGTAGCTCCACCGCCGTGCCGCGGGGAAGCTAGGGTTAGAGTGAGCTGAGCGAGCTTAGGCCTAGAATGGATGCGCGTGGGTGTAGGCAAGCCTTAGGGTTAGCTGCGGTCGCCGGGGGACCTCGCCGCCGGCGAGCGTGCGGGGTCAACGCCGGCGAGGCGCTCGGTCCGCGCGGGGACTCTGTCCCGCGTGGGCAGGGGCTTCACTGGGGAAGAGAAGGAAAGCCGGGGGGGTTTTTGTAAAAAGACCATTTAAGTTTTAGAAATAAGTTTAAATTATGTTTATTCACTGTTTTAATTCTAGAAAATTATAGGAAAATCAGAAAAATATGAAATAAATTTTAATAATTTCCTTAGATTTTCCTTTATTTTATAAAAATGCTAAACCATTAAGTTTGTAGTGATTAGAATTTAATAATAACACCATCTTAGAAAATAGTTATTAAGAATGGCTAAAATGATGCTAAAAACATTCTAAAATAGGATTTAGGTCTTATAAGCACTTTTATAGGTAAATAAAGGGTTAGGTTTTTGTAGAAAATAATTTGAGCATCCTTAGCAAATCTTCTTAATAAAATCAATAAAATAAATAAGGATTAATTTACCCACTTTATAAAATAACTTTTTCTTTGGGAAAGGTCTAGGTGTCCTTGTTGGCTTGCAACTGTATCGAGATGTGGTGTTGTGCTATGTTTTCAAACTTTTGCATTTCTCATCACTAACTTGCATCGCATGTAGAGTCGGAAACTCCGGAAGTGGAATACGTGGATTTCTCGGACGACCCAGTGCCGTACGAGGAGGTTTTCTTGGTTGCTCAGGAGTCTCAGGAAGCCGTCGAGACTGCTAATCTTTTTGAAACCCAAGGCAAGCCCCGGATGCATCTTTACCTACTTTATTTCAACAGATCACGAGTCCAAAGATTATGATTTTATGTGTGCATTAGGTTAGGAGTTGAATGCAAACCCTTGATGCATGAACTACTCCTTGATAGAATTACCTTTGATAGGGCAAGTAAGTAAATGGATTAGACCACATCTGCTTAGCTATGCCTTGCCAGGTTTATAATTAAAGGAATTGATCTAGGTTTTCACTAATCATAGATGAATCATGCATGAGATTATAAGAAAAGAGAGAGTGGGCAGAGGATGATAGAGTGGATTGACAGGTTCGATCCTTAGCTCTGCCTACTAACAAAAGTCACTAAGGACCGATCCGTTGTTTACCTGTTTGATCAAGTGATTCTACCTGGTTGCTTACTGGGTAATGGGGCCAGTAAAGCCAATTAGATTAGCTGGCTCATGAATTGGAAATATCGCTTACCGGTGCTTGCTGGGTCGGAGAAAGGCGGGATCGTCATCTGGAACTCACGGGGTGGTCGCCAGACGTGGGGCCCACGTGGGGATGCGTTCCCGGGTTCGGGTAAGGATATCTCCGGTTTTTGGTCCAACTGATTGAAAGGTTGTTGCGGGCAGCTGGCGCAGCTGTACGTAACTGGTGGCTAGGTATCTCCTGCAGGATGTATATGGATCCGGATCAACACTACTCTTGGTTATGAGTGCACTTGATCAGGTGTTAAACATCGTAGAGGAAACAAGTTGAACTATTACATGGAAGTGATTCAAAATGCTGTTTGGACCTAGTATCACTTGAGTGAAAAAGGTATTTACCACTTAGTTGAGTAGCTAATACTTAACTGCAATAAAACTGCTTTATAAGGACTCATTACTAGTAAGCTCTTTCCGCAAAGGTCAAGTCAGCCAAATAACCACCAAAAGCCTAATCATTCTCCTTGAGAGTCTTTTCTTTGGTAAGACGGGTAAGTCTTGCTGAGTACCTTCGTACTCAGGGTTCTTCCCTTTCTGTTTTCCAGAGGAAGTTCCGCAGACCGAAGGCGAGGAAGAGAACCAGAAGCCCTAGAGCATCGGAGGTCCCGGATGACTCTAGATGTTAGAAGTATCTAGTTCTACTTTACTCCTTTTGTATAAATCTAGTTGTACCTTGGACCTTAGAACTTTAGTTTGTCGTTAAGGTTATTTCAAAACTCGGTTTGTAATATTTCGTACCTTTCCGTATGCATGTAAAAAGGTAATGCCTGTTATGTTATCTCCAACTCGGTAAAAGATCCTAAGCTTTGGTTAAGAAAATGTTGTCAGTGGATGATTCGAGATGTCCCGGGGACACTCGACAGACTACCGGGTTTAAACTGTTTGAAGTGCGTGCGGAGTTATCCTGAGTTAAGGTGGCTCGACGCACTTGAGCCAGTTTAAATTGGGCGGTTCTGCCACAGCTACGGGGCGACGAAATGGATTTTGGAATTTATTGACATTCTCTAGAAAAGGTACTGTCAATAAGTCCGTTGGCACAGAAACCATTAAGAGAACGCCCAATAACTTATTGGGTACCGTACGGAGTATTTGAAATACCATCTGTTATATACCTTTAAAGTGAACTCCAATCTATCACATTTGATAATTTCCAATCCTCGATTTCATGTACTATGTTAAGCAAAGGTGTACAAAACTATACCATTGCTGGATTTATGATGTCGTTTGGATGTCACTTGATGACTTGTAAATCTTGAGGTTCAAAGACCAAATCAATGTACTTGCTTACTTCAACATTGACCTCAACCATGATTATAAAATCAATTAACTAAGCTTTCCCTCCTCTAAATACATGACATCTAGGACAAGCAAATTAGTTTATTTTTTAGCTCTTTTACAGTGTCTTATACTGCCCTATACTACTGTAAAAAAAAGACTAGTACGAAAGGATGGAGCGGTCCAAAATAGTTGAATACTACTGAATGACAAGTTCACCAATAGTATAGGTAATATATACATGTAAGTACTAGTAGTATATGAGTATTTTGGACCAAAAAATAATAGTGGCAATTATGTAATATTTTGATAATTGTAAGGATACTACAGTAAAAAAATAAAATAAAATGAATGATCAGACCATTTCATTTCGTAATAGGCCATCGGGAGGGAATTGGGTGGAATGAGATGCGTGATTTACAAAATAGCACTTCCCAATTTGCCCTTGATTATGGGTCTTCTGATCTTTTTTATACTTCATACTATTGTTTGGAAGTATAAGGCAATGTAAAAGAGATTTTTTTTTAGCTAAATAGATTTATTCCAAACGGCATATATATCATTTAAAGAGCTTACTCAACATTGACCTCAACCATGATTATAAAATTAATTAACTACTCCTTCCATCCTCTAAATATATGACATTTACGACACACATTTTTTTTTATTTTTAGCTAAATAGCTTTATTCCAAACGACATATAATTCAAGGACAGAAGGACTGACCTGGTCTGCACCATCTCGTTGAAATGATGAGAAGACTTGAATATCTATCCTTTTGGACCAACGAGAGTTGAATAATCAATGCTTGCTTTCTCTCGTGTTTATTGTGACATTCGACGCCGTCCTTTGAATGATGGAGTGTGTCATACAGTCTAAGTCTGCCCACTCTGGGCAGTATAAACTTTGGACAAATATTCAAACGTAAATTGCATTGTTCTACTTTTCTACTTCCTCCGTCCTAAAATAAGTGTCTTTCTTACTTTCCGAGAAAACTTTTGGGTCAATTATATAAAAAATATATTAAAAATTATGGTACAATATAAACATTATTATATAGATATTTAGATCTAGTGTTTTATAAAAATTATTGAAGATTTAAATGTTGCACGTATTTTCTACAAACTTAGTCAAACTCACGGCACGAATACCGAAAACGACACTCTTTCTAGGAGGGAGCATAGTAGATATCTAAAAGGAACGTCTTGGTCTGACCAGGGATTTTGGAAAGAAAAAAAATCCAGTCCCTATTCTTGGAAAGAACAATAGTACAAAAGTACAAGGCAACAATAATGGAAGGGTAGTCAAGGTCCAAGGATTCTTGAAGCGTCTGTCCAACTACTTGTCCACACGGCATGACTTCACTTCTAGATAAGTACACCCTTCATTCCAAATTAAATATGTAAGCCATTCTAATTTACTTAGAGAGACAAACTATAGAGGGGTAACAAAGGTATATTGCACCGAATAGATATACTATAAAAATAAGTATATCAGTGAAAAAAACTAATTGTACTTATTTGATATCATGAATGTTAATACTTTGTTATATAAATTTGATCAAACTTGAGATATTTTGACTCTCCAAGAAAGTTACACTGACTTATAATTTTGTAAATCACTATGTGAAATCATGCTGGAAGTACGTACATAACACGACGGAAGATTTGTTGAAGTTGGTACAATATGAAGACAACGTGCAAGTCATGATTTTCTTTTTAATGCAAGGTGTTTCCTGTGCCAACTTAATTGATCGATGCGCAAACCATCCCACAAGTTTGAACTTTCAAGCCGTCCGCAATATACATGTACTCCTATATATATAAATACCGCAGGTGCACTCGTTGTTCTTATCACCTCAGCATCGAGGTCGCCTTTTTGTGAGGTGTGACCCCAGCTAGAAAAACATGCCTCCAGCCATGAGCCTGAGGCTGGGAGCTGCACTGTTTCTCGCTCTCATCGCTTTCTGGATGGTGGTTCTAGCGGCAATAAGCTCTGTTGCCGCTGTCCAAGGTGACCCTAGTGCATGTGCGAGCCGCTCAAATCCAAATCTTTTCATTTTGTTCCGTAAAATTTTAATTTTGGGCCGAGTTCATTTTTTTTCTACTCTTGCAGTTTGCGAGAAACCAAATCCTCGGAGCAGATTGCCAGAGGGAGGCTGTGGTCCACCCTTGTAATAGACTAGGCACGTAGATTATCTTCTCTCCACGGTACTTTATTATGACTTCTAATTTTAAATTTCTGGTCTCTTAATGGTTTGATTTCGATCTTGGCCATGATGTACTTTATGACTTCTAATTTTGGACTGAGTTCATATGCTTCTACCATGTAGATTGCGAGTCCCCTAACCATCCAGGTGGACCACCTCAAACCTCTTTGGTATACCTAGAGATTTGTTTGGAAGCTGTGCTCCCCATGATGTCTACTTCTATTTCCCAAATATAAGATACCCTCTATATTTCACCTAAGAATAGAGCTTGTACACCCCCCCCCCCCCCTCAATTGCTGGTGTATGTATAAACTGTCAGGGAAAGTCCATCCAACCAATCGACGGCGATATTATCTCTATCGGTCCAGTTCATACAACAAATCAGTGCCATCTTACTGCCACTGCTAGTACGAACTAACAGTGATAACAAATGCATTTTCACTGTGCCTCAGTGTCATCAATCAGTAGTCACAGTAAGATACTAGTATCGCTGCCTATTCATTTTTGCAGTTCGTTTTCAGAAAGTTCATCATAACCTTCCTATATGAAGTTGGATGGAGAGACAAATTATATATGAGGATTTTAGCTTTTGCCATTGTGTGTAGATCCTGTCGTTTGAAGATATTTAGATGCTCAAATATTCTTCCAAAAGTTTGGCTAACAAGGGTAAAAAGAATAGTTTGATTGTTGTTAGGAATGAAGTAGATATACATATAGGTGGCAAGAAACATGAGGCATAAAGGTTGTGGGCAAGAATAACTAATACAAACGTGAAACAACACAGACATGCATGGCTTGTGGCTGATGGCTTCGGCCTCTTTACACATTGAAAGTATTAGAAGAATTCAAGAAGTGCAAAATGGCCTCTTCTCCCTTCTGTGATGACAAAGACAGATCATCCACCAGCATGCTTGGACTATATGTCTATACTAATGATCACTGATGTCTCACTCGTCAAAGCACGCGAGTTTGAACTTTTAGTCGTCTCCTCCCTCCGTCCCTTAAAAGAATGATGTTTTAGCGTTTAAAAATTTTCTCATAAAGATTGATGTTTTGGCATGCATGTATAACAAATTAGGAATATCTTATGCATGCATGCTTAAAAGGAAACTGATTTACCTCCTAAAATGGCATTTACCAGAGACACATGCGTCTTTCTTTTCTACTCTTAATTTGTCTGAAAAATCCTAAAACATCATTCTTTAAGGAATGGAGGGAGTACTCGTCTATCTTGATTGATCAATGCCACAAGTTGGAACTTTCTGTATCGTTCCAATTTTATGAGATGTCTTCGAAGAGACGCCACAAGTTGGAACTTTGAAGCCGTCAACAAGATACATCACTACTACAAGGCACATATATTGTAACACACTCTTGTAACATATTAATCATTTTGTTACGAAGAAGTTTTATAGGAACACAAAATCATGTGTTACAGAATAAGTTAGTAACACATAATGCTCGTCTATAAATGTGTGTTACAAATAGAAGTTATAGTAACACAAAATTAATGTTACACCTTAAGTGTTACAAAATGGTGTTATATTGTAACACATGTAAAAAATTGTTACAACTAAAGTGTTACAATGTAAAATATTATAACTTCAACGATGGAGAGTAGCCATGAAGAAGAAAAACACAAGTATGAACAAACAATTAACGAGCATTCGCCTAGTAGTCCCTTTTGTCTTTTCAGACATATCTTTTTAATAAATGACACAATGATTATTTCTTGATTTCAACAAAGAGATAGTAACCTTTTTTTTTCAAAATAAAAGTTGTAGATCTTCAGAAGTTATACAACTTTGTATTTAAACTCCTTTTACTTTGAATTAATTTTGGCAATGAGAAGTACGCTTGAATTCCTCAAATTTGAAATTTGAGTTTTTAAAATGATAACAGTTAGAGCAACGAACAAAATGAGAGTTGTAGATCACAATAAGTTACAAAAGTTTGTAGATAACCTTTTTATTTGAAATTTATAATTCAAATTTTATAAACGACATCAAATTGAGAAACTACCAAAATGAAAATTGTACAGCTCAGAAAATTATGAAAGTTTGTAGTTGACAATTTTTTTTAATTTCAATTCATTTAGGGCCTCAAATAAGCAATTTACACTCGACCTGGTATAATATCTGAGTGTCCAAAATAGAACTTTGACACAAGTGACATTGTGGTGTAGTGGTAGAGGAGGTTATAGATGAGGAAGAGGTCATGGGTTCAAATCTTGCCAGCCATGTAGTGCATAAGATTTTTTGCTATTTATTCTGATGTTTTCTGTTCACAATGTGTTACTACAAAAATGTGAAAGTGTTACCAGAGCTATAAAAAATGTGTACAAAGGAGTTTTTTGTAACACCTGATAAGCGTTCCACTTGATGAGTAATTGTGATACAAAGTAATAACACAATTTTTATATAAAAGCAACATAATTTTTGTGTTCCAATATATCACACCATAGTAACATTGAACTTAGCAACACTAATAAAATATGTTACTAGATGACATTGTAACACTTTTATGGACCTATAGTAACATAATTTGGTGTTACAATATACACGTTCTGTACTAGTGCATCTATGTAAATACCCCAATTGAATTCATTCGTACTTGCTCAGCACCGAGGTTGCCTTTTTGTGAGTTGTGAGATAGCCCAGCCAAAGAAACGTGACTCCAGTCGTGAGCTTGAGGTTGGAAGCTGCACGATTTCTCGCTCTCATCTGCTTCCGGATGGTGGTTCTGACTTCTGACTGCCAACAGCGAGAGTACAGGCCGCTCATATCCTACGCTAGCTACGGGAATCGGGTCTTTTGCCGTGTACCCGAACCTTTGTTGTGGACAGATACACGTTTTTATTTCAATTATATTATGTAACACGTATTTGTCTATATATATTTATTTCAACATTATTGTATTGAACCGTTTTATTTTCTACCACTGCAGGAATAAACCAAACCCACCAAGCAAACCACCTCAGGAACCTTGTGGTCCACCTCGTGATAGATAAGGCTTGGCCATTCTCAGTGGGAGTTTTATGACATTAAATAGATTGTTATGTTACCATTTTTTATGATGTGGCAATATGTTAATGAAGTGAATTGTGAAATGAGTTTTACGAGGATGAAGCCCTGTGTATACAATTACTTAGACACATTGTTTCTTGCATCTATAGGAAAAACTCACATTCGTCCACCTCACGTTGTTACCAGTTACATTTTAACCCAGTATTAAGAGACAAATTAATAGATGTTATTATTGTGCAGCAATTTAGTACGGGCTAGGGTCTCCAGCCGGTACTAGATGGCGCCACTGGGACCCAACCCGACGAAAAGATTTCTCCCAATCACATTTTGTACCGACTGGAGATGCCATGCAGTGCTCATTTTGTCCACCTAGCTACGCATGAGCTAATAGACTTAGAATATTGCAAGGAAGCCCGTAAAAGATGAACGGAAGTAACAATGAATCCAAACACATATGCCAAGTGAGGCTCGGAAACTCAGCATAAAAGTCCAAAGGCTACACAAAATTATCCGGACACTACGCACAAAAGTCAGGAGACTCCACAACTCACAGAGATTTCCACAAAAAATGTCTAGACTTTGAAGGTATCGAGTTTCCGCAAAAAAATATAGAAAAAATCCGGAGCGTGATAAAAAATGTATAGGTCTTTCAAGCACGGCCGCCGTTGAAGATATGCGCAAAATGGAAGGGTTTTCATGAATCTCCAGTTTCTGCAGGCGAATTTGTATTGACAACGTGCAGAATTCATAGAAAGTAGAAACACCCTTTGAATCTTCAATTTTTGTATGAAACACTCCTGATTCGTCCAGTCGAATGTCTAAATGGGCCGTATGTATCAATGGGCTTAAATAATGAGTTCTTTTACGGTGTCTTATACTACCATCTAGTAGTATGGAGTATAGATTAAATCTAACCATCGTTGACGAGGAGAGTTCGTCCAAGGCCAGCAAAACCATCGGTTCTCGCCTCTTTCGTCAGTTGCTTTCCATGTCGAATTCGGATCCGTCTTTCCTTCTTCGCTAACTGCGCCGTTATCCCGCCGCCAAATATACCGAAGCCGTCATCCCATTCGGCAGATGGCTGTGCTGGATCGACTACCACCGAGGCATCCTCTTCTGTTACATGTCCAAGCTTCCCAACGAACCTACCGTATCCTTCGTCTGGTTCCCTCTGCACACGCTGCCTATTTCCGGCGATCGCTATTGCACTACCGTGCCGTGTCATGGCATCCCCTTTGCAGCACTCGAACCCGGCACCGGCTTCGCCATCACCTGCCACATCCTCGTGGTAGGCGGCAGAGGCAGCATGGCGTGGGTCGTGGGAGGAGGACTACACTGTCACCTCCGGTGACCTCTGGGAGGCCAACGCTCCTGACCGCCTCCCGCGCCACATCCTCATGTTCCCAAGCGTCGACATCGACAGGCGACATGTAGTGCACTTCCTTTCCATCGAGTTTGGACATGTCAACAAGAGGATGTGGGTGGTCTCCATCGACACATGAGCACCAAGACTGTGGAGTCATCTTTTCTGTATATCAATGGGGATGAGGGCCTTCAAACTGACGACGCTGAATTGATCAAAATGAAGTCCTTTGCTGCCGAGCCCTTCATCCCTTGTGAGTTCCCCAAGTTCATCAACTCATCGAGGTACGTACGTAGTGTTGCTGCTGCCCTTTTATCTATCACCTAGCTATTTATTACTCAGTAGGTTTTGATTCTGCCGGTTCCATATATATCTGAATATTGCTGCACATCTATGCAATGCAAGTTAGTGTGCATCGCTTTAATCTTACATCGCAGAGAAGGTTCCGTGATTAATGGGCTTAACCAGATTAACCTAGGATCCAACGTGGAAGGCCACGTCACCTGTTGGGCCAGGTTAGCGCCTGATTGGATGGCTGGTGGGACCAAATACAAGTTTAGGGACAGAAAAATGCATTTTAGAAGTTGGGGGACCCGGATGACACCAGCTAAGTTTATGTACCCGCCGTGAATTTTACTCTTCATATGTTGTAGTGTACCCTCCTCCAACCTACCTGCAGAATACTAGCGTATGATTGGGACATAGGAGCTGCCAATATATACCTTCTGTCATATATATGCTGTTGGAAATTGCTAGCAGTTAGAACTCTAGTATATATACTACTTTTTACCTTCAAGTGCTTAGTGCTCTCTGTTTTTGGCAATTTCTTTCCTAAGTAAACAACTGCTACTTTATGAATCACCGACCTTGCATGTCAAGCCTTCTCTTGGTCGCAGTACAGAAGCAAGTTTAATTTGAAGAACATCATCCATCAAGATCATTTTTCAACCGCCACAGTATTTTGTTTTATTGCAGGGAGAGGAAGCATATGGAATGAGTGTATTCCTGCCAACTTCATATGGTGGTTGTTGTCTTCGCGGCCAACCATTTTGCATCACTCTAAATGGTTCAACAAGAAAGGCTCCTGTCTTCCTTGTCAACAAGATTGAAGGAGCTGTGTTTCATGATGTGGCCTAGGAAGCATCCATCCTTTCGTCTATTATTATGATGTATATATGAACAGATAAGTTATACGTATCAAGTTTATCGTGTCATGTCAAGAAGAAAGCTTGTCGTCTGTCCAGTTTTTTTTAAGTACAATCTTTAAATAGTGCTGACTCACTGCTGTGTGGATGAGGCACTTGGGTCCTTGAACTTGCCTGTGTCGTTACCAAGGTTGCGTTGTGACACTGTCGTCGTTTGGTGGCATGCGAGATACTCCTAGAGAAATGATGTACCGCTTGCTCTGCTGGGCCTTGGCGCAAGAAGCTAGCAGAGGCTGTGTGGCGTTTTCTGCAGCAGCTTGCGTATTGTACAACTGATCTGTCGCTTATAAGTTGCTGTTATGATCTAACGAAAGCGGAACGAATCTCATGACAAGTTGAAAAAACACTTAACAACATGGTCATCAGTTCTGAACAGAGCTACCAACGCACAGATGCCTGATATTGCTGCAAGTGCAGAACAGCTCTTTGCTTCAAACGTGCCATAAACCAGGTTGTTCGTATTTTGTACCATACACCAGTAAGATCCAAGCCCAACGAAGATTCTACAACAACTCCTCAGATTCAGAACAAAAAATAGACCTATCCTAATTGAAAATTAGAAATCTGCTACTCAGGGCTCTCGGCTGAGGCTTATGGGCCAAATGTTTGTTTGGGCCAAATTCGGGAATATCGACAGGAAGTTTCTGTACAAATACGAGAACCGTGAATATAGTCAGGAAATTGGCTCAACCGATTTCGGTCCTGTATTCGTTGGATTTTCTCATTTTTTTCATGTTTCCTGTTTTTCTCTGATAATACGATATACGATCGGTTTATACAGGATACGTTGTTGGTGGCGATTTTTCCATCCAGTTTTCATCCCTAAAAATAGCAGGATTCACAATCTCGTCCCTAAGTATCCTAATCGGCGCAGAGCTGGTCGATGCAGAGGCTGGAGTAGAGCGCTATATTCCTGTTTCAAAAAAAAATATCCTAATAGGAGTAGAGCGCTATATACTTCTCTAGCTCTATTATCCCTACAGTGTGCTTCTCCTCACTGTACTCAATGCTGCATGCACGAATTCGCAGGATTTAAATTCAGCAGCAACGAATTAGTAGTACCTTCGGTGAGATGCTGACAGAGAGTCAATAATACATGCACAAATGCACAGAGATGGGGTCGATGGCTCCTGGCGCGGCGCACCCGCCCACTGCTCTCAGCGGCCTCGCACGAGCTCGATGTGTCGACGGTGGGGGCTCGATTCCGTGTCGCTGACATCGATTTGCTGCCGTCCGATTCAATTTGACGGCGATGAGCTCGATTTGCCGCTAGCAGGGACAAAAAAAAAAATGGGTCGTCTCAGCTCTCGTATTAGGAGTATCTTATCCATCCGTATAATATTTTCTCTTTTAAAATTACCATTTATCTTTTTTATTAATACGAACAATTATTTTTAGTTGGTACCTCCTACCTTAGCACTAGATCTTTGGGAATTGACGGTTCTCCTTTTTTTCCAAGCATTGTACAATTCCTCTAATGAGTATACCTTTCCAACAACATATATCACAACAATTACAATTGGACACATCGAATCAAAATAATGTCAAACAACATCCTTTCTTTTTACAGAAATATAAAATAAAATTATATGTTGGGCTCATATATCTGGTACTTGGTCCCACAATTTGAGTAATTTGGGTACTTTTACCTAGGCGTTTTTACCATACAATTTTGTATGCTAAGAGTATACTGTGGTACTTGTCAATCATTGTAAAAGAGCTCAATTTGAAAACCAATCAAACCCAAATCCAACAAGATTCAGCTACAGTCTCCCTACCCCATGGTGAATCCTGCTCAAAATATCTTTCCAAAACGATAAATATTTCACTGCAGATTTCTTTTTTTTAGGGTGTGTTCAGATTTCCAACTTTCCACTATTCATTTCAACTTTTCACTATTCATTCCAACTTTTTACTATTCATTCCAACTTTTCACTATTCCTCCCTCACAAAAACAAGTTTCCCAGCGAATGCTACAATGTTTTTCCCTACAATCTAAACACACCCTCAAGAACACATGAGAAAAGGAATTTTCGAGGAAATCCAAAATTCAAAGAACTCGTGACAGAATTCGGAGGGAGTGGTTTGCTCAAGAACACATGACTTCTAATTTTCGACTGAGTTCATTTGCTTCTACCATATAGATTATTGTGAGTCTTCAAATCATCGTTAATGCGCGTGAAAGGCCGCTCAACTCCCTTTATGCATGGTTATGAATTCAAAACATATGCATCTGTACTGTGCATGTGCTGTGACCTCTTCAGTCCAAGTCGTGTTTATTTGTCACTTTTTTTTGCAGACTCTTAGCTAGTCACCAAACGCGTGCCCGAGGTCGTCATGCCGGTGGAAGCTGCCCTCCAGCGGCTACATGTGGCCTATGTAGACGTGTGCTCGAGATGAACTCAGTCAAACCTTGCTTAGGGCAGGGAGTTTAGTGTGTGGACGCACGCCCCCAGTTACCCAACACCTGGTTTTTTAGGCATGGCAACGCGCAAGTCATGATTTTTTTTAAAAAAAATCTAGGTGCATGTTTTCCCATGGCAGATTTCAGTGTGAAGAGTTCCTTAGAGTGGACTTTTCAAAAGCAAATTGCAGAACCACTCCCACAAGATACATGTATATAAGTATCTCAGGTGCATTCGTTGTTCTTACCCATCTCATCAGCACCGAGGTCGCCTTAGCTTTTTGTGAGCTGCTGTGAGCCCAGGCAGAGAAACATGTCTCCAGCCATGAGCCTGAGGATTGCACCTGCACGATTTCTCGCTCTCATCTGCTTCTGCGTGGTGCTTCTGACGGCGATCAGCTCTGTTGCCGCTGTCCGTGGTGACACTAGCTCAAGTGCGAGCCGCTTGAATATTTTTTTCGTTCATTTAAATACATAGAATTCCATGTTTGGATAATTGAATTCCTTTTTCTACTCTTGCAGTTTGTGAGAAACCAAACCCTCCGAACACACCACCAAAGGGACGCTGTGGTATCCCACCCTAAATAGATAAGGCCCGTAGATTATCTTCTCTCCACAGTACATTGGTGCATACTAGTAGAGTTGAGCATTGTATTCTCTATTCATCAACTACCATGGTGTGGTGCACTTCATGCCCTAGCTAGTGTCAATGAGTTGTAAGTGTCCTCAATAAACGCCGCCGTCTCCATAAATTTTAGGCCCCTGTGTGAACAAAATGGGGCCCTCAATATGTAACATGTATTTAACTTTGTTCAGTATGTGTCATTATACAATACTAGTACCTATGTCCGTGCGTTGCTACGGACGACGAGAGATGTTGCTAACGTTTTGAAACTAAAGTGTCTTGAATAAGGGTTTTCGATTTTGTTACTAATATGTATACATGTTGAATTTGGTTCAACATCATTTCACTGCCAGTTTATTTAGAGGTTGTAGTATCTGTCAAAATAGAATTTGGGGCTACCCGCCTGTACACACCTCTCTATTCCTTAGGTGCATAAAGCCACTACTGATGTCGTAGCTGTCATAGCAAACCACATTAAGGTTACGATGCCATAGTATCGCTTAGCGCCGCACTCGCTCTTTTCAGCCGCTTGATCACGTCTAATAATGTCTGTGCAATTCTCCCACCTCAACCATAATGTTGCATCGGCAATCCTGAAACTCTAGTTCACATGTTTCCTTTCACTCAGTCTCACTTGTAGCAAGTGAATGAGCCAAAATAATACTATTTGGACAATACACCTTATTTATACATAATAAAAGATAGTTCTGTAAAATTATAAACACGTGAGGAAATACATTTGAAAATAGTTAA
This sequence comes from Digitaria exilis, assembly GCA_015342445.1. NCBI lineage: Eukaryota > Viridiplantae > Streptophyta > Magnoliopsida > Poales > Poaceae > Digitaria > Digitaria exilis. Next base: position 3,571,608 of record JACEFO010001965.1, read on the forward strand.
GATTGTTTCTTTGAACTAAATTTATCATATATACTAATGTTTTGCACTACTATGCATATTTCAAATGTCAAATAATGTTTTTAGAAGATTCAAACGTTAAATAAATGGGAAAGAATTATATAACCGTGATGACCACAAGAGGCCGTTTTCAACCAGTACACAAGTCTCCCCACATCTTGCATGGGCTCAAAACCATTAACATGGAGTCCTCGGGTTGGGCTGAGAAAGACTTCGGGCCACCTGATTCCGCCGGCCCTTTTAACACTGAGCCATCTGGACCGTCGATGCAATCAAACGGCTTAGAATTAACAAACCACCAACAAAATCGGCTGCGTGCTCCCAAACCCTAGAATCATTCCCCATCTCGCTTCCCCCACCTCCATGTTGCAGCATAGCGAGCCCCTCCTCCAATCTCCGCTATCCAGTCTCCATCGCCCGCCAGCCAACCATTGATTCGCACGACCACCTGCAGTTCTTGGCCGGTGCGACACCTGATTCTCTTCACCTCGCCGGCTCACCCTTCAGCCACCTCCTCTAGCTGTCGATGGCTCCAGTCGAGGGCCTGAAACCTCGAGCTAATAAGGTGCAGCCATCCGTCTGCATCCGGCTGCAAATCGATAAGGCGACATTGACTCTCTTGGGCAGTTTTATTGGAAGGTGTCTCAATGCTTGATGCGGGGATGATTCTTTTCCCCCACGCATCTATCAGCCTTGTGGTTGAGATTGTTTTGTTCTTTTCTATGAAATTGTTCTTCTTTCAATCGAAGATGGCCTCTTTATCTATTCCGTTTGTCATTTGGAGTTCCAATCAAGCTTCGATTTGATGATTTCCGTGTTGCCATTGGAGTAGAATTCGGGTGATTTTGGGCTTGTTCGGTTCCATCGGATTCAATTCGGGCTGGAATGAAAATATAATAAGAAATTTATGATAGGTACACTAAGAGGTCGGGATTTATTCCGGGTCAAAAGCTAATTTACTCACCATAGTGACACCAAAAGACAAAATCAATCCACTGGTCAAGAGGTGGGGAATCATTTCGGGTTTTTTGACCCGGAATAAATACCGGTCTCTATATGTATCTATCATAAGTTTGTTATTATATCCACCATTTTCGGTCCGGATTGAATCCGATGGAACCGAACAAGTCCTTAGCGATTGCGTGTGGGACCCGTTTGGTCGATGAGGGAAGGGGTGCTGCGACCTGACTGGTGGGACCCACCTGTTAAGAACAGAAGAAAAAAAGAGCGCAGAAACCTTACGTGCTTTAGGAGTAGGTATAGATTTAAAGATACTTCAAATATTAAAGCTAAAAAATAATTATCGTAATGACCTCAAGTTCTACTTAAATAATAACGTAAAATGATACCTTTCTTGCATTATGAAACTCTGGAGGCATCCTCTACGGCCTCATCAAACTGTGCTTTTTTTTTAAGTGACGATTAATTAGCCGTCATGAAAGTAAAAATAACGAGAATTGAAGAATTAGCAGTGGCGTACGTATAGGGCTACGATGGCCCTAAGTCCATTCGAGCACGGGGATCACATCAACGTAGTCATCTTTTGAAACGCCATCATATGTTCACGAACGGGCAGTGCGCTGCGAAGATTCAGTTGCCGCGCCGGATTAGCATGCAATTGGAAAAGAGAGATACCATTATTAGGACTTGATGAGCTGGTAATCGGGGGCCCACTCCGCTCTTGGCCTTCGACGGCCCTTAAAACATCCAGCATAGGATGTCGACTCTCTCGTCTGGCTCTCGTCAGGCTAGTCGCTTGGTCGTTGTGGAATGAGAGGAACCACGTGATGTATGATCCCATGACTTTGATGCCGGTGGCTTCGGCGCCAGCCATTATGGAGGACACACAGTTGTGGGCTCGTGCGGGCTTCTTAGGACGTGTTCGGTTTCCCGTCTCCGTGCGGCCTGGCTGGCACTGCACATGCAGGCCCACGCTGGCCAGGCCTGCCGCATGCAGCGGGTCTGTTTGGTTCATGTGCCCTTGGTGCGAGGCCTAGCTGCCACATTGTTTGGTAGCATGTATCTGGACATGTCACGCCACCTTTTTCTCTCTGCTGGAGCATCCACCCACGCTCATGTGTGCACGTTGGGAGCTAGGACGTACGGAAATACCGGATTTTTTCATTTCCGGAGAGCCTGGCCGCGGACTCCATTTTGCATCGGGGCAGCCTGGCCCAACAGCTGGTGCAGGAAACTAAGTTATGACTCTTGCATCTGGCCGGCTTGGCCAAATCGGATGCAGGACACCAAACAAACAGACCATTAGTTGGCATAGCATTTTTCTGGGTCGGTCTATTTTGTTTTTGTTTGTCTTTTTACTTTGTGTTTGTCTGAACATTGTATAAACATTCTCTCTCTTCTAAATAAAAATGTGCTATGCACGTCTTAAAAAAGAAATGGCAGAAGACATGGAGAAGCTGGTGGCCAGTGGCATCGCTTAGTCGTTAAGTTAATGGAAAGTCCTTTTGCACTAAAAAGACTCCATATTGATCTGTAAAATCAATTTTAACAGATCTAGATGGTTAATTTTAAATCAAGATCTTTCTACAATTCTTGCAAAGGTACCTAGAGAGTACCGACAAATTGTAGTCCTACGACAAACATCACTACCCACTACCACATAACAACAATAAGATGTCAGCTTGCAAAAAAATATATGAAATAAACATAACATGCATGGACTGTTGTAGGATGAACCATATTTTAATTAGAAACGGTATATGTGATTTTATAATGAAAATAGATTCTTGAATTTCTTTTATAATATATCTAGATGGTATTTATTCGATAAAGAAAATATAAGATGGATATAGTTATCAGACTTGACATTTTGGAATAAAATTATAATGCCTCACAAATGCATTTTTTATTTAAAAGCATCTTATATGTACATATGTAATATGTTTATTAATGACACATAATGTTCTTTTCTAGAAAACCATATGCTACACAGTCATTGAAAATACCTTTTATAAAAATATATCTGTATATACTAATATTTTTCTTAAGTTGTTTCCGGTAACGATATTTACATTTAGAACTTTTGACACCTCCGTGAATACACCAATGAAGATATCAGAGTGGTATCCATTCTGTTTCCGCTAGCACATGTAGGAAGAAATTAAAAAAGACAAATTATATTAGAGGTAAATTAAACCAAGTGACAATTTAAGAATACACCAAACCAAATCATAGTTTGTGGGGTTATGCAGACTTTTGATATAGCTAAGGGGGTAATCTGAATTTTTCCGAAGGAAAATAGAACATGATGAAAACAGTTTAGGGTTTAGGGTTTAGTCATTGAAATCTCCACAAGTTTTTAAGTCATCACAAAGCTACATCTCCACATACAAATGTTCCTCCAGCTGAATGCTACTAGCCACACCAGCCAGCTCCACATTGAACAAAGATTTCATTGTGTGAGCTAAGATAATCCCACCGTCTCCAGCCTGGAGCTGTCCGAACTCTCGCCGTCGTCTGAAGTCTGCTTCTGGGTGGTGGTTCTGAGTGTCATTGGCTATGTCGCGGCTACTCGTGATGGCCTTCACGTCTGTAGAGAGCCCCTACACCGTACCCTAAAGGTTTTTGTTCTATAACCTGTACTCCATCGGTCCTTAAATATGACAAACAAATTAGTTCATTTTAAACTAAATAACTTGTCCTAAACGACATATATATTTAAGGGTGGATGGAGTATTTAATTATCTCCTTTGATTTCAGACTGACTGACTGAGTCATTTGCTAACGTTGCAGTTTAGTTTGGGAGTCACCGAACCCCCCGAGCAGACCAGGTGAGGGAGAAGTTTGTGGTGTGATGCCGTGACACATAAGGCCTTGTTCGGTTCCAGCTGAACCAAACTGGGCCAGGAATGATTTTGGGCCTGGTTTAAGTGAATCCGGGTGTTTCACTGGATCTGGTTGTTTCAGTTGTTCCAACTGATTTCATTCCTACCGGTTTGAATACTCCATCAAAAACATGTTCGTTTGCATCTATTTTATTCCGGCCGGATTCAACCACGATCTCCATCGCTTTAACACACCAAGGTCATAAACAATTCAAAAACCACTTGTCCAGGCCACAAACAAACCACTCGTCCAGGCCACAAACAAATAGAGCACGTAAAGAGCATATTCAACAAAAACATGCATAAAAATAAATATTCGCTTGCACACACCCATCAGGTCACAAACAACTCAAAGATCACTCGTCCAAGCCACAAACAACTAGAGTATGTAAATAGCATATTCAACAAAACATGCACAAAAATATTCGCCAAGTTCAGTTCCCATACAGTGCCACGATAAATACTCAACAGCAAATACGTCATGCTACAAGAATCCAAGTTCAGTTCCCATAGTTCTTTCAGAAAAATAAAGTGCATTTTGAGTTACCGTCACCGGGATGCTGCAAAAACACAACAAGCAACAACAGTTAACAGAATGCATTAAGCTTGTAAACAGACAAGTTTATGAACAGAATAATCTTGCAGAAGGTAAGATATCATATGGTGAAATGAGAGTATGGCATCTACGCCCTTTGCAAGGGTTTATTAATTCTGGTGGTATCATTGACATTAATTCAGTTAACTAAAAATTTTCAGCAGGCATCGTTTATTATGTTGTTCAACTGTTTGTAAAAGATCTCATAGTGGCTAACCTAAACTGATGGGTTGAAAGCATCAGCACTTTACATGAGCAGAAGAAAACATAATGGATATGAAGTGGACACAAGTGAGCACTGCGAAATGTCTCCGTCCACCTCTCAGATCATGCTCAGATCACTTGAATAAAATATGGGGCCAATAACTCTAAAATTTATCAGACATACAGGGCAAAGTGGGCATGAAAGAATGGCAAATAACTTATATTAAAGTCTATTGTTGCTTATGTAGGTATCCAGTGATGCAATCAAGACAGAACCATTTCAAGTCAAATAAGTCTCACTAAATCAAACAGTAATAACAAGGCAAACCATTTCCAATCAGATCATACTTGTCCATATATACAGAGTGCTGAATCACAGAAGATGGAAGAGATTTTCCTGCTAAACTATCTCATTTGTGAGCCACATCAAGGCGGTTTCAGGGTCCACTTCACAAGCAGAAATAAATGCCTCTCTATTCTCCTTGCTCTTGATGAAGACAGAGATTGCTTTTGCCTTATCTTGCTTGCTTAGGTCCATTCCATTGATAACTGATATGCACCTTTTGATTGAGTAGTCTGAGCCACGGTCAGCCTCTTCTCCATGGCAAGAAGTTTAGTTTCGGTTTGCTTAGTCCTCATACCAAAATATTGCTCCACTATTCCTTCTAGTCTTGCACCCCTTCTTGGCTTCTTTTCTTCCTTTTGTTCTTTCTTTTTTGGTGCAGTCGTAGGTCTTTGCTGTCCAGTTCTTTCAGCTGCTGCTACTGCATATGAAATTTCTGCATCCCTTGACAGAATTTCATCTCTTCTTCCATCTGATTCATCATCTTCATCTTCAATATCATGAATCATGTTGTCATCAATGTCTTCTACCTCATCTACCTTTTGAGCTGGTACATCTTCAATTTGCTCAAGGGGTACTTTCTCATGTTGTGACTCCAAAGATGTTACATTCCAAGTCCCTTCAGCCAAATGTCCTACATTACAACAAGTGTGTTATTACAGCAGCAAGTTTATTATCACAGCAACAAGAGAACATTATTAACAGAACAAGTAATAGGATAGCAACTCTCTTGGGTACCGCATGATTTTGGAGTACCACATGTCGGTTGTTGAACAACTCTCTTGGGTTCTGAGGTCTTCGATGTCCAGCCCCGAACTCTTTCAAATGGTACCGGACTCCTCGATACGGTGCTAGAAAAGATGAAGTATTCGCATACCCTCCGTCCACTAGATAGAATTTCCCTGGAGGTACTTGGAAGCCCTTGCCCATAGCAGACCTTAGAACTCTAGCATCTGTAGCTGATCCTTCCCATCCACTAGAAATAAAAGTTACGTCGAGATCAAAATCGCATGCCACCATGACATTGATGCTTAGTGTGCCCTTCCTATTTCTAAAAGGAGCAGCCATGTCAGGAGATATGGAAATGGGTATGTGTGTGCCATCAATAGCACCAAGGCAATTTTGGAAGAATGGAAAGAATCTGGGATTATTTAGGATTGTTGGGTGGACTTGATTAGGATCAGGAGCACGAAGGAAACGGCGAGAAAGTTTTGGAATAACCACGTTGAAGAAGTGGTGTAGGTGATGGTGGAAGGTGTCATTGCTATGCCCAACATGACTTGAAGTTTCTGATAAGAGGCATTGTGACTGAGCATGTATAGAAAGAAGGCCAACTTCTCCTCAACTCTGATTCTTGTATCGACGAGGAGCCTTGTCCTTCTAAGGTATGTTGCCACCTTCTTGAAGATTACCGGCTCCATCCTAAATTCCACTTGACAATTCTTCACATGCCCCTTAAGCAATCGGCGAACCTTGACCTCTCCTGTTTCAGGTGACGTATGGCGTTTCTTCTTTTTCCCACCACCACTTGAATCTGTAAGATACAGGGCAGGAAAAAGAAGCAGCATAATGTCATCGTCGTCTTCCTGTCTCCTCTTCCTAACGCGGTCTCGCAATGAAATACTCATTGCAAGACTTAAGAAATATAGCATTCAGCAAGTAAACTTTGGAAAAGAGTATAGCATTCAGCAAGTATACTTTGAAAAAGATAATAGCATTCAGCAAGTATACTTTCATAAACAGAATAGAATCATCTATGTTAGCATTCACACACTACACAAGGCAGGCAGTGGCCTAATTCATAAGAGTTGGTTCAGAACAAATAATTCATAAGAGTTAGAAGAGCCCTCTCAGTGTCAGGTCCCTCTCTAACAAACTATGTATATTTGCATGTCATTCAGTCCTCATATATACATTGTGCAATAGTTTACAATTAATGGCCGCAAGAATATTGAAATGGGTTCCCTTTGTTCTCTATCAACCAGACATGCATCATTAATATGTCAGTGTTCTAAAATCCATGATATGGTAGCTAGAAAGCATCATCTATGTATTAGCATCAAAAAAATTAATTTGTGCACATAAAAGAAGTACCTGCTGGACTTAGTACTGGTTCCCAGGAGGGTGGAGGTTCGTCCTCTCCAACTCTATGAGGTGCTGGGATAATCTATTATAGAAAGAAGCAAAAGTTTAGAAAAAATTAATATAGCAAATCTGCGGTACAAAATAATTCTAAAAGAACACTCTGATACAAATAATTGACTGTCACTTACTATAGCTTACTGCAATTATTAAGGGGCAAACTAATAACTTGAAAATTTTTGAACTCTGAACTCTTTATATTGGCTAGTCCAATGCAAGTTGAAAATAGGATATATAGGAGCAACTTTAGGAACACAGCAAAGGATAGTGTCGGGTACCAAAACTAGAGGTACCCCAATTTGGGCCCTAAACCATCCGACAGAGAGGCCACATCGGCGAACGAGTTGAGCCCGGACTCTTGCTGCGACTTGGGCCTTAATCGAGTGAAAGTCCCAACGCACAGGCAGAGAGCAATGCATGTATGCGTATAGTGTGTTTATCTCCGCCCGTGAGATTCACGAAGATAATATGTTGTTCGGCTTCTCGTCAAGGCATCAGCTAACCGCCGATGCAATGAGGGTTCCGGAACCTTCTATTGCTTCTAGAATTTTCCAACTCGTGCCGGGTGTCATACGGCCCCGGGCATACGGCAACGTATACTGTACACGACTGGAATACGTGAACGTCAACTACATATACATGCATAGGCGCCATACATGCATTGGCTGCCTTCGTGTACGTAGATAGCTACCCTTAGCTGTTAAATAGCCATAGGCAATGCACCTCTTAAGAGAGTTAACCCGCACAATGAACCCATGTGCTGGACGCCCATGCTTGAGAGCTGCATGCACGTACGAGATACACGAGCTCCGTGCAAAAGTAATTAACTAGCTTCCTTTCTTTTAGAACCAAGCCAGCTCATTTGTTGAACAAACTCAGGAGCACATACTATCTCGCTCGGACAAACCCAACAAGAGTACGAGGCCCCGTATTCATTTGCATGTACTCGGACGCCGCACGGGACGGGTAGCCGTCTCGTCGCATACTCGGTCGGGTCTCTTTCGTACACCAACACTTTGGCCAAAATATCATCAAACAGTACGTAACGATCAAGCCTGACCGAGCTCGACGGTACCGCTCACCCTCGAGCGAGCGTCTCCGTCACGCTCGAGACCACTTGCTGCGCTCGAGGGACGCCACACCAGTAACAGTGCCCGAGGCCCTGCAACGCATTCATCCCACGACATGATGGCTCGCCTCTGCGGTCAAAAAGAGAAGTCACTGCACCACGCCACCGCCCCACGCCGCGGAGAAGACACCTGTCAAATCCGCTCGCCACAGTCGCTCTGCGCAAGACGCTGTGCGGACAGGCCGTGTCAGGCCAGGCTGCTGTGCAAACTACTCCACGATCTTATCCATCCTGGGTACGCCACAGGCCTCGAGGAAGGACCCACGAAGAACAAGGGGGAGGGCTCGGCACCATCCCCACCCCTGAGTGACATCCCTCGAAGCAACGGTCAGCCACCAACAAGTCAACGATGACGATGTCCATGTCGTCAGCCGGAGTTGGAAGGCGCGATTCCCGCTCGCATATTGCACGGCGTGGGCAGCACAGTGCATCTCGCAACGTCAGCACCACGAACACACATGTACGTCCTTCCTCACCCTTGGTCTATAAAAGGGGAGGGAAGCCCATGCAACAAGGGCACGACAAGCACGCGCACGCAAAGAAGAGAGAGCACACGAACACTTAGCCTACTCACTCGATATTGGCATTCTACTCAATCACCAACCCAGGGACTTGGGAGTCGATCTCCCTCTCCCGTCTTGCTTGTACTCCCCTACTACGAGTAAAAAGAAACTCGGTGCTACGCACCACTGCTGAATGTACGGCCGCGTGGCCAGAACCAGGATAAACCTTTGCGTCCCGAGTTCATCACCCTAATTCCCCCATCGGAGCGAGTGGTTGGCAGCGCAATCACTATTTAGTGCCGGTGTGACCAAATCAGGCACCGACAGTTAGCGCGCCAGGTAGGGGCCTGCGTTGCGCAACTTCCGCTTTGTTCCCGATGGGTGACTTCGATCACCGGCGATTCCCGGAGCGATCGAGCAACCCGTTCCCAGCCGGATACGAGATCTGGTTCGGGAGCCTGCAGTTCCACGCAACCGGCAATGGCTACCTCATGCGCATCCTCTCAAAGGAACCAAGCAACCATCCGGAGGCTTCACAGCCGCCGCCGCCGGCCCCGCGACAGAGGAGGCGCCCAGGACCACGCGCACGGCGCGCGCGCGCCGCAAGGCGTGTCGCCAACGCCAACGGCACCCCTCCCGCAAGGGATGGAGGTGTCCCACGACAGACGCCAAGGGCGGAGGCAATGCCTTTCCTCCCGACGGCCATGGTTGGACGACATGCTGCCCCAGCACCGCCCAATCTCTACGGGCTACGTAATAACGCAGCCGTCTACGCCTCATCGGTCAGCACCAACATGAGTGCGTACGACGACCTACCAGGCCATCACTTGGACTCGGTACGTAACCTCATTGCCTCGACGCTCGACAACTCCTACCCGGAATCGGGGGAGGAGTACACCCTCGGTCAAGAGTTCCCTAGGTGGGATTACTCCGGTCTCCGCGACCGGGAGGCTTTCCTAGCCTTTCAGGCCGTGGCCGATTATTTCTTTGGCTACTCCGATGACAAGTACGACCCCACCAGGGAGTGCTTCGCCATTGACGCCGAGCGGGTCAGTGACGGGCACACGACCGACGACGACGACGAAGATGCGGTCCCGGTAGGCGCGCAGCCACCGGACCTACAAGATCGCTCGCCCCCAAGGGGATGAGCCACGCTCACACCATCAGGCACAAGATACTCACGCCAACGAGCTCGACGATGGGGACGAGCAGACCCTGCCACCCACGCGTTCCGTCCATGTTCCGCCCGATGCAAACACCGGGCGAGACGCGGACGCGCGGCAGGCGGAACGCGTGGCCCGCGCTCGCGTCCTCATCGATGGGGGAAGTGAAGACCCCGTCACGCTCCCCAGGGCGAGCCAAAAGCTCATTGCGGCGGTCGCACTGCTCAGGGCGATGCCGCAGCCAACAATTCCGAGGGGCGCAAACTGCACCGCGAGGCGCAGACGTTGGTCGAGGGTGCCGCACGAAAGCAAGCCGAGAGCTCAGCCTCCCGTCTACGCCACTCTTCGGTTTCGAGGGGTGAGCGTAGGGGAGAGTCCTCGGCGCGCTCCCCTCGGCGAAACAACGAGACGCCACCATCGCCCGAAGGCAACCAACGCCACACCAGCGAACCACGCACTCCCACGACGAAGGCGCATACCCCGAGGGTCCCCGTGAGATCTCGTCTCCGGGACACTCATGGCGCCTTGGGCGACGGCGATGCCCGCAACTTCCTAAACCAGATGAGGCAACAGGAGGAAGCGGGGGCTCGCCAACCGCAACACGACGACCGGCGCCACGACGATCGGGACGGTGACCGGACGCCGGAGCCAACAGGAACGCGTGTGTTCAGCTGCAGCATCCGCATGGCCCCGATTCCGCCTCGGTTCCGACAACCGACCACCATCACCAAGTACTCTGGGGAAACAGACCCCAGGGTGTGGTTGAACGACTACCACCTTGCATGCCAGCTCGGCGGGATGACGTATGCCAGCTCGGCGGGGTGACAGACGACGCCATGATCATCCGCAACCTGCCGCTTCATCTTGCGGATTCCGCGCGGACGTGGCTCGAGCATCTGCCCCCAAACCGAATTCACGACTGGAACGATCTGGTCGAGACCTTTGTGGGGAACTTCCAGGGCACCTACGTGCGCCCCGGGAACACGTGGGATCTTCGAGGGTGCAACCAAAGGCCCGGCGAATCCCTGAGGGATTTCATCCGGTGCTTCTCCAAGCGCTGCACCGAGCTCCCCAACATCACCGACACTCAGATCATCCACTCCTTCCTCGAGAGCACCACTAGCTACAACCTGATATGCAAGTTGGGGAGGAACCCTCCCCCCAACGCGAACCGGCTATTCGAGGTAGCCTCTAAGTACGCTTCGGAGGAGGAGGTGGCCAACGCCATCTTCAACGGCAAGAAGGGAAAGCGCCCCGAGGAGAGGCCCGCGGAGGGCAGCAAGCCAAGGAACCCCTCGAAGAAGTAAAATCAAAGCAAGAAGGGGAAGAAGTCTCGAGCCCCTCGCGAGAAGGGCAACAACAATAAACGAAGTCCCCGCAGTAGACCCCAGCCACAAGGGGCCTCAAGGCCCTCCATGTGGAGGGGGTGTCTTTGATGCCGACGGGTACCCCGAGGTGGAACACGTGTTCTTCATCGTGGGAGGACCCGCCGCCGACGGAAATCCTCACGAACGCCTGGAACATCCAACAGCTAAGTCGCTTCTACCCCTAGAGAGGCTTTAGGCCCTCAAACCTTTTGTACATACTTTCGATTGTACAAATTTTTGATTAAGTATTTGGCTTAGCTCTCGCAAGTTGTGAACGAATCAAGTGGACTCGAGTCCACTCATACTTGAGTGAGGTTTGGTCCTACCCTCGCTAGGACCATCCCTCCCTCGGAGGCTACAACGGGGACGAAACCCCGAAAAAGTCAATACTTTTTCGCTTTTTTTCCTGGAAGACATGCCCTCTTTTCGCAACGCTTCTGGAAAACGACACAAAACGTGAGACGGCCATGGCAGGGAAGCACGAATCGCGTAACGGCCTACTCCCCCCGAAGGGATACGACGTCGCTAAGTCTCCTGTCGCCTAGGCTTCTCACGAGGGATCCTAAGTCGGCCACGGCACGGAAGCATGAATCGCGTAACGGCCTACTCCCTCCGAAGGGATACAGCATCACTAAGTCTCCCGTCGCCAAGGCTTTTCACGAATGATCCTAAGTGCCAGCTTCCACGAAACATATGCGGAGAAGACAAAGGGCAGATTCAAACACACGATAACCTTTATGTTCAAACAAAATTATTCATAACGAAAAAAGAGAAAACAAGTCTCTAAACTACTATTTACACTCAGGCTCGATGTCCTGAGGCTTTCAGGGCCCGCTCCCACTACCAAGGTCATCCCAGCCGCCATCATCTTCGCCCTGGAAGAGGACGCTCTTCCGCCGTCCGGACAGTCGTGCGGTCACTTCACCCAGGCCACGTCCTGCACTTCGCCTAAAAAGGCGTGCGTGTTTCCCCCCACGTCGGCCATGACTCCCACGTCTGCCATCATTACCCCGCGCGGAGCGGGACACGTGGAGGGAACGCTCGAGGCTTCCCCCCTCGAAGGGAGGAAGTCACCGTTCTACTGATCAGGGGTTCGAGACCTGGCCCATCGAGGGTTCGTCAGGCACCCCAGATCAACCGAGTCAGGGGCGCTCGACGGTACCAACAAATAAGAGCCTCGAAGCCCGTATGTTCGAGGAAATCCGTCAAGCGTGTTCAAGGCTGGACGAAAGTGCCTAGGTCGGGGGACCCCACGAGGGGAGCATCGAGCACTCGACCTCTATCGAATGAGGTCGAGTCCCGTCTAGCATACTTTTGCAAAAAGCTTTCACGGGCGTGTCCAAAGACCACGAGCCTACCCTCATCGAACATGGCATGGACGTCCGCTCGAACTACCCTCTACTAGCTCACCCAGGCATCCATGGTTCAATCCCAATCTTGGAAAGCACGGATCGCCTCCTCCTCAGTCCCTCGAAAGGGACCCCGAGGAACGACAAAAACATTAGGACATCTGGAGCCAAACGAGGCTCAGGGGTTCCCACCATCGTGGAAGAACCCACATAACGAGGAGCGACGAAAGGCTCCTCGCATCGAAATAAGGCCTCGAGAGAGTACCAATAACTCTCCCAAGGCCTCGGGGGCTACACCCCGCGGGTGCGCTAGCGCGCCCCCACGGTTCTCCAGAACCCGCAAAGGGAGAAAGAGAGTCCAAAGACCCCTCGACGAACGCAAGCCTCCGCGGGATTGCGTCTCATTCCCGCAGAGGCTCAGGGGCTACTGTCGGGTACCAAAACTAGGGGTACCCCAATTTGAGCCCTAAACCATCTGACAGAGAGGCCACATCGGCAAACGAGTTGAGCCCGGACTCTTGCTGCGACTTGGGCCTTAATCGAGTGAAAATCCCAACGCACAGGCAGAGAGCAATGCATGTATGCGTATAGTGTGTTTATCTCCGCCCGCGAGATTCACGAAGATAATCTGTTGTTCGGCTTCTCGTCAAGGCATCAGCTAACCGCCGATGACAATGAGGGTTCCGGAACCTTCTATTGCTTCTAGAATTTTCCAACTCGTGCCGGGTGTCATGCGGCCCCGGGCATACGGCAACGTATACTGTACACGACTGGAATACGTGAACGTCAACTACATATACATGCATAGGCGCCATACATGCATTGGCTGCCTTTGTGTACGTAGATAGCTACCCTTAGCTGTTAAATAGCCATAGGCCATGCACCTCTTAAGAGAGTTAACCCGCACAATGAACCCATGTGCTTGACGCCCATGCTTGAGAGCTGTATGCACGTACGAGATACACGAGCTCCGTGCAAAAGTAATTAACTAGCTTCCTTTCTTTTAGAACCAAGCCAGCTCATTTGTTGAACAAACTCAGGCGCACATACGTATCTCGCTCGGACAAACCCAACAAGAGTACGAGGCCCCGTATTCATTTGCATGTACTCGGAGGCCGCACGGGACGGGTAGCCGTCTCGTCGCATACTCGGTCGGGTCTCTTTCGTGCACCGACACTTTGGCCAAAATATCATCAAACAGTACGTAACGATCGAGCCTGACCGAGCTCGAGGGTACCGCTCACCCTCGAGCGAGCGTCTCCGTCACGCTCAAGACCACTTGCTGCGCTCGAGGGACGCCGCACCAGTAACAGTGCCCGAGGCCCTGCAACGTATTCATCCCACGACATGATGGCTCGCCTCTGTGGTAAAAAAGAGAAGTCACTGCACCATGCCACTGCCCCACACCGCGGAGAAGACACCTGTCAAATCCGCTCGCCACAGTCGCTCTGCGCAAGACGCTGTGCAGACAGGCCGTGTCAGGCCAGGCTGCTGTGCAAACTACTCCACGATCTTATCCGTCCTGGGTACGCCACAGGCCTCGAGGAAGGACCCACGAAGAACAACAGGGAGGGCTCGGCACCATCCCCACCCTCGAGTGACATCCCTCGAAGCAACGGTCAGCCACCAACAAGTCAACGATGACGATGTCCATGCCGTCAGCCGGAGTTGGAAGGCGCGATTCCCGCTCGCATAGTGCACGGCGTGGGCAGCACAGTGCATCTCGCAACGTCAGCACCACGAATTTACTAGATTCAGGGATGAATTGTCTAATGTGATGAGAAATAAGCTAGGTGTTGATTTTGGTAACACTAGAATTTATCAGAAACCATATCATGCTAGCTTTGATACTGTTCCTTTTCCCAATGGGTGGCGCTTGCCTGATTTTGTGAAATTTAGTGGAGATGATGAGCATACTACTTGGGAACACATTAGTCAGTATGTTGCTCAACTAGGTGAGGCTGGGAATTTTCAAGCAATTAGAGTGCGTTTGTTTTCATTATCACTTACTGGTACTGCTTTTGCTTGGTTTTCTTCATTAGCCCCTAGCTCTATTATGAGTTGGGACCAACTAGAGCGTAAATTTTATGATCATTTTTATAGTGGTAATCATGAGATGAAATTGGCAGACTTGACATTGGTTAGACAGGGTCGGGATGAAATAGTCTCTCAATTTATGAGAAGATTTAAAGATGTTAAAAACCGTTGCTTTAATTCATCTATTTTTGGAGGTTTAAAATCCTCCATTAGAGACAAAATAGACCATTGTGATTATTATTCGGTTCCACAAGTGCATATTAGAGCCAATGTGGCTGAAAACCGAATTAATAAAGAAAAGGAGGGTTTTAAGACACGTCGGTCCAATGTTCATTTAGTTGATTATGAATCTGATAATTCGACCGACGATGATAATGATGTGTATTTAGCAGAATTTGTATGGCCTGCTAATAAGAAAACTGTGTCATGCTCATCTCTTAAGCCGATGTGTCCAAATGTGATCGCATATTTGATGAGTTGCATAAGTTTGGTTACATCAAGATTTCTCATACTATACCGCCTAAGGAAGAATTGAGGAAGCGTGCTTATTGTAAGTTTCATAATTCTTTCTCGCATGCTACTAATGATTGCAATGTTTTCTGTCGGCAGGTTCAATCGGCTATTAATGAGAGCTATTTGAAGTTTCATGAGATGCAAATTGATGAGACTCCTTTTCCGGTCAACACCATGGAGTTGCAGCAGCCCAAGGTCTTGGTTCGGTCACATCAAGCTGAATCTACCAAAGGGAAGAATGTGGTGATTGGAAAAGAAAAGACCGTCTTCGAAAGAGTCGGTTAGAGAAGTGACTTATGAGAAGACGGCTGATGGCAAAGAGTCGTTTAAAGTTACTGTGAAGTCCTCTGGACAAGAGGGGCAAGGATCGGTCGTTGTTCCTGGACCACGGGCGCCCAAGTCTGGTCTGCTACAGGCGGTCAGATCGGCTGTGCCAGGCGGTCAAACCGCCGGTCCCCATGGATGCCCAAAGATGCTGATTCCGAAGCGTCCAGAAGTTGGTACTTGGAAGATGAACGTGGCAAAGGAGCAGGGTGCTCAGAAGCCCAAAGTCACGTTTGATATGCTTTATGACAAGTACACCAAACAAAAGGCTGTTCCGAGCGATCGGCCGTTAAAAAAAGAATGAGATCACCGATCCAGAATGAGAGGGCTCCTTAGTCTCCTCGTATGAAGTTGGATCTGGTGTGGGATGACAATAGAGTGATGTGGGTGCCATATCATTCAACCGTGCAACCTTCGTTTCATCCTGGCTGGGAAGGTCCAAGAAGACGTATGCAAGACAGGATCATTTATCCCAGTAGAGACCGATCGGCTTTCCGCCAATCTGGTCAAGGGCGCTGGAGACAGGTGGTTAGACCGCCTGTTACAGGCGGTCAAATCGCCCGTCAAGGTCAACCGCCAAGAGCTCCTCCGAGTTAGGTTTATCGACCTAAGAGGAAGGAGGAGGTGCAGAGCATGGATGTGGACTCAGAGAGGACCACTGAGTTTGATATTATTCAAGTTGGAACTATGGATGTTTCTATTGAGAAAAGTCTGGCTATGAAGCCGACTTCCAGTGAAAAGATTGTGGAAGACCAGGGATCTAGTGCTAGCAAGACTCAGCAGCGCTTTCTTCCGAAGTGGTGTCCCGAAGGGTTGACTCGCACGCAGAAGAGGAAGCTTCAGAGACTTCGCTTTCGAGAGAGGCAGGAGCAAGAGTTGGAGAAGCAGAGGGATGAATTCTTCAACCAGATCAAGCCTATGATTCCTCAGAAGAAAGAGTGAAAGCCGAAGTAGGATCCACAGGCGGTCCAACCGGCTATACAGGCGGTCCAGACCGCCTGTCATTCAGATTCAGCGGCCCAGGCGGTCCAACCGGCTGTCATTCAGAGTCAGCGGCCCAGGTGGTCAGACCGCCTGTACAGGCGGTCCGACCGGGTGACGCAGGAGCGCCCGGTGTTTCTTCTTCTGGTTCTTCGGCTTGTGACAGCAAGTTACCATCGGTTCCCAATGTTGAGGACGATGAAGAGCTTGTTGATTACAGTTCTTCTCCAGAGCACATGAATCTTGATGTAAATGTGCTTCATATGTCTATGAATGGAAATATGCTTTCGGAGGAGGAAGTTGCTTATCTTGATTTTGGTCCCAAGGAAGCTATATTTCAGAAGCCTAAAGCTAAAGACAATCACTTGAAGGCTTTGTATTTGAAAGGACATATCAATAGGAAGTCAATCTCACGGATGTTGGTCGATGGAGGGGCTATTGTGAACTTAATGCCTATTCTTTGTACAAGAAACTTGGTGGTTCAGATTCGGAGCTGATCAAGACCAACATGACCGTCAGCGGCATTGGAGGAGGAGAGCCAATTGGCACCAAGGGGGTGATTTCCATGGAGCTTACTATTGGGAGCAAGACCTTGGCTACTGCTTTCTTGGTCGCTGAGACTTAAGATAACTTTAGTTTAATCTTGGGTCGTGATTGGATTCATGCAAATCAATGCATTCCTTCTACTTTGCATCAATGCTTGATTTAATGGGTAGATGATGATGTAGAGGTTGTGCATGGTGATACTTCTGCTTGTGTTGCTTTAGCTGATAGCTCTTTGATTGGCATTCATGATGATGTTAGATATTTGTCAGGGTTAGATCTTTCTGAATTTGAGTTTATCAGCTGTACTAAGAATGGCTTCATCCCTACAGTCATAAAGCCGATGCACAATCGGCTAAATCATCTCATACGATTTAATGGATAATCGAGAGTGGTTGCAGCAAAGACTTGAGCACTATCAGTCGCATCAGAACGATATGTGTGAAGCCATTGAAGACTTTGATGATATAAGCAAGCTAGGATGTGGTTTTACGTCGGCCGATCCTCTTGAGGAGGTAGACATTGGTGATTGTTCTATACCCAGGCCGACGTTTGTAAATAAGAATTTAGATCCCATTTTTAAATCTGAAATAATAAAGTTGTTAAAGGAGTATGTCGATTGCTTTGCTTGGAATTATCATGAAATGCCTGGTTTAAGCCGAGAGCTTGTTGAGCATCGATTGATTAAATCTTGTTTTAGGCCTTATAAACAACCAACTAGGTGTTTTAATCCTAAAATTTATGACCGAGTTAAAGAGGAAATTAATCGATTGTTAGAAGCAAAGTTTATTAGACCTTGTCGATATGCTGATTGGATTTCTAATATTGTGCCCGTGGAAAACAAAGGAACGGGCAAGATTAGAGTATGTATTGACTTTAGAAATCTTAATCGTGCTACTCCTAAAAATGAATATCCTATGCCGATAGCCGATATGCTTATCGATGCTGCTTCTGGACATAGAATGATTAGCTTTCTTGATGGTAATGATGGTTACAATCAAATATTCATGACCAAAGAGGATATATCCAAAACGGCTTTTGTATGTCCAGACTTTATTGGTTTATTTGAGTGGGTTGTTATGACTTTTGGTTTGAAAAATGCTGGTGCTACTTATCAAAGAGCAATGAATTTGATTTTCCATGATTTGCTTAGTATTATCTTGGAAGCTTATATTGATGACATTGTAGTCTAATCGGCTGGAAGTGTTTCTCATTTGGCCGATTTAGGACTTGCATTTGAAAGAATGCGTCGGTATGGTTTGAAGATGAACCAACTCAAATGTGCTTTTGGTGTATCGGCCGGTAAGTTTTTGGGCTTTATAGTTCATGAGCATGGCATAGAGATTGATCCGAAAAAGGCCGATACTATTGACAAGTTGCAGGTGCCTAGCTCTAAGAAAGAGTTGCAGAAATTCTTAGGCAAGGTGAATTATTTGAGGACATTTATTTGCAATTTGTCGGAGAAAGTGAATGCTTTTACTCCTTTGCTTCGGTTGAGAGATGATGCTGAATTTACTTGGGGGCAAAACGGCAAGAGTCTTTTGATGTGATCAAGCGTTATTTATATTCGCCTCCGGTTCTTCGGGCACCTAGGAGAGGAGTTCCTTTCAAATTATACATTGCGGCCGAAGAAAGTGTTATTGGAGCTATTTTGATCCAAGACACCGAAGCAAAGGAATATATTATTGCATATGCAAGTAGAAAATTATTGGACGCCGAAACAAGGTATACTTTCATTGAAAAGCTATGCTTATCATTATATAATGCTTGTACAAAGTTAAGGCATTATTTATTACTAAATACTTGCATAGTTGCTAGTCAAGCCGACATAATTAAATGCATGTTGCATAGACCTATATTGAGTGGTAAAATCGGCAAGTGGGCTTATGCTTTGATAGAATATGATTTAGTATTTGAGCCATTGAAATCTACGAAAGGACAAATCGTTGCCGATTTTATTGTTGAACATAGGATTGATGAGCATCTTGATTTAGATGTCGTCTATATTACTTTTACTCCATGAAAATTGCATTTTGATGGATCGGTTTGCAAAAGTGGTTGCGGAATTGGTGTTATTATTATATCACCAAATGGAGTTGTTTTTGAAGTTCTTAACCGATTGAATCATAAATGCACTAATAACCAAATCGAATATGAAGCTTTGTTGTTCGGGTTGGAGATTTTACATGATATGGGAGTGAAATATGTAGAAGCAATTGTGATTCTCTATTGGTAGTGCAGCAAGTATCCAAAGTTTATCAATGCTTGGATGGGATTTTAAATTCTTATCTTGATAAGTGCTTGGATATTATGACTTGCTTTGATGAATTTGTGATTTATCATGTACCAAGAGAAGAGAATCCGGGAGCTAATGCGTTGGCACAACAAGCATCGGGCTATAATGTTCAGAAAAGAAATTTTCATGAAAAGAAGCCGGTGTTTTGTGAGGCCGACGTTTCTGCTCTGGAACAGGCGGTTCGACCGCCTGTCACAGCCGGTCCAACCGGCACGGCCGGTGTAACCGCCTGCCCAGGCGGTCAGACCGCCTGTACTTCTGAAAAAACCGATTCGGCTGTTAATGATTCTCAATGTGTTGAATTGGGCTAAGCTAAAAAAATACTATTTTGAAAATTAGTTAATTTAATGATGACCTTCCATAGATTCAACTATATAGGCTGCGGCTAACGTTGCAAAAATAAGATCTTGAATACCACTTGTAAATAATCCAAGAAACATGACCGGTATAGGGACTACTAAGAGGACTAAAGAAACAAGAACGACAACGACTAATTCATCCGCCAATATATTTCCAAAAAGTCGAAAACTAAGCGATAATGGTTTTGTGAAATCTTCTAGGATGTTAATTGGTAAAAGGATTGGGGTTGGTTTAATATATTTCTCGAAATAACTCAATCTTTTTTGCTAAGACCTGCATAAAAATATGCCGCTGATGTTAGTAAAGCTAAAGCAACAGTAATATTTATATCATTCGTGGGCGCTGCTAATTCCCCATGGGGTAACTCTATAATTTTCCAATTTACGATCTGATTTCACATATTTTGACAAGATCTCACTTGACTATATTTTGATGTGGAAAAAAAATAATGACATATAGACCCCACATGTCATACTTATGGGTTGACAAGGTTTGGCAAAGTTGCAATCCAAACGAATTTTCGTCAATGATTTGGCGCTGCCAGCGATTTGGTCATGCCAAGTATTTGGTAGGGTAAACTCGGGCACAATCCAAACATGTCCTACAACTACCAGCCCAATGGTCCAATATGGCCCATCACCAACAATGACCAACACACGCACAACTGGCATAGCCCAGTCGGCCACACACACAACGAAACCCTATCCCCATCTAATCCTCTTGCACGGAGTGAGATTGACCTGGAGCGGAGTGGCGACGCGAGCAGCACTGCAGCAGAACGCGAGCCGGGAACGACCGCGGGCTGACGGGCGGAGCGACGGCGAGAGCAGGTGGCGCGGCCGCGCGAGCAGCAGAGCGTTAGCGGCGGCGGCGGCAGGGGCGTCGCGCTCCCTCCTCGCGTCGGCGTCGCGCCGCCGCCTCGCGTCGGGTTCCCTCCTCGCGCCGCCGCCTCACGCCTAGACTTTCGCCCCTCCCTCCTCGTCCATCTCCTCGGCTCCTCCATCTCCGGCGAGCACGGGAGCTCCACGCCGGCGGCTGCTAGGGTTCCACGCCGGCAGCTAGCACAGGAGCTAGGGTTCCATGTCTGCGGCTGCTGCTGCTTCCACGCCGGCCTGAGTTACCTCGACTTCTTCCAGGTACATCTCTCCTCCTCCAACTTCCAGCCCTCCTCGTTCTCCTTTGTTGAAACCCATGTTTTTGTGCTAGATTTACCGAGTACTATTCTTGCTGGCCGGCCTTTGATTGATGACCTAGCTTGTCGGCCGACCTCATTAATCTTTTCAAGTACTATTCTTCTTGCTTCGTCTTCCTTCTTTGGATAAGTCGCCGTTGCTAAGACTAAGATAGGAGCAAGAACCTAGCTCCTCTCCTCTACCTGTCACTCGGTCAGGTTTAGCTTGGGAAAATAACCTTGTGCCGCCCTATTGCAATTTTTTTAGATTTCTTTCTGCTGCAACACAAAAGAAACCAGTAAGGTTTGGCAGGTGTATAGAACTCCAGAGCCATTGGAGTAGTACTGAGAGTTGGGAACTTTAGCATTACAGATTTATAAACTCTTTATAATGAATTTTACTTTCTTAAGTTCTGATTCTTAATTTCACATGTCACTTTTGCACTGATGCAAGCCGCGCATGCCCACCCTTCTGTTTTATAGAGACTGTAATGATCATCTGTGCTCCATAGTACAGAACCCAATTTCTCCCATTTTTCATCAATACATGGATAGAGCTTGGTGATTTCTGCAATTATATATTTATATACAAATACCCAGTCTGCAGTGTTGGTGCATTCTGGTGGAAACAGTGCTACCGAAGTGTCAACGTATGTCACTGCTAAAATGAAGTTTTCAGTAGTTTATTTTATGGATTGTACCCCTCTTTACAGTAAAACACTCTTATGTATATATTGAGATTACAGTAAAACACTGCATGATGCCATTCTTTCCTTTAATTGACTCACTTGGTTGTGTGACTATACACGTGGCCAAGCTTAAGTTCTGGAGTACCCTTCGTTACCTTGGTTCCCTTTATAACGGGTTAATTCATTGGATCTATGCAAAGGTGCACATGTTTGTCAATTTGGTAAAGTCCAGATACTCAAAAAAAAAAATGGTAAAGTCCAGTGTCTTTATAGCTAGTAGTACATGGCTGTGCTTGCAGCCATAGGGGTACAATTACAGAAGTAATTGTTTCTTGTTTGTGTTTGCAGCAGTAGTCATATTGTTTGTGGATCTATTCATTGGATCTAGCAGCAGTCATATTGTTTCTTGTTTGTGTTTGCAGCCATAGGGGTACAATTACAGAAGAAACCCACAAGCACTACAAAGATGCCAATAAGCATCCGTTCCCATCAAGAGCTCATTAACCTGACACAACACCTACAGTACCCAGGCGGTGTCCTCAACGTGAAGCTTGTGAGGCTGGGCAGCCTGCACACTGCGGGAACGGCATATCATACTCTGCTTCAGCTTATACATGAAAGGACCTGGGCTTGTAAGCACTTGGATACACTTGAGAATTATTGTGTGTTTTATGATGATTTAGATCATATTGAGCTTGTCCTACTGCCAGATGTGCAACATGCACAAGTTCTTGATAATGCTTCCTCTCTTGCGTTGGCCGCAATTAAGTCAAGAGCTCGTGCAATGACGACGTCAGGGAACGGTTATTTGCAAGGCATAAGGAGAAACAGTGAAATTTATAGAAGTGCTAGAGACTTTGGTGAAACCCTCTTTGGTATCATAGACGATGTACTCAGAGGTGCTACGCCCTTCGCTCATTTTGTGGCAAATATTCCCATTCTAATTGTTCAGCTGCAAGCTTTGAAGAACCTTGACATGGAATTTTCTGGATAGCTGGTTAGTTTCTCGCCTCCTATGCCTTCTTTTTGTTGATTGGCACAATTGGTTTGTGCCTGCTTCTGGAATATGTTAGTCTTTGACAATGAAAAGGAAAACTTTTAATGAAATGATCATGTATGTTTCAAACACATGGCTCCTGGATATATATAGACATCACTATATTTATATTCTGCAGAAACAAAATGGAACTACTTGATAAACCATCTACTAACTCCATAGGCATGCTTTAGCACTGTGGACTGATGATGATCTGTATGCTAGTGCCATTCTGAAATTTCGTGCATCCCTAAAAGTAGAAACTGAAAAGGCGTTCCTATCATTCATATGATGGATATGATTGTTTCTGACTACATGCTGGGGCTATCGGTAGACTGAGATCACAGGATTACTTCTTGTGTCTTCTTTATTCAAGTGCACTTTGTTTATATGTGGGCAAGACTGACATGAAAGTTGGATGCATAATACTTATTTTCTTCATGAATCTGTCTACCTACCGGTCTATATGCAAAGATATCCACAGATGTCCTATTGATCATATTGAGATAGAGCTAAATAAAATAACTAATTACTAGTTTTAGTTTGTTTTTGCGAGGCGAATCTTTTGAGCCTAGTTAGGTTATGGTTGGACAATAATTACCAAATACAAACGAAAAGTGCTACAGTTCCCGAACCCAAAACATTTCCTGCTACAGTGCCAATCTAAACAGCCTGTTTTCTCATAAAAGTATAGTATATGACTAAGTTCTTGAAGGATTTGCAATCACTGAGTCATTTGTGCACTTCTTTTCTCCTTCCATGCCTACTTTATGTGGTTTCTGTCATCGTTACATATCTTACATAGGTTCACACCTATTATGCTGCTCAGCCCAGATGTAATCCTGTCTGTTACTTGGGCTTAATGATGTTATTGCATTGTACAGGGAATCTGCATTCTATATCTCATAGCTCCTTTACTGTTGCATATGCATTTTCAGTTTGGAGTTACAAAATTAATTCAAATTATACTAGAACAAATTTGTTTGTACCAAAAGCAATATATACTGAATTGAGTAGCTGCATTGTTCACCTTATAATGTTTTGCTGTAGCCAATTCTCTTCTCAGCATTGGAATTGTGAATCAGGTTCAGGGTGATGTGGCATGCCCAGCAGTTGATTCTGTCCTCAGCGTACATGGCAAGATCACTTTCCCTATGCAGAAGTGTACTGAGTCTGATTAATTCAACTTCTCGAGTGGAGAAGCGATTTTGAACTAGTGACTTCCTAGTTTGAAAGTTTCGGCCCTTTGTTCCTGTAGTAATTTACTGACTGAGTGCAACCCATGCTGTGAAGAAATGAAGCAGCACTCACCAGACTGTGGTAAAATGTACTTCCCTTGAGGCCTCGATGACTTGGGTGTCGTAACTAGTTTCTGCATAGTTTGGCTATGCGGATCCAATTCAGCAAGTGTACTGAGTCTGATTGATTCATTCTCAAGTGGAGAAGCGATTTTGAATCAGTGACTTCCTAGTTTGAAAGTTTCTGCCCTCTGTTCCTGTAGTAATTTACTGAGTGACAACCCATGCTGTGAAGAAATGAAGCAGCAGTCACCAGGCTGTGGTAAAATGTACTTCCCTTGAGGCCTCGATGACTTGGGTGTCGTAACTAGTTTCTGCGTAGTTTGGCTATGCGGATCCAATTCAAAGGTCGGCTCCGATTGTTTATACACGATGAGGACGTAGTGAATATTTCGAATGGTTATTAAGGAGTCATTTAGTTTAGCTACGAGACAAAAAAAAACTGAAAGAGCATTTTCAATAGTTCCAAAAGGCCAATTACAATCATGATTTTCAGCAAGATTGAAGAGGACAACTCACTTGGGAAACTTATCCAATTGCACGAATAACATGACTATCCATTGTCCAGTACGTGAGAAAAAAAAAAGGTATGGTAGGGTTCCAAGAAAGTATAAAAGTAATTGGTAATGCTACGCATAAGACGTCCGACACCCTCCGGCGCATAAGACGTACGACACCCTCCGGACGGATACGTGGCGCAACATGCTCCACGTCTTTTTTTACTGCTGCTGCCATGGTTCCTTTTATCTCCGCCTACCGCCGATTCTCCATCTAACTGCATGGTCTCCGTGACGACCGGATCGCCGCCACTTTCGACGGATGGCTCCGCTTCCCCTCCTTGACGGC
The DNA here is from genome assembly GCA_015342445.1 of Digitaria exilis. Taxonomy (NCBI): domain Eukaryota; kingdom Viridiplantae; phylum Streptophyta; class Magnoliopsida; order Poales; family Poaceae; genus Digitaria; species Digitaria exilis. The sequence goes on from JACEFO010001965.1 coordinate 3,596,360, forward strand.
CTCCAGGATCTCGAGCTCCATGGATTTATTGGCTAGATGCTCGCCTCTGGCGCTGCCAGCGGCAACCTGGCACTTCTCGTGCTCACAGCGCCAGATTCGATGAGGAAGAGCTGGATCCGGTAGGTGCTCCTCGTTCAGGTTGTAGGTGTGATTTCGTGGCGACTCTATGTGATGTTGCAATAGTGATTTTGGAATGTTTCGGCAATGATTTTCTGATATTTTTGTGATGTTTCCTAAGTAGTATGTTTCAATGTTGCACCATATTTCCTAAAGAATATTCTAATGTTGCACCATGTCCGATGTTGTGTCGGCGTTTTTCCTAGATCGAATGTTGTATCGCGAAATTTTGTTTCACACAACCCCTGAATGTTGCATGGTGTTATTTGTTTCAGGCAACTATGAATGCTGCGTCGTGAATTTTTGTTTCAGGCAACCCCTTAATATTGCATCGCGAAATTTTGTTTGTTTCAGGCAACCCTAAATGTTGCATTGCGTTATTTTGTTTCAGACAATGTTGCACCTAATGATTCAACTGTTCTGAGGTATGTCTATGTTGAAACATCCACTCGATCAATATTGCGGCGGCTGTTTTCCTGGCTGGTCTGTTGCAGACGTGCGTTTAATGTTGCGGTGTTTTTTTTTCACATGAATGTTGCATGACACATTACATAATGTTGAACCGTCCGGCGCTAGGCCTGAACATCGGATTGAGTGTTGCATGGCCAGTATGTTACATCCCGAATACATCACTCAATGTTGCAACGACTTCTTTTTTTTTTGCCGATTCCGCCCGATGCTACGCAGGTCTGTATGTTGCAATCTACCCACGATCGATGTTGCAGCGGTTTTTTCCTAGGTCAATTGATGCAAACCACCGTCCGACGCGAGGGCCGGACGTCGGACGTCCGGGCGCTAGCAGTTCCCAAAAGTAATTGGAGTGATTTCGAAATAATTTGGGTTCCTGATGCAGCATTGCATTATATTTAAGGACCGAAATTTTGAATGCTCCTAACTTTTGTTTAGCCGCTTGGAAAATCATTGATTTACCAAATTTTTAGGAACTATTGGCGATGCTCTAAGTTATTGACTGTGGAACTTAATTTTTCTCTTTATCTTTCTTAAGACAACTATAAAACGTCTCTCTATTTTCGTCCATTTGGAAAAGTGGAAACTTGAAAGCTAAAAGCAGTTTCCAAAGCGGTGCAAAAATTATACCATGTGAAAGAATATGTTTATGAAAGAACAATCTCTAGTTCTATTTAGTAAAAAAAAATATTGCTCTACTCCCTCCGTCATGTAATATAGCACATTCGCATTTTAAAGGATAAAACCCAATTTTGCATCAAACAATTTTTCATTTATCAATCAATCACCATTAATCGCGTTCATGATAGTGTCTGATTAGGAAATAGAATTAGGGTATGTTTTTTATATTATCCCTTAATTTATCTTAAAATTCTTAGAATATACTCTATTATAGGACAAAGGAAGTGTTCGTTTAGTTGCCATTTTACCTTTTGACAGTGGAAAACATTTCATAAGGTAGAGTTCGTCAGTTCTAGAAATCGTCAGACGGAGCAACTCGAGCTACCCATGGTGGTGATCTGGAACCGGATGCGGTGCGCTTCCCCTCTCTGATCCCCTTATTGGCCCCGCTCCAGTTCGGCGCGGGATTTGGACGCGACGGGCGGAGGTTGGGAGAGCAGAGCGGCCGGCATGTTTGCGTCCAGGGTCCAGGATGAGGTAGAGATGCAGAGGAGGTTAACAACAGGTACGCGCCTTGATTCCATACAGCTTCCTTTTCCACTGCGATCTATTTGAAGTTCTGACCTTTTGGATTGCCTGCTGAGAGTCGATGAGTAGCTGCGTTAGAATTTTGCTGAACTGGGATTGACTTTGGGTTTGCTGTATTGGGGAGCGAGCATGTGGGGGGGGGGGGGGGGGGATTCGGAATCGATTCTGGAAGAGAGGACATAAAATGTGTTGGTGAAACTTGCGCGGTAGGTTCTTCACTACCTAGAGGAATTGGGGAGGACCAATTTGAAACTTTGGTCCTGTAAGCCTGGATTCAAGTCCCTTGCTGAAGAGAGGGGAGGGATGACTCTAGTATTGATACTGAGAGAGCTTTGTTAGAGATTAACTCGTCAAGTCCAGAAAGGCGTGTTGGTTCTAATCGGATTAGCTGGTTTTTTGTGTGCATGACAGAGTCTTATGATCATTTGTGAAAATGACACTAGAAATTGAGACCACTTACTACATTTCATTTGTTCAAGTATCCTTAAGTTATATTTAGATTCATGGGCAAGTTTTTTTTCCAGCTTCATTTTTTTTTTCAACTAGCCTGATTCCCATGCGATTGCATGGGCAGATTGAATAATACAGTTCTATTTGCTAAACAGCTGTAATTTCTGTGCTTTGAAAAAAAATTGGTTTTTGTCCAACAATCATGACATTGGAGGCTTCGTTTGGAATCTCTGTTATAATCTGGCCTGCAAAATTAAGTGGTCTAGATCTTTTTGGTTTTTTCTGTATTAGTGATTGTGAAGGAGAGCTTCTAGACCTTTTACTTTTAATTAAGGATTGTGGTATTTTCTAGCCCTTAAAGGGAAGGTGGCATGAACTAATGGTTAGAACCTATGTGAATGAAGATGGTTTGTGGAACCCTATGTATGCTTCTTCTACTGTTACTTTCATTCGAAAGTACACTATTTTCACCAACATTTTGGTGTTGGTGTGTTGATAATTCTTGCAGTTTTGCTAATCCTTCTAATTTTCTGTTCTACCCTTAGGATCTTTCCTGATGAGAGACAAAATCAACCTAAGGCATTGTATCAAACTGCACGGGCTGATAGATTTGGTGCAAATAGAACAGATGTGAAGAATCCTGAGAAGCTTAAGGTGTTAAATGAAGGCAACAAACCGTGGCACCAGCATATGTTAGACCCTAGAAGTAATATTGTACTGAGATGGAACAGGGTGTCCCTTGTGGCATGTTTGTTTGCTCTTTTCATAGATCCTTTTTTCTATTACCTTCCATTGATTATATAAAATGACAATGGATCTTCATGTGTGTAACACCCTAATTTCATCACATTAAAATTTATTTAGGCAACTAATTTTTTCTTAGTTTTTGTTTTAGGGAATATTAAATTGCAAATTAAATCTTGGCTCTTAAACATTTAAACAACATTTAAATTAGAGTCATTAAAGTCTTTGTTGCATTCATGCTGTTGCATATATTTTTGAATGCTTGTTTGAATTTGAAAAGAGTTTGCAAAAGTTTAAATCTATTTTCAAAACCTTTCTTTTCCCTCTCTCTTTTTCCAGCCCAACCCATCTTTTTCTTTTCCGGCCCAGTCCTTTTGGCCCAGCTTGCGGCCTTCTCCCTCGCGCTGCCGCGGCCCAAACCTCTTCTTTCCCGGCCCATCTCGCTCGCGCACGCAGAGGCCCAGTCGTCCGCTCTCTTCTCTCTTCCTTTCGCGTCGCTGACTTGTGGGCCCGCCCTGTCAGCTTCGTCCCCGAGCTCGTGCCCGAGCAGGACTCGACGGCGAGTCCGAGCTCCGGCCGCGCCCGTCTCCGCGTCGCCTTCCCCTTGCGCAAGGACTCTCCGGCCTTTATAAGCCGCCGTCTAAGCCTCTTGG